>JAGXCV010000001.1:0-671250 GCA_023677585.1 Meredithiella fracta | reverse complement strand
GAAATCAAGATGTTGACTTGGATATATATAGATGTGTGTGTGTGTGTGTGTGTGTGTGTGTGTTGTTGTTGTTGTTATGGAAGTGCACTATCCGACGTCTTTCTTGTAAGACTTCTAACTTTGATGAATGAGTAGACTGTATGAGTATCCCCAAGGCCCCGACATCCCGAATATTGATAACACACGCCAACGGAGGATTGAAGTAAAGTAACTTAATCCTGGGCCCTATTTTGATATCATCAACGTAACTACCTCAGTGTGTTTGTCTCCGGGGTCAATGGATTCTATCATCCGCTAGCAACAGACTTTCCTTGTTGATAAATGAGTGACTTCATTACTGATCTCTTGATGCGAGATACTGACCGAAAGCACACATGCATATACGTGCACAGTACTTTAATTCCACAACTTCAAATAATCAAATCATGGATCTCGCTCCGCATGCGTTGTCGCTATGTAGCGGGCATCACTAGATCACCTCACATGAAAATCGGAGCCGATCTCCTATCCACTTGCATATGTGATGAAACTTGATGAAGAATTGCCCATCTACGAATTTCGCGGAGAGTATCTTGTTCCAACAGGTCCATATAAAAAGATAGTTTAACCAATAAGCGTTGTGCTTGGCGCCAGATACAAGGAAGAACCATGTTGTGTGGTTGTTGGCTACAATTGAACTAACTAATCGATAGCCGAGAATTCGTTCATACAATATCTCCATCCTTGTCAGGGTTAAATGGTATATGTATGAGCACAATAGAGGTGGTAGTAGAGATAGTAAGATCATAAGGGTCTATATCGGTGCTTGAGTAGTATCAGGAAAATGGAGAATCTGACTTAACTTTAGGTAGAGTGTATTCCCCACATAGGATCGCATAAAACCTGAGTTCCATGGTGCATTAGAAGAAAACACACTATCAACGACAAGAAATTGAACTGCATTAAGATATCTTTCACCCATTAGCTTTCGTTCTACACTTGGCAATAGATGTGGGTTAGAAATTGATATCATACTAACGAACTAGCATATGTACTATAGGGTTAAAAAGAACTGTTAGATGATCTCATATCTTAAATATAGCCACATAGTAAGCATATACATACGCATAACCTTAATATTGATAAGATGACTACAATGTATATATTTGTGCAACCGTCAATCATCCCTCCAGTAGTGGCGAGTAAGTGCGCATCTGTGCATTAAAGGATCACATAAATATTTACCTATAGCGCAGATCAGATAAACATAAAATATAGGAGATAAAATAGGCAAAATTTCAACTTTCCATCACTTTTATTGATACTTTGATACTACAAGTCATGCTTCGTAATCACACATCTACGCATTAACAAGAAATCACATGATTTCACACCCTAGTATGTTGACAATATCAATAGTAGAGATATACCATCTTTGAATGCATAATCCTAGCTACGACTACAAGTGCATAATTAATGAGCATGTAATTGGTGAGCTGGGTTTGCTATTATTATAGATCATAGTATTTTAAGTCATTACTAAAATTCCGATGAGCTAGTCGTGTCTCTGTAGTTTTATGTCTAATTCCACCCCACAAGTGATATTTAATAAATATATGGTGAAATATCTTCACCTCTGAATGGAAGTTCCATGTTTGATTTCTTAATGTCTATTTGGGGTCGAGTTTGACAGATAACACAAAACAGGGCTTCAAAGTGGAATTTACTATCAAATAAAGTAGTGGATGTCAATTAATGGCCAGTATGTGACGGTAACATGTATAGATATACGTGATTAAATAAAGGTATGGGGAGAGCCTCTAGATCATCCAGTTTTCTTATCATTCTTGCCATCAATATCACCTACCTACCAATATCATATTTCTCCGAATACTCGAAAACACATTGTGTTTTTGGAGTCAGGAGTCTGACCAAACAGGCCGGGGCCCGAATGAGCGTATAGAGTGTAACCAGTAAATCCATAAAGTCAAGAGTCTGACCGACTACAACTCCCAGATCACTCACTACATAATGTAACAACACGTCATCCAAGGATTTTAAATCCGAGTCTGGGGAAGTAGGATCGACGACGGAACATTGTGTTATTTATTTTGGTTTTCAAAATCTGACCAAAACTGCCAGGACTAAAACAATGTCGTGGCGTGTACAGAACACACCCAAGACATTGGAGGTCTTACTAGACCCGAAACCATATTTTAATATCTAATAATTCCAAGTTCAGGAATTTGACCATGAAGGACGGATATCACTTCAACACATCGTGCCTAGGGAACATATCCGCCGCTACACGAGTCCGACCTAGTCAAGTAGGGGTAGAATTTGTACGCAGGGTGTACAAACTACGCCTCAGAGCTTATGAGTTTGACTAAGCCAACTAGGTAGACCGAACCCCAGTGTGGTAAATCTCTATGCAGTTATAGTTGAGAGTCTAACCTCAAAATCCAAGGATCATGACAGCACTCGATGTCAAAGCGCCCTGCTCCGGAATCCGGGAGATTGACCCGACACCTGAGGATAGTAACAACACATCAATCACACCGCCATAGTTGAAAGTCTGGCCACAAAACCTGAAGTCCAAAATGACACATCGTTTTTCTTATCCCGCCCCGCTGGCTCAACAGTCTGACCTTATCAACAACAGTCGACTCGACTCTACTTCTATCTTAGAAACCCCAAAGTTCACCTCATCTACGATAGCTGTACCACCATTGGCCAACACCCGCATAACCGAATGCCTACCTGACCTCTAAATCTGTAGTCTTTTTCGGACTCGCCGGTTACCGCACTCTCCGAATCACACAACACGCAAGTGTAAACAAAATACGCGAGTCATAACCTTAGCTTCGGCCAACATACCAAAAAACAGGAGAAACAGAGAAATATGTTGATATTGCTTTCTTCCTTCGGAGGTTAAGTCACTCTTGGAACGTCCAGCTAAGCGATAGGTGGACGGGATATACAAAAGACTTGGCACGGCTGATGTCACAGGTTAGACCCCGAGATATGTAACTGGATGAAGGCTCTGGGTTGGGGAAGTTATAATGTGCGGGGCTGTTGGGATTATGTGGCTGGGTATGGGTTGGGGATCTTCGAGTGATGCCGTGGGAGTGGAGAGCAAATGGGTGATGATGGTGTGTATGGGAATTTATGGAGGGATTTTTCAAAGTGAGATATTACTTGTCGCTAACATGTAGACGAAATGCAGCTGATGGCTTTCGGTTTGAGAGTTTAGAATCAATGATCTAGATTGCTAGAGAATTGAGGCTCGACTGTGCTCGGGATAATAACCCCCATATTGCTTCTGCGTTGGCACACATGCCTTCAGATATCAGGAAATTGGAATAGGGTCAGGGATCATGGCTATCATCAACTTGTGGTTGGCCATTTGCTAGCCCCATTTTCACACCCTTCTTGTGCTGGTCACTTGGTTGGTTGAAAGGCTGAGAATCCAACGCAACAGCGAATTGAATCTGCATGTTAGAAATACTTAATCTAAATCCGTTCTTCTTGGTAATTACGGTAACCCTAATAATGGGTTACTACAATTATTAAGAAACAATCATATCTAGTTTGGTAATATACAATAATTCATTGTTCCTTTATCTGATCCTTTAAATACAAATCTACTATTTGAAATATTATAATCATTCCAAATCCAGACCATGGAGTCTTTCATATAAAGATTGTTAACTTCAAGCTTCTGATGTATACGAAAGTAACTCTCGAACACAAAAATGGTTATACTCGTACCCCTTAGTGGGGTGGTTTGTCTGACAGAAACTTGAACAATGTAGGAATAAGCGCGGATATGCATGTTATTTTAGTATGTATGTTGTGCATCGGGATGTCCCGAATCTAGAGATTGTCTGGCGGGCATCTGAACTAGATGGTATGGTCAAATGTCTGACGAGATCTCTCTCATGGGGCGGAATTTGATAACTAGCTCTATAGATATCTGAGATGAATTGACAGACACAGTCCGGCCATGAGATGGAAGGAAATGCAGAGGTCTCTTTGTACAGCGACGTGTATTACTATGATGCAAACGTGGGATATAAAATGTCTAAATAATAGAACATGGTGATAATCTAACTCCAGGGCTTAGCGCACTTAGTTGGAATTGTTACGTCATTTATTGACAATCTACTATATCAATGAAAACCAGGATATTAATGTTTATCTTACCGTGTGGAATATCCCTTCGGCTTTGGAGTCAACGAGATTTCAGAGGAAGGAGCTACAAGATATATGCAATAGACTTATATATTCGTATCAATGTGACTACTTGCCACAGCCTTGATGCTACCTAGTTTGTATGTTACTCTAGTGCAGTATACAAAAATGGCTAGTTTTTTGTTTGCAGTGATATTACACTGGGAGAACAAGTATTAGAGAATTCTAGTTGAGGGAGCTCATGATATACTACATCATTTACAAGAACATCTATGAGTATTCAAATTGAGAAACTCTTATAGTTGAAGGTTACTTTAAGTTGTACGACAATGATACTGAACATGATGCAACAATACAGTCATTTAGGTTTAGGTTACACGATAGTTGAGATAGAGATAACCCTCGCCAGCCATTGTAGTTGGGAGGTAAAGGAGGTTTGCTCTTGAATTATTGAATGATTGCATATCCTTCTGCGAATGTTGTTAGTTTCTTATATAAATACTATGATTGCTCTGAGTTCTGATATCTATATCTAGAAGTATGGCTCATATTGGTATAACCTGGATCATAACTGAAAGCAATACAGTTTTATCTTTTGTTCTTTGTATTTCCTGGCTGATAGTATTCTATCTCGGAAAATCTTGAATATGATAAACATGTTAGCTATGACACATGAATTTTATATGGAGGTCAAGCAAGGGATTTCATTTACTTAACAGGCATACTCTAACTGTGTGGAACAACCACCTGGTTACAAAGGTCGTTGTTTCGTGATTGCAATTCTATTGTCAAATATTGTGATGGTAGTGCCATCACATACCTATTGAACTTTATCGATAAGGTTGCCTAAAAACCCCGATGTCCTTGCTAAAATTTCTAGTACCAACATGATAGTGTCATCATGGATACTCTGATTTGATTTTTTTCTATACAACCCTTTTACACGATTGTCCTAACTTGAGAAGTTTGAAGTAGAAGACTAGTATGATCCACAGTCATTATTAAGAGTTTACTTGAATACTACAGATAAGACTATGATATTAATCTCATGGTTGATATATTTCATGGTGAAGATATGGAATAAAGCACTAGAGCAGAACATAACTGAAGTTTGTATCCAGTGCTAGTGCATAGTCCATTTGTATGTAATAAAAGAATACTAGAACTCTTGACTATACTACTATGAACCAAGTCTAGTTAGTTAATATGAAGTTCTATTATGGTAATTGGAAAGCTAAAACTTGTCCAGATCACGTTTCTGGTTAACAGATAATATGATGTATTACATTGAACAAAAGCTATATAGTTAGCTAGGATAGTTATCAGGCCATGTCATAAATTTCATTGACTAGACTAGGCCTAACAATAGAGATGTATATTTATGAACTGGATTGCCTTTGAATTCTTTTATAGATCCCAGCTAACATGAACCCAGGCCTACAGTGAGAAGCCGATGGTAGCAGACATGATACGAGATTAGTAACTATGCAGCTGTTCTCCTTAGTTGATATCTAACAATACTGTATTCATGTGTCTTTCTTGTCGTCCTTTATGAGATACTTAACCTTTTATATGGCTTACATCATCTTAATTATCATTAGATGACAGCCACTTCAATGATTCTGCATGTCGAATAATTCGGTACGGTAATTAGGTGCTAGCTCACTGAAATAAGTCATATGCCGCACATACACGGCAAGCGCAGTGTACTACCCATCACTCAGCATCAAGGAAATTACTAGATTCGTGTAGAAACAGTGAACCAAAATCTGCATGTTAATTTTTTCTCGAAGTGTTGATATTAGTTTAAGTACAAGCCGCCCAGTTCAATGGCAATTCAAAAAAATTACGCGAGATGCATGTCATTGCCGGTAAGCCATCCTATTGGCTAAAATTGCAATTATGATATCATACTGCATGTTGGGACATTCTTGTAAACTGAATGTTGACTTAAAAGTAAATAAAATAGTTCTTGAGAAGAAACGAGCTAATTATAACGTGAAATAAAACTTAGACGTCTCTACTAGATTTGTAACTACAATATTTTATATAATTCACATTGATATCACCTTTACATGACTGATGGTGCTTTCCGGAGAACTCCGAGTGTAAAAATACATAATTGTAGCCCCTAGCAACCAGTGGGCAACGGTAGGTCCTGAAGCTGTGCCCTGAAACTTTGTATGATATCGCCTAAAGGAAAAAGCTCTTGAATATTTACCGGGATTTCTTGCAATATTTGGTGATGGACTCATTGATGGCTTCATGTTTCTAGTGATCAATTGTCTAGTATCGGAATCACAGCACACAATACAATACCATTTAGAGATGATATAAGTGATCTATATTCCGAGCATATATTTAATACTTGACGATCATTGTTAAGACTAAATAATTTTATCACATCAATTAGTAAGCCAGTTATTGCACTTTTGATATATGATTTGGTTTCCATGAGGTAACCCTATGGAATTTCTAGCAAGTTCATAATTTCTAGGACGGTGTATCAAGAATAAGTTGACTTGTTTCTAATGATAGGAACTTTCCATATAAAAATATTTGTGTCAAACATGTCGTCCGTTTTAACCCAAATTACTACAAGTTCACCTGTAGTCTTTCACTTTTAATACAGCCTAAAGTGTGTACAAGAAGTACATCCCATATTATATATTTTGTACCAAAATGATGGTACTACCCAACACTTGAATATAGGTGATACTCTATAAATGAGGGAGATATGTCGTGTTATAGACTTTTAGAGATTTAAGGTGTACTTGTTGATTTGATCGTAGTACATAAATATCTCCAGACTCTAAGAGACTGATATGACATTGCTATATCGTAGGGATGTTTTATTTATTCAGATGATGCTCAATATAGTCCTCATTAAAATATCAAAACGACGCCCCAACTTTCATGTTTTCAATCAATCTTGGAAATGTCTTGCTATAGTCAAATGTTCTCGTTACCTCACCAGGAGATGTATACAAATAGCAGGAAATGATGTCGACGAATAAGATTTAGATAAAAAAATTCACACCATAATTTTATTATAATCGTTTCCACCAGGAATGATCATAGTAAAATGTCGACTTGTGAGTATGTAACTCTATACTGATATTCTTCTCATAAATCTTAAATCCTAGCTGTCTGCAAAAAACCAATGATAGAAACTCAACTGCAACCATCTTGAATTGTCGAATGGGTTCAACCGTTTGCAACACCTAATTGGAGCTGTATGGAGTAGTTCCGAGACTACTTTGTTAGAGATAATACGCTGTTCTTTCACATGATTACATATATCACTCAAAAATACATACGCCACAACTTTACACTCAATTTTACAGCCACATGTCGATTTATTCTCGTCCCATATCTCTAAGCCATCAATATTTTGAAATTCACAACATTCAACTCACGATTATTCATCAAGTCGATGTCAATTTTACAAAGAGGATCTAACTAATTTCAAGCGAGCTGTGCATCATTACTAGAATGAGATTCAATTGGTCAAAATTAAATTTATGATATCATGATGCAGTTGGGTATTATTTCAAGATGGGAAATCGCTTGGAGTAAATGAAAATGACGAAAACTTCGACAATTTTGGCGGGAAAATATTCGCACTAACAGTCTTTTGGGGTTTGAGGAGCTCATCGATCAGAGTAGGTATTTGTCTAATATTGAAACTTATTTTCAGACTTCAGAAGCTTTCAGCTATAGCAAATGGGAGAGATTATATGAAGGGATAGATCGATTATCCAAACATCAAACATTCCACACCCTAAATTCAGAACATGCTATGCCCGTAAGATGTGATTTATCATAAAATTTGCATCAATGGACCTCTACTATAACTGTGAATAAATGTTAAAACTCATTGACCACGAAAGGTAATCTTCAAGTTACTTTTGTTTGTATATTCCATTTCTACAACACTTAGATAGGTCAAGGCGCTTTGACTTGGAATTCTACCGACGGTTTGCTTTGAAGACCACTATCGCGATAACACAACACATACATGTATTTGTATCCAAATGCTAGTGCGGTAATAGGGTTCATCATTCTAAACCTATTTTTCTATTGATTGGAATTGATATAATAGTAGTCAGGTCATATTAATACTTGAATTTCTCCATAGAGCAAATGATAGAATCAACGCATACTCAATGGAAGTTTGTCAAAATCATATTTGTGACTTAAAGCTGCAATGTGATTCTTCTTATTATTATACATAAAGACTTCAAATAAATGTACATTTCACATAGAAGCTACAGGTGAAATTGAAGAATAGAATTCGAGCAAGCAATACATTCATTGATTATCAATATATGTCAAGAAGTTGTGTTTATCCAACGGGCTGTAGTATGAACGGTGTAGTCAAATTTAATAATTCTAGACGCTCACTATGGCAAGTCCCGACGCATGGGTTATGGACAACATATGTCTAGTACTTTCAAAATTACCTGCATGTAATTTCTCTCGGAACTTTCTAGCTCAATATACAACATGGTCCAGACTTCTATATTACTTCGTACATCAAGGTATATACATGCATTTTTATCGCCTTATCTTTAGTTTTTGCCCTTTAATGCATGACATACCAAGATAAATGCAATATATCGTGCATACGACCATGTGTCATTATCTATCTTTGGTGGTACTTTGCTTATCACTATGAGGATCTCGATTCTAATTCATAACACATCACAGAACTAAGTAGTATGTTGTCCATATTGCCATGTGGTATATCACCTCCCTTCAATGGTACTTTGCTCCTCTTAGTGATAATTTCTGCTGTAATGCACGATATCCTACAGAATTATGCATTATTTCGTGTATATAGGCCTAAATTTGCTGATATTTGTTTTTTTTTTCATGTTTGTACTTTGCCTTCTACTGGGAATTTACGCTTCATGCATGACATTCTACATGATAGTGCGCAACGTAGTCCAGAATAATGCACTATGTTACGCATTCAATGACGTACATCTGGACAATGGAATGCATACTTTCAGTCATTTAAAATGCGCAGTGGAATTTACCGACCAAATGAAAGTCATCAATGCAGCGGCAAATCAATTGGTCTTTTCGATTGATTAGATAAACATACAAGACTAAGTATTTTCGGCTTTGGTTCCGCACTTAGACAGAATCATCGATGGGAGCTCATCAAGCTCTATTAAATCTTAGGGATTCGGAATGGAAGCTTTGTTTTAGATATAATCATTATATATTAATGTACAAGGTATTGTCAAGTAATTGATTGACATTGAAATTATTCTATGTTGTTGTGAATATGATATATTTGACCTTTGACTTGGTTTAGTCACTATATTGACAGAATTTGGTTCAATAGAGTAGTTGGCGTATTGCTGAATTCACGGGTGCATTGAAGTTATATCTACTGACTCAAAAATAAGTTAATTTCTCATTAAATTCATCATCTCTAGATGACCACATTAGTATAGAAGTTATCTAGACAATATAAGTTGGTTTGAACATTACATCTAGAGCATTGATATTAGTAGTGACTCCTATTTAAAAGAAAATTTATTATATGTACTTATATACATGTTCTTTCAGCTCATAGCAACCAGTTTTATGACTTTGACGTTATATAATATTCATATATGACACCTACAATTCAATCACATCTTCAAAATTAGCATAGCATCGATAGGAAATTATCTATTTTTTTGGTAGGCTATATAATAGGTAAACTAAGAAGTCTAAAAGATCAAAAGAAAAAGCAACAAATTTAAAAGAAATCCATAATCAACAATCAAAATGGAACATTCATAAAGTTAATCGTAAGCAAAAAGTATGAGATAATGAAAAATAGTCATCCAAAACATAGGACTTGGACCATAAAGGCATGACCAACGATCACAGCTTTATTTACTGAATATTGATCGGGAGTCTCTCCACCTGCTTCTTCTCAATCTTGGGGACGTTTATCACAAGAATACCATCTTGCATATGGGCCTCGATTCCGGTGCCATCAATAGCAGGTTTGGTCTCACTCTTCTTCGACTCACCATCCATGGTCTCCTTGCCATCCTTAGCAGTCTCCATCTCGCGCTTAACCATGTACTCGAGGGGTGGGAGCATAATCCAACGCTCAATCTTGCCCGCGTGGCGCTCGATGTGAACTCTCTTCATGTCCTGTGTCTCCGGGATGGTCTCGATGAAACCGGAGATGAGCAGGGCAGACATGTTGTTATCCCACGAAATGTTAACAGACTCGCGGCTGCTACCAGGGAGCGAAACATGAAGGATGAAGGCATCCGCAGTCTGGAACAGATCAACAGGGGGAACGATGACATCCTCACCTAGACCGTGGTCAGAGAAAGGAGCCATGGGCGGCGCCAAAGCAATGCCGTGAGGCCCGAAGGAACCGAAAGGTGGAGGACCGAACTTGCCGAACTTGTGATTCTTGATATACTTGGAATGCTTGTCGAATCCCTTCATAAACTTGCCGAAAGGATCACCGGGAAAACCACCCATGGGGCCCATGAAACCGCCGGGACCACCATGGCGGCCATGTTTTCCGTGGCGGCCATGACGACCAGGACGACCGAATGGGCCCATTCCAAAATCAGGAGCCTCAAACGGATTACCATGACGACCGCGACCACTGAAAGTGTGAAAATCAGCAGGGCCAGGACCAAAAGGGCCGTAACCCCCGAAGGAACCAAAGCCATGCCTGTGGCGACCGCCATAGAAGCCATGGGGCCTAAAGCCGTAACCATGATGACCACGGTGCCCACGATGACCGAAGTGGCCATGGTGAGGGTGAGGAGTAGTATTAGTTGGGGGCTTCTCAGGGTTCTCGGGCGTCTCCATGTTTTTGCCGACACTTCCAGACTCAGGAGTCTGCATGTTTTCGAAATTGCCCTCACAGTCGGAATCGAAGCACATATCATAGGCAGGGAGAAAGTCGCCTTCATCGAATTCCTCAAAGTCCGAAGCAGGAGGCGGGCCAGAAGTACCAGGAGGTGGAGGGGAAATGCGGTGGTGGTGGGGAGGAGGAGAAGGCATAATGGCCTGGATTTCCTCGGCGGTGTCGCTGGGCCCGGGAGGGGCGCGGTGGAAACCGCGGTAGGGAATGGTGCGCTCAGGCAGAGTGTGGGTCCACAAAGCGAAACCGTGGGGGGCACTATGGGGACCACAGTAGTCACCGTAATGAAAATCGTAGTGGGGTTCCCATCTCTGAGGGGTAAAGTTGGGACTGGCATTGTGGTAGCCGAATATAGGGTTTTGACGAGGCTTAAAGCGATCGTAGGGAGGGAAAGGAGCCGAAGCGCTAGGGGATTCGTGGATAGGCTTGGTGGACATGTTGATTAGCGATCGTGGATGTATTGGTTGAATAAGGTTAATTGAAGATAAAGGGAAGATAACGATGTTCAATGTGAAACCAAAAGAAGAAACGTTGATATGAGATGATAATAATGAATGGAATGTGGAGGAAGTTTTAAAAGAGGTTCATGATGTATTTTATACAAGTTCATGGAGAAACATATCCCAAGATGATTGTCTTTCGAGCCCGACACTTGCGTCACCACTAGGTCCTTTCCCCTCCACAAATTCTAAGTCACTCTTACTTATCCCCGAACCTGACCCAGCCCAACAACCATAGTCATCAAAATATCGGCCCTCTTCCTTCCCGCCGCCCCAGCCTCATTGTCTCAGCTGAATTAATCGTCACCCACATTCCGTAGTCACCACCATAAATTCACTCCCGTTATTGTCAAATTCACGATGGCATGCTAGCCCCTACCACTTTTTGGGCGCAGTTGAGAGGGCGGGCGTGCGGGGTTGGTAACCTTCATTAATTTGGCTGGCTTCGCCGCTGATAAGCTTCGGAGGTATAGGCAGCAGGATAACGCTGTAGTTATCACTCTTCCATCAATACTGCTATTCTTTGCCCTGTAACTCTTGTAGCTACAGCACTCTTTCAATCCCATAGATTACGTAAGCCATACTCACGACCGTGGACGCGCGTCTTTTCTGGCTACTTGTTGCCGTATATCCACATTAATGTCATACAAATCGAAGCTCAACAAGTCCCAGTGACTCGGAAGTGCGTGCCACCCGCTGTGCAAGGAAAGTAGGACCCGACAGCCACTATAAACCACATAACTGTTGACTGGAATGTGGCGTTCCTAATATTGATCACTAAGCAAACAGTGACATTCATGCTCCCCAATGGTCCCAACATACGACACACACGTGATGATCATTACCCTCGGTAGGATTTCCGAAAGCTATGTACCGTCGTGGTGGTATTATGTGATAGAGGAGTCACTCAGAGCTAAACGCTGAAAGATGTGATGATACCCCATACTACATCAAGTTTTAAATAATAGTAGTACACACAATTCGTTATGAAGTATTAGTGATGTAATTAAATATGTTAACCCGTCAAGGAAAGTGGTATCATATAATACATGCCATAGCCTAATGGACTAGATAGCTACATGTATATTTACTAATACATTGACAAAATCAAGATATGTAGCCATAGTACTTATTCTTTCTTATAAAATTAACCATGCCTTTGTATAATTGATAAATTTGATTTGAGGTAGGGTTATGGGGTTAAGTCCTCCTAAATCTTGTGCTAAAATTTTCTTACATCTAGACCAATCATGAAACTAATAGCTACAGGCATCAACATAATAAACACATAAAATCTCTACGCGCCCAACAATCTCGATTCTATCTTTATTGCTTATCGCCTTCTCTCCTTGTTAAGCGCCGGGAAAGACCCCTAACCAATCGTATTACAGCAACATGTTGTTGCTTATAGAAGTGGATCCACAACTCCAGAGCCCAGCGGGAGCATAATTCAATCTGATTGGTTCAATGTTAATTAAGAGAACATGCTTCAAGGTAAAGAATGGATTACGAGGAACAATAAAGAGGAAGAGGTATCCCGATGTCAATTATGAGCTTTGGGATGTAATAGACGGCAGTTTGAGCGTGTAAGTGCTAGAATGCCATCTCATAGGCTGCTGGATTTAATACCACAGAAGCTTGGACTTTATGAATCCTTAAAGATGGCGGGGTACTGTCTGAGAGCAAACGAGACGTCGATCGAGACATGTGAGCTGATTTGTCCCAAGTCGAGCTGGAAATAAGTCGTTTCCTTGTTTGTTTCTCTCTCGAAGCGCCGAGTTGTTGAGCCGATTCCCAGGCCAAGATTAACTCTGGCCAGTCACAATTAACATGGGACACATTGTCGTCAAACCGGCAACTTTGTTGACAGTTTGTGTGAATTATTTCGTGCCGATTTATCCAGTTGGCGCCACTCACGTTGTCAATTGCCCTCATTTCAAATGGCAATGCGTCATGCAGCCAAACACAATCCTCCCTATGAAATTTACTGTTTTGTATTCCTATTGAACTCCATGAAATTCCTGATTGGATTATTCCTGGAGAACAGCGTCCATTTTAGCCCCCATAGTTTCCCAGATCCATAGATTCAAGTAGTCAGCGTCTGATGCCCTGAATAAACTGCAACAAATCACCAGACAAGCCCTCGGCAGATCTCGTTCATTAGTCAAGTACTTCCTGCCTAACATGCATAACTCTTTCGCCTACTGAGGCCCACCGTATATTCCGAGAAAATAGGAATCCTTACCTCATTCAGACTCTCGATACGCTCACCATAAACACAGTACTTCCCATTGTTGTGAGCCTCTTACCCAATATCCCTCTACCCCTCCTTAGTCTGCCTCCCAACTCAGCCGGAATAATTATCAAGAAGCAAAAGAACCGACCCATGACGTTGGAGCGGACCCGCACCTCGTTCGCCCAGACCTGTAGGCGCCGAACCCAGATTAAATGTGTGCATAGCTTCACATCTTCCCTGTCACGATTGGCCAGTTCAACAAATCCCATAGTCGCTGTGCCTGTTACAGATAGCCGTAAAGCGCCTTTTATGCCAATGTAATGCGTTGTTGCGCGCAATGATGTGCCATCTGTAGATGCAAAGAACTGTCTTATCAATTTGCACCAATGAATATGTTCTTGCTGTTTCAGGGTTTTCCGTGGCCGTTCGTAGTAGGCGTCTGGAGGCAATTGATGAATTGGGAGAAGAGAGGATGATTTTTGGTCTAACTTTCATACGTAACCTTTTCTTTCCCTCTTGCATTGGAACAATTTTCATTTCTTCTTCCTTTTTCTCTTCGAACCAATACGTAAGATTTTGGCTCTCTTGTATTGCAAATATCATTAGTGTTAGTTTGCTTTATTTCTACTGCTATTGTCATATATTCATTAGCGCATTTTATATATTTCTTCAAGCTTTGCTATTGTTTGTTCCTGCATTGAGCGACTGCTACTTTTGCGACCATTGGGTTTCCAAAGATCAAAGCCCCAAGCTTCCTTGCTTCCATAGCTGCGGCCTCTTTGAGAGACCTTTTTCTATCTAAGATATCTAAGATATTGTTCGACATCACAACATCACGAGTTTACAAGGAGCCTGATATCTACTCATGATCTCCCTTTTTGATACATTACTGCATACTTTCGATTCTCTATACCTTCGCCTCCACCTACCCCACTTGTCGCAGTGCTCCCGCCATAATGGATGAACGCAGCAGAGGAATTCCTGATGAGGAGCTCTTCCTGAGTCGTCCTAATAAACATACTCCGGACGGCGATAGCCCGACTATTGAACCTTTGCGCATCTACAAGCCCCAGAGCCCAAAACCTAACCAAACCGCTTTCAACTACACGGGTTCATCTGGATCAGCATCTTCCACTCCTGGTCCTGGTGGGGAGAAGAATCAACGCTTTAATGTGAATACTGGAGCTCTCAACTCCGCCGCCATGTCCCTGCCGTATCCTGATGAAGAAGACAACTCAGGGAGACCTAGCCCTACCATTCAAACACAAAATCACCCGGCGCATAAATGTAATGATACATTACCGCGCATTACCAGTCCGTCCGAACACAAGGGTCCCGGCCTGGCTCAACGTAGAGGCACTGCTCCTAAGCCTCTTTCTGGCCCTTCAAGTCCTACCATGGACAATGACGAGCTTTTTATGAAGCCTATCGGGGGTCTGCGAAGCTAGTCTCTACTCAGTCTTCTGGACACTCAATTCCAACTTATCCCGCATTAAACAAGCCACACTACCCCGTGCCGATATCTGCAATCGGTGCTGGCCCGACCGGCTCGCCGCAGCTCCCAAGCTTCCTGTCTATGCCCCATGGTGACCCCGCGGGTGTCAACAGATTTGCCTCTACCGCCAGCACTTCAACCACCCGCGCTAGCCGTGGGTCTCCCCCTCCGCCTGAGACTCCGATTGTCGAGCCCGGAGTCATTCCTGGCAACCCTATCGAGTCCCGGTATGCGGCTAGCGGTATCCCTGGATCGGCCACTCTCAACAGCTTCCCAAGTCACCAAGTTCAAAGTGCGGCTGCGTCGCAGCGTCTGGCACAATACGGCTCCGCACCTCCCAACCAACAACAACAGCAGGCTGCTGCTCCTCGTCCGTGGACACCGACTGAGATTCCCGGAAGTGGGCCCCATGGGCCGCCAACAGTCTACCAAGGTTCTGCACCTTTGCAAACCCAGCCCCAAACTTCTGCGCCGGCGCCGGCTAAGTCTACGGGTATCGCAACAGAATCGGGTACTCTCCAGGTCAGCGTTCTTGAGCAGGATTTTCAGAGACTAAGCACTAAGACTCCCCCTCCGGCTTACTCAAGCGTCGGTGGCCGTAACGGCAATGGATATCCCCAAGAAAAACAAAAGCCTGCCAACGGAAACGGGAATGCCAATAGTGATACCAAAGCGAACAATAGTGGTCCTGCTGCTACTATTCCGATCACTTCGCAACCGCAGATTGCCGCGCCGCAGCCCATTCCCATCAACCAGATGCATCCGTCTCAACCGCAACTTTCCATCTCGACACAAGTACAGTCGCCGCAGCCCCAGCTTATGCAACACTCGGCCCTCCAACACCAACAGTCACAACAGTTTCAACAGCCTACAAAGGCCCAGATGGCTGCCGCTGCCGCGGTATCTGCTGCCGGGTTGTCATCGCACCCTGCGTTTGCCAATGACCAAATTGGCGCCGGCACTATGACTATGGTGGCGTCTCCGCCTCCTCTCCCTGAAGGCTGGATTGCCCATCTTGACCAGAACTCAGGTCAGTACTACTACATTCATCTGTCTACCCAGGCTACTCAGTGGGAGTTTCCTAAGGGTCCGAACCCCATCAACCATGATGCTGCGCCTTTGTCGCCGACTGCCTCGACTTACGGAAATCCTCTTGCGTCGCCTTTACTCGCTGGTAAGACGTCGATGGCCTCTCCGATGTTTCCTCCTCACACTCCCGGTTATGCTGAGAGTATCATGAGTGTTGCTCAATCTACGGCCCCGAGTGCCGCCGGCTTCTCCGGGCCTCCGCCGAGCTCGGGCGTTGATCTCTACAAGGTGCAACCTACCAACGGAGTGTACTTTGGCCCGTACCTTCGCTACGCCAATATGAACGTTGAGAAGGGTATCTGGTACGGAAGCATCATGATTGTTACCGACTCGCTTCAACCTCCCACTATTCACATTCATTTAAGTGTTGACTTGTCGCCCAACCCTCGGCAGTTGATTCCCCAGCGTATATCAATGCATCAGAGATGGGCTTTCTACAAGTACAACATCGAGCTTCCCATGGGTGAGCACGGCACTGAGCGCTGGACGTATGCCATTACCTCTCATATGGGCTGCACTCGTTATGAGTTTGTAGTTGCGGGTAAGAATGAGGTTAGCTGGAGGTTTATTGCGCACTCCGGCAACGATTTCTCTCCTACCACGTCTCAAAATGAACGGTCAAAGCTTGGTGGTGTTGGTTTTATGTGGAAGGATGTCTTGCAAAGAAATGTCGACTGTGGTGGGTATCACGTGCAGTTGGGTCTAGGTGACCAGATTTATGGCGATCGTCTTTGGAAGGAGATTCCGGTGTTGAAGCAATGGTTGTCAATTAGTGGGAAGGACAACCGCAAGAATGCTCAGTGGACGGCAAGACATGAAGAGGATGTTTCCCACGCGTACTTCCACTATTACACGAGTCACTTTGATCAACCGTATCTGAGAGAGGCCTTCGCTCAGATTCCTCATATTCTGCAGCTGGATGATCATGACATGTAAGTTTTTACGACACAAGCACTTCAACTTGTTAGTTTTACTAATAAGCTTTTCAATAGCTTCGATGGATACGGATCATACCCCGACTACATGCATAACTCGAGTATTTTTAAGAACATTGGGCGCATTGCTATTGACATGTATCTCTTATTCCAACATCATACTACCCCTGAGATTCTGCGTGACGTCAGTGATGACCTCGACCTTTTCACCATCACCGGCCAGGGCTGGCACTTCCTCAAGTATCTTGGGCCGTCCATGGTAGTGGTCGGTCCCGACTGTCGGTCAGAACGGACGATAGCTCATGTCATGGCTGGGCCTACGTACCAAGGGCTTTTCCCGAAGATTGCTACGTTGCCTGGCCATGTACAGCATTGTATCATGATGATTTCAGTACCGTTGGTGTACCCAAGGCTTGAAGCGGTTGGAAGTTTGGCCAATGCGGTGACTACGGGTAAGAAAGCCGTCAACACCACCTACAATATCCTAGGAAAAGTGACAAGTTCTGTCGCTGGTGTTGTTGGTGGCAAAGAAGTTGTTGCCCAAGGCTTTTCACATGTTAAGAAGGCGGTCGGCAAGCAAGGCTTCATGGGGAGTGTCCTCAACCAATTCGGTGACCTTGACGTTGCCGAAGTCCTCAAGGATCTTTGGACCCATGAGTCCAAAGACCTAGAACGCACCTACCTCATCCGCACCCTCCAAGGGATTGCCCACTCCAAGGGCCTCCGTATGACGTTCCTCTCTGGCGATGTCAACTGCTGCGGCGCCGGCTTGGTCCACGACCCCGCGCGCCCCCGCGACCACAAAACCATGTACCAAATCATTACATCTCCCATCGTCGCAGCTCCCCAAGGTCAATATGTCCTTAGAATGCTCCACAACAACAAACAACTCTACGTCCCGCCCAACGGCCACCGGTCATCGGTGGAACCCTCGGACACCAAAGAAGATATGATGGAGATTTTCCACACGGATGCCTCGGGGACCCAGAGAGAGCTGAAGAGGCTGATGGGGAGACGCAATTACATTTCGGTGACGAGTTTGGACTCAGAGTATGTGGATGCGGTGCAGGCGCAGCAAGGGAATCCGGGGATGGCGGGGATGGCGATGATGCAGCCCCCGGTTACGGGGCCGGGGCAGAGGTTGACTTTGCAGGTGGATTTTGTTGTTCAGGGGATGGTGCTTTACAACGCCGACAAAGTATGGGCCGGTTTATTTGCCGCATTTAGAGTATGGGCATTAGGATGGGAGAGATGGAGCATGTGCGGGTGATGGCTTTCTGAGGCGTATCTTGGATGGGTTTCTTTTCTATTATTTCTTTGGTGTTTTTATCTTTTGGGATATCCTTGATATGCAATGCTTTTTTTTTGTATTTAGCTTTTTTGTAATTTACCTCATGCTCACTCGATCTCCTTTCATCTCTACATCGTCCACCACCGTCTCAAGCCTCAACAAATCCCCATCACAACCTTAGTGTAACCTCCCGTTCATCCGTCTTTCCTTGTAAATCTTAAACACTCTATCAAATTCTGATATCTTTTTGCTAAGAAGCAAGGCGGGATTTTGGTGGAAATGGAGCGGGCGTATCCATAGCCGCCGGGAGGGACAGGATGGATGGGTGACGGGGGTTGTGAGCCAACGGATGGGCGGTAGAACAGGATGAAGAATGTGTATATATATATAGGAAGAGGTGGACGTCTTGGCGGGATTTGGGAAGATGATTTAAAGGTTAATAGTTGGTGGTTATTTCAATATTGGTGATTTTTACGTTCGTTATAATTATTTTCTCTCTTTTTGTTATTTTTCTTCTTTGTCGTTTGTTTTATTGGTGGATTGTTAGTCGCGGGTCGACTTCATCACGATGTTTGTTCTTTTTTATATCCCGGCGATCGCCCTCACTCTCTTGGCGACTAGTGGTTTTTCATCGGCTCATGTTCTCCCACATCCTGACGCAAATTGTGTCTCGTCGAACCTTATTCAAGCTGCGAGTAATCAAGCCGGGTCAACATCCGGGGCCGCCGAGACTTCGGCATCGGCAACGTAAGCTTGCAAACCTAACCGGCCACTTTGATGCGATGATAATTATTAACAGATTGCTAGCGATCCCGCAAACTTCATCAACTTCTGCACCGGTCAAACCCTCACCAACGGAACCCAGAATACCGCCGGCTCCTGCAACCCCATTCCCATCGGGTCGATCCCCGGGAAGTCCTTGATGATCTCAACTCTTATAACATCACCATCATCTTCCTCACCCATTCCCCAACTGACAACATTCACTATCTCATTATCTGTATCTAATCTTGTTGCCGGCGTCTTTACCGACCCGGATACAACCTACTTTTCCGCTCCGCAACAATTGGATAATTCTGGGAAGATCAAAGGGCATATCCACGTCACCATCCAGTCCCTAGACTCCCTAACGACCACGAAAATCCCCAATCCTGAAACCTTCGTCTTCTTTAAAGGTGTAAACAACACAGGGAACACCGGAGTATTCTCTATTTCCGTCCCCGGCGGTCTACCGTTAGGCATCTATCGCCTCTGCTCCATGGCGTCTGCAGCCAACCACCAGCCGGTTGTCATGCCGGTGGCACAAAGAGGGGCCCAGGATGATTGTGTGAGATTCGCAGTGGAGGGAGGGAAGGGAAGAGAGGGATGTGGGGGGGTTATGACAGTTACGGAAACGGAGGCGGTTACGGAGACGGTCAGGGTGAGGGCGACGAGGACAGGAAAGTAGGGAGTGATGATGGGTGAGACAGACATGTAGGGGTAGGTTAGTGGTGGTACGGGGTTAGGGAATGTGGAGGTTTAATATCTAAATTGAGCTCGATTGGAATACAATTTTCGGAATCTGAATGATAATTTTGATATGTAATAGGTTCTTTGCACAATCTCGGTTTAGTCTTCTGTGTATCACTGTGATGCATGTCTGTACGTCTCACTTAATACCCTAACCCTATCAATACACATTCTATTGTCTGAATCCTTGCCCCATAATTATTTGATCCTCTATTCTCCATAATAAGCAATGTCGGCCCATTAGAGTTTCTCTATGAACTCATCAACGAATCTCCAAAAGTATCGCTGTCCAAACCAATGCACACCACCCACCATTACACCTTTAGCCACAATTAATTCCCTGGTTCCAGAATATCTGAGTTTATTGTGTCGAAGTAAGGTAGCTAGTAGCTGGGTAACTCGGCTAGCAGGGGGTCATTGAATATCCAGCCATCGAGTTGTTAGGGGTGACGCGAGGCAAGGCGGGTAGATGGCAGGGAGTTGGCCCTTCTGGCTGGCGATGAACGATATAATGGATATAGAGGAATGATGGTAGGTGCAGATATTCGCCACTGGTCGTTGTTTAAGCACTTATGTGATTCAAGTGAATATATGGTGTGTATTGATTAAGAGACCAAGTGGATTGGGTTGTGGAGCCGGATGCAGGTGGCTCACCGCTGTATGGGGACGGGACGGGGGTAGACCGATGATAGGTTGAAGATGACCTGGGGTTCCCAACGATATACCCAAACAGACTAACGACAACTGGATAATCCTTATGATCCCTTCCCCCTCCTATCCAAGCACTGACCGACTCACCACTCCAACATCAAACCCGCCACAAAGCACAATTCATACCCAATCAAATCCTCCTCGACCCAAAACTCCATCAACCAACTCACGCCTGCATATCCATATATATGCATCTATGCATCTAATCCTTTATGCTTTCCAATCTCAAACCGGCGAGGCGGCGTCCCAGGCCAGGAACAGGGAGTAGCGAAATCCAGCTGCAGTAATCTTCATGAAAAGGACTGAGAAGACGACATATATAGAGCCGACATTGGGAATGCCGAGGGATGATGGAAGAGGGGATTGTCACGTGTTGGGCTAGACGAAGAGGGTACATACATGAAGATTGTAGCTAGTATGGAGTAAGTGTAATTTTCTATTCAACTGATGATGAATTTAATTATTGGGATAATTGTTTATTGGTATAATGGCTAGATTATAGCCTCTGATGTCCACAGCCTCATTCCCAGCCTTCGATTGGGTGGTGAAGCCCAGACTTACCAACCACATATTCAAAATATAATCCCTGAATTTATTCATCGCCAACCCCATACACTTGCATTTGAAGCTTGGAATTGTGATCTAGGTTGTTGAGCCGAGAATTGAATTATTGTCTTTCTTCTTTTTTTTTTCTGCTTCACGAGTTGATCTTTCATCTGCAAGTTCATCTTCTTCATTATTGATTCTCTTGACTGAGGTATCTTTTGATTTAGCCTCGATCATCTACGTATCTTGAGATCCGATGACCTCATCGTCATAGTGTACTGTTTTATTTATTGCTTTGCTTATTGTTTCTTTTACGATTATCACGACTTTCTTTACATTTTCTGCATTTATCTGTATTTGTTTAATCTATCGCATCTTCGATCTCCCATCACCATATAACGACGTCACGATCTTCAAAGACACCCTTATTCCACAACACATCCACCTTCACATCTGTCCTACCCAATATATCACATACCTCCACCATCTCCAGTCCCATAAACAACCCCGCTAACCCATACATAAACCTCTCTATAACTTCCCCACCGGCCTATAGCCCCGCTTTCCCTCCCTATCAACCCTCACTCTCAACCTAAACTTCCAACCTAAACCCCCACTAAAATGTCCACCCTCCTTCGCAACCCCTCACTATCTCTCACGACCCTTCCGTCCTCCTCCCTCCACGACCTCCTTGCCAACCACACTCCCGTCTTCTCCACCATGCACACCTTCTTCTCCCGCTGGCTGCATATTGACATCACCAAACTTGCCCTTCTTCTCACATTATGCGGGCTCCTCTCCGGGGCTATCACTGACGCCCAGCACATGGCTCGGCGCTTCTATTGGTGGATTGCGAGGTTCCTAACGGCAAGTGTGTCGATCACGGCGCATGATCGACTGAACCGGGAGGTTGTCAACTGGCTAGGAGCTAATGTATTGCGCGGGAGGAACCCCGGAGGCGAAGGAAGGGCTGTCGGCGGCATGTCGCGGGTATTGACCGCAAGATCTGGAGAAGCCGGTATTCCTCAAAACGACGCATTTCTATACTGCTGCGAGAAATCCCCCAGCTCCTCGTCGTCATCTCTAACAATCGACCAGCGAGCCCCCGTGCAATACTTGCCTACATTCACAACCATATGGTTCATGCACGAACGCAACATATTCGTCGTCCGGCGAATCCCTGAAGGAACGGCGTCCAAAAGGTCTGGAGGGCACTTGGGGACCTTGTCTCGTGTCGAAGAGTATTCGGATACCGCGGCGGGCGAGGACCCGTTGGTGATTATGTGTCTGGGACGCTCTGTGGCGCCGATTAAGGAATTTCTGGCGACGTGTAGAGCGTTTGCTCAGAGGCAGTCGGCGAGGTATATTACGGTGCGGACAACAAAGGGGGGATGGTCGAGTGATGCGTGGAATGTGTCGGTTTTGAGGCCATTGAGGAGTTTAGATTCGGTGCATTTTGATAAGAGGGTGAAGGATGAGCTATTGAGGGATATTACGACGTATCTTCATGCGTCGACTCGGCAGTTTTATATGTCGCGGGGCATCCCGTATCGCCGGGGATATCTGTTTCATGGGCCGCCGGGGACCGGGAAGACCTCATTGTCTTTGGCCTTGGCAGCACATTTCCAGTTGGATCTACATTTGGTGCACCTTCCCAGCCTCTGTGATGATTCCGATCTTAATAAACTATTCGTTTCGTTGCCGGTGAGATGCCTGGTGTTGCTGGAGGATATTGATTGCGTTGGGACCAAGCGGAGACACCAAAAGGGACTACCGAGAGCATTCCCACAAGATTCTTCGTCAGAGTCGTCGGAATCAGATGAGCCGACGAGGGAGTTTGGAAAGGTGTCGTTGTCAAGGTTGTTAAATGTACTTGATGGCGTGACATCACAAGAGGGGCGCATCGTCTTGATGACAACGAACCACCCTGATCTTCTTGATGAAGCTTTGATAAGGCCTGGACGAGTTGACAAGAAGATATATCTTGGGAATCTTTCGAAGGAGTCTGCCGAGGAAATGTTTATCCGGATGTACACCAATGAGCCCGAAGAGGCAACTGCCGACTCAGATATCCTTTCGACCGTCTCAACATCAACGCCGTCAATCTTTCCATTCTTCGGGTCCTCAAAACAGTCGTCGGTCACCCAGGCAGCCCCCGCCGTGGACTCCGCCACTTGGGAACCCACAACGCTCCACCGCCTTGCCTTCCAATTCGCCCAGATCCTCCCCCATGAACGCTTTAGCCCCGCCGCCGTTCAAGGGTTCCTTCTCGAGCATAAAGAATCGCCGTTTGAGGCGTTGAGATATGTTGATGAATGGGTTGTCCAGGAACTCAACAGGATTCAAGAAGTCGATAGACTGGCGCAGCGATCGGGGGAGCGGAAGATGGTGAAGAAGAAGAAGGATAAGATGCGGAGGAAGGTGAGAAAGATGCAGGAGAAGAATAGTTTGAAGGTTTCGATGAAGACATCGATGGAGGAGAGGTTGGAGCTGTTGAAGGACGAGGAAAGAAAAAAGAGAAGGGAAATGAGATTGGTGATGGTCGAGAGTGAAGAGGAGGACGATACTTTCAGTAACCGTCACATTTATAGCAGCCCGGTTACTCTGTCGCCGATTTCCCGCGGAAGAAAACAAATAGACAAGCTAAGCGGAATATTCAGCGTCCCGCTTCGATATTCGAAGGGTCCGAGTCCGAGGGTTCAATAATCTTGAAGTCAACGGGGCCGAGAAGGGTTGTCGGGTCAGCGATTACGTCTCCAGAGCCGGATGGGGCAGTTATTGCGATGGCGATGAGGCTGATGAGGGAGAAGAAGGTGTCCGGGTCAGTGGCGGGGAGTGGCTGGAGTGAAGTGGAGGGAAGATAAAAAAGCGGAGGTGGTTGAGGAGAAGATTGAAAATATAGAGATTAAGGAAGGTGATGAGGTCAAAGATGATAAGCGGGAGATTAAAGAGGCTATTGTTGAGGTTCCGGTTGTTGACGCCACTATTGACGTCCCCGTTGTCACCACTTCCACCGTCACTCCTGTCACTCCCGTCACTCCTGCCGACCCTATCAAAGCCCCCGAAGGACCTGCCGAAGAACCCCACCAACCAACTCTCTCCTTCACCTCTGTCACCACCATTTCCCAAACTGCACCAGTACAACCCCAGATTCCTAACCCTATTCCACAACTCCCACCAACACATCCCGCCCAACAACCCCCCGCCGAACCCCTCCAGCCAATTGCCGAGGAAACCTCCGCGAACCCCGTCGACCATCCAGCGGATGAGGAAGCTGCTGAAAGAAACGGGATATCCGAAGTACAGGGGATTGACGATCAGGAAGACAGCGATGTCAATAGGGAAGAGGATGCGAAGGAGAGAAAGGAGCGACTCGGTAAAATTGAGGAGGAGCCAGAGCATGTGGTTGAGGAGGAGGTCTCTATGGCTTTGGGGGTTGTTCCTGAGAGTCCCCGTGAGGTTTCCGCCCCAGTTACTGAAACCCCAATCATTGAACTGAAACAAGAACTAGCCAACCCCATCGTCATCAAGGAGACCCAGGAACCACTCCCCCGCGGCTCCCCAATGCCAACCCCTCGCCCCAGCATGGACTCCCCAATCTATCCCAACCACCCGGCTCCACCCTCGCAGACCCCGGGGCCCCTTACCCGCACCCCAAGCCATCAAAGCTACAACAGTGCCCAATCCCAACGCAGCAACATCCCCCTTCCCCAGACACCACCCTATCAAAACACCCACTACGCCAACTGCCCACCGAGCCGGCCCGCTACCTTGAGTCAGACGCCAACTAATGACTCCCTCTACGCCCCGTCGCTCCCCAATATTCCTATTTCCCCGCTGGCATCCCCCTCCAGTCGTCCCGGGACCGCCCAGACTTTGCCGGTGCCATTGCCATCCCTGGGGACTGTCGCCAGTAGTAGTCCGAGCGGTAGTAGTAGTGGATTCTTGAGAAAAATCCCTGGGTTGCGGAAGAAGCCGTCGTTCCAGTTAGGGGGTGGCGGTGGGACTCCGGTGACGCCGAAGGGGAGGTTCCAGGGAGCCGTGATGAATGTTATGAGGGGGCGGAGGGCTAGTAGTGCGAGCATGGCGGGAGCTGTTGTTGATTTGCAGGGGGCTGCTAGAAGTGAGGTGGCGAGGGGAAAGTGAAAAGGTGTTGAGGTTGAGGAGGTCATGATGATTATGGTTAGAGAAATGATTATGAATTATGAGGTTGACAATGAAAGGGAAGGTCGAGGAAGAGAGTAGAAGAAACTATAGTAGCTTCGGCTGTCTATATAGATATCTGACATTGAATAAATCATGACATATTTCATCACAACTTCGTCTAATGTTTTGTTGCTGAATGCTGGTCGTATCATTGCTGTAGAGATTTGACTCGAAATGAATCTACAATTAGTGTCAAGTCACTCCTGTTCAAATAATCAACTATTGTTGTTCTATAGAACCTGTTTAAATACATCATAGGCCAATGTATTGATGGGAATTATCGGTGATGGATAGTGAAAACTATAATTTAGGCTATTATTGTCCCTCAATGGCAAGATAATAGAATAAAGCCTCTTTGTAGAAGACCGAGATTGGTGAGTTCTAAGCTGCATAGGCTAATTAGTTTCTTTTATATAGTTTTCAACTTTAGTCCCTAGAATTTCAATTGCAATAAGTAACTTCATGACCATAATAAAAGGAGGGTACTACGATCTGGCATCCAGTCTGATTTCAGTTCAAATAGCGTTATGACTTGAGAGTTTAGAGAGTACAGTTTTCAATTTACTGTAGTGAAACTCAACAGAGTCCTTAGAGAGTGATTCAACCAATATGCATCCAGACACCAACATCGTAGCTAGTATCAGCACTTTTCAAAAGAGACTCATGACATACATTTAAACTATGGCTATAACCATCACAAGCGGCCATTAATGGCTACCAACATTTGCAATAGATACCTAAGAATTTCAATATATCATGACATGTCACAGGCTAAGTAGCCACACCACATTAAGAGCACAAAGACATATAAAAAAACACTGGATTAGTTGAAACGGGTATTGGAGAAAAGTAACAAATGTTGTAAACAAGAAGAAGTATCAAAAACAAAAACAAAAACAAACTTTTATCTAATCCATCCCATCCAAGCCCCCCGGAGCTCTCCCGCTCTGAGTTAATCTCCCTCAAATGGGACTACCATACCATCCCTATCATCACTCTATTCTAAAACTAGCTGCTTTCAGACGATGAAAGACCGCAGGTCAATGAGAGGACGACGAGTGAATCAGTCATGGCTACGAGTTATGGCACGGTATCAGATTATCGTGGATTTTTGAACGCAGTGTGCACAATAAAAAATAGTGAGGGCGACAAGAAGGTATTTTTGTGATTTTCAGAGGTGGGATTCTGCCATTTTGGGACAATTTTGGACTAACCAGCAGGTGGTGGGGCGATGTGGGAGGTATCAGATAGACTTTGGTGTGAATGCGAGGAGAAGGTAAGTCTTATGCTTTAGTTATGGTGGTATTGGAGCTTTGGACAGAAGAGATTGCTGTTTATGAAAATGGCCAAGAGAATGGTGGATAGATGGGACGGTGTGGCCTGGGTGAAACTTGAGGTGTGGCAGTCCTTGCGGTAAGGATAAGTGATATATTTGAGACCAAATGTGAATCAACCCGAGGAGCAGTTTGCTGTTCGGCAGAGCAAGTAAGGGATAGTGGTATCCATACTCTATACGGCACTTGGATAATTAGATGGCGCAATTGTGGCTACTATAGAGTCATAGAGTACACCTGAGGGAATTAAGCCATTGGTGCTTAGTAGAAGTCAGAACGAGCATATCCTGATGGTCAGTAAATTTTGGGCCTGCCCGAGTAGCCATTGTCTCTACCATAAATTCATCAGAGTTGATAAAACATCTCATACTGTTAAAAATTAGCTATTATCATGGGATCTAGTTCGTAGTTACAACAGTATATAGTCAAAGAAAGTCTCACATGGGAATAATTCTCATATCTTGTTTATCTCTCTGAAAATTCTACCTTGGGGATTTTGAGAACACAGGTCCCACGAGACAATATTAACATTAAGAAAGCACCAGCAAAGTCTCATCCAATGAAATTAATCCCAGAAGATTACTGGCTGTCACAGTTTATGTGTGCAGAAAAGCTTTAGTAGCTTATTAAGTTAACATTGGCTGCTTGTAAATTTCATCAACGCTCATGATCTTTCTGCTTTACAATTCCATTAACTTCTCTCAAAGTTCTTTCAAATACCCACCAAACCAATTCTCTTGGTATCAACATCCGACGTTATATTTGTGTAACACTCGCCTAACCCTGCCCAAATCCAAACCTGCCAACTCCCCACACTAGACCTCAACATCTTTGATTTATTCAATCCAAGTGCCTTTCGAACAAAGATAACCGTTCCAAAATCAAATATTAGATTCACTAGATTTAAAATCCAGCAAATCAGTGGCCTCCTAGCGTTTATCTGGAGCAGGATCAAGGCAAGTATAGGGATTTTACTATTTCGGGACGAATTATCCAAGGTGGCTCCTTCCCGGTGGCAAATGGGGGATGGATTGGAGTTGGGGGTATTAGCGTAGGCTATGTGTACATGAATACACATTTATTAACAGAGATGTGTAGAATAGTGAAATGTGGTTGTAAGAGTTGGATTTTGTAGCGGCGCCTCAGTGAGTGGAATAGGTTGAATCAGCCGAGTTGGGGAGAGGGGAGGGGGCTTATCAAAGTATGATGAGAACTCTCTAACCAAATAACTTTTTAATAAGACCATACCAAGAATATAAATTTCGTCAACTACTCAATCTCAGATCACGCCATTTGTAAATAGTCAAGAAATGGAGTGTTGAAGCCTTTCATAAAGCAAAGCACATAATATGATCACCTTGCTGAGGAGAGTCCCGACGTTGAGGCAATCGGTTCCTATCAGTGTTTTTCACCTCTTATTTTCCTGGGTGATCCCTTCTTCCAACGAGAGTTTGACGAAAATACGGTTTTACTATCCGGAAGCGGCTGTTTATGTGAACTTCTCTAGTTGCTGTCTGACGAAACTGCTAAAATTTGTGAATGATGCCATGCCATTTAATTGTATTTTGTCACTCTTAACCTTTTTTTATTCTACTTGCTTTGTAGTCTTTCTACTTAGATGTGCACTCATTCAGTCATTACTAGAGTTAATTACTTTTCATAAGTCAGTTCAACCTACTTACTAATGTTTTTGATCTTATTAGATCTTGACTTCGATCAACCAAACAGTAACCCTATAAACTGCATACAACCCTTTTCACGTGATCAAATTTCTTACACGCTGCCCACATGCCCTAACTTCCCTTTTGGGACGATCATGTTAATTCATCTTACCTCTATTTACACAATTCGTAATCCCCACACAATAACCACAATAACCCTCAATAGTTGCCCACCACCACATAATAATGATATCCCGCCAAGACTTTGGAAAACTCAGTCATGATAGGAGGGGTAAGGCTATCTGTCAAGGCTTATTAGGAGGGAATCTTGGGGAGACGATGGCCAAGAATGAGAAGTTGCTTAAGGAAATATCTCGAGATAGTATCAAATGAAGATTTCAATATTTTAGTAAAGTATAGTGATTGGGTGAGAAAAAATGATAATCAATTGATAGCCAAAAATCAGGTCATAGAACACACAATCCATCAAGGTATTTGCCGGCCTGCCGCCGACGCCTTAACATAGGGACCGATGTCACCTTGAATACTCACCTACTCCTGATGCTTCCCACGACCTGAAA
Organism: Meredithiella fracta; assembly: GCA_023677585.1. Lineage (NCBI taxonomy): Eukaryota > Fungi > Ascomycota > Sordariomycetes > Microascales > Ceratocystidaceae > Meredithiella > Meredithiella fracta. The sequence goes on along the minus strand of JAGXCV010000001.1, from coordinate 642,079 downwards.
ATAACCATAATACCTAGGGGTCTACTACCTTCTCATATTACCACTCTTCCTGGTCTCCAGGACCCCACGATCTTCCTCATCCCCCTCTCCTCCACCAATCTCTCCGCCAATTGGGTGTCTTACTTATACCCGAGAGAGACACTGTCCGTTCCTGTCCTCCTCGATAACGACAAGTCTATGGCTAACAGTGGCTTCTACACCTTCGTTAACAATTCCACCACCCAAAAAATCACCGGCCGTACCAAACTAGTCTCTGTTGTCCCGGACCCCGTGTCCGTCAACTTCTCCGTCATCACCATGATTACATCCCCCACTCCGACCTCCTTTTTTTTCTCCGATAACTTAAGCGAAATCACCGCCATGGGCAACACTAAGGCCCTTAGTAACTGGTCGACACTATGTGGCTGGTGTAGCAAATCGCAGAATGCATACATTTACTTATTTGGCGAGCAGGTTGCCCACTAGTACTTTCTGCGTACTTCCGAAGATAATGGCCTCTCCGTCACCCGGGTGCAAAACTTCGCTATTCCGTTCGAGGTTTCGGGATGTGCCCAGGTTTACGGGAACATGTATATTTCAAAAATGACAGTGAACCCGTCTATTCGTTCCCGTTTGCTGAGATTATTAGGCAACCCGTCATTTCTGAATTTATCACCACCGGAGACGCAGTCACGGGGATCACCGCCTACCACATCGCGAACAAAACTTCCTGGGCATTCTCCAACGAGACAACCGCCATCCTCTTCATTGGCCAATAATCATCTTTTATCGCCCACAAAGTCCCCTCCGGCATCCTCCTTCGATACCGCAGACTTCTCAGGCCTTGAAGACGTTGAGACCAAAGGTATTTCTGTCGATCAAGTAACGTAAACCCTAGCCACCGCCTATAAGGTCGTCGACGACAAATTCACCGGCTTCGCAACCGCAGAAATATCTGAGTTCCTGTCCTTCCTTTCCATTCCTCTTAACCCCACCTAGACCTCTGTACTCACTGCATCCTATAACTTCCATACGCACAACTCCATAACCTCGTCGTACTCTAACAACGGCTTCTATTGGTCATCGCTTGGCGGCTGCTCCTGCTTCGCCGGGTCAACGGGCCTCGACTGTTCAAGCATCTTCTACACATACAATTGCTCTAGATATGGCGAGTGGACTGCTACTGACATCTGCGCTTGTGAATCCGGCTGAAGCGGCCTCTATTGTTCCTTCGCCATGATTCCCGTGTTCTACAAAACCGAAGTTACCGGCGACGAGGGCGGTGATGGCCCGGTGGCCTGACTGAAGAAAGGTGGCGTTGAGAATTCGCGGATCATCACAATATTTAAGAATGAGGTGGGAGCAGGGTTTGGCGTGTTCTATTTACAGGGAGTGCTCGGTAGAGATGTTTGAGACGCTGGAACCGAACGATGTAGATGCTGTTTATGGGGTTGAAGTTGGGAATCGGATAATTAATTTGATGTTTGCGGGGTGCAAAACGGAGAATACTATGTAGTAAGTCGAAAATCATTCCAATAACCAGCAACGCCTAATACTAACCCTCTCTAGTCTACGAAATCACCATCATTCTCGTCCGCTCCTTTACCAGCAGCTCCGGCGGGCAAACCGAAGGCTGCGTCGCCAACGAAGAGAATGGGTGGGTTATCATTGGGAAGGAGCTGTATGGCCTTTAACGGTATGGCGCGGAGCCGATAGATTCGGGGGAGGCTTTGGGGTTGATTGCGGGGTTGGATGATGGGACGGGAAGACTGCATGACGATGTTGACGGTGTTACGCTTGTCGTTGGCCCTATGAACGACACTGGGTTGATCGTTGTATCAACCCAGGGCGTCAGCACCTACAATATGTATGCCCGGTACCTGCCGCATGCCTATCTCGGAACGTTCTCAATCGCCGAGAAAGAAGACAGCTTGGCGGATGCAGTGACTAATACGGATGGATTGATGAGTTTGGGCGACGAGTATCCGTATGGGATTATGGTGACGCGTTATGATACGAATCAGGAGGCGGATGGGATGACGGTGGGGGATGCCACCTTCAAGATTATCGGGTTGCAGGAGATCTTTGGTAGGAGCTAGTTTGGTGGAGAGGGTTTGCTGCAGGTGATTGGGATCGAGTATGATCCGAGAACCTAGTGGGTTCTCGGGCCATTCGGAGTTTGTGAATGGCAAGAGAATGGTCTAAATTCTTGGGCGTCAGCAACGGTGGACGTCGATTTGGAATAAGCTCAATAAAGAGAATAAGTACTAATGAGGAAGTAAATCTGCATATATATATATATATATATATATATATATATATATATATATATATATATATATATTCGTAAATGACAAGTAATAATCATAACCATAACCATAAAACATCTCGTCCATCCACCCCTCTCTTTTACCCCCTAAGCCTACTATAGAGCATCATCCCTTAGATTCTAGATTTTAAACAACATCAAACAAAATCGATTCGTGAGAAACCTTTTCTTCACCGTCTGTTATTCGACGCCGGCATTTCTCCGTACCGACCACGAATCTGCGTCGTATCGTAGGCCTGAATAACCCTCGTCTGTGACTCATCAGCCTGTGAGAAGGCATATCCACGCTGCTTACGCATTCTTTGCACCTGGCGGACCTTGCGGATGGCCTTCTGGAATTGCTCCATTCTAAATGTGGCGAAAAATCCTGTCAGTTGATATTCCGGCGGCAGTAGCAAGTAGAAAGGCGGTTTTGTCACGTAATATTGTACGCTAACGATCGAAACTTACCTAGGACGGTAATCCTGAATGTTGTACTTTTGGATTTCCTGGATGTGGTGGTATATCTGCGGACGGTACATTCTTTTGGCGAACTTCCAGGTAAAGTCTCTCAGCAAGCACAGAGCGGCAATACCAATCATCTGCACCCAGAAGACAGGGCTGGAAAATACGACGGGAATAACACCGTGGTACTCGGTCGAGATGCCCAGATTAGGGGCCACGGTACCGTACACAGCAATGAAAAGGAACCAGAAAGCGAGAGATCCAGGAATGGCCAGCACGTGATACTTGGTCCAGTTACTGGTAATGAGGGCGGCCTTTCCAAGAACCGTAAGCAGAGTAGCGCCGTAAAGAGAAGTACCCCACACCCAATGACCAGCAATCTCGCCGTTGCTGAGAATCAAATCGCCATACCAGATAAGCTCGGCGAAAATGTACAGGACTAGAGAATGATACATGGCGTTGGCAATCCACTGGTAAAACACCTTCATTTTGAAGGCATCATTACGTTGGCCCATCCCATACAGTTGTGGGTATCTGTCAAGAAGACGCGCCGAGATGAATTGGTCACAAATACCAATGGCGAGAGGCGGCAGAACAGTAAAGAAGACGTTATAGAATGAGAGAGTCCAAGATTCGAAAATTACTTGACCAGAAAAGACGTTGCGGAATGTGAACTAAGTCAATGTTAGCTAGAGATTTGGGGATTCGTCATAACAATGATGATTAATTTACCCAGAATTGCGTCATGTACAGGGCAATATTCTTGTAAAATGAGAACAAAATGGTCTTGGCAACCCGCTGATAACTCCAGGCACCGTGAACCAAGAGAAGCTTCTTCAGATAACGGAATTGTGCAATAGCCACATCGGCGCTGCGCGCCGCCTGAAGACCTTCCATACCACTGATACCAACACCAATATGTGCGGCCTGAATCATGGAAACATCGTTGGCACCATCACCGATGGCTAGCAGGATAGACTCCTTCAAGTAGCGCTTAACCAGCTTAACGACCAACGCTTTTTGAAGAGGAGACACACGGCAGCAGACAACAGCCTTGCAGATGATAGCTAGATCAAGAAAAGTTTTCTCCAATTCCACTTCCAGAGCGTACGTCAGCGATTTGCCGTCAATGATCAGAGCGAGAGTTTCTGATTCGATATTTCTGTCGCCTTGCGTGCGGATGGCGGCCAGTTTCTTCTCTAGATTATCGCGGGTAGCTTCGGCGGATTCTTCGTTGACGATGAGCAGCATCATGTCCTCGGACAGGAGCTTGCAACTCATACCAATGTTGATGGCAGTCTCTTGACGATCTCCAGTAAGAACCCAAACCTTAATTCCGGCCTCCTGAAGAGTATGAATAGTCTCAGGGACACCATCCTGCAGCCTATCCTCAATAGCAGTAGCACCCAACAGAAAGAATTCCTTTTCGATGATCTCAGCGGCTTTGTCAAGTTCGTCCGAACGGTTGCCGTCAACAATATTCATGGCGGTCTCAAAACCTGCATCCACTCAGTAAACTCCTGCTGAGGAATCTCACGAACAGCTAAGCAAAGAGTGCGCAGACCTTCAGTGGCATACTCTTCCAAGTGACGCAGCGTAGCTTCAACGTGCGGGTTGTTATCGTTCAAGCGCTCCAAGATCACAGTATCGGCACCCTTACAGTACAAGCGGATCTTCCCGTCGGGGCAGCGGTAGATAGTAGACATACGCTTACGAGTAGAGTTAAACTCACAAACGGCCAATAGCTCGTACTCCTGTTCACAGCCCTGGGCTTCAATAATGACAGCACGGGGTTTACGGGCAGTGAAGCGGTAATTAAGATCAAGAGCACCCTGAACCAAAGCACCCTCGTCGGGAGAAGCAGCCTGATACTTGATGTTCCCCTTCTCATCACGTTCGGGAATGACAGTGTGGCAAGTGGCCAACAAGGAAAGAAATTGGTTGATTGCGGGAGCAGTGGCATGAGAGGTACAGTTTGAGCGAAGCGTGTTGAAATCATAGATACCAACTTCAACACCATCTTCAACAGTGGCACGGCGGTCTTCGGGAACCACATCGGCATACTGAATACCGGCGATGGTGCATTGGCGAAATTCCATCATATTGCAAGTCAAGGTACCAGTCTTGTCCGAGAAAACAAACTCCACCATACCCAGCTCCTCAACCAAACTCGAGGTGCGACAGTTGGCAGCCGTATCCGTCTTTTCGTAATACATGTCCAAATCGTCATTAATCAAGGAACCCTGGTAAAGTTTGACCATTTCTACCGTAACGAACAGAGAAATGGGGACCAAGGCAGAGAACAGAACCCAGTACGTTACGAGATCCTTCATAATCATAGTCACAACCTCGGCCACAGTATCAGTTGCTGACAACTCCAAGTAAGACAAGCCAGAACCCATAATCTTCCGCTGAACCAGGTCGCCGGCGGTACTGATAACAGAAAGCACTATAAGCAACCCAACAAGAGCGAGAACAAGCACGTTGAGCTGGCGCTCAACCTTAGTACGTTTGATAGGAGCAGCCGTAGCGTTGCGCATAAGCTTAGTTTCGTGACCAGTAAAAACAACGACGCCGTGAATCCAAGGGGTATTACGAAGAGTAGCACCTCTGAGCAGAAGCTGCTCGGGGTTCAAGGAAAATTCCTTTTCCGCACCACCATGCTGCATAGTTATAGTGGCTGCGTATGTGTACAGACTGCTGTTAGGCTGCTCAGACTTGATGCGACCACCAAGACGAGAAATTTCATGGGGACTGACGATAGTGGAGGTTTCCGGCAGCGCCTGCTTAATCTTAAGATTGGTCTCGCCATCAAGGTTGGCAGTTTCGATATAGCACAAACCCTCGGGTTCCGAAGAAGCCAAAAGTACAATATCAGCCGGGAAAGACTCCTCAGATTCCACACGAATTATATCACCAACAGCAACGTTAATCCACTTATCATCTACGAACTCTGACCCACGAAGAATCCTAGTTTTCGAGTTGTTAAGCCCATTATCAGCCACTTTACGGCGATAATCTTCAATAAACTCCTTGACACCAGAAACGAATAACACAACTGTCAAAGGCGCAATGGTCGTGTACTGGTTGGTAGGCGACAGGTTCGGAATTTGTTGTAAAATGGCAGTAAATAAGAAGAACACGTTGGCAAACTTGGAGAACTGCTCGTAGAAGAACTTCGGAAGGAATGTCGCAACATTATATTTGGAGGTTGAGACGTGGTTGTCGACATATTTGGACTCGGAATTTGCTGGTGGGTTATTGATATGAATAAGGCGAGGCCCAAGAGTTGAGGGTCAACCTCTTTGCGCTTGAATAGAGCCGCAATATCGAAGCCCTTCTTCTTTGCTGGTGGAGGGTAGCTACGGCAACACCGGGGGCAGCACCACGCGGGGTTGTGAGGGGCAAGTCCATTTCGGAATATCCTTCACCCATGCCCAACGCATTCTTCATCTTCCCCATAAAACCACCACCAAGCGTCAGGACACTATTCCGGTTATGGGCAGAGGCTTGCGAGTCTTGGATATCGGAACCACCACTGGTGTGGTAGTATGAATTCATCTCTTGTCGGTAGATTGAGGCAGCGTCGTCATCGGCGTAGGGTTGATAGTCATTTAAGCCTCCGTTAGAAGTGGCTCTCTCTCGGTTGTAATATGGATTTCCGGGAGATGGTGACGGAACAGGCATTGTGTTCGTGGCCATATTGGAAGAAGCATACACGGGAGGCCGGCTGCCCACAAAGTTGTCATAGGACTCGGATGGGCGATCTTGTCCTTGGATCTGGATCTGAGGCGGCGGCGCTTGCGCATGAGCTTGTGCCTGTGTCTGCGCCTGTGCTTGGTGACTAGCGTTGTACGACTGCATCAGGGCATCGTCATTCATGGAAGATCTCTGTCCATTACTGTATGCCGGTTGGTCATTATCTAAATCTAGAAGGAGATCTTGTTGTTGGTGTTGATGGGACCCGCCAGGGGGGCCACCAGGTCTTCCATCCATGGCTTGGAATATTATTTGTGTGTGGTTGGTAGCTAGCGAGGGTGTAGGCCCAGACTTGAGAGTGGGGTGTAGTTGCAAACAGGAGTATAGAGGCGGACAGGATACGTTGAAAACGAAAGGGGAGGCGTAGACGCAGCGAGGGATAGCTTGTACAGTGTGGTAGTCTGGAAATAAAGAGTCGAACTAATTCGCAGTAGTCGATATGATATGAAACTTCCAATAATCGTTACGGCACTATTGATGCATCTGAAGAGGTGGTACAATGGTAGTAGCCAGGGCAAGGTGCTTGTTGAATAGGGACCTAATGACTTCCAGAAGCTAGTCTAGTCCACAAAGCCAGAGTATAGGAGGCTAGAATAAAGCGAGTCTATCGGGTGTATATCCTTAATCGTCGGATTTGGAACGGCCGTCTGGTTTGCTTCCCTGCTTTTGGTATACGTCGTGCGTTGTGGAAGCTCGTATTGGGAGGGGCCTCAAAGGTTTCATGCAAGAGCTATTCCGCTTCGAAAAAATCGGTCGGGGAACGGACGGAGTGGAGATTTTTGCACAGCGATTAAATCGTTATGTAGAGTAATTGAAAGGAGGAGTCGTCGAGGGAAGAGTGCTAGACAAATACCGTGAGGAATGTCCAAAGCGAATGACAAAAACTGGAATATTGTTGTTCTAAGGTGGGAGGGTGTATGAGGATGTAGCCGGACAGAAACCAGTAGGAATGTCGGTTTGGGGTAAGTAGGGCTCTCGGAGCTCAGCAACCAGTGGCAGTTTTGTCGTTCTAGAATAAAACGTTCTGGGGAGATTGATAACCAATGGTTAGAGAAAAGTCGATCGAGATCAAGTTATAAGACTGAACAACAAGCAACAAGGAAACAAAGACGCATCAAGTGTTTTGCTGCAAAGAATATAAAAGTGTGTGGAGATTATGTCGGCCCGGGAGAATCGGCGGCGGCAATAGCCATGGATGGTGAGTGAGGTATAGTGGGGAGAGCCGTAGTGCGGGATGTTTGTGGAGTGGTGGGCGAATAGGTGCGTAGGTGGAGGAAGGACAGGCAATTCGAGATTGACTGATGGGCAAAGCCACTAAGGCAGACGAGAGGGTGATGTTTCAAAGCCAGTTAATTGGAAAAGCAATTCCACCTTTGATTAAGACTGCTGCGACTATACAAAATCTCCACCTTGATCCAAGTGGGTAGCTGCAGTAGGGGAGACAACGTAGACTGACGGCGGAGAGGGAAATTGAAGGACAGACGAGCACATTGATAGGATGAGGGGCGCTGTAACTTTACCTGCAGGCGGTGACTATTGTCGTCGGTGCGGCCAATGCTGGTTCGTTTCCAAGATTCAGTAATAGCACTAAGTACCACGATAATCGAGGGGCGGTGGGCTAAGGTCTAGCGGCTGTCGCGAAAGAGTTCGTCGGAAGACGGAGGACGGGTGGGTGAAATGAAGCAATTGAGACAATGCTAAGAGTCGATCGAAAACAGATGAAAGACAATCTGATGATGGATAGGACAGAATTGGTAGTTTGTTCAATGATATCGGAAAGATCGACTACGAGGTCTCCCGGAAGCAAACAACAAGCTATCTTTGGGTGGTGGTTCGTTGCGACAGCGTCTCAGGATCAAGGAAAAGGGGGCGAAGGCCTGGAGCGAAAATGGATGACGGGCAGATGGCAGCACTCAACGAGATGCAGGTATGGCATACAAAGAAAAAGCCTAGGCTCAATGCAAGGGAAGCCCTAGAATAGACTGAAGCTTCGATGATGGCGACTTTGCCGGTCAAGTACAGAGCCAACCAGTGTGGTGCTGCGATCTGACAGGTGAAGTTATCGTGGAGTGAATGCTCGGGAAAACGCTACGTGTGGTTTCCAGAAATAGGTTCTAGCGAACAACAAAAAAAAATGACGATAAGTGATGATGAATCACAAAAGCAGTAATAATAATACTAAATTTCAAGATTTAATTCTCAACTAGTAAAATATAGTGATAATGACAGAATTGACATAAATAATATATATATATATATATTTTAGAAATTCTCTACGTTTACCGATTCATGACGAAATCTCCAGGAACCTGCGTACCTACTCATCCAGATGCATACAAAATTTTGAGTGTCGCTCAATGCAGCAGGAACCAAAGTGAAAATCCCCGCAGCTTACGATGCACCTTCCAACAAGGGCGCTTGACTGATGCAAACGAGCCAGCAACGAGTTAAGAGAGGGCGAAGTCTACATAAATGTCAAAATGTACAGAATATCATAACTTGTTTAGTCGTATCTGATTCAATATGACCGACAAGCATACATCATTAATTGTTGGTGATAGAACTAACATCATGGATGTCAAAGTCTCAGTTTATGGGCTGGAACCTTCATTCATTGGCCTAGGCCTCTCAAGGACCAATATCAGACCTGCAGATATTCAATTATCAACCAAGAATATTTCCAAACTCGAATTCTTCGCTTCATCTATCGCTACCGGTCCTCCGCCCCTTCTCACCTAGTTTCTATTTTCATACACCCGTATATCCTCCCTCTCCCATATATAACCAACCTCAACCCCTCACGATGACAACTTGTCCCTCTCTTCTCATCGTCCTCTCATATCGTCGCGCTTAGGCCTATGTCTCCTGACATTATGGAGCTCATCTCCTCTAGCCCCTCATTTATGCTTCAACAACATGCATATTGTTCACTATGGATGCATAGACCCTTGTGGGCACTCCGACCGCAGTAAATCCGAAGTCATCGTCAATAGCTTCACTCGCTCATGGATTGGGTATTTGGCAGGTACACCGTCAGTACCTACATATAGGCTTTTCGGTTCTGTCTTACTGCAAGCCGAAGGATCATTTCTGATAGTCATCAGGCCACATACACATGACTCCGCATATGCAGTCAGATAAATAGACGAATTGGTAATACAAGCTGTACTCAACAAGTGAAATACAAATATCTAACTTCAAAGAAAAATATTTGATTTACCCCTGTAAAACCCGGTCATCATAGCGGATAACCAGTGATTCCACAACCAAAAATCATAAACTTTAAGAGGAAATACACAATAACAAATCCCATCTAAAACCCTCCGCTTCTACACAAACTACGACATCCGAGTCTCACAACCTTTCTCTAACAAGACTCGTCTTACTAATCGCTGTTTCTAAGTGCTTAGTAGAGACTTAGCGAACAAGATGTTCCGTTTGCCATCAACAATCAGTTACACAAGTTTATCCAGACCAAATAATTCCCTCGTGATACTTAGACCAGCCAATAAACCCCACTCTTGTCGGACTCGGAGCCAATCTTAAGCCCGATAGGAGTAATCGCTAAGAACATAAGCATAATTTTTTGAGTTTCAAATGTCGCGTAATACATTTTTAAAACCGAAAGACAATGTTATTTGTTTAAGCAAAACCTCGTAATTCATTTGATTATTTCCATGCTATACTACTGATGTATGTACAACCTATCTCCACTTTACAAGTTGGGAGTAAAAACCAACTTCTCCTTGGCCAACCACCCAGTAATCGCCGAATTAACCTGTTCTGGGTTTTGGATTAGGACCCAGTGACCACTCTCGACGGTCTCCCAAGTCAAATTGTCAAAGTACTGCTTCATACCCTCGGCCATCTCAGGTCTCAACACAACATCCTTGGTTGCCTGGATGAACATGGACGGGATAGTCCACCTATACTTGGGATCCAAACCAATGCCCTTCTCCTCATTCCAGACATCATCGTCGAAGTTCAGCTTACGAGTGCGGTACCAATTGAGGGACCACGCAGACCATTGTGGGCCTGCTCCTCGGCGTGGGCCTGAAGCTCAGCGTCAGAAAGGATAGGGCTATGCTGAGTCTTGTCGAGAATCGCCAGATTAGCACCAGTTTTGACCGAAAAAGCGCGACCTTCTCCGTCGGGGTTGGGAGCACCGAAGAGCTGGCCAAGGAAACCACGTATGGTCTTGGTATCGGTGACCACCTTCTCAACCTCCCCATCGCGGAACTGCAACTGGTAACCAAGCGAGGCAAAGGTAGGAGTCTTGACAATAACGTCCAGGTCGTAGAAGGTAGTCGAGGAAGGGATGTATGGAGTGCAGACAACAAAAATAGCCTTGATGAACTCAGGATACCACATGGCCATTCTCCACGCAGTGAAACCACCCCAATCGTGACCACCGAGGATGATCTGCGCGGTAGTCTCGCCGACCTCGTGCTTGACAAGATCCTTCATGTCGCGAGAGACATTCTTTATGGTGTACTTCTCGAGCTCGATGGGAGCATCGGTGCCTCCGTAGCCAATCTGGTCGGGAACGATGACGCGCAGGTTCTGCTTGACCAGAAGGGGAATCTGATGTCTCCAACCAATGGCAAGATCGGGGAAACCGTGGATGAGCAGAACGGTGTTAATAGGAGTGTCCTGGGGCTCGGCAACAATGTAGCGGTACTTGGTGCCATTGATAGTAGCAAACTTGTAGACAGCGCCAGACACCTCGGGAACAGGAGTAGTCTCAGACATGACAAAGACGATGAACAAGTCAAATCAATAAAAAGAAAACTCAATATATCAGTCCTAGTATTCAAACATAGAACTTCAACTACTTCTCCAAATCAAGTACCCAATCATGAATGAACCTGCAGTCCTTCTCATGTCTTTATATATCCCACTAACTAAGAATCCCACCTAGCGGAATTTTCCCCTTTCGGTCTCATTCTCCGGCTCCTGCCCCACACCACTCACACTAAACAAATAAGGACCCAGCTTCCCAGAACGGAAAGCGACCCCCTCCCCACAGCCCATCACCAATAATATGCAATAAAAAAACACAAGGTAGGTGCGCGAAGTCCGCTCCAATGCGCGAATTCCGCTTGGGGGTTAATGGAGAGACAATTTGGCATGAATATTGCTGTCGACGAAGAGAGAATGGGGCAGATGGTCAAGTTATTGTTTGAGGAGTGGAATCTTCGGGTTGGTAGGTGGATGCAATAAGTTGGGAGAGTCGATGAGGGAATTGAAAGTTTGAATGCATGACCAATAGGGGGATGCCGACTGAACTAGGTGATACTCATGAGTTTTGGTTTAAACAGTGTATTGTGATGGCATATATTCTGTCCTTCTGGAGTAATCATTTGTTTGGCTCTACACTGTGTAAAAACCTTTTAAATACTTTAATGTGCTCGCTATATTGCCATGTCACTTAATCCCTGCTTACAAACTCGAACTTGCATCCAGCCTAATACCCAAAACTCCGCTTCAAACCCAGAGTTACCTTTCTAATATATCAACGTATCCTCATCCGCCTCTAAAACCACATCGCCTGATTCATCGGCTGCCTTCTCCCCTGCCACTCTTCTCTCAACCTCGTCCGTGCCAACTGTCTTATCCACAGCTTTGACCCCTTTAACACCACTCTCCAGGACTTCATCGTCTCCTCCAGACATAACCGTAGAAAGCTTCTCACTCACCAAAGTAGTACATTCTTCCATACCCTCACTCCCAGCCTCACCCTCATGACCAGATGGCTCCCCCAGCATGTTTCCATCTGACGTCGTAGCCTCCTGTGCGTTTACGATCGGCGGCCCGTCCGTATCTATAGCGTCGTCTGCTGCGTTGTCCCGCCCCACCTTGTCCGGAGCAGAGTTCCCATTCAGTTCGTTTTCTCCGTTGATTGTGCAATCTGCAGGTTCTTTGTCTATATCCATTTCCTTAACAGTCTGCCTTGGGCTCTGGGGCACCCTATTCTTCATCTCTATGTCACTGTCTACATCTCCGTAATCAAGGTTATCTGGTCCTGGCGATCGACGATCATGTGCACTGAGACTCCGGCTTCGAACATCGTTGCGCCGAGAGTCCGCACTAAGAGATCGCAATAGACTGCGGCTCTCACTACAGCTACTGCTGCGCGATCTGCTGCGCTCCATCGGGTATGGATCGGGTGGCGAGACTCGGCGCTGAGGGCTTCCGTGGCGCTTGATAGACTGGGCTTTTTCTGTGCGAAGTTGGCCAGTTCCCGTTTGATCTTATCGTCGGCATCGTCAATTTGGTTGTCGATTTCACGCTCTTGTTCGCGGGTCAATTTCCATGGGCGGTAGTACTGCAGAGAGTAAGACGTTAGTAATCATGGACCATTTCATAACGAATCTGAGATCCTGGTGGGTAATGCATACGATGACGGGCTTCGTTTTGGTCTTGAGACATCGTGATTCCAAGCGCATAGCTTCGTGACGAGTAATCATCTAGATATAACATTAGTAACAACTCTATGGCGGATCACTTAACGCCTCATATGAACTTACCACTTCCTCGTCAAAAACAATTTGCTCCCGAATCCGTATTTGCTTCATCCGCTTCCCCCGCTCCAATCTCAGCCTCTCTCCCTCTATCCTCTGCTGCTCCAGCTTGTATTGTTGCCTCTCCTCGATCTCCTGTCGTTTCTTGGTTGCCTGGGCATTTCTCTGCCCACCCTGACTCTTATTGAGTGTATTCAATAGCCCGCCGAATAGTCTCTTCCCTCTCTTATTCTCTTCCTGTTTCACCCGTTCCCTCTCCGCTTTCTTCTCTGGTGGTGTCGGGGACCGTTCCCTTACTAGTGATCTAGATCTAGAAAGTGACCGGTTGTAAGAGCGAGATCGAGACCCTGACCGATAGCGCGACTGGGAGTAAGACCGCGATCTTGTGGGTGAATCCGAGGGTGTCCTGGTACTGCGATGTTGCGGGGAACGCAAGCGGGAACGGGATCTAAATACTACACGGGGTTTCTTAGTGGTGTCATCTGCGGTAGGTTCGGGAGAGGCAGAGGCTTTGCGCTTGAGAGATTGCAGAGGGGCGGTAGGCTCGTCAATAGTTTGAGGTTTGGGGGTCGTCGTTGCGACAAGTTCAACGGAGTCCGTCACTATGCTAGAGAAGAAGTCTAATTAGTAAGTGGTCATGAGATATCGGGAGTCTGGAGTGGCGGGTTATGACGCAGGAGGTCACTTACACATCGGTGTCGGTCATTTCGATTTCTCGTTCGAACTAAGATGTCTAATTGTAGAAAAAAGATATGTGCAAATTCGCAAAATTATTGTGGTTAACGCAATTGATGAAGACTATAATTATGTAATGTTGGCGACGCTCATGTTGCGACGGTTCAAAGTTGAAATCCTTTCAAAAATTTAATTATTTTACGCAAGGCTACGAAAGGAATGCGACCACTCGGTTGGACCCATATTATATAACACAAGGGTTTCCATATAACATTATGTCTTCAATCAGACGAGAATCTTGATGGTGGTGTCCGTACTGAGACTAGAGGTCCCTAAATCATAAAGAAAAAAATCCGCTGTACTATAATCGTAAATTGACACTTCATTTTCTCTGCAGCGGGCTGTACATTAGCGACTGAACTTGCATCTGTATTTTCAGAATCTACATGTCAAAGTTTACCCGACATACAAGCGGTTGCAAGGATTCAGCGAGGCTGGGTAATACTTGATATCCCAGACGTCATCTCCCACATATATTGGGCTTCACAACCTACCTCTCCCCACCACCCTAATCTCACCCCCAATAGCCGCCTGTCATGTCTCGCCATCACCCGTACGTATGCTCTCTCTTTATTGGCTGAACCTTCACTAACAAATCCTAGCGATCTCGTAATGTGCCGCAAGCAACCCGGTATTGCCATCGGGCGTGTTTGCGAGAAATGCGACGGAAAATGCCCTGTTTGCGACTCCTACGTCCGCCCTACGACCCTCGTGCGTATCTGCGATGAATGCTCCTTTGGAAACTTCCAGAACAAATGTGTTGTGTGCGGTGGTGAGGGGATTTCGGATGCGTTCTACTGCTTTGAGTGTACGCGGTTGGAGAAAGATAGAGATGGGTGCCCGAAGATTATAAATCTAGGTAGTTCAAGGACAGATGTAAGTTCTAGAAAGAGAAGCACAAGGAATTGGAGTTCGAGAATATATACTAACTGTCTTATAGCTGTTTTACCAAAAGAAGACGAATCGACAACCAAACTACTAACATTAGAGGTTTCGGGGGAACTTGGGAAGGATGACTATAATAGACGCAGTTTTTCTACAGTGTCTTTCGGGGGTAGTACTTAGCTATATGCAGACTATGGCGTTGTGGTGTTTGTTTTGGGATCATTCTACTGTCACATAAGATATACATGATTTAAACATATCACGAGTTCACAGCTTAACAATGAGTAATAACATGCTCAACTGGATAATATACAAAATTCATTTTCATTTTCTAAAAGAAAAACCCACAAACATAATATGAAAATAGAAGAAAAAAACAAAAGGAAATCAGTCCCGGACGCCCTTCGCATATGCATGATACGAACCAAAGAAACCGAGACCAATCCAATCCCAGTTAAATAAACGAAATCATCATCATCAATCTCTCCAATCTAGTAACTACTCCGCCCTCATTACAATGAACTCACTTTTGCCCCCATGGACGCCGTCGCCTTCACCTTCGCCCACGCATCCCTCACAATCTTCCTCACCTTCTCCCTCACTCCCTTCTTCCCAATCACCATTACGACGCCCACAATACATGCAATTACCGGCAGCAAAATCCCCACACTAACATTCAACGCCCTGCTCAGATTATCCACAACTCCCTTTATCTGCGCCGCGATGATCCCCGCCTGCCCTGTCAAACCAAACGGATACGACACTGCCACAGGCTTCTTGTCAGAGCCTGATGACTCCGAAGTGTACCCATAGCCCCCACGGTCTCTCGGCGCCGGTGCGGAACTCCGGGAACTGGGGGCTGATGCGTTGGATACGGCGCTGCGGTTCGACGAAGAACCCCATGTTGAACTTTTATGTAAGCCCGCGGAACTCCCTGGTTTCTCATCTCCCCTTCTTTGGCGATCCTCATCCAATATTTGCCGCTCTCTGAGCTCATTCTCGTCTCTCTGTCTCCGAGCATCCTCAGTATCCCGTCTTTGTTTCTCCTCATGCAATCTCTGTTCTTCATGCTTGCGCCTGTTGATATCAGCCTGTTCCTCCTTTAAGCTTCCAAGCGCTTGCATAAAGGCTTCTCTACGCTCGTCGTCAAGGAGAGGCGATGAGAGAATGTATGATTTCGCATGGTCCCAATCGTCGTTGCGGAGGAGGACATGGAGGGTGTAGAGTTCGAGAATTTTGATGCGAGCGTTGAGGTCACGGGGAGTCTCCGCGCCGGTTCCACGAGTGGGGGAGCGGTAGCGATGTTGGGGTTTCGGAGATTGGGAGACACTGTCGAGCTTGCGGGCAAGGTTGAGAGGTGAGTTGTAACCATCGAGAAAGACTTCTAAGCGACGTTGGTTAATGGTCTGGGTGCCGCAGTGGGCGAGGAGAAGGGTAGCGCTGGAATGGCTTATTAGTACAACGTTCCGCTGGTTCAAGCTCTATTAGTAAACATACAGATTGATGACGACTTCGGCGTCAACGTCCGCTTCCTGCCCGTGGTATCCATTCTTGACAACCTCCTCCCAAATATCCCCGTTCCGCACCTTGGCACAAATATCTCTGTAGTCCTGTGCTCCGATAGTCTCCTTCCCATCCTGCGGCTCCAACTCCGCAATCGCATTCAAAATCGTCAAATACAAACTCCACACCTTCACTCTATTCGACTTTGAAGCCCTCGCAACCGGTGGCGCCTCGATGAGAACACCGGTCTCGGTTACGGCCTTTGGTGTAACCAACGGGAGCACTGTCGACAGCGCCTCGGGGAGTCGACGCGTCAAGAAGAGAGTTGAGGCCTGGCGATACGATTTGGCAATGTGTGAAGTTTGGCGCGTGTTGTGCACGTGAGATAACGGTGCTATTGAGGTGGCAAAACCGCTATCGTGGGCGGGACTGATGGTGGCCGCCGAAAAGGAACTGTCCATAGACATTGTTTTTTTGGGACCGTGGTGGCGATTTGGTGTCCGCAGCAAGCAATTGTGGTGATGGTTTATTCAAGTATCTGGATTTGACTTTTTGGTAGTGTGTAGTTTGTGGTGTGGTGTAGTGTGGCTAGTCTGGGGAGTGTTGGTTTGGAGTTGGATAATGGAGAGGTTGGCGACCTGGATTTTTACGGCGGGTATATGCAAAGATTTTCGTTAAGGTTTCGATTATAGTATAGAAACGACGTGTGTGTATAATTAATGTGAGAAAATCACAAGAAAAACGTGAAAAATATGAAAGGAACGACAGATTCAATGTTACGAGTCAGAAGCACTAAAGACAATAAATGGAACAAAAATAACATCCTCAAAATAATCAACAAAGCATCGCGATCTTTCAATTGGCCTCTACTCAAAATAAGAAAAGACCAAGAAATAGTTGTTGCGGTGAAGACGAATTCCACGCCCCAATAACCCACTAAAGACCTCCCCAAACTCACCACCAACAACCAAACTACAACTGACAACTCTCCAACTCAGGATCCAGGCACAGAGCCAAAAGGAAATTGTCCCAGCCAGGTCTATCCCGTTCTTTGCCTCGGCTGCTTCTGAAATACCACTCAACCCATGTCTATTTCCACCACCTCCTCGGTACCTTCTCATACACATAAATTCACCCAGCACAAGAGGTACCTTGTTTCTGCTTAGGTAATCAACGACTGCCCCAAAAGAACGAAGACGACATGATCCTGGGGGAAGGAAAATTTCGAGCTTCGATCCCGGTAGCTTCAGGCTACGCAAGAGTGCGGCACAGAAGATAAGTTAATACGGGCTCACATTTGAGAAATTTTTCAACTAAAATCTCTGTCTAGCTGTGAGGCTATTTAGTATTTAGCATGTGGATCCCAGAGATCACTTTGACGGTTAGGGAATGCAGATTGCTCCTTCTGCATATCACCCGGACACTTTATGCATGTCGATTGGCCCTCTCCGTCACACCAAATGCAATCGATCCATCTCCTGTGGCCTAATATTGAGAAAGGGAATCAAATCGCCAGGCCTGCCCATCCCTGACGTACAGCACCAATCTTCTAGAAACAACCGAGAAAGCAGAACTTAGTGCTAACTAGCAGCCAGCTCCACATAAGCATGTGATGCCGTGGACGGAGATTAGCCCTGGGATCTACTGGCGTTTTCTTGGAAAAAATTGTCTAATTACTGTTATGCAAAAGCAGCGCATGAATTCTCTCGAATAGCATTGCATCAATGTTTAGGTCACGATTGACATGACAAATAAACAAACAGAAAGGAGCACGACCTCCAAAGAAATGAGAAATGCCACTAGGATCCATTAAGGCACGGCCGAGGAGTCTCAAAATCATCTGGACATTGACTAACCCTACGATTTTCACCAACTTTGCCATATTTTATATAATGGAGTATTACATTGATTATTATAGTAATAGTCTTTAGTCCAATTTCTTGGGCTTTCATTGCTGTTGGCTTTTCCTAATAGACTCTTTCTTAGCCCCATTCAACACTTGTCCTTGCATCTCTACTTCAGGCTCTTTACTGTCTTTATCTTCACTTAAATAACATCATCGTCCTAATCATTTTCTAGTACACTTGCTTCCATCAACTGCCCTTGCAATATCCACCCCGCCTCCACAGCAAACCTTACTACGTCCTCAGCTGATCCAAAACACGGGGCCCCTTTCTGAGCATCCGGGTCTAAATACTGCCAAAGCTCCGCAGTGTCTTTCTTGAATTTGTCCAGCTGCTTCTTGTCCCCTTTGAAGTGGATCGTCATATAATCGTAGAGATAAGCCAACCAGAGAACGTTGCTATAAGGAGCGTAGTCATCCCAGCATATTGGGCCCTCAATGCCTTCTTCATAGGGAATGTTGTGGCGCTCTGGAGGCATCCAGTCACGATTGCCCTTGAGTAGGAACGAACGCATCTGGCGATAAACTCGACATTGGTCGGCGTGGGTGCTGGTGAAGAGGCTGAGATCCTTCTCAAGGTCACAAGAAATTGCCAGTTCTTCCTCTCCACAGTCCGGATCTTCTGCTCGTGATAGACCGTAATCCAAGATCGTGATGTCTAATCCGGAAAATCCGAAAAAGTGCTTGTCGATCTTAGACTTCGCTGTGGCGCTTCGTACTTGACGCAAACACAAATTTCCTTCGTGAAGGTCCCGATGCTGCTATGTGTTAATACATTTAATTTTGTGTAACAATAGGGGTTTCATTGGAGATTTACCTCAAATAACACTAATTCCTCAGCTCTCGCCAAAGCGATAGCCACTAAGAAAAAGGTATCCCACAATTGATACACCGTGGTCATCTTGAAGTCCTCCAAAGCAGTTCCCGCATCACCAAGCTCAATTACCATGAATCTTGTGTCATCTAGATACCGACTCGGAGAAGGATAGAACTGAAGTCGATCCGGATCCTGCCGTTTGATCTTCCGATGAAAAGCTTGATGAGTCTCCAACAAAGCCTTGGGGGCTCTGCCTTCGACAATATATCGTTCCTTGTAGACAACAAACCCCGGGATATCCGCTAGACACTCCGATATCCTCAGTTCACCAAGAAGGTCTGCTTGAGCATGTGGCTCTTCGTCAACCAGGCCAGATCGTCTTTGAGTAGCTGTTTGAACTTTTATGGGTGACTCCAAACGGATAACTTTGATGATGCTGATTCCTTCGCTAGTAGTCATGCGGTAGACTTCAGCATAAGATGCTTCGGCGATCTTTTCAATCTTGTCGCCTTCGAGACAAACGTCATCCCAACTGATTACACGGAGCTGAGTGTCACCGATAGTTCTGTAGATACTCTCATTCTCACACCCCTCTTCTAGTTCAACTCCAGAGCTCGGTGGCCGGATAGCCACGGGTTCTCTCCTTTCACTAGCTTTTGAAAATGGTTGTTTTTGGTTATTTTTCTCTTCTCTTGATGCAGAAAGCGATATTAATTCTTGAGTCCGCTGTAAAGACGAAGAATCTGGAGACGTCAAGTCAGTCGTATCAAGAATTGTTATGTTCTGCAATTCCGCCTCAAGATCCTCAAATTCTTCATCATTTCCAAAGACCGAGTCGTCATCAGAGCCAATGCAAGGGTCTTCCGCATCCGAGGAGTATCCGGGCGTTTAAATTTGGAAAGTAAATTCACGGGCGATGATCGGGCGACACCGTGTCTGTAAGACCCCTGAATTCCATAGTCCGAAGCTCGAAGTCTATTTGGTGTTTTTGTATTTGGTAGAATTCGACTGTGACGACCCATAGTGGCTAGGCTTGAAAATAGGACAATATATAGTATAATGTGTTATCTCAACGAGTTACAAAGATTGATTCTGTTACCAAGAAGCCCAATTCACATAATATATTAATGTTTACACTGGACCTAACTGGGTAGTCGCTACTAGGGTTATTATCGACCCAACAACAACCCTGTCACTGAGACCCATATTTCAAACTTATCAATACCTTTCCAATATCCCTGACTTACAGGCCAGCCAACCATCCATAATGTTGTAGGTGCCACAGGATCCACCTAGATCCAATGGTGGATTTCAAGTAACCAGGTGGCCGCTAACGTCAAGCGAATCACTACATGCGATTTCGCTGCTTTTTTTGTACCGTAGTAGTTTTTGCTCAGATACACTCCTCGCTTTTCCGGTTGGACAATTTGTTGTTGCGCGACCAATTCGACCTGTACAATGACCAAGATTCTGGATATCCTGACAGTTGGCGCCGCGCTGATCGTGGCTGTCGCTGCTGAAGGGACTGCTGGTATGTGGTGATGTTTTTATTGGGGTGGTAGCTATATCGTATAATCGAGACATTATATTAAAGATCAACACGCCATGACCAAGTGGCTTGATGTAACCCACCAACATAACGAATTTTGAAGCTAACAAATATATTCTCGCCCGTAGAAACTAAGCCTACCGAGACTTCTTCCTCTTTCTTCGGCTCCATCCTCTCCAAGATCGGCACCGGCGGCCAGATCTCCACCGTTGGCCGTCCCTACACCCAGTGGTACAATGTCCATGAGCGTTTCACCCTTGCCGACTTCCAGGGCGAAGTTTACATCATCATCATCACCTCGGTCCTCTTTATCTTCCACTACTTTGGTGTCCGGGCCAACCAGAGCAAGGCCGATGCCTGGGCCAAGGCCAACGGCTCCTTGTTGAAGCAGGAGTACGCCATGGTCGGCTTCGGCGGTACTCCGACTATCAACTCCAACGTTAATGACCCTACGGGTGTCCTGCGCGAGAAGTCACTTTTCGAGTTCCAGTCCTACGCTTCCGGTCGTCGCAACGTCGCCTTCACCGACGTCAATATCATCCTCAAGCGCCGCTTCAACCCGGTCATTAGAATCATTGAGGCCGGTATCGCCTTCCTGTGGGATACTATCACCCCTCCTGTTGACCAGGTTGAGCTGATCACCTACCCCTTCGACGGCCTTGAGGCCAAGACTATTCGCCAGATTGCCCTGACTGCTGAGCCTAAGGTCCAGGAGAAGAGCACCTTTGATGGGTTCGTTTGGGCTGTTGTTCACAAGGATCAGATGAAGCGTCTTCGCGATGAACGCTACGATCTCTCTTTGACCGTCACTAAGGATACCACTAAGCTTCCTATCTGGGCTACTGTCATGAGCGAGAGCGCTGAGATCACTGAGGCTCTTCTAACCAAAGACCTTATTGCTGCTATCGAGGCTGCTGGCGAGCTGTTTGACTACATTGTCATCACTGACCAGCCCGGAATCAGACCTACTACGTAAGTTCATTTAATCTGGGTTGATTAATTACCAAATATAGAAATACTAACACCGACGCAGTATCGACGAGACCATCCCTCACAAGCGCATGTTCTTCCGCTACCGCCTGCCTTCCGATGACAACTACGATCGTTTTAAGCCCATTCTTGAGTACTTCCTTCGTCTTCCCGACTACCTTGTTAACTCCTGTCACTTCCGCCCCGAAGTTCTGCGCAAAGTCAAGAACACCCGTGACGAGGCCATTATCCAGATCAAGAAGAATCTTGAGGGCGAGAAGGCCGAAGAGCGCGCTGCGGATCGTGAGCGTATTAAGAAGAATAAGCGTGATGAGCAGTTGGCTGGACTAAGCGCCAAGCAGCAGAAGAAGTTCTTGGATAAGGAGAGAGAGAGGGAGATGCGTAAGGCGCAGAGGAAGTCGACTGTTCGCGGTTAGACTGGATTATGGAAGGGTGCTGTATGATATCAAATTGGCGATAGAGAGGCTAGGTTCATTCAATTCAGAACTGCCTCCTGTAGATATAAAATAATAATACTGAAGATACTACATTGAATGAGATCTCTTGTGTACAACCATATAGTTCAGCTTGTCTACGCCATGTAACATTAGGTGAAATAATGCATAATGTTTACATAAGGATTAATGTTGACGTTGTGTTGCGTCATTGCGGATCAGGCTAACTGGTTTAAGGATGAGAATTGAGATCAATAGTTATAGGCTACGAGATGAAGCACTTGACAAGGTAAAATCAACATGTTTCGAGCTGACAAAGGCCATTCTATCTCTATTTCTTTTGACCTCAAATGATTAACAACATATGACGCCACAAGATTTGTGTGGTGTCTTAACGACTTACAGAAGGTCTGTTCACTAAACTAAAGGATCATGTCGTTATATTTTATCACTGATCCACTGAAGCTCAACCAATATATCGACCAGGGTTAACTGACAAGCTTCGCTGTCCTCATCAGATCCGCAAATGTCTAAATGGGATAATTTACGAGCCGCTCAACAAGTGACTACTATCTCCATCCACTTCTGTGGCCTTTTTCTCTCAGCACCAATTTACTTATCTACTTGGCCGCACCATAAATACAGATCCCGTGTTATCTGTTCTCCGCCCAGCGACCCATCACCGCCCGGCAGAGACACAGGCCATTATAACCTTCTCGCCATATCTGTCATCGCATCGCTAGACAACCCTCCTCCCCCACCATCACGACAATACATGCCGCAATAACCTCACAGTCATAACAACCCCCACCATGGCGCCCCTCGTCGACAATCCACAAATTGCGTCGGCCTCCTTGCTGTCGCCGCTGCCTTTTTGGCTCCACACCTATGTTTGGCCCTTTACGATCCTCTGGCCTGTCTTCTTCCGCTACTATCTTGACCAAGATCTGTACGATCAGTATCTCGGCGCGCAAGAATGGACGTTTGTTTGGTCGGGGACAATCTTCTCACTGCAGATGCTCGTTTGGCTGAGCACGCATTGGAGTGTTAATGTCAAGGGTCGGCTGACGGCTCTGCGCGCTAATGACGTGCAGAGTGCAAAGCTGATCAAGATCATTCCCATTGCGAACGCTGGTGCTTCGTCTATCTGCGATCTTGAGCGTGACAAGGTAAGAATACTTGAAATTCCGCCATAGATAACTGCAAATTAGCTAACTATCATGACTATAGGCTACCGGAAAACTCTCCTTCCTGTTTCAAAAGCACCGTTTCCTCTACAACGAGGAGACTAAGTCCTTCGCTCCGTTTACCTTCTCCATCGATGCCGAGCCGAAGCCCACCATTGGCTCCTTCGTCAGCTCCAAGGGTATCACTTCGGCTGCCGAGCTCAAGTCCCTTGAGGAGCACTATGGCCTCAACACCTTCGACATTCCGGTCCCCACCTTCACGGAATTGTTCCGCGAGCACGCTGTTGCACCGTTCTTCGTCTTCCAGATCTTCTGTGTTGGTTTGTGGATGCTGGACGAGTATTGGTACTACTCTCTGTTCACCCTGTTTATGCTTGTCGCCTTCGAGAGCACTGTCGTTTGGCAGCGCCAGCGTACCCTGACTGAGTTTCGGGGTATGAGCTTGAAGCCATATGATGTCTGGGTTTACCGTGCTGGCAAATGGGTTGAGGTTCAGACCGACCATCTTCTCCCTGGCGATCTTGTCTCTATCAACCGTTCCAAGGAGGACAGCGGTGTCCCTTGCGATTTGATTCTCATTGAGGGTTCCGCTATCGTCAATGAGGCTATGCTGTCTGGCGAGAGTACCCCTCTCCTCAAGGACTCCGTGCTTCTCCGCCCTCACGATGCCCCTGTTGATATCGAGGGTCTTGACAAGAATGCTTTCTTGTGGGGTGGTACCAAGGTTCTTCAGATCACTCATGCCAGCCCCGAGGATGGCGCTCCCAAACTTGCTTCCGGTGTTCCCCGCGCTCCCGACAACGGCGCGCTGGCTGTCGTCACCAAAACCGGCTTTGAGACTTCCCAGGGTAGCTTGGTTCGTACCATGATTTTTTCCACAGAGCACGTTTCTGCCGGTAACGCCGAGGCTCTCTGGTTCATTCTATTCCTTCTCGTCTTCGCTATTGCTGCCTCTTGGTACGTTTGGGATGAGGGTGTCAAGAAGGACCGTAAGCGCTCGAAGCTTCTGCTTGATTGTGTCCTTATTGTTACTAGTGTTGTCCCTCCTGAGCTTCCCATGGAACTTAGTCTGGCTGTCAACACTAGTTTGGCTGCTTTGTCCAAGCTTGCTATCTTCTGCACTGAACCCTTCCGTATTCCCTTCGCTGGTCGCATTGATATTGCCTGCTTTGACAAGACTGGGACCCTTACTGGCGAGGATCTCGTGGTTGAGGGTATCGCCGGTCTGAGCTTGATTGATTCTTCCTTCAATTCTCTCCGCGAGACCGACGGTGCTCACACTCTAGTCACCCCCGTTAAGAAGATTGGTCTTGAGTCTACTCTTGTTTTGGCCACTGCTCACGCTCTAGTCAAGCTTGAGGAGGGTGATGTCGTTGGTGACCCTATGGAGAAGGCTACCATTGAGTCTCTTGGCTGGGCTGTTGGCCATAAGGACATCCTCGTTTCCCGTCCTCTGTCTAATTCCAAGGCTGTCTCCGAAACTGTCTCCGGCCAGGTCCAGGTCAAGCGTCGCTTCCAGTTCTCTTCGCTTCTCAAGCGTCAGAGTTCTGTCGCTGTAATCAATGGTGTCGATGTCGTCTCTGGTCAAAGAATCCGTGGTACCTTCGCCGGTGTCAAGGGTGCCCCGAGACTATCCAAAATTCCTGTCCACAGTTCCCAAGAACTACGAGGAAACTTTCAAGTATTTCACCCGTCGTGGTTCCCGTGTCCTGGCTCTGGCCTACAAGCAGCTCAGCGTCAATGATGAGTATGGTGCTAGCAAGATCAACGACTTGAAGCGTGAGGATGTCGAGTGTGACCTTCACTTCGCCGGTTTCCTGGTTCTCCACTGTCCCTTGAAGGAGGATGCCCTTGAAGCCGTTCGCTCGCTGAACGAGAGCAGTCACCGTGTTGTCATGATCACTGGTGATAACCCGTTGACTGCTGTCCACGTTGCTCGTGAAGTCGAGATTGTCGATCGCCCTGCCCTGATTCTGGATGCCCCTGAGGATAACTCTAGTGGAAAGAATCTTATTTGGCGTAGTGTTGATGACAAGGTCAACATCACTGTTGACCCCAGCAAGGCTATCGATGCCAAAATTTTGGCCGAGAACGACTTGTGTGTCACTGGTTACGCTCTTTCACTACTCAAGGATAACGAAGCCGCCTGGAAGAACATTCTTCGCCACACCTGGGTCTACGCTCGTGTATCTCCCAAGCAGAAGGAAGACATTCTTCTCGGTCTCAAGGATATGGGTTACTATACTCTGATGGCTGGTGACGGTACCAACGATGTCGGTGCTCTCAAGCAGGCTCACATTGGTGTTGCCCTTCTCAACGGTACTCGTGATGACCTCATCCGCATCGCCGAACATCAGCGCAACACCAAGATGAAGGAGATCTACCAGAAGCAGTGCGACGTCATGAAGCGCTTCAACCAGCCCCAGCCTCCCGTTCCTGTCCTCATCGCCCACATGTTCCCTCCTGCGCCCTGGAATCCTCATTACATGAAGGCCATTGAGCGCGAAGCCAAGAAAAAGGAGATGACCCCGAAGCCTATGCTAAGGCTCACGGCGTCGCTCCCACTAACGGTACCATTATTACCCCAGCTGCCGATTTCTCTCAGATGACTCTTGCCGAGCGCAAAAAGGCCGAGGCCCACAAGAAGGCTAATGAGCTTACCGACCGTCTAACTGCTTCCCTGATGGACCCTGATATGGATGATGGCGAGCCGCCTTCGCTGAAGCTTGGTGATGCCTCTGTTGCTGCGCCTTTCACCAGCAAGCTGCGTGACGTCATGGCGATTCCAAACATCATCCGCCAAGGCCGCTGCACTTTGGTTGCCACGATCCAGATGTACAAGATTCTTGCTCTTAATTGCTTGATTTCCGCCTACTCTCTCAGTGTCCTGTACCTCGAGGGCATCAAATTTGGTGACAGTCAATATACCATCAGCGGTATGCTCATGAGCGTCTGCTTCCTGTCCATTTCGCGCGCCAAGACCGTCGAAGGCCTCTCCAAGGAGCGTCCCCAACCCAACATCTTCAACGTATACATTATTGGGTCAATCCTCGGTCAGTTTGCCGTGCACATCGTCACTCTCATTTACATTGCCCGCCTTTGTGACAAGATTGCCCCCCGTGATGACAACGTCGACCTCGAGGCCGAATTCGCTCCTTCGCTTCTCAACTCCGCCATCTACCTGCTCCAGCTCATCCAGCAGATCTCCACTTTCGCCGTCAACTACCAAGGGCGTCCCTTCCGCGAGTCCATCTCGGAAAACAAGGGCATGTACTACGGTATAATTGGTGTCTCTGGTCTCGCCTTCATCTGCTCAACCGAAATGATGCCCGAGATCAATGAACAAATGTCCCTTGTCCCCTTCACCGACGAATTCCGCTTTAAGATGACCACCACAATGGTCCTCGACTACGCCGCTTGCTACATTATTGAATTCGTCCTCAAGCGTCTGTTTTCCGATTTCCAGCCTCGAGACATCGCCGAGCGCAGACCTGATCAGATCGAGCGCGAGGGGAAGCGCAAGGCCCTTGAGCAAAAGGATGAGGAAGAGAAGAAGGAGGCGAAGAGATTGGAGGATGTCGCGGCGATGGAGAAGAAGATTGAAGAGCAGAAGGAGAAGATGAGGAGGTGGGTGAATGGGGAGACTGCAAACTAGATAGTGAGCGGCATTTAGTTGCTACTTGGATGCCAAGTTGGATGTTTGTACGTATGTATGATAGCTAGATCCCTAGCCCACAAATACACAGAAAATAAACCTTATCTGATCTTATATGAAGTTCTAATTATCTACTATCTTGTTAACCCCAACCCTCACTTTTGTATCCATTACCTAATCTCATCACATCACCGGCTCACATTCGGCTATGGCCCTTATCTGTCTTCCACCCCACTTCACTCCCACTCAACCAATGCACCCAATTCGCATTCCGCTATAGCAAGCCATACACCAAATCATATCAGCCCTTTACTAGACACGACTCGACTACACGATTTGCGGCGGAGTTGGAGTAGCGTTTATAGAAATTCATTGACAGGGATTTTGCCTCGTATTTGATAGCTGGGGTTCTTTGATAGTCACAATAGTCACAGACAATACACATTTAATGAAATGAACTCAATATCTCAAATTCAAATGGGCTATGATTACACTAAAGCTAAGCTCAAATATGAACAAAACCAAATTCAGCACACTATGGAATAATACAGGGAAAAAATAAACAAAGATAAAAAAATGACAACATGTATACACATCACTAGTTTTCACAACCAATGACTATTTCCCCACAAAAAGACAAGTTAGAGTCTGTCTCTTGACAAATCTCTTTAAGCATAACCTAGAACTACGCTCTCTCATCTACTTTTCCGCCAATCTGCTTACTACAATACCATGCTGACATTTAAGCAGACTTGGGAGGGTTGGTCTCGACGAAAGCGATGCCCTTGGCGATGTTCTTCTTCAGGTCAACGAAGCAGGCATCAAGTAGACCCTGCTCAACGGCATCGACCTTACCGACGGGGAGAATGTTCTTGACACCCTCGGGGCCGAGCTCAACCTTGGAGGAGAAGAAGTCAATGCCCTGGTCTTTATACAGAGGAGACTCGACGAAAGTGGGCTCGACAACGCCAGTCTCGCCCTGGGAGGCGCGCAGAACAGCATCAGCCATGCGGGCACCAGCCATAGCCATGGAGAGGGTAGCAGAACCAGCACCGTCCTTGGCCTGGACGACCTCATCACCACCAAACTGGACGCGCTTCAAGAGAGTGGCGTTAGAGGACAGTTCGGGGTGTTTGCTCTGGGAGAAGAGGGGAACAATGGTGACACCAGAATGACCACCGACAACGGTGATGTTTTCATCAACAGGGTTGGTGCCCTTGATCTCAGAGACAAAGCGGGAGGCACGGACAACATCCAGAGTGGTGACACCGAAGAGTTTCTTAGGGTCATAGACACCAAAAAGCTTGAAGACCTCACGGCAGATGGGGACAGTCGAGTTGACAGGGTTGGAAATGATCAGGATCTTGGCCTTGGGGCAGTGGGTGGCGCAGGCGTGGGCAAGGTCGCGGACAATGGAGGCGTTGGTGTTGAACAGATCATCACGGGTCATACCAGGCTTGCGGGGAACACCGGCGGGGATGAGGACAACCTCAGCGCCCTTGAGAGCGGAGGCAAGGCCCTCGGGGCCAGCCTGGTAACCCTTGACAACGGACTTGGTGTTGATGTGGGAGATATCAGCACCGACACCTGGCGGAGACACTCATGTTAGAAATAATGCTTCACAAGTGTAAGGAAGTGTTTAATCTGGATAAGAAGCATACCAGGAGCGCCACGAATATCGTACAGGGCAAGATCAGTGACCTTCTCATTAAGCTTTAGAAGAAGAGAGAGAGGCTGACCAATACCACCGGTAGCACCGAGAACGGTGACTTTGGAGAGCTGCAAGAGAGAAAGAAATGTTAAAACATGAATGACAAATAGATATCTCGATCAATAGTTGAGTAATAAATTATTATAGTCAAAAATGGCGTCTGATGGCATCCGGATCTGCAATAGTCATGGAAGTGCATAGAACCTAGGGAAGCATGACATTTCCAAAACCACATCTTCCTTTGACAATAATACCAGCAACAGACTCCAGCTCAACGCCAGTCCGCACCGTCATAACCACCATCAACCCAACTCAACTCAACAGACCGATAACATATATCCATCAATCAAGAACAACAGGAGCAACAGGAGCAACTCACGTCACGGGCTGAGGCCGAAAAGGCACGGCGCTGGAAAACAGAGCGGACAGCAGGGAGGAACATTGTATCGACAAGAAAAGACAGATGATTAACAACCAAATAAACAAATGAACAATCAAAAGAAGAGGAAAAGAAAAAAAA
The DNA here is from genome assembly GCA_023677585.1 of Meredithiella fracta. Taxonomy (NCBI): domain Eukaryota; kingdom Fungi; phylum Ascomycota; class Sordariomycetes; order Microascales; family Ceratocystidaceae; genus Meredithiella; species Meredithiella fracta. Next base: position 613,155 of record JAGXCV010000001.1, on the reverse strand, counting down.
AAAAGGAAGAAAAAAAGGGAAAAGGAAAAAGAAGAACAAAAAAAGGTATTAACACGGGAAGCCAGAAAGATTCGAAGGTAGGACTATCCAAGGAAAGAGACAAGAAGCGGGTTTAGTCTAAAAAGAGCAGCAACCTCTTTCGCCAAAGTGAAAGTCGCAGTGGTGGGGATAATGGGGAAGAATCCCGGAGAATCCCCGAGAAGGAAGTCAGTGGACGCTAGAGCTCCTCTGTCAGCTGCGTAGTTTTGTCTCCCCCGGAAAAAAGGACAGGAGGCAGATTTAGTTGGGTGCTACGGAGTGGAGATGTCAGACGTGTTGGTGTTTTGTGTTGACTACAGTTCTGAAGTGGTTTAACGCCAGTTTACCCATGGATATGGTGGAGTGAAGGAAAGATATAATAATTCTTCCCGTACATCCGAAACGCGGGAGCTGTGGGTAAGTTGTGACACTGGAATAAGAAGGAAAGTTGCGATGTACTTTCCTTTCATGAATCATGAGAATTGGAGTTACGGATTAACGTAATATAGTATTCAGAGTATGTGCCTAAGTTACAACTCCGAGCCAATGCCTTGACACCTTAGACATTGATCCTAGACAAGCCATTGTCTGATATCGAGACAATTAGCTGTTATTTAAATCGTTTTATTGTTCTGTTCTCATTATACGCTCACCTACAGTTCAACAATAGTTTGCCTACAAAGCTCCTCATGAATTAGCTATCCAATCGCCGACCGCATTAGGAACCCAATACAACACCGCATCCCTACCTCACCCACATCACTCCGCAAGTCATCAATAGGAAGCAAAAAAAAACCTCTTCTGGTATGTATCCCTAGCCCCTTCCCCATCATATCGTCGCCTTCCACCCTCAAAATCATCACGACTTATTAATAATCACTACCGCCAACCTCCCTCACCTTTCTCATCACAAAAAAATACTTCATCTCAGTTTCATTCCTTCCCTTAAACCCACTGTCTTACTCAACCATGCTAAGTCTATTCCAAGCTCACCAGTTAGCCAATTCTCACCACGATCTCCCACTATCGCCCCAGGACCCCTCTAGCCTGCTCTCTAGCCTGCTAGCAATATCCTAATATTCCCGCGCATGGAACTCATAGCACACGACACGATACTGAGGGTATCGTAATAATCATGAATTAAATATAATAGAAGATGTATTCAGTTCATAGAGAGCTCGAGGGTCTACTATATATTAACTTATGTCGCCATCAAATTGTTAATGTCTTAAAAGCCCTCAATCACCTCAATAACCCTCCGCTTACCACCCTACCAATCTGATTTCAAACCCCTTCACTAACACTTGTGCCCAGCTAACTACAATGAGGTTAGCCGCTACAAATCCAACCTTGCTCCCAATGCCACACCTTGCTCGGTGCACTCTCGGCGAGTGCCCTCACAATAGCCAGTCGCTTGGTCATTACATAGCCCATTAGCCGAAATTCAAGGGTCTATCGTCTACATCCATGTTCCGGTTCGTCCACTGGCATCCCACTGACAATCCCATCCCCTCCATATGCCCCGCCATCTAAAATGACCGCCTCATTGTCATCTCTATCATCCTGCACCCTCCTCCACTTCGTCAATTTCTGCCGCGGCCCCTCATGCCCCGCTTCCGGGACAAACACCGGCCGAATCAAACCCCTCATTAAAGGATTATTGCTAAACCTTCCCGTCCCCGTCACTGGCTCACTCCCTTGGAACACACTTAACACCTCGTAGTCATCCACCACCTCATCCTCGTCATTCTCTGGCGTTCTCGGCCTCTCAACCGCCTGCATTTTCTTAACGACCTTCTTCCCCACCAAATCAATACTGACCACTTGACTTCTCTTCTCATATTCGGGCTTCGCATCCCATTCTAATTCCCTCAGAATCTTCTGCTGCCTCTTTAACTCCATCGCCCTTTCCAACGGACTCGACCACATGCTCCCGCTTCCATACCCCTGCGCCAACCCAACATCAAAGTCCGCCGCCTCATCAACAACCTTTGTCCTCTGGGCGTTCTGTGATTGAAATGCTAAAAGCTTATCCCTATGCTGTCTCGCCAGCAACGCTGCATCTGACATCGGGCCCTTTCGCGCACTAGCGTATGATGCCGGCACAGTCCCGATGTCCGCCCGCTTGTTAGATTCCCTGTCGACAGTCATCTTTGCTTGCCCTCTCTCTTGTTTCAACTCTCTGATCATCACCTGGATTTCCTCCCGTGTCAATAACGCGGTTCCGCAGAACGAGCAAGGACCGAGACCTTCCTTGATGCAAACGACCTTCCCGCAGTTAAGACAATTGGGCGCCACCGACTGCAAAGGATGTTTTGATGCCACACAATTGCACTTCTTTCCTCTTGTTTGCGTCGGGTTTGTAGATATTTCGAGTTGGCGGATCGCAGAGTCGAGATCGGTGACAGCGGCAGAAGCCCCATTCATCGGGACACCTCCGATAATATTAATTTTCGCAGCAACGGGGGCTTTCGAGATATTCTTGTTCTTCTTGGGAGGTCCGTCTCCAATAAGGTAACCTGCTTGTGGCATAGATTTCGACTTCTTTTCCTGTGGCGGTCCCGGAGTCCCCGATCGTGACAGGTTAGCCGTCTCCGGGCCAGACGTCGCCTCCATAAACGCTCTCAAATCAAACGTAGAAACCGTAAACTTCTTCGATGACTCAGCTGCACTACTCCTAATATCATTCCCACCTTGAGCACCACCCTTCTTCTTCGCAATGTACTCCATATTCTGATCCTTCTTATTATACGCCATGCCGCCCCCAGTATCCCCCTTTACCTTCCTCGCCTGCGGTGCATGGAGATCCTCTTTCTTCTTCCTGCCGCGCCGTTCACCCTTTGGCACCGGATCGATATTCTCAGATGTTCGTGGCTTCCCGCGTTGCTGACTTTGTCCGCGAGAACTTGATGAGGCGCCGGCGGAGGCGCAGCGGCGAGCGTTGAAGGAAGCGATAAAGGCGATGGAATCGGGGAGTCGCCAAGGAGATTGCGGAAATGGTCAGCGGCGCCATCTTTGGAGAGGGTTTCAGCGTAGGCGAAGATTTGTTGGAGGTCTTCGGTGGGGAGCGGAAGCAAGCGCTCCAGTTGTTGGAGGGCCATTGTATATGGGTATCTGTGGTGATGGTCGAATTTTATGTCGAGGTATGTGTTGGATTTAATAAGGTAGGAATATCAAACAATAAGTATAAATTGATGAAGGGAAAATCTGCGTTGAATGTAGGAAACTACAAGGCTAATGTGATGTCATGGTTTGATCTTTTGTAGCTTTTAGACTGAGACCTTGCGGTAAGTAAAAGTGGGTTTCACATGAGTTCTTGCTTTCAATCTAATGAGCCATCATGACTGAGCACAGAAGTAACCCTTAATAAGGGTATTATATCACTTATATCATACTCATATGCTAGTAGCCGATAAGATCAAAGTCCAAAGTTCAAAAACGTATATTTTCGGTTGTAACAAAGATATCAATCTTTGGAGCACAAGAGGGAACCTCTCAGCTGCAATCCAACCATGAATCAAGAAATAGAAACGTGGCTATACAGAAACCCATATATAAAGAAACTGACACCGCCAACACCAGTACCAAAAACCTAACAAACCCAAATTCCAATTTCGTCCCAACCAAAAATTATCAATCAATACCATGCTCTTCAGACAACCTGCGCCCTTGAAAAGACTCTAGATGGAATCTGAATCTCATCTTCATCATCTTCTGAATCCTCTGCTGCAACCCGTTCCAACATCCTATCGATATCCTCATCGGCTAATCTCTGCCTCGACTGTAACGGCCTATCTAATGCCAAGGGCAACGTAAATTGCATTTGCCCCACAGCCAGCCCCTCGTTCATTTTCTTCTTAGACGTCGCCGGTGATGACTCCTCGGCGATACCATTCTCAAACTCAACTCTCCTCGATGGCAGGGCTGTCCGGCCATTAGGAAGAGATTTCCGTGGTTGCCAAGTAGGGATTACATGTTTCGGAGAAGCCTGCGCCGACTGAGGGCAGCTTGACGAAGTATGTGGAAATTGCAATTGTGACGGGGGCGCCGAGGTCGAGCCGTTGCGGTTGTGAGTGTGCCCGGGGGACTCTCTGGGAGATGCTAACGGAGCATATGATTTCTTGAGATTGGCTGAATTGCCGGGACTGCTCATAAACAGTAGGGACTCGATGGCGTCTTGCTCGCGGACGTTTTGATGAGGGGAAAACATGAGGTCTCGGGAACCAATTTGACTACATGAGAGACGACGATTGGCAAATGGTGAGGGAGTATGGAGTGTTGAGAGAGGGAGCGAATGTTGAGAGAGCAGAGTCGGGGTATATCCACCTCTCGAGTGCTGACGATAGTGCCCATTGGTTGAAGAGTACGGTGGCGTAAATTGCTTTGATGCCGGTTGAATAGTCACGGGAGGAGCTAGACCAACACCAAGGCCAACCTCAGGTTTAAGCGGGGCCTGCGGCAGAGATGGTAGTTGTGACCGGGTATCCTGGGACCCCGGAGTAGCTGTGAGCTCCCCAATAGATTTCCCCGTAGATGAAAGCGCCAGACTAGTCGAATAATCCGGAGGCCGTTGGGGAGTGGAAATGGTTGACTCGGGAGAAACAGCTTGTGACGCCAATGACTCGACCTCATCGATAGAGTGCGACTGCCAGCCATGGTTCACCTTCATCATGGCGTATGACAGACGGGTCCGCAACTCGACAGACAACTATGAGAGAAAGATATGTTAGCATCAGGATTCCTTCTATATTTAGTCATCCAAGCGACAAAATGTCCCAGGGATAATTACATGAAGCGAGCTCTTGAGTAATGGAAACGGACTTGATCGCCCAACATGTCAAGGGACGCACATCAGCTGAGCAGGGGAAGACATTGCGGGATGAAATATTGTCCACAAGCCCACCTGATTCCAAATTCATGAGATGCAAACATCATATATCATGATATATGCGAAAAGACTTACCTCGCCAATTTTTCCTACAGAAGCAGATCCCAAACTAACCGTACTATGGTTCCGAGAATGACTATACCGTTTTGGCGACGGCTCAAGCTTGCTAATGCCGTCCGCGAATCTCTTGCGAGATTGTGATGTCATAGTAGCTTGCCCGTTCGTACGAATTTCTCCCATTTGCGATAACTGCATAAGCTGGCCGCCCGCGGTGACTTCCAACTGTCCCATAGACATGGGACTATCAGGAAGCGCTCTTCGGCTCTTCACAGGAGCATGTGACAAAGAAAGCGACCGGCCATGGCCCCGGTGGACAAGACGGCTACTTGAAATGGCAGAAACTTGTAATTCCCGGCGATCAGAAGGCTTAGCGGAGTAGTTGACGTTTGAGAAGCGCGGTGGAGCAGTGTTAGAAGCCAATATATGATTGACGGAAAGACGACGCGTTTTATTAGACTGTTCGGGGTCGGGTTTCGCGTTTCGGGGGCTTCGTTGGGTAGTTGAGCCAGTAGCGGAGAAGGGAAGCGGAACGCGAGCGATCTTGTGGGAGCAAGGAGAGGGCGAGGGGGGGTTTGGTAGAGTTCCGATGCGTGATGCTTGGGGTTGAGTGGTAGAAGTGGAGTCTTTGGAGCTTTTAGAATGAGCGGAGACCTCTTTCGTGCTAATGTGGGAGGTATCATAGTCTAGGTAAGGAAGGATGTGGCTTCTAAGAGCAGAGATCTTGGGTTGGGTAGAGTGCTCAGTGGGAGATAGCTGGACAGCAGCACTAGCGGCCGCTGCTATGGCTTCAATATTGAGTGGAGGCATCGTTGGCTAATTGATATGGCTAGTCTGACTGTATATGATGTATATAAACGTATATATAAGTAACTGATTTAAGCTTAATAGAAAAGCAGTGCGGAGCTGAAACCGGGCAGTCAGAGGGAGAGGCTCAGCGGATTGTGCGAGCGGGCCAGGTTTATAAAATGAATATTTGACAAGAATAATGTGCGAACCAGGGTCTGTTCAGAGACTTTTCTCATTCAAGAACAACGGTGAGGCAGAAGCTAATCCATCTGTGATCAAAGCGGATCGAGGCTATAGTAGTAATAGTTGCAGTATAATGATGCAGTCCTCATCCGCTAGAGTGGTATTCCTATATATCAAAGACTCTCAAGCGCGTCAAATGCAAACTATCTTCTTGCAGTGCTTCACGGCAGCGCGTTGACCTGCAGCAGCACGCTCAGTGGTGAGGACAGCTCTATTCAGCATTTGAGATTGTGGATAGAGAAGGGAAAACCCTGCGATTGAGGGGACGACGCTATGATCAGCAGTGGATCGCAGCCGCAACTAGAAATGATGATAGTGAGCGGGGTGTCGGGTTGACAACTTCAGTGAGACCAGGCGTGGTGTATTGATCAACTAGTGGCAAGCCGAGAGTCTAGGGCAGGGTTTGGGCTGGCCAGACGTAGAGAGTCGTCGGGAGCGGCTTTGTAGTGAGTCGGAGTCAAGCAAAGAGTGGTTCTAGAATAAAGACCAAAAGGAGAACTTGTAGCTAAGAGGTGTCTTGGGATAGAAGAATAGTAAATATATATATGGGCAGCACAGTGATAAAGCGTCCAACATGAAATGAAGAAATTGCGTGTGTCAATTATCAACCGAAAGTGATGATAACAATGCAAGACGTCCAAGATTTTGATTAGATTGAGTTTCAAGAGGGGCAGCGCCAATTGACGAAGCCGGCAGTTTGATAAGAGAGTTCGAAAGATGACGTTAGAGCGTGGGTGAGACCTCTTTGCCGAAAATGAAACTAATTTCTGGCTCCTGGAATTCAAAAATTCTTTTTTTAGCTTCACATCCCTTGAAGATGGGAACATACGCCAAACTCTACGCAGAAAGGGAAACTACAGATGTCGCCATTCTTCACATGTTAGCCACTCAAGATTCATTAACCCTCTCTTGTGTCCTTGATCCTCCAAAACGCGGTCCATTGACGCGACGCACCAACTAACAAGCACATGCAGCTAACCAGCAAGAAACAAAAAAATCGTAAAAAACTCTTAAATAAACTCAATAATCTGTGGGTGACTTTGCTGGCCGACTTGGTAAACCACCCTCATTCTCTCAGCCGCCCGGGGTTCAGACCACAATCCACACTCACAGCCCTTGTACCGCTACCTTCCTCTTCATCAGGCGTTTGCAGGGCCAAAATGTATCCGCAACTTTTATGCGACAATTTTCTAGCATCGCACAATTGGCTTGATTCGCACCTTCCGGTTGCAGTAGGAAGGGAATCCGAGATCAAGCATTTTCATTAATTTTTTTCTGGGTTAAGACGAGAGGCCGCAAGGCGAGAATTGTGCCCTTTATCATGCCATATATCTTCAGCATACCTTTTAATATCTCCTTAACCATCTAATCCAATGAGCACCCATCGGACCCTTAGTCTCTGCCATCAAGTGCTTTTCTGATCGCAGATAACCGCCCAACGTGCAGTCATAGTCAACATAATCCTGGCAGCGCCCATCTCAATCAATGCCCGCCCGACCCTGATGATGTCCAAGCGATATCGTCAAGCCGACGTTACCTTTATCTGTCCTCCCGCACAACCCGTGACTTACCCGCCCAATGACGGTTCCCTCCTCGCCCTCTGCCCCATCCCCCATTCATCCCCATCCTTATCCCGCTCAATAGTTTGCTCCAAGTCACGAGCATCATTGCCATCGTCGCACACGCAAACAATCATTAATCGCCTCCCAAACGGACAAATGTAAAATCACTCTCAAATCAACAATCTACACTAGGTATCCATTCGCTCATCCGTCTCAATTAAACTACGGCATCCCCCATGCTTTAATCTCAAGCCCCCCTAACTAGTCTTCCCTCCATTACTCATCACATAATCCTTCTTCAGCCCTCCATCGTTACCTAAACAATAGGAACCCATTGCAAATCTCAGATTAGCCACAATCTATTTCTTCTGTCTCCTTACGTAGGAGTCGGTAGCAAGGGACAAATGCCGCTAAGAAACGTGCATGAACTTGTTCTCATCACATTCGATATTGCTTCTATTCTCGCCGATCTTCACACAGCAACAAAATACGCTGCATCTTGATACCGCAGTCATTTATCTACACTACTAACATTATTCCACAGTGCTGGTGTCATTATTTTTCTAATTGATGTAAAAACAATGGCTGGTTTAAAAACGCGCAGACACGTGACCACGTGGCATCATTAATACCCTTGCGATTTTCACCGCTGTTAATTTAACCCTGGTCACATGCTGACCTTACGGACCCTTAAATAACATATAACATGTGGTATATAACATTTTATCATTTGAATAACTACGGCATACATATCATAAGTTCATATGGTATAAATCAAACACAATACGGCGAAGATGATACTTATAAAAGATGAAATGAACCCTAATCTCATCTATAAAGTTATATTGACAAAAACACAAAACCTCTCAGATCCAATGATTCAATCTACTTCTACTCTCGATATCTACATCTGCTTCATGTTGTTCGAATCAATCACATCCGACAACCAGATATCATGACTAGATGATCCAACTTCAACTTTGGTGTCACCTTGAGGGATAATCCAATTCTGCACCTGGTATTCCAGTAGCTAAGATCATGACGCCTGAGCTGGAACGAGACTGAGGCAAATTGGCCAGGGTTCAAGGGCAGCCGACTGAAACCATGGAATTGCTGGCCTGGAGTGTTGGCAATGTTCTCTGTTCTCTGGCAGGATGACGTAGAGCTGGGCAACTTTGTCGGCGGTGAAATTTCCAGTGTTGGTGATGTTGCAGTTGACATAAACAAGAATCTCCTAGAGATCCTCACGTCCTCCCGAGATTATGGCGGCGGTGGCAGGTCCGGGGATGACTGTGTGACGGATATTGATATCGGAGTAGGCGAATTTCGTGTAGGCTGATGATTGACGGCAACATAAATCAGATAAACGGCCTCAATTACTGAGTGGCGAGTGACTTACAAAGTCTATGACTCAAGACTGGGAGTGTGATGGGACTATAAGGGATGTTCAAGGGTACCTGAAAAGGCAACTTACCGGTAGAAATAAGAAGATTCCCTTTATAATCACCAAAAACCATGGGTTCAATGATATTTGTGCTTTTCCTGTTAGCCCAAAATACAGTATGGACGCGACTGTTGGTGAGGATACTAGAGATGTCTGCTAGACCATTGCAAAAAAACAGCGATGATGACCTGATAATGATTATCCAAAAGATACTCTAGTTTAACAAGTTGATGGGTTGTCGGCTTACGATCAACCTGATTCTTATCATCTATTTCATGATCATCTGGAATGTCGAGTGCAAAAAGGTGATGGCTTCCGCTTTATGAACTCCATGTTCGAGGCCAAGGACCCACTGAACATGTTTGGATTTACCGTCGGAATAGATCTAGCCGACACGAGTACGCATGCTGTTAACAGTTTCGCCCGGACCTCAGTTTCCTTTGGCGTTGTCTTCAAAATGGGAATCAAGAATCCATTGCAGGTTCAATGATTGCTACTTATCTGGGCTCAGAGGCAAGAACTTCCCAGTTATGCGGAGAGAGGGCGATCTCAACCACACATCGGCGTTCTTCATGAGGATAACACTTTGATCAGCTAATGTATCGATGGATTTGGAACTGGATGAATCTTTCAAGCATTGATGCACATGGGTGTGAGAAGCGAAGTACTCAGCCGTTGCAGTCGCGGGATAGTCTCGGTTTTGTTTGACGAAGTGCTACGCCGTCAGTACTCGATGGGCTATGTCGTCCAAAAGTTCCATGGAGATATAACCACCCTTAACCGACACCACAAGCTTCTTACTCTAACGGATATCGTCTCTATTTTTCTTGTTGCCCGGAATGCTCATGTCCAAACTATGTTGAGCCGAAGTGACGCTATGCTCCGAATGTTAATCGCTAATAACATAACCAAAAAAAGCTGAGATCACCTTTCAATACCTGCTCCATCAAATGCTCGTTCTTGCATCCCAAATTTCCGTTGACCATTTTTCATTGACATTCTCTCGAATGATATTAGCAAAAGGCCACAAATAAGTCTCATGAAAGAAACAGTCATCGAGATGGCCTTCGGAGGTGTAATTGTGAAGATAGGACCCACGGGCAGACTTGGGAGTTGTGGCTTGCACAATAGAATATTAAATGCCATTGACCATACAACCAAGCATGATGCCACTCAAGTACGGGTTGGAACTGAATATAAGGCATGAAGCGTTGTAATCCGAGGAAACTGTCTTGCCCAAGTATTTGATGAGTAAATTGGTACCTTTGTATCTATATTGCTTCCCGTATTCAGTTCCAGGCCTCTGCCATGTGGTAACCGCTAATGATTATGAGGAATTCGATTTCTTGAAGACACAAAAAAACGAAATCCGATGATAGGGGCTGAGCCTGTGTTGCCATTACACAGTCCCTGGAGGTGGTCAAGGGCTGTAACAATCTCAACATTTTCTTCAGTGATCAGGTACGCCAGATTTACATCAAGGTTGTCGAAGGAGGATTCCCATGGACGGAGAATTTGTTCAGGAGACAAACAGATGAAACCCAGGCCAATGGCTGAGACTATTACAAACTTCATGACTGTGGAAGAGATAGCGCAAGTAAAACAGTAGATAACTAAGCAACGGTGTAAATTGAAGTAATGAGAGCAAGGTCGATGCGGAGTCAACAGATAGATCAAGTATGGGCAAGACACAAGGAGCGATGAAGTAATGTGATAATAACGGTGATAAAGATAAGACGATCAACTCAGAAGTAGCGGTGGGATTAAAATGCTAAGATGGTTGAGACTAGATGACAACAACGGAATGGTAGCGATAACAACGGTGCTGATGAGAAGGGAACTACACAGTGGCAATGATGAGGCGACAGTAAAGCAATGACGGCAATGGGGGAAAAGGAGATGGCGTCAACCGAGAAGGCAGTGATGGCTATCACTGCACAAATGGGCTGTGATACTGAGATTTGAATAATGCTGAAAGATGGGGATTATGGGGGTAGGGACGTTAGGTGATAATGGGTAGTATGTGCAGTATGGGCAAAAAGATAAATAAAAATATGTACAAGAATGATAGCAGTAACAAAAAAGTATAAGGAATAAACGAAAAAGTGAAGACTGCGGACAACGTTATGGAAAATAGTTAAACTATCGCGTGTCGGCAGATCGATATGAAAAATCTTGGTCGTGAAACTATCAACAAGATGATGAGACGAGGAAAATTGAACTTCTGATATGATTTGTGAAAATGGCCAGCAACATGGTCAATGGTAGCCTCGCCCCTCATTCAAAATTGGGCAATTACTTTCGTTGTGAAGCTTTCTGATCGAGATTATCTCCTTTTGGATAAGTACTGTTCTAGGCGGCCTTTGTGTTACATTCGGAGGAAATCCTTCGCAAGCACAAAGAAACATTGGCGGCGGCTTGACATTATTCATTTTCCACATTATGATACTGCAAATTGCAAAAGCTCTTGACTTCAACTGTTTAAATTTGCTCAAAGATTGCCATTTACTGAAGATAGGCACTATAAATATCCCTCAATAGTTCTGCAGGTACATACACTTTCAAGACCCAGACGTCATTTCCAAAATATATAAGCTTATTCTTAGACAACGCACGATGCTTTGGATGACATAGCTCCAGACCCCTGTCGTGGGTTTAAACTTCACACTAACGCAAACAGGGCTCGTATAAACTATAAACGAGCATGTTGGCCTGGGGTGAGGACGATGACAGGGGCGACCGGCCCACCATGAGTTGGTAAAGAGGATATATCTTCTCCATTCAAGACCACCCGACATAAATACAATGATTCTTCACTTCCTCACAGCCGCCTTTCCCCACTGTGCCCAATCACTTGACGACTCGATATACCTACCGAGACACTGCCATGGTCTCTCAACCTGAGGTTGGTCTCATCGCCGACAGGGCGCATAGTCTTGGCCCACCGCCAAAATTGACGGTTGATGCTAGCGTTTGGGGACCCAAGAGGTTAAAATGGCGGCTAGGCTATCCAGGCAGCCGAGAGCTTGGTAAGAAGGAGTATATTCATCGCATGAGAGCGTCTCATATTTCAGGGTGCGCATTGACCTCAAAGGCGACTTGAAGCATCTGGACGGAGATGACGGAATGATACTGAACGTATGGCAGTGATGATGAAGATGTTGATGAAAAAGGTATATAAGGGAGACGGTAGAGCCGGTTGAAGAGTTGATAGAGAGAGAGGAGCATAAAACCTTCAGACCACTTGTTCTTAGATCTTGCTTCTCATCTGCCTTGCGCAGTAGCCTTTCGGTTTATACGCTTATATTCGTTTTATACATACTTACTGCATTATATTGATCATGTTATCTCATAATCTTCTTTCTATCACAGGGATGACTCTTGCCTCACTGATCTCCTTCGCCTCCAGCCTCATAATCCGTGCCCTTGTCCCCGAGGACCTTGTCCAAGCTCTCGTTGACGTCAACGATGCCGAATACTCTTCTAAAACCTCTACTCTCATCTTCTCTGGCTACTGTCCGCTCTCCTTAAGTATCTACGGTTCCCACACTCGCTACACTTCCGTCTGGGCTAAGGATACCATCCAGGATACCGACTACTCCACCTACTCTTCTTGGCTTTCCAAGCTAAACTCCGAGGGCTATGTCTCTAGCCACGTTTCGGCCATCGGACTGACTACTGGCGAGACCGTCTTTACTGGCATCATGGAGAAGAAAGAATCTGGCTTCTGGTTTCAGTAGTGCGACCAAGATACCCCGTGGGGATTATGAACGGTATTTTCGGCTACCAGACCCAGTTGACCTCCTTCGCCATGTACGGAACTCTCAGCGACCACAAGTTCTGTATGCTTTTGCCTGAAACTACAAATAACACTCAGAAAACCACCTTCTACTCTGATAATTGGTACACCATTGACTAACTTTGATAAGATCTACAACGGGGAATTTATCAAGAAATTTTGGCGCTCTACTCGTCTCTATCAGTCTGCCGACCATGTGATCTCTCATATGTTCTAAAATACTCGGGTTGGCGATTGGGTTGCCTTTTTCAACTTGACTCTTGATGCTTTTAAGAACGAGATCACCACCCAAAAAATAATTGGTCGTGTCCCTATCGACATCAACGGTGATGGGTACGTCACTGACAACGTCCTCTTCTTTGCTATCTTTGCCGAGAAGACGGCTCCCGAGACGAAGGAGTGGGCCGCTAAGGGTTTATCCACTGGCTTTGAAGACAATGACGCCGTCTTAAACCTGGTTGATAGCTGCATGCGGACTTGGATGATCCAGAACAGCATCCGTCAGACTCAATTTGCCGTCTCCGTTGACGGGACCGTCATCCTAGAGCGCGCTTACATCTTTGCCGAGCTAGACTACCTCACCGTTAACACCACCGACAAGTTATTTCTCACTTTCGTCTCCAAGGTGTACCTCTACGCTGCCGTTTAGAAGCTTGTTGACGAGGGTCTCCTCAACGTAATTTCCAAGCCCTACGGCATGTTGGGATACTACGAGTTTGCTAACCAGAGATTCGAGAAAATCACCGTCTGCCAGCTCCTTGACCACGAGGGCGGCCTTGACTGCCCCACTAAGCTTAAGGATGTCATCAACTACATAGCGATCAAGCCCCTCAACTTCAAGCCCAGCATGGATTCCTACTCCAACTATGGACCCATGTTGTCTTACCTCATCGAGAACATCACCAGCATAATATATCTTACTTACTTCGAAGAGAACATCTTGGCAACGAAGACGTAATCCTCTATACCACTAACGCCAAGTACCACACTAATAATACCGTCATCCAGCAAACCAAATCCATCGGCCCCGCATCCTCGACCGCGAAGTCAAAATCGCCGGCACTACCGGTGGCAACGGCATCATCAAGGAAGAGATTATCGGGATGGCCTCGCTTCCATTAACACCTGTCTCCTTATTCGCTTCATTGGTTCGCATGCGGCGTGGGGTACTGGAGGATGCACCATCAGCAACTGTGAGGGGTCGCTGGCTGGTTGTAGGATGCATGTGGAGAGTATGTTCTCGGGGCTTGACTTTGCTCTTGTCATTAACAGTCGGGAGTACAAGGATGAGATTGCATGGCAAAACGTGGTGCTCTATGATATCCCGGATGTGTTTAACACATACCACTACAAGGGGTAACCCAACGTCCAATAGTGAGAGGATGATGCAAGGAAGAGAGGGGATTGAAGGAATAGTAACGAAGCTCATGGTTTCATCATAAAATTAGCATTTGCATACATGCATTATTAGCATCATCCACGCTTCGGTATACGAACTTTGTGACCTGTTAAAACAGAGACATTTATACCTATTAAATCCATGTTCCCCGCATGTGAACCTTGATAAATAAGCTAATCAGTGGCCAAAGGAGTTATTAGACCCCCGTGGTAGCGTATATTAGTCCATCAGGGTCTTCACGTTTAACTACTATTATAGTAAACTCCGAGAACCTTTATGGTCTTTTATGGTCTAAATGTATGATTGCGTCAGGAAATAATGCATTCAGTAATTGAGAATCTTGATATGAAAGTTGAAATTTTTGAGTGTGGGAGTTACATTGAGCTTTTGATGTCGCTATTTGATTGTGGAATTGAACTGAGTTAAGTAAAACAACATATTTGAACTTGCAAGACATGAAAATGGCACTCAATGTGAAGTCTTTCCAGGGTTGATTATGTATAAATAGTAGTAAACGCACATATCCAGGGTTAATAGGTGATTTGGTCGTCAACTGACGTTGTGATAAACAAAACTGTATTGATGGCCAAAGGGATTTTAAAAAGATACAAGATACAAACCGACTTGCATTTTATCTGCTATATTGATTCTAAGAAACCCCTCGATCCGACCTTTTGATATCCAACGATACCACAACCGCCGAATCACGTGACAGCAACCATGAGGTGAGAACCTTGATGGCCAAACGGGAACCTTGATGAATCACTAAGGTTCCGTTTAATCCATCCCCCCAGTTATCGCTTTCCACTTTAGTTCATTTCTCAATCAAATCTTCCCTCACGTCTTGCGGTCCACCCGCGTATAATAATTTGGCGTTTTCGCAACTGGGCCGACCCGGATGATTTCTTGAATTATTTACTGGAATTATAAGTGAATTTCTGTCGATTTTATTATCGGTTTATCGATCTTGTTAGTACGAAGCTTCTTTTACAATGCAGGTTCTTGATTGATGCGCTTATAATTTCGTTGTGTTCTATTGGACTCCATTTTGTTCTTACCTTTACCCTAATATTGCGTTTTGGATTCCCATTCTTATCAAAATTACCCAATTTGTCGCAATACTCCGCCAACATCACGGTGACCACTTGGTGTCTTCCAACCTAGACATCCACCTCCATCACTCCCTCCCCTTTTTCTATACCTGTAACAACCATCAAAATGTCATCTTCCGGTTCCTCTATTTTGGGGTCCTCATCCGGCTTACCAGACATTCCCACACCCTCGGTCCCCGCTGTCTCCACCCTCGGTCCCTCATTTACTCGGGCTCCTCGTGTCATCTGGACGCCTGCCCTTGAGGAAACCTTCTTTCATTCCCTTGCCAACTCTGTCAGCAGTGGCCTCCGGGACAGTAACACCAGCACATTGAAGCCCGAAGCATGGAGCGCTGCGGCTAGGGTTCTCCAGAGTGAGCATAATTTCACTTTTGAGAAAAACCACCTCAAGAACAAAGCCGATAATGCTCGGAAACGGTTCAAGGCGTGGCGTGGCTTACGGAATAATCCGGCATTTTCCTACGATCCCAAGGCGTGCACTGTACAGGCGACAGAGGAAGACTGGAAGAAGCATCTCAAAGTAAGTGCTCTCATTCTTTTTCATGACTACGAGTACATGCTACATGTATCTCTCTGCCGAATTCGATGACATAATCGATGATTACCCAGTGCACATATAATGTTATGCATATTATAAATAGAATATTCGGCTAACCCACCTTGAAGGACGACCCAACCGCCAAACCCCTCCGCGGCCACTGCTTCAAGTATGAAAAGTACTTCGAAATCATCTTTCATGACATCATGACCGACCCCAAGGCCGCAAAAGGCTCCAAAGACGCCGTCAGTGCCGTTGTGGACGGCACTGACGTCATCAACTTCACTGGCTACTCTGATGTCCCTACTAAGGACCCCCGGATTGCTGCTCAACGAACGGCCCTCTCACAAGTCGTTTCTCGCACTGAGAGTATCCCGGTACCCCAGGCTACGTATAGTACGTTGCCGCAGCCTGCTCAGCACCCGAGACAACATGTTCACCCTCAGTCTCGGCCACAGTCGCCGTCGATGGCAATTAACCATGCTCATCAGTCGTCGCCGAGACCCATAGGGTCGCCATCAAGACATCCTGTTGAGACTCGCAAGCGCTCGTTGTCAGTTTCCTCGTCTTCGAGTGCGTCACAGCGTCGTCGGATTGATGCATGGTCGAGCCCCCACAACATTCCGGCTCCTGTAGACCCTCAGAGTTCCCTTAGCTCAACTACCGGAAGTATCTCCGCGTTGCATCCCCCTCACCAAATGACCCATATTCCTCCGTCATATGATGGCCACTCTTTCCACGTGCACAATCACCAATCCTGCAGGTACCCTTCGCATTCCCACCATCATCACCACATCTCCAGGGAACGCGAATTGGTTCCTCATAGGGACCTCCCCATGGCAATGGCGACGCCACCGTCAACTATTGGGACGACATCGCCTAGCACATCTGTTTCGCTCCCGTTGCTAACAGCAGACGGCGGAAGTCAGACGACCGGCGCCCTCGAGGAAATGCTCGCGAAGATTTTGACAGCGACCCAGACGCCGTCAGTGTCAATGTGGACGGAGCAGGCGCTCGATATATTCTTTACCGAGTTTCAGGATGAAGATAATGATTTACAGATTTATGTTGCGGATCAGGTTTTGGTTAGGGAAGCAAAAGCTATGATATTTTGCAAAATGAATAGGGTTTTGCGGAGACACTGGGTGAGGAAATTCCACACGGAGTTGGGGTTGCGGAGGTGATGTGATTTGGAGCGATTGGAATTTTACTTTTCTTTTGTTAGCGTTTTGTTATGAGTATGATACCACGATGTTGTTCGTTTGGATTGAAAAGGGAGAATTAACTGTCAAGAGAAGGATATACAGGACGGAACGGAATTGGCATTGAGATTTGGGTCTATGGAATATTTTATTTAATTATTTTAATGGATATATTATTTCAGTAACAACCTGGGGTATGATAAGACATGCGCAGTGAAATCAGAATATTGCAACTTAATCAGAGTTGCCAAAGGCCCTGTGAAAAGAATCGTTAGTTTTCCGTACATTGTGGTGACGTTAGAGTGACAATTTACTTGATTAACAAACTTTCACCAACGCCCAGAGCCGCCGTAACACTAACACTCAACCCCACCATTTTCCATGACGGTGCAAACCTCCCTTATCCTCCCCAAAGTAATGCGCAGCAGCTCCAACACCCAACACAACTACTGTATTCACCACCACCAAACCACCCGTCCTCCAGTAGCCTCCCTACTTCTCCATCTCTAACGCTTCTTTCCGCTTCTTGGCGGCCGCGGCGTCTTTCCGTCTCTTTTCGGTGGCAGCTTCACGGGCGGCGGCCTTGCGGTCTAACTGGTCAGCTTGCGTGGCGATTTTTATGTCACGTTCGCGGAAATCGTGGGGGACGGAGTGGACGGAGGGGGTGTCGACGTCGATGAGGTCGTGGTAGGGGGCTAATTCGTTAGGGATGATGGCAGGGGGAATGGAGGCAGCGGCTTTAGAAGGGGATTGTTTAGGACCCTTGGAGGCGGCATCAGCGTAAGATACTAGAAGATAGCATGTCAATTAGATATCTTAGGCGATTGGGATGTGACGAGATGTTGATGACTTACTTTTGGGCAAGGTTTAATGGATAAATTAGTGTGTGATGAAGTGTTGATAATCTTGGTAATTAGAGGAAATTTAAATATCTGCAAGTGGTGGAGAATTGTAATAAAAGAATTGATGAAAAAATTAGAGTCGCGTGATAAATTGAGGTAGTCAAACGCAAAAAGTCAGGGTAATTACTATCGGCAATGTAAGCCAACACAGTTTCCGTTTTCGGTAATAGTCTCAAAATGTAGATGAATATGAGAAACAAAAAGAAAATAAACTACTTTTTACACCATCTGCAATTCCGTGATTGATGTTGATGACCTGCATATTTATTTCCCATTTACGTCACACAAGATAACTAACCTTACGGGATGAAGTCAGTGTTCACATACTTTCGCCGCTCCTGCATCACTGCAACTACGCCATAGTTTTATTCTGTCTAGAGCAATCTATAAATAATATCGCTACTCAAAAGGGAGCTGGGGACAACGGAGATGATTACAGTTACGAAATAGAAATAAGCCACATTTCACATTCAATGACGTCATGCGAGAATGAGGCTTGGGGACACATTGGTTTACCAGACAAAGGAAAGAATCTTGTTAGGAAAAATAGGGAATAAAATGTACAGGTGATGGTACAGGCACACACAAATCCCTAAGCTCTTGGAGCTTTGTGTGCTTAATCTACGAAAATAACGACGCTTCAATTACCGACAATCAACACTTACGCAGACTCGGCCTTCTTGGCCTTCTTAGCCTTCTTGGGCTTGGGATCCTCAGCCTTGACCTCCTCCTTGACCTCCTCCATGACCTCCTCCATGGGCTCATCGGCCTTGGGGGTGACCTCCTTAGTCTCAGTGGCAGCGGGAGTTTGCTCTATTTGACCGAAAGGAGGAGCGGCATCGTCCTGTTGAGCCGCAGCTTGATCATCATCCTCCAGCTCCGCGGCATAAATATCGGGGTGTGCCCGGAAGCAAGTTTGCATGCCTCTAGACCCATTAATTAGCATGTAGTCACATCAAAACGACCCCGCACAACTTGATAAACTTACTGGAACTTCTCAATGCAGTCCATGCCCTTAGGCTCAACCTCCGAATACACGAAGCAGCTAAACGCCGCTCTGAACTCCTCACCACAAGGACCATGCGCCATCCCGCCCAAGCACGGGCAATCCCAGTTGATCTCACCAGTATCTGGGTTATAAGCACCGGACTGATCATTAGGGTCAGCCGAGCCACTAGACTGCGCTGGAACGGCAGGAGCCTCCTCAAGAACGGGAACCTGCGCGGCGGCCTCGGCCTTCTTGCGCTCAGATTCCTCGGTACGAGCGGCAGCATTAGCGGCCTTCTCCTGTATTTGCTTGCGACGGGTTTCGATGATGGCATCAATGGTCAGGTTGTCGGCGTCATTGAAGGGCTTAGGCGCCTCGATGGTTTGCGCTGTGCGAGGAGAGATTTTAGTTGGTGTTTTGTGGAGTGCAGAGGTCAGTAGGTTATGGGTCACTTACGCATGGGGAGGTCCTGAAAAATAGGGCTGGTGTTGTAGATATAGACAGCGGCACCAGCGGCACCCCAACGGAAGGCGGCACCGCGCCAGGTAGCCTTCTTGGGCGCATTGGATCCGGTAATAAGACGACGAGCAGGCGCACCGGCGTGCGCAGTGACGGGGGCAGCAGCGGAGCCCACGTGGCGTAGTGATGAACGAAACATTGTGGCGCAATATATGATGGTCGACGGGGAGTATCGATATAGGAACAATAGATACAATAAGCAATAAGTATATTGTTTACGGCGTAGAAGTCAATGAGAGGTTAAACTAGCAGCGCGACCAATTGGTAATATTATGACTTAAAAAGTCAATAAACGGACCACAGATTGCTGATAAATCAATCAAGAGCCGAACAAGGAAATCCACCAAAGTGAGAGAAAATCAATTGACAAATCAAAAATGTTGAAAGACGAGAGGAGCATCCGAGTTCCGACCTACCTCGCGGATCTCTGTCCGGGCTTCTGCTTTTCCTGGAATTGATCAATTGGCCTGTTTACCCGATGATCAGCCGAGGAATCTGCATTCTGGAAAGCATCTTTTTTTCGCTGAATGTTCGAGATAGATGCTCCACTTATTCCTAAAGCGGTAACACGAGAGCTAAAATTCGTGGTCCGCGGGACGCAGGGAATCTAATTAGGAGGGGACAAGAATAAGTAAGCTTGATTGCGGGAGATGAACTGATAAGTGAAGATGTAATTTTATGGTGGTTTTATCTTTGTTTCTTTCATCAATTCTCATCGTGCTACATCTTTATCGTATTGTCTAAGCCTATTTATACTCAAAGAATCCCTCCGACTTTTGTCTCATTTTAATTTCTTTTATAGATTCACTCATGTGACATCATATCATGTCTGATTCACTTATAGAGTGGGATGCTATTGGCATCTTGAAAGCACCTTGCTCAGCCGAGCGGCAGTCAGTGATGCTCATTCTAAATCAGCCAATTGTACATACAAATATTTTTAGACATGTCTACAAGTCCTGTATATTTTTTTGACTACATAATCCCTTCAAACTTCGTCACTAACACTACCACAGGTGTGTTCAGAGTAGCCGCTGATGGTGGCGCAAACCGTTTGTTCGCCCTCGCGCAAAAGTATAAGCAAGGGAACAAGTCTTTATTTGTATATGAACACGATCGAGCTCGGGATAAACTGTAACTGATAACAATAGGACACTCTAGAATACATCATCGGCGACTTAGACTCCGCCAAGCCAGTCACTATTGATTACTACCGGTCCCGTTCCACACAAATTCACGAAGATCACGACGAGTACTCGACCGACTTCGGAAAAGCCGTCAAATATATTCGCAAAATTCCCACTGGTGTTCCCCGTGATATTATTGCCTTTGGTGGGTGCGGTGGTCGTGTTGATCAGGGCCTTTCACAATTACACCATCTTTATGTCTACCATGAGGAGAACTCGCGAGTGTTTCTGATGGATAACGACAGCTTCACGTTTGTCCTTAAGCCTGGAAAACACAGAATCAGGGTGAAGGATGGCATCGACGATGTCTTTGCCAAGTACGTTGGCATTCTACCGTTGGACGGTCCGGCTGTCATCACGACTAAGGGGTTGGAATGGGATGTTACGAACTGGGAAACAAGATTATCGGGGAACATGAGCACTAGCAACCACATCCTTCCGGCAACTACACATGTGGAGGTCGAAACAAACAACGCCGTGATATTTACGGTAGCTTTGAGGTCAACGGAGTAAAAAAGATGAGCTTGCGGGTATAGATATATGAGGTAATGCTATACAAAATGAATAAAAAAAGAGACCCAAAATGCCACGCCAAACAACATCCTGTCTTATGATCACCACATAATTCATCCTCTTAGGTGAGGTAGCGCAAAACTGCCCAACAGAACAATAAAAATACCACGACTCCACCGTAGAAAATCCATTGGTCTTCCCGCGCTCTTCTCTGGATTTGTCTCATGGTGTCACCCGAAAGATTTAATGTGTTCCCCACCGAGTACATCCGCCTCTGCATATCCTTCAACATGCCATTTTGTGCCCTCACATCCCCGACAATTAGTTGCGCTTGCGCAATGTACTCATCCAACTTGGAATTAGTGTGCGCAAATGAACTCTGCTCCCTCAAAGCCTGGCCCTCCCGTCCCATGTCACCACTGCCAAACGTGTACCCGCCTATTGCCGGTGGCGGCGCCCCATATCCACCATGTAACCCCCCTGGCGGCGCAAAAGCACTCGGCCCTCCAATATTCTGCGCTGTATACGGATTCGGCACCTCTGGCGTCGCCGTAGCATATGGTCGCCGCCCTAGAAGGTCCGCTCTATTCGCTTGGTGTGCCGCATCTTCTCTCTGCTTCTTGATGCTGTCGATGCGTGCCTTGTATTTATTCAAGTCTTCTCTGAACTTCTTCACTCGCTCCATGGCCTCCTCTTGTTTTTTTGGCATGATTTCTTGGCGGGCGATAGCATGGTAGTCTTCAATGGCTTTCGTGAAGGAGTTGAGGGCAGTGGTAGCGGTGCCGACTTCGCTAGGGGGGATCGGAGTCCCGGAGTCAAGAGCGGCGTTTATACGGTCGAGGTCATTGTTGATGGCGCGACTTTTCCGGAGAGCGGTGTTGTAGAGGGAATTCTGAGAGGTTGTGGGTTAGCGGGTGGTTTAGCGAGGTTGAGCTTAGGAGTCGACGAGCTCGTACCATGATGAAGTAGGTGATTAGGTATTAACAGTTGGTAGTTTTAAATGGAATTAGGTGGAGGGGCGATGTCCAGTTGCAATTAGCCCCATATATGGCCGAGATTTAATAGAAACTTAATGTTAACGAACGGGAGGAGAAAACAGACGTTATATTACGGCTGTGATGTCTGCGCCTCATACATCTCGATTGCATCTGCAGCTCACCCATGCCCGTACTCTACTTCATGCAACTTGGCTTGACAGACAAGTTCACGGCAGAATTTATTGTGTCCTTGCTTAGTCATTAAAATATATCTCACCGCCTTAAGACTCCTAATCTGAAATCCTTCTCAATATCACTAGGGTTAAAACAAAGTTGCCGGCCTGAGCATGTCAGATCTCTTAGCGATGATGTTACTAGCGAACCAACATTATGGATGATGATTGTCCAACAATAATGTAGTGAATATAAATCTAGGATGGATCTGCGGCTGGAAAGAGTGACCCGTCTGCTGTCCGTGGGGTCACCGGACGAATCACCTCTGCATTGTATGGTTTCCACTTTTACGACCCATTATCTGCCGAAAACACGGCGATTTGATCTCTTCGGCGCCGAGCTCGGCAAAATTCATCGGCGTTGATTAGGAGAATCACCCACTACCGTAATTCGGGAGACAGCACAACGCTGTTGTGTGATCAATGTCGCTTGATAAAGAGCTTGATAGGTATATAACAGTACGCTGGTTCCTTCCTTGAGTAAAAGGGTATATTTATGACAGTGGTTCAAGTGTCCAGTGGCTTGATGTTGTACCGCCCTCGAGACTCAATACTCCATTCTCGGCAAATGACTTACACCAAATCCTGTATGCCGCTCCGGTGTTGCATAGAAAAGAGCTCTGTATCATTTGCATCCTACAGAACGTATTGCGCAACAAATGATTTCTCCCTCACCAGATGCCGAATTTTGTGACTGATTCAAATCGGGAAGGTCATGAGAATTTTCCCGACTCTGGACTTCACCTTTTCAATAACTGTACTTAATAGGTGTAAGGCCCACGACGTGCCTTCCTTAGATTCTCTATCTTCATGTGATAATCAGAAGATGGTGACAGAAAAAGTTGTTTTGTTCTGGTATCGTTGATGGAACTTGATCTCGATCTTCATATCCATCATTGTCTGCATCTCGCTATCGATATTGATTTCATTTCTGCAATCATCCTCGCCAAAACTCATCTAATATGTCATATTGACGTCGTCATAAGTCAACTATCAACATCTTCTACTACAAATTGTTAACCATTCCTGTCTTTATCCAACATCCTATTGTATCACTCTATCTAGGTCAACTCAGTCCTGACTTTAGAATCTCTTGAAATATTTTGCCAACATGGCTCCGTCTAAGCCCAAACATACAGGAGTTTGTCCCTCTACCTCCCTTCAACTACCCCCACCAATTTCGCAGAGCCTCCACTCTGTCGCACTTCTATCAACGCCGAAAGCCGTGAGCGCCCGTCTAACTCTTCAAATACCAAATCGAATCTCCCATCTCTCGCATCTGCTGCGTCATCTGAAGGTAGTCTTACATATCCACTTGATGCCATGAATGCGGTTTCCTCGATTCTCAAAACCGAATGTACCGAAACGCAGACCGCTGTATCTAAGACTAAGACACGAATCCATAGCATCCATTCGCTTTGGACTAAACGGTGGATTGTCATCGGTGGTGCCATTGCGGCTTTCTTTTCCCCCATGACACAACAGATCTACTTCCCCGCTCTTACTAGTATTGCCGAAGAGTTCCATGTGTCGAATACCGCAGCCAACCTTACAATTACTACTTACATGATCTTCCAAGGTCTCACTCCCATGTTCATGAGTGACTTTGCGGAGACAGCCGGTCGTCGCCCTGCTTACATGGTCTGCTTCACTATTTTCATCGCTGCAAATATTGGGCTTGCGCTTGCTCCCAATTATAGAGCCATGCTTGTCCTTCGTTGCATTCAAGCTGCCGGTAGCAGCACAACTGTCGCGCTTAGTTTTGGGATCATTGCTGATATCACTACCTCTGCTGAAAGAGGTCAGTTCATTGGCCTTGTTTCGATTCCGATAGTTCTCGCCCCCGCGCTTGGTCCCGTTCTCGGTGGTGTAATCTCCCAGTACATGGGCTGGAGAGCCGTTTTTTGGTTTTTGGTCATCCTAGCCGGAGCTTTTATCATTCCGTTCTTAATGATAATGCCCGAGACTTCCCGGCATATTGTTGGTGACGGATCCGTAAAGCCTCCCAAGCGCAACCAGACTGGTCTTATGCTGATCAAGGGCGCTATTAACTCTCGAGTCACGCAAGTTTCGCAGCCAGCTGTGGCCACTCCGGAAGCTCATCTTGATGTCAAGCACAAGAAGCTCACCTGGCCTAACCCCAAGTCAACTCTTCAGCTTATGGCTGACAAGGAGATGGCGCTTATTCTGACTTCCAATACAATTGTATTTTCTGGATTCTACATGCTCACGTCTTCGGTCCCCTCGCAGTTTACGGAGCACTACGGCTTCAATCAGATACAGACTGGTCTTGTATATCTCCCTCTTGCTGCCGGCTCCACTGTGGCATCTTATGGCATGGGGCACCTTATGGATAAGAACTATGCACGCCACTGCACTCGCCTTAACCTCCCATACGAAAAGAACAAGCAGCAGTCTCTGGAGAACTTTCCCATTGAACGTGTTCGCTTCGAAGTCGGTCTTCCATTGCTTGTGCTAGCTACCGTCTCTCATCTTGCTTGGGGATGGGCGTTACAGAAACACGCTCCCATCGGCGTTCTCTGCATGCTCATGTTCTTCTTCGGTGTTGGCATTATTGGCTTCAACAATATGACCAACTCGGTCATTACCGACATAAATCGCCAACGCTCATCGACTGCTGCCGCTGCAAGCAATCTCACTCGCTGCCTGGTCGGCGCCGGTGCCACAGCCGCTATCGTTCCATTAATAGACAAGATTGGGGTGGGATGGACGTTCACCATCGTTGGGGCATTGTACATATTAGCGTTCATTCCGACGGTGATGTTGATAATGAAGGGAGTGAAGTGGAGAGCGGTAAAAGCCCTTAGGGAGGAGGTTAGTGATGAGGCGGTGACGGTGGCGACACCGGGATTGACCCAAGACTGTCCGATAGTTACGATGAAACCTGATGTCGCAGGGCAGGTGTCGTCGACGGAAGAGAATACACACGTTGAGCGGAAGTAATGTAGAAGTTGTTTTCGATGTAGCCGTAGATTTTGACGCCCTGAAAGATGTGTTTTTAAATAGACTTTGAGCGTTTGCATTTTATCATTGAGTTTTATTATCTATAAACATGTTAGTGAATGGTTAAGTGAAAAATAATGGTGTCGAATGTCTATTTTTAGTGAGATTATTTCTATAACAAATATTGCTCATTGTAGTCATCTACAAGTATATTAATTATAGGGTTAAGAATATCACTATGGGGTTAAAAATGCACTGACGTCATAAGTAGTTATTCATCCATCGTAACCAATGATAAAAATTAACTGCCAGCACAAATAGAAACTGGAGTTGTTTTAAGCCTTGGATAAACACTATTTAATGCTGGCTTTTGATTTACCCAATGAAAGACTGTGACTCTACACGACGATATAGACTGGTGAGGATGATCTCTGTGGTGTGGCTTATCATTCTGTCTACTAAGGAAGGAACCTGCATGTTCTTCAATGCCCAAGTATAAAATGGAAGGGGGACTTGTGAGTTCTCAGCTGGGAGCGTAGCATATATTGAAAAGAACAGCATGTTTTTGCCGGCATAAATATTCCTTTTCTTCTTCCAGAGAGGCTGCGAAAACTTTTCTTCTTTTCCATCCTCATTCTCTATCATTAGCAACGGTCTGTTCCAAAGCATATAAGTAACGTTACCAACAACGTCATCTCCGCACTTATAGCGAGGTGTCCGTCAATTTATGACTTTATTTTGATGCCTTTCGTTTAGTTTATATTTCTTTCTTTACAGTATTTTCCGGCGTTGAGATCATCTCCGTCGATGATTATCTATTTGTTTTTGTTGTGGTAATATTTTCCTGGCAACCGGAGTGAGTAGATGGCTATGAAATTTCTTGTGGACTTGGACCATTGGACACATGTGCGGCTTCTATACCAGACTACAGCGCATTGTCAACGATTATAAATTTGATCTAACATTATGGATATCACAGGAACCGCGTGATACACTGTCTGTTCTTGCTCGTGACAGACTTCTGTATACTATCTAGGTATAATGAGATATATCCACCAGCTATTAAGGTTGCTTTCCAACTAACCACGAATTCGTTTATAATAGCATATATTGTTGAGAACCTTTTGGCTATATGGCCTTGGCCCTAGATCATATGAAGATTTAAGTATCGACCTTTAGTATAACCTCGGCCGAAGATACCATTTAATCTTTCTTTTCAGTTTCATCCTCTATAGATAACGTGCCTAGATTTGAGCATTGAGATTATCAGGAACAAATTCCGATATATAATAAAACCTTTCTAAGACTTCACAATTGTACTAGTTCCATGTGATGGCAGTGATTATTTGAAAATGTACTGGGTATATGTTGAGTGTGTTATTGTTTGAATTAATTTTAATGCGTGTCTAATTACATTTTACTTTTATCCATATTGATGTGTATTGTTCTGTGATCCCGTAATCCTTTTCCCGTTAGCTATCACCTCAACAAGTCAACATCCTCCTCATGGGCCATGGAATACTCTTGATCAACGCCATCGTTATCCCCAATATACCCCACCGAACTCGTCCTGGAATAAAACCCATCATGATATCTACTCGCCTCTTGCTTCACCCTCTTAGAGTGCCCATACCCACTCGACAACCACGGCTCCGGCCCACTAGCATATAACGGCTTTAAACCTGGCAAAAAATCTTCATAGTACTGGCTCGCCCTGGCCGGAGTGTGTAGGGAGGTGGAGAAGTCGTGCATAGTGGGGCGGGACGGGGACGCCCGGGGGATGATATCGCGGTATTGGAAGGTAGGGTCGCTGAGGGAGGGGGCGCGGGGTTGCGTAGTGGTGTAGGAGATGAGTTGGGGAGAAGTTGGGGGGTTCTCGTCAGTTGAGCGGCAGGTGGGGGAGCAGTAGAGAGAGGAGGTGTAGTTAGAATTATAGAATTGCTTGTCGCAGACGGTGCTAGAGGGGACTGGTTAGTCTGAGGTAGGCATGTAAGGGGGGTGGTTGAAGGTCTTACCAGTATGAAGGGAAAGTATCGGGTTCGGTGGCGTCGTAGTCGTCGGATTCACGGTGGGTAGAGCGATCGTGGCGGGAGGGCTTACGGATGTCTTTGGAGGTTTTACGGTGTTTGGAGGTTATTGTGTGTTCAGACGGGACGCGGCGGACGTCGGTTGTCGACGAGTGGCCAGATCGTCTGCAGGTGTGATGGCTCATTTTGAAGGGCGGTGTGCTGGGTGATGAATAGGAGAGTGGGTCGGTGTGTGTAAGTGATCCTTGAGCGAAGAGATCAAGCAATGAGTGCTCAGGTGGCGAGGAGGGTGAAGTGGATATATATGGCGGTGATGAGAAACAGGTGGGTATTGGGAGCCCGGGGGAGAATATTGTTAGGTTTATGGCAAAGGAGATCCGTATCTTTATCGTTTCACAAGTGAAGAGCGTTGAAAGTTGGCCGTTTGACTTTGCGATTACCAAGTGGGGACATCCAGTGTCTCCAAGCCTGCGAAGGAACAGGGCACAGCAGGGGAAATATACAGGAGAAGGAGAACAAAGAGGAATGTGATTAGTGAATGTGCTGAGAATTGTAAATGGTATTTTCCTTTTTGTTGAAAATTTTTCAGATGAAAAAAATCAAGACTAATTTTATTATTTTTTTTTTCCTTTTGGGTGGGTGATGTGGTGGCGTGGTGGCGGCGATGGACGGGCGGGTGGACGGATTTGGTGGAGAGAGATGGAGTGGTAGTAGATTGCAATAGTAGGAACGAGCACCGAGAGGTCTAGATGAAGAGTGGGTGAGAGGTGATGAATAGAGATATATGAATAAAGTGAGGAAGATGAATGTTGACAAAATATAACCCAATCCTCGATATAGTGCAAGATAAGAGCCTCTGGAATATCGAGTTATGAAGCCTAGAAGATGAAGTTGTAGATATCACGATGATGAAGATGATTAAAGCATGGAAACGAAAAAGGCATACCAAATCCTAAAACGTCCCTCACTTTCCTCTTATACTTTATTGTCTCCATACCATTCATATTCTCTCCCATCCCAAATAGAAACCCGCCGATCACACCAACCAGACAACCCACACAATCTGTGTCTCGAGTTCTTGCCCATGGATGTCCTCTTACAGTTAGTCGACCGGTTGGCCGCCCAGGACATCTGGTCGCCTGGGCGGATTGAGCAATAGGAAGCGATGGGTGTGGTAATAGTGGGAGGATTCGGGGATAATGACACGCCTAAGTTATCTGGGATGGGATTGGCTAGATTTTTTTCTTTTGCTACAGGATTTTTATTTTTTATTTTTCTCCTTTACTGGTGATAGATGTAATTGAGTG
The DNA here is from genome assembly GCA_023677585.1 of Meredithiella fracta. Lineage (NCBI taxonomy): Eukaryota > Fungi > Ascomycota > Sordariomycetes > Microascales > Ceratocystidaceae > Meredithiella > Meredithiella fracta. The sequence continues at coordinate 584,487 of JAGXCV010000001.1, read as the reverse complement.
TGTGGACCATAGGCCTGTTGGATGCATATAAGGACATGTGGGTAGAGGAGGCCTAGACAAAAATACGAATCAGGTATCATTTGTCGACAATCAAAAGAATACCGAAGTTGGCGGCCGAGAGAACGACGATCAATCGGATAGGTGGGCTTGAGGAAACGGAGAGGTGCGAGAAGACATAGCAGGTGCTCAGTGGCCGTTCCCTATAGAATCCCTTGGCCATGCGCCATATGTATACCCATTGGAATCCTTTCGGTGGAACTCTAGGTGAGTGAGGTAGTCTGTGGCTTGTGTCGTGGCGATGAAGAGACTGACCAATGTGATATTGGATGGCCGACGAAATATTCACGTTGAGATATCACTAACACCTTACCGATATACACATGTGCGTACAGATCTCCACCTACATGCCTGTACATTTTAAAGCTTAAACCTACCAACACCATCTCACAAGTAAACAATCTACACTTATCCGCTACTTTCTCGCTAACAACCCACTAACCGCTCTGGCAGGTAGGGGGCCCCTTCCCCCATCAACCTACTCTGATAAGCATTCCCATCACCATCTTCGTCCTCCTCAACCAGCGCCCATTTGCCCGTCCGACGCCACCCATCCACCCATCCATAAATCAAACGTCGTATTCTCCGGTGACTAGCCATGGCTAACCTGCATCGTTATCCACCTGTGCACTTGCCCTCGTCCTAATGGAGGGCTCACGCTGTCGCATTGGGGCCTTCAGGTCGGTAGTAGGCAGAACGGGAGACGACAGGGGAGAAACTCGTACAGTGTGCTTGTTGCCCACAGTCATCCTATTCGGTGTGCTTGTGGGGCCTTTGAAAGCGTCGGAAGACGATGGAAGCCGAGATGTTGATAGGCATAGGCTGTAGGGTAGGAAGGGGTACCAATGGACATTGTGGTGATAACAGGCAAATAGTTTTTGCAATGGGAGATAAGGTGAATTTGCACAAGAGTGAAAATTTAACCATGATGGCACAAGGTGATATTAGTGATCGGGGAAATCAGATGGCCAATTAGGGACATGTCTCCTGGCCTGATGAGTGGTACCTTTCATTACCACACACCTGTCACGCCGAATTTACCCCAGTTGCTGATGATTTTATAGCCAAGATGCCCAGCTTCTTGCCTTAATTGTCGTCTGAATCGCCTAGAGTAGAGTTATCGATTTCCGGTTTTTAATAAGATTGATTAGAGAGGATGAAGAGGATTTGGCCCTAGAAATGACATTTTCAGAGGGTCTATTGAGATTTCAATATTTCCCGATGAATGCTAATTAGTGCTATCTACAGGCCCTTGATCGGCGAATTCGCCCTTGACAGCGGCCGTAAGCGTCTTGCGTCTCACAAGATGGTGCTTATCTAGCGACATTTTGCTTTTCTCTAGATGGTGATCAAGTATAGTGGGAATTTCAGGAACATGCCATACGTCACAACCCCAATATGTCGTGTCACGGTCCACGGTTCACCATAAATTGAGCAAGTTTGAGGGCCAATTGCGTACTCGCATGTCTCGATACTATTCAAATATCTACTGACACTCGTATCCATGGCTGAATTTCGTCACTAGTGTCAAATTGACCACTAGAGTACGTATACACTACCCTAAGGTGTGTCCCCAGTGATCCAGAGTCCAGTCAGTAGCCCGCAACTCATCCAACCAATAACCCAAAGTATGGAATCTACATGACGATATCACTGATCCATCCTGCCGCTTGTTGCCTTACGGCGAGAGTGCAAAGGACAATGACTCTTTGTTATTTTTCGGCTGGGTCAAGGCCGGGCAAAGAGTTTCACAGGTTGAAAAGCAAGTAGATACATGTTAGCAGTGTAGTTAGGGCATTCCGAGGTCGGATAGGTTGGTTATAGTACAAGGGAGGACTGCAGTGATAGTGGCTTTTGGCATGGTGGGAGATAGGCTGATGGTGTTGAGATAAAAACAGTCCATTGTGGGGCAGGTGAAGAAGCGTGATCGGGGGTAAACAATAACATCTAGGGCGTCAGCATAGATAACAAATCATTAGGAGAAGCAGTGTCCTTGCCATTATCTCACATTCTAAACCCAAAAATCCAGCAAAATCTCCATAAAATGAACGAGGTTTGAAGTAACTGCATTTCAGTTACTTAATTCATTGCTTGGATTCCAATTAAACATCTGCCTATATATCATCGGTCAAAAGTCTACAGTCAATGTGATGTGTCCACGCCGTCTCCCTCCGCCAATCATCTCCGTCTTCCACCTCAACACCGGCAGCCTGTAAAGATGCACGGCAGTGATTTGCTAGCCGGCCAGCCGAAAATCTGGAGATACCCACTCTCCAGAAAAACAGCCAGCTCAGTAAGTAGGTCATTACGTCGTAGTGGCGAGATGCATTATGTTGAATTTTTAAACATCCAATTTGTATCCATTTTTTCGATTTCGTAAAGATATGTTAGGTACCATACGCACATAGTGATAGTGCCTCATTTGGACAAATTGCAGGATAACGGGAGCCAACTATAGAGGAAATGTGAAAGTGGTCGTAGGGTATGAACGAAGGTTTATATTGAGGATCGCTTCACCGCTTACAGAGGGTTACTTGGGATTTGCATAATGGAAATACTCTGGAATCCAGACATTAAAGCTTTCAGTAGTAGTGTCAGGGTTCCCGGATTGTTGTTGGACAAGCATAGGATCAAGGATTGATTGCCAGTAATAATAGATTGATGTATACGAACATCATTTTGTCAATCTCCATATATCGAGTCAGTCGCAAACAAAAAGTGGACTTCTCCTTAAATCGCAACGTCCGTTCGTCGGTAAAGCACTAAATGCGACATCAAGATCCCTAGCGAACATGACGTCGATCACTCAGTCCACATGTTTCACATCTCCATACTCCAAATTATATCGTGACGACCAATGTCTCCCGGATGGCGATTGTTCCAAGCAGGCTAAAACAATCACTTGGGATAATCACATCATTGCGGTGGGCGCTGTGCTACTAGGTGGCCGGATGGATGTCTCAGGGAGATCGATAGGTGGTCGCTTGTGATGCGGGCGATGCGATTATTGGCTAGGGAGGTGATAGGGAAGTGATAGGAAGGTGATGGGGTCAGGAGGGTTCTCGGTGGGACGAGATGGAGAGATTAGGAAAGGATGGTGGTGAGATTATTGGGCATAGATTAAGGATGTCATGGGATGGCTGACTTGTTAATTTCAGACGAGCCAGGTTGGCAATAAGTCTGCTTGATGTCGGAGGCGGCGTCGGGGTGCCGGCCACTGGAGCAAACTGAACAATGAATAATTCCATGTGTTGGGTAATATGTCTCTCTTTTATAGCCACCTACATAGGTTCTTTTGGGCTATATCTAAAAGATATAGATGCTGTATTCTAGGAGAAAGGGAATGTCCAACAGCAAGATCGTGTTGAGGGTTCCATGTAGATTTGGCGAGGTATCCGAGTTGCCGTGTACATAAAAGTTGTCACATTGGGATCACAAAGATGGACCCAAGGTTAGCTTAATGTTAGTCTGCATATAAAGCTATAGTCTGGTGGACTTCAAATCTCACGGTAGTGGCATCATATCACTATGCAACAAAATGTACAACCTTGTTGTCTTGTAAAACCTAACAACTGTCCATACATAATGACTACAGACACCACACCCCGCCGGACCCTACCCTCAATACAATCAATAGAACAAGAAACCCACCAATATTGATTTACGTTCAGGCCTCTCTGTTCCAGCTGAGCCGTTGCCACCCAACACCATTCACCACCTGACAGTCCGCCCGCCCGTTTGAAGATTTTCAATATTTGAACAAGGCCGTCCTACCCTTTTATGGTACATTTTTCTACTCGGGATCACAGAGGATAAAATGGATAATTTTGCTCGGATGCTCTGGATAGCTGTGATTCCATGGACGGGTTTGTAGGATGTTTGGAATGACGAGTGGGTTTGACGTCGGTGCTCGAGTGCCGACGGATGTGTTTGCGTGGTTTGTCATAGATTGATTGGTGCTTTTGGCCGTTTAACGGTGGATATGAAATACCGGACTTGATATGCATCGTGACGGAATTATTGACGGGTGAACACAGTAAGGAGTCTGCAGTGCCTTGCGAGAAGCGTATGAGCATGAGAAAGTGAGGGGATTTCCGTTTCCCGGATACCAGTCATCATGTCATGGTTCCGAGAGGAATCTCACATTGGGTAGTACGGTGATGCGTGAAGTGGGCAGCGGGCTTGTTTTTTGCGAATGCATGTCTTGGCTAGTGCGGTTGGCAATATGAAAATTGGAGAAGGTGATAAATGATAGCGCATTTGCGACGTTTTTAAGAGCGGGGACGTGTAGATACGGTAGACACGGAAGATGAGGTCATGATACAACGATACTGGCAATTTGCTTTTTTGGTGGTGAGGGAGAAGGCAAGTAGCAGGAAGCCGCTACAAATATCTCAACTGCGGAAGAAAGAACTGATAATAACATCCGATAAGACATGTGGAAATTCACAGTTGGATGAACTCCACTTGTGGCGTTCCAAAAGCCCAGATATCACCACCATGAATGCAACATCCACAGGATTATCTATTGACAAGTACCAGCGCCTGCACCACCACGACCTCAGCCATTCCACCAGTTCCAAGTACACGCATCACATACATCCACTTTGTTTGACACAACATATCCTCGTTAGGAACAAAGGGAAGCCCTCACCCTTCCAGGGAGCCTGTCGTGCTACCCTAAATCGCATGTCTCCAACCCCATTGAACCTCCGAGCCATCCCTGATTTAATGTTGCTCACGATATGTCAGTAAGTGGAGATGGTGGAAAGGTGACTAGAAGGTAAGTGGGGAATTCTGGATGAGCGTGCCATGTTTTGTGTTCCCATGGGCAAGGACATCATCGCTATTTGAGATACATTTCAGGTTCTAACAGGCCAATCAGTGATTGATGAATTGGTAGATTATCTAGTTGAACCCTTGTTTTCATCTTTTGGAGGTATGTGAAGTTTGTGACAGTACACATAATACCGACAATCATAGCCTTCGACATCCGACATTTTTGTCTCCACCCACCGATCTCTGCTTGAAACAAATGCAACCATGCATTGCACCCAAGGACACGAGAATCCCCATGTCCGTCATCCTCAACTCCACATTCCAAGGCTCTAGTGTCTATTCTCGCCCAAGAACATTGCGGGGCCACCATCCTATGTGTCTGAATCGGAAAACAAGATATCTGCCCAGCATTAAATGGCACAATAACCGAGCGACTTTAAGACTGGGCGGATAACGACCGGGGAAGTCGCGGGGTCGGAGCCGGGGGTACTTGCGCCTGGATTATTTGGCCCAAAGAAGAGATACCGGTCGGTCCTTAGTATCAGAAAAAAGAATGCCATCGTGAAATAACAGGTTTCCATCGCCTGGCTCGCGAGTACCCAGGCTTTTCACTATCGCGATCCACAACTCCTCATTGCTCTAATTAGTTTTGTATTCATAGATATCTACCCTGATAAACCTGGCGAAATGTGAGGATGAGAGGTTGGGGATTTATGGAGTATTATGAAGTGATATCAACTTGTTAAACTTCCCAGTACCACGCTACGATAATCCCCGACCCAGCTAGTTCAATTCCTTGGAGTTTCGCCCGTTGATATACTCACATATACGATCCGTTGATATCTCGCTAGTATCCGGAGATCAAAACGGATTCCGTGTGTATGTGAAAAATCCATACCATATCGCTAGTGCCATTCATTATTCAGGTTCAATTGTATGCAGCATCATATACATATTTAAAACCTCCGTAGATGCCCCCACGTCTCACTGCGCAATTCCTCAGTATTAAAGCCACGAACGAAGGAAGACCGGCAGGTCTCAAGGGCCGTGAGGGGCCCGAGGCCTAGGGAAGGATGACAACAGATGGAAACGAGGGATCAATGCGCTGGGGAGTGGGAGTAGAGGTGTCGATGGGATAAAATATTATGGGTTTCTAGGGTGGATTCCTGAGGCAGATAATGGATATCTGTGGTGTTTCACGTGGAAGATTGAACGGTTAGTAGTGATTGGGATATAGTGGAAATGGACGGTCTAGAGAGGTCGATGGTGACAATAAAACACGTCGCTATAGTGGGATTCGCAAATGCTGGAGGGATATTTGGGTTGTGATACAGACGGGATTTTAAGTTGTTTCCCATCAATATACGACGTTACCAAATATCTAACATATAGACCACTCATTTGAGGAATCATGATTGCATCTCCCCGTTACTATTACCCAAGTTTCTAGTCCCACCCGGCTCATAATTATCCCAGATCTCAGTCATCTAGGGTTCCCATTGACGGTCCGCCAACCCTGCTGTCATCCCCTCATTCTATCTACCTGTCCGGCATCAGCCGACTCAAAGTAAAGAGATGCGCATAACCATACAGGAAACTCCTTACTCCATCTCAATTCCCATTATCCCACCAGCCTATCTCATCACATTACAACAAAATTCGGGAATCCAGGCCTCGATTCTCAACAGGCAGATTGTATTCGTTTTCGATGGGTGGTATATATAAGATGATAAGTTCCGTACGGTGTTTGCCCGGGAGCCGAGTCATTGCTATCTGACTGATATTGGCAATCTAGACACTTACCTTTGACGACTAGGAAGACAGCGTCATGCAGCGGGCCTTCCCGGTGGTCCCCGATTTGGGAAATAACCCGACAGGCCGACCTGGAGAAAATTTCCCTGCGGTGCGATTTCCTTTTGTAGGTTTTGTTTTCTCGCTGTCATGAAAGAAAATAAAAGACAAGATAAATAAGGGAAGACCAAAATGGTGAAAGTAAGGGAGATCTTAGTCATCAGAGTAAAAAAAAAAGGAAATCACCAGGGAGGTTAAGGTGCGATTTACCAGTTAAACTGGCGTATTAGGAATTGATCCCAATGCATGAGTCGAACCTGCAACCTTGAGATTAAGAGTCTCAAACTCTACCAATTGAGCTACCTGGGAGAGACTGGTGTTGAGGTGGGGCAGGGGTAGGGGGTAGGAGGGGTAGGGCTGGAAGGTCTTTGGAAGTTTAGGGACAGAGGTATCGGATCGGAGGGTTGAGGATTATGATATGGTAGAATATTGTGAGGCAATATTCACATACTACATCTGACAAGTCAGATTTACTGTTTGCGAAAAATAAAATATCATCTGTCAAAAATTACAATTATGGAAGGGTTATATACCCTATCCCCGCTATGCCATCCCAGCCATCTTAACCCAACATTCATCGAATGGAGTCAAATCAAAAGTTCATGCAACACAATACTCCATCTCTTTTATTTCCATCTCCATAACCTCATCATTTTTACGAATTACAATTTCATTTTTGCTAGTGCTATTTATTAGCATTATTTGTTTACTTTGATTCTACCTAACACTTTGAATTGTTGGTGTTTGTTCAACATCCGATATATTTCTTAATTGATACCGTTTTGTCATAAAAGTTTCGCGCACCCCTGATTTTAGATCGTGAGGTTTGTTTATTTGGAGATTATTGTTTCGGTTATCTTTTGCTGAGAACAGACGTCTGAATTTGAAGGGGTTGCAAACCGGTTGAGGCTTTGCAGAATATCCAGAAGCTGGCCGATGACATATGATATAGAAGAATACTGTCGGACCTCATCACTAGAATGACTTGACTCAATTTCCTACTATTTTACGTCATAGCAAAATTACTAGGTCGTTCATTCCAAAGGGGTTGCAGAGTTAGTCTACATGAATGAAGCTCACCTGAGATTCCCACAAACCACACATATTAACTCACATAATGGAGGTAAGACAATCTATAACTGCTTTATTAAGGTTCGGCACAATGCACTTTTTATTCGGACTCTTGTGGCAAACCATCACTCAGCACAATGACATCAGGTTGGCAAAATCTTTTTGACCCTGTCTTTAGGATGCCATAATGTTACTGAAGCTCATGATGAACTTTCCAGCTATTGCGGTATTATCGGGTTAGGAACGAGTTGGGTTTGGGTGATTACCATTCAATGATCAAAATGGGGTACTACAGTGGAGATGAGTGGAGTTAAATTAATTATTGGATATCATGGGGTATAAAGACGGCATGTCGTCACCTTTCGTCTCAACTGGGGTAGTTTCGAGGATGGTTGTCAAAGGGATGGATATCCGGATGTGGAAGTTTTCCAGCTTGGGGTGTTATTAAACTCGCTGTATCCTAAAGACAACCAATCGTCGAAAGGCCATCCAAAAACATGTCATTTTCCTCCTTATCCAATGTGTCTAGATATTCGGTCTTTGCTATCCCATCTTCACTTATCTTGAACTTTAGTTCTTCCGTCCTTCTATAATAACTCCCTCCGTTCTTTCCACTAGATAGGCAAATTACCGTCAGATACTAACGGCTTCCTAATCTGTCGATTCTCTCGCAAGAGCTCCTGCCAACCATGAAAGAGTTATTTCGTAAGACGCTAGCTCTTGCCACCGCAAGCCCACTCAGTAAAATCCGTCCCCGAGACCCCAATCAGCCTTGCGGTCCGGAAAATGAGAACCCAAGATTATCAATCGGGGCCTCACCATCAGGCAATTCATCATCATCGCCCAAAGCTACTTCGCATTTATTAAGTCAGCGCAAAGGGAAACAACCATCTAAGCAAGTGCGCTTCTATTGCGGCTGTGACTCTAGCGACGAAGGCTGCACCATGAATTACGAGCGGAGCGCCGCAGCGAAGGGGAAGGGGAAGGTGACGGGAAAGCCCAAGGGGGTTAAGCAAACGTTGACGCTGGATAGTGCCTTTACGTCGTCGAATAAGAAACAGGTACCGCCGGGGGAGATGTTGACAACTGAACTAACGCTTCTTGAGATACAGAATCAGAGTAGGCCAGGGACGTTGAGGCCGGAGGAGGCTTCGAGGATTGTAGGGGAGGGAGCGGAGAGGCAGTTTGCGGGGTCAGATAGGGCGAAACCGAGGTTGATATTAATGGGGCAGAGAAGGTAATTTAACTGGAAGGAGGGATGGATTCGAGTTTCAAGATTGATTCTAATTGGGTGTAGGAGCGGCAAGTCGTCGATATCAAGTGTGGTGTTTCACAAATTGGAGCCACAAGAGACGTTATTCCTGGAGTCAACTCCACGGATCACAAGTGACAAGATGACGTAAATTCTGGAGACCATCACACATTCCATTTACTCTAATACTAACCACCACTCTAGCTCATTTATGGACATCCAAGTCTGGGATTTCCCCGGCCAACTCGATGTCTTCGAAGATCCTCAATTTGATGTCGAGGGTATCTTCGGCGAAGTCGGTGCTCTTATCTGGGTCATCGACGCCCAAGACGACTACCTCGAAGCCGTCGACCGCCTCAACAACACCATCCTCTACATCCACAGCTCCTACCCGCATATTAACATTGAAATATTCATCCACAAAGTCGATGGCCTTTCCGACGACTACCGTCTCGACATTCAACGCGACATCGTTATCCGCGTTCAAGACGAGCTCTCGGACCGAGGCATCGAAGCTGCCAACGTTAAGTTCCATATGACGAGTATTTACAACCATTCGATTTTTGAGGCGTTCTCAAAGGTTATCCAAAAATTGATTCCGAGGTTAGGGACACTGGAGACCATGCTGACCAACTTGTGCCGCACGTGCCATTTTGAAAAAGCATATCTATTCGACGTTACCTCCAAAATCTACATTGCCACTGATTCGTCCCCCGCCGACATGCCCAGCTACGAAATATGTAGCGATTTCATCGACGTCATCCTCGACATTACCGAAGTCTTTGGCGCCTGGAAACGCCCCGAGGCCAACATAAAGCGGCTTGAAGGCGCCAAATGGGCTGTTGGAGCCGCGGACAAACTCGAGGACCAGGTGGCATTTGCGGGGGCGGAGGGCTGCCTGGTGTTACATGAGGGGGATCAGCCGATTTTACTGAGGGAGGTGGATAAGCATTTGGCGTTAGTGGCAATTATGGGGAAGGGGGGGTATGCGAAGATGCCATTGGTGACGATGAATGTGGAGACGATCGCAAAGGGATTGCAGCAGTTTTTTGAGATTACAAAGAGGAATTAAGGTGGAGAGTTGGCGCTAGGTTGAGGTTTTAGGTTTATGATGTTTTGTTTTGTATTTGGTTATTTATTGAACTATTTATTTGATTAATCAGGGAATGAATGCCCTGTTCATCACCCCACTATCTTTCAGCCCGTCACATACCATCTATTCCATCTCCACCGTAAATGTCCTCAACAAACTCCTCCCTTGTTCCAACAAGCAAACCCTCATCGGCACAACCGCCCTCACATCCGATTTGTCAAACACCTCCATCTCCACTGGCCGGCATTCCTTCGGCACCGCCATCGGACTCAATATATCCAACGTCGATACATCAATCGGGTTACTCTCCTCGTTGCCCCATGGGATTCCGGAAACAGGGATTGTGTAGATGGCGGGAATTTTCGGGGGTGCTGGGTTGACGAGGACGAGGAGTTTGTCGTTGAGGATTTGCACGTCGAGGACAGGGGTGGTGGGGAAGGCGATGGTAGTGGCGGAGTTGGAGATGAGGGTGCTGGAGCCGTTGGTGATGCGGTGGTAGATTTTGAGGAGGTTAACATGGTGGGGTTTGTCTTTAGTGGTGAGGACAGTGTAGATAGTAGCAGTAGACTAGATGAAAGTTGATTAACATGTTGAAATTCGTGGTATCCTGTTTTCAATTTGTAACTTACGTCATTGCCCGGCAACATCTGAGAATGAACCTTCAATAACTCCCCAGACAAGGAAACCTTCACCGGGTGTCCGAAGCGTATAGTGCTCCGTTGGGCCTCAGCAACGTGATCCAACATCCGTCTGATGGCCCTATCCAACTGTCCTATCAACTCACCCGTCATTACCATCTTCGGAACTATATCTTCAGTGACGCCTTCGGGGATCTCCCCGTTCAAAATCTTGTCGAAGACTGGAAGGACCTCCTCACTAGCCTCGGCGCATTTCTCCGAAAGCATCATGAATACCGAGTCCAGAGAACCGTCGCCCGGGTCTGAATTTATGTGTTGTTTCAAAGGGGATTCCAACAGATACTCAACCAGGTAAAGTAAAACCTGACTATACTCCAATACACTCTTCTCCGTCACCTCGTCTCTAGTCGATTCCTTTGACATCTGCCCATGTGTATTCATCATCCATTGCAAGAATGAATTCCACGATTTGAGTTCCTCCATAATAGTTAGCAAGATACGATTTCCAATTAAGGTGAGAACACTGGAAAGATCGAGGATGGCTTGGAGAGATGGGATGTGAAGACCAGTGGCTGAAGTAGTGTGAAAGGCAGCAAAGCCTTTGAGGCGGCTGGCGACGATTGAGAGGCGGGAGAGGGCAGGGAGGAGGTTTTCGTGAACTAGGGTGCGGATGGCAGTCAGTCCGCTAGCTGTGGCTTTGTTCCAGCGTTGGAGATTCTAGAAATAGTTAGTGATGCTTTATCTATGGACATATTTTGAACGCAGCTTACTCTGGGAATGAGCGTATCGACAAACCATTCCCGGATCGTAGGATGGAAGTTCCCTGTAAGAATGGCCTGGTACATCAAGTTGATGAAGCCTTGATCTGCCGAAGGATCCTCCTCCAGCGTTCCCGTGATGCTATTCACAAAACGCATGTGAAGTTCCCGTGTGTTGTTATACTCAACATCGATATGCATGACAGTCTGTCTGATGTATCGCAACAACTTGTGCATCATCGTCAACTTGGAAGCTAGTAGGCGCAAATTGATGGGCGAGTTTGTGATAAAAGGCATATCCAAGAGCACAATGTCGACGGAATTGGTTTTGCTTGCTTAAAGGCTAAGGCTTGGGATGCAAAGGTTCTGCAGGATGTGTGGCAGATGAGCTCCACGGGGTTCTCGGCAGATTCGGAGTACTCAAAGGTGCCGACTGGAAGGGAGTCATGGATCGTAAGGTGAACTTTGCCGTTTGAAAGTCCGGAAACTAAAATAGAGATTTCCCTGGCTTCGCTAGAGTCAAATGGCTGGAACATAAAGTCCATACTGGATCTCACTGTGAAAACCAAGGCATCCTCGCTATTGATAGTTAACAACTGACCGCTTGTTAGAGCTCTGATCTTCCATTACTTACCCAATACCTGCACTTGCTGTCGGCAACGGACTCATTCTCGGCATTGAAGTATCAACCTCGAGAAAGAGGAGATCCAGTGGTAGGTTGGCTGCCGTCTTCTTAATAAGCTCGCTAGTTACTTCCTTCTCATCAACTTCCAGTAATGAAATATCCCCTTCTCGCCAACTCCCTTCCATGGGGATCTTTGCCACCGCCCACGCTAAGAAGCTAACCTCTGTCTTAACCCCCTTCTCAACAACTTGAATTTGGTGGGCCGCCTTACATGTTTCCAACCCCATCAACCTCACAATTCCATCTTTCCACGCAACTGCCAGAAACTCGCCTATGGCCACTTTGTTAGCACTTCATCATCATTATACAGATCTGGCAATCAAAACTCACTTACCATTTTGCTTCCAGCGCGTCACGCCGATCACACTCGAGATCCGCCCTCCCTGTTGCATCTTACCTACTTGGTCGCCCGACCCACGATAGAGGATGACATTGCGGCCGGGTAGATCGAGGGATGCTACTAAGTGGATGACGGGGTTGACTTGGGGGAATCGACTTGAGGCGGGCGTTTCGAGGGTGATTTCATTGAATGGCTGGAGATGTTGCGAGCAGCGGACCATAGTGTTTGTTTACTTTGGTTGGAGGGGTGATTCTAAAGTGGAATATGAGTGTGGTTAAAACATGAGTTATGAAGCTGGTGATTGGGTGCTGATAGAGAAGAGTGTGAATAAAATCAAGATGGAATCAGAAAGAACGATGTAAAGCTTTAAACCACAGCATGAGTATTGATATTTTTACTTTTATTGTTAACATCCTAAGAAAACATATTCAGGCTTTGTTTGTTCTACCTATTTTTAGGGTCTGTTCTGTATCAATTAGGGTCTGTCAACGACACAAATAATTTATCTTACACAATATCATACAAAATACGTCGGCTTCAACCATGACATTTATTCCACATCCTCCCTTCTTCTCACCGCAATAAAGTAGTTTCCAACCTTCTCACTCCCTGGAAAAACCTTCCACCCTAAACCTGGCATGTAGATCACACCCATAACCTTTGGCTCCTCCCAGATCTCTCTTGATCTGAAATACGCTGCTATCTCATTATCATTTAAGTACTTGGCCCAATTGTGCGTCCCTTTGGGGACAATTTTCAAAACATCCTCCGCTATAAAGTTCGTTGTGAACCAACTCACCCAAGTCCGTGCAATCGTGCTTATCACCAGCCAGCCACCAGATCTAACAAACGGGGCAGCACGGTCTAAAAAGAGCGCCGGCTGGTCAACGTGCTCAATAACCTCGAAAATGGAGACAACGTCGAACTGACTTTCTGCCTTCTTGGGACCCTCGGGGACTGTGAGACTCTCAATAGTTGCTTGTTTGTAATTGAGTTTGCCCGCCAATCCGGGATCACGTCTTGCATGACCTTTTGCAACAGCTAAGACTTCCGGCGTGGGGTCAATAGCAGTAACCGATTTCGTCGTCGGCAACCTTGCGGCACTCTCCGCAAAGATTCCTCCACCGCAACCAATGTCAAGATATCTCATCGAGTTTGGAGCCGGCGTGAACGGAACAGGCTCACTGGCATACAGATTCCGGATGAAAGTGTGACGAAGTGGGTTCATGAGATGAAGGAGGCGCGAGGGTCCATGGGGATCCCACCATGAGGAAGCCAGGGTATTGAAATGAGCAACTTCCGAGGGGTCAACGGAAGAGAAGGTAGACGCGAGCGTCGGCGCTGGCGTTGGCTCTGGGAATGACGAGTTGGTAGAAGACGCCCGGGTGGTGGAGACAACGGAGCGGATGGGGAGCACCCGGGTTGGCCGGAAAATACCGCGATAGAGAGATATTGATGGGTGGCTAGCCATTTTGAATTGTGGGTGGATGACTGGTATGAAATGTGATAAGATCAACCGAGCTCCGTACTATCTTCAGTCAGCGCACTGGTAGCTATACATAGTGGGGAAGCTTGGCGTGATTGGACATGGTGGGGCTGGTTACCTAAGCACTAATCAGGGTCAGCAAGCAAGCAATATATTTAGGGTACCGTACCCTTAACACATGTAAAAATGGGCAATTTCGTGCAGGATGTCGATTGATCTGACGATTTTAAATAGATTTGGACAACAACCACGAGGTCTATCCCTCTTCCTGGGTCATCGTAAGATCAGAAAATCGGCCTCAGATAAATATAAAACCCACACAGCATCGCCAAATCGAGCTTTTAGATAGCACAAAGATTGTGATCACGATGAATTGCGTATTTTAAGGTTGGGATCTTAGTTGGGAGATGGTTGATGGGGATTAAGCCGAAGGGAAAATGGAGCAGAGAGTCAATATATAAGGACAGAGACAGGACTGTCTGATGTTAGTCATAGATATTGCTATTATCGGACTCACGTCAATACAATATCATCAAGTTAACAAACACATTGCGACTCCCTTCGCCATTCTCACTCCATCTTATCGGTGTATCGGTGTGAATTGCCGACTTCATCAGGATCCCGGCCTCAGACCATCAAGCCTGAGTTCGCTAGATTGACCGGCTTAATCATCAGACTACACCGTGTATCCGAGCCAAGTCACCCACAAATTGCCATTACATTGTCCTAGAGATTACAAAAATATCACTAATTTCTTCTTTTTCCCCATTTGCGTCGTCATTTTCTGACAAATTCTTCACACCTTCCATACTCAGCGCTGCTTTCACCTGTCACTTACTCCACCATCCACTATAGAACACCTCCCGCCAATTACAGAAGGAACGGTCCCCGGTTAGCAAGAAGCTAATAGTACTGCTGATCCTCGGTCTAAATGATATCAATCGATCTCCAAGTTTGGCATCAACCGTATCTTTAATCATACAACCAGTACATCGTATATCAAATTTATCAAAATGTCCACCACTATCGATCTCGCCGCCTTTGACTCCATCATGGAGTGCATTGAGGCTTACCGTACGTCGTATCACACCCATTACTGCTTGCTGCACCCCACCGTCCATCTACTAACCACATTTTCCCTTTTTAGGTAGAGGTGAATTCCTCGTAGTCCTCGACGACCCCTCCCGTGAAAATGAAGCCGACCTCATCATCGCCGCCCAGGACATCACCCCCGAAAAGATGGCCTTCATGGTCCGCCACACCTCTGGCCTCATCTGCGCGCCGTTGTCCGCATCCCGCGCCGATGAACTGGCGCTCCCGCTTATGGTAGTTAACTCCGAGGACCCCCGCGGGACCGCGTACACTATTTCCGTTGACGCCGCCGATTCGTCGGTGACGACGGGCATCTCGGCATATGATCGGGCGCTTGTCTGCAATGTGTTAGCGGATCCGAAGATGGGGAAGGAGAGCTTGAGACGGCCGGGGCATGTGTTTCCGTTAAGGGCGAGGGAGGGGGGCGTTAGGGAGAGAGGGGGGCATACGGAGGCGGCGGTGGACTTTTGCAGGTTGGCGGGGAAGGAATTGGTGGGGGCGATTTCGGAGGTTGTGGATGATGGGGAGGAGGTTGTGGGGCAGGCGGTTAGGACTAATGGGGGATGCTGAGGGGGGAGGCGAATATTGCGTTTGCGCGGAAGTATGGGATGAAGGTTTGTACGATTGCGGATTTGGTTGAGTATTTGGAGAAGACTGAGGGGAAGTTGGCGACTTAAGGGAGAGCATGATTTATGCCAATGTTTGATGTATGAGAGAGTTTAGGGTAGAGTTTATTTGGGTGGAGCTCTATAGCTTTGGTCATGATGCCAAAATATCCATTTGTTATAAGGGACTATTGCGCATGCAGGTGGATATGGGTCATGTAAGACATCACAGGAGTGCCACCTGTGTCAAGGAATATATTTTGCTATTTACTTGTACAATTATTTGTATTTACGGAGTTTATTTAATATAAAAAAGACACATGATCACTATCCCTATGATCTAACGCTTTCGATGATCTTTCATTCCTCGTCATATACCATCATTGATGATGTTATCGTAATATTTCCCCAAGCGTTCATTATTTTACTGACTCACAGGGTTCATTCAACCCTAGTCCCACAAATTTCCTAATTCGACTCGCCGATGTGAATGCAAAAAGTGAGGTTTTCCACTTTCCGCGCATGATGAGAAATCTCAAACCAGGGTTTCATTGCTGAAGTATTTGTTATATCGAGACGACATTGGCTGCCCTCTAATGAATCTTAGGTTGGTGAGTTTTCAAAGTAGTAGAGGAGGGGATACCGATGAGTATTTGTAGAAACTGGAATAGCATATAATGGTCGGCGTATAGTGTTGGGCTGTGTTGAGGAGGACGACCGGATTTTTGACCATCTAGCTACTTTTAATGGGGATAGTGGATTCCTGATTGAGATGCATTGCCTTTTCAGGCTCGCCGGATGCTATTGATTTACTATGATTAGGCCGCCAACGATGACAATAGAACTAAATATGAAATTACAAAAAGATATAAAAGGACAGTATCATGTTGTCGTCATCGTCATTGTGCACTTTTTTGAACTTGAGAAGCTCTTGCTCTAGATTTCAAAATCAATATAACTCCTAGATTTGTTGATTATAACATCACCTTAGCATCTGGGTACCCATTTCTAGAAAGAACCTTGTCCCGCTATATTTAAACGGCAATCATACCTAAATTTCAACGCCCCCACAAAACGACGCACAGCTTCTAGTTTAATTATCGTTTTAAATCTGCGATCAACGTCATCGATCGCACTGACGACACTCACCAACTTCAACTAATCATCTATCATCGTTCATCCATTTTCAGTGTTACCAAATATAGACGCTTCTTTGTTTACCACATCCAGTATTTATCCCACCATCCCTCCAACCCCACCCAGAAATTCCACCGCGTGTGCACACGCAGCCCTACATGAGCTTCGGCAAGGGCTTTGGAAGTGCCAGTGGCTTTGGCCAGTCTGGGGGCTTCGGTTCCACTAACAATGAAGCCGGAAGTTATTTGGCTTACTGGGCGCGGCCGCCAGATTTAAGCGCGGTTTCGGCGCCCGAGGTGATCGTTATATTTAAGAGTCTACAGAAGAAGGACGAGACGACTAAGGTGAAGGCGCTGGAGGAGCTTTCAGGTTATGTTAGGGAACAGCCAAATGGACCAGAGGATAGCGTCATTGCCGCATGGGTTAGTATTCGTTATTCTGATGAGAAAGTTGAGTGAGATGCATTTACTAATATGACTTATAGGCTTCGATATTTCCTAGATTGGTTTATGATAATAGCCATAAGGTTCGTGAGTTAACGGTGCAGATAACTGGTGTTATGGCTACCAACTCTAAGCAACGAGTCAACTCAGCTTTCCGCCCCATTATCGCCCCATGGTATTCATCTGCCGGCGATGTCAACCCTCAAGTCGCCAAGGCCGCCCAACAAAGTCTCGTCAAGTTTTTGGGATCACCTGAAGCCCATATTCAGTTTGCGACCAAGATTCAAAGCGGTATCTTAACATTCGTCGCCAACATTTTCAAAGAGTCTAGAGAGACACTCAGCGACGAGAGTAACGACGCCAGAAGATATGGATGCGAAGTACTTTCGGGTCCTACATGCGGGTATCTCTTCCGTTTGTGCTGTGCTTAAAAGAGTTCCGACCAAAGCAAGGACTATGTTCACGGATCAATATGTCAAGGTTTTGGAAAACGACAAGCTCTGGGCTCACATTAATTATCCTGATCAGAGTGTGAAGAGAGCGACGTTGAGTCTATTCAGCTACACAGTTACTTTGTTCCCGGAAGCGTTATCACAGCACAAGTCCAGCCTAAAGAATATCTTCTTGAAAGAGGGCCTGAAGGCCAATCACTCCCGAGGAGTCGAGCCTTTCCTTGATTGTCTTAGCCATCTTTCGGATGTTCTGGGCTCTTCCATCTGGTTACCATCTGATAATGGTGGCAAGTCCCCATCTCAAGACTTGGTGCTTTTATCGAGAGAGGTTCCATTATTGGAACGGAAAAGTATTGGAATCAGGTCCTCAATGTCACCACTCAGATTCCTGACAAGGCTTGGACTCTGTCATACGCCCTCAAGTTCACCGGTTCTTTTCGCAAAGGCATGTCAACCATGATGGACCGTAGAGCCTGTAGCTCTTGGTGGTCCTATCACAAAATCTGTGCCAGATTAGTTTGTGTGTTTGCTCCCAACCAGGAAGAGGCTCACGAATTTGCGAATAAGGCAATCCTTCCGATAATACATGGAGACTTAGACCATACTACCGATGCCTTCCATCCCAATATCGGTAGACCTCCACAAGAAACTGTTACTGCTGCTTTCTCCACCCTGGCGGGCGTACCCGGCTATGAAGATACCCTCGCGGCAATCATCGAAAAGGCATCTGCAGATTTGTGCCAATCGATCAACACGTCTCTGCCCGCCATTTCGGTAAACTATGACAAGTCTCAACAAGACTTGACTGAATGGGGTGTTCGCTGGTTCGAATTCTCTTCAGCTATCCGTAATGCCAATGAATTGAAGGCGACCTATGCTCCGATCATCGATCAGGCTGACACGAAGATCATCACTGAGGCTGCGAATGCCCTGCTGACTCGGAACTTCAAACCCTACGGTGCTGTGGGTATCTTGTGTAAGGCTGCTACTTCTTCTGAATACTATAAGTCTCATCCTGAGTTTTTGATAGAGTTTTTGGAGGCCACTGGCCAACAGATGGGTGCTTTCTTGGGGTCACCTGTAGTCGATGATATGATTCCGCTCTTGGATATTGTTGCTGCATTTGATATGAAAAGATATGCTGGTATCTTTAGAACTTGGATTGACAACCTCCTAACGAGTCAAGCCCAATACGCAGGTGTCTTGCCTCCTGCCGTTAAGGTTGACTTCTTGATCAGACTTGCGAGCTCCGCATCCGGTCGCTCTCTGGCTCAAAAAGACACCAAAATAATCATTGAATTGGCTTCCTTCTGCACTGGTAACATTCTAGACCAAAAGGACTGTGAGACACTGCAGGCAATCCTAAATTCTGGCATCCTTTCTGCGCTGTCGACTTGTACTGTAGTCATGAAAATCGTTGACGGACTCTTTGACAGTCCTAGGGAAGCGACTATCAGCTTGGGGTTTTGTATTCTGTTGTCCATGGCGCACAGGAAAAGCTTTTCGAGACAATTGATGTGGTCATCCAGATCCATAGTCTGCTTCTTTTCATTGAACAGAATGACCCCTTTGGCCAATCGGTAAAAACTCCTGACTACCTGCGACGGGAGCTGCTCCGCCTTGCTGAAGCTACTCTTTCCACTACCAAATCTCAGGAGATTATGCAGAAACTTGTTCAAAAGGAGGTCGGCTCTGTGGGTCCTCATAGTCTTGGTATCAAGACCATTGCCAGAGTTTGTGTGCTGCAACTTGAGGACGATTCCAGTCCGGAGGCCCTTCAGCGTTTCCTTCCCAATGTCCAATCATGGGATAAGCACATTGCTACTCTTGCCAATAATATTGGGATTGATCCCGCACTGGGAGCCCAGACGAAGCTTAGTGGCGTCCAGTATTTGGCTGACGCTGGGCTGGGCGAAGATCTTGTTTTGGCTCGGGACTCTTCGGGACGGTGTGTCCTTGCGCGGATGGCGCTTCATACTATTCACTTGCTGGATTATGCTCAAAAGGTTCTCAAGGTTTCCGGGCCACTTTGTGACGTGAAGACCCTTTTAGTCCTGGCGGCCACTATCGAGATAAGTGATGCTCAATTTAAGGTCTCAGAGGAAGATCAAGTCCTGGATAAGACTGGGCCTGAACTGAAACAGCTGATTCAGTCTGGCCGGGGTATTATCACTGCCGCTTGCGCGAGTTTGACCGATGAGATGAAGGTTTCTCTTGTTTCTGTGGCTGTAGCTCACATGGAAGGGACGTCACCCGCTGCTTATTACTGGGCAAAGGTATGTCGGCTTGTCTTAGTGAGATCTCAGATCCTCCACTTGCCGATTTTGATACCACTATTAAGATTTTGGCGTTAAACTTTTCTATTCCAGCTCACTCTATGGTCTACTCCGGCATTGTGAGTGGACTCGGTAAAGCATTAGCTCCAAGCAAAGTTATTGAAAATTATTGCAACAGACTCATGGCTGAAGTCCAGAGTCTAAAGACAGAGAACTGGGAGAAGACTCTCGGGGTTCTCACTTGCTTGGAGCACACTTTATCTATATATCCCATGGCGGAAGTGCCCGTGCCGCAGAACAGATTCATGTTTGCTCTTAATCGGTTGACGGACTTCTTGAACTCGACGGATACCCCGGATAACATCATGCTGGAAGTCTTCAAAGTTACCTCCGTAGTCATTCCCAACGTTGTTGACCTCTTTGGTTCTCACTGGGTTGACATCCCCGTGCCATTGTTGGCTTCTGGGCCAGTAAATCTTCTTTTACTGACTCCTGGCACCTCTTTCAGCGTCTTTCGTTCTGATGAAGACTTTGAAAGCTCTTGAGGATCCTCCCGAGGAACTTACTGAGACTCTTGCTGGGCTCTTATTTGAATATCACAGTGGCATTATCGGACTGTTGCTTTCAGAGCGGTGGTTGACGTGTGAGTTGCAGGCTACGGCAGATGTTTTGCTTCGGTCACTCTTGCAGGATATCAACCATGTGGATTTGGACGTCTTCACCCTCGTTCTTAAGTCGTTGAGTTCGGTGGCGCCTGAGGTTCAGGATTCTGGGTTGGATTTGATTTTGAGAACAATTCCTGCAATTATGGAGATAGAGGTTGCAGATGTGATGCTGAACAAGAAGAGTAAGTTAACGCCCATTCATTTTCAGGGATCAAGGTACTGACTTTTACATAGCTGCGGAGATCTCCGGGAGTTGCTCACTGTTCTCAGAGACCCTCCTAATATGGATGACTACTCTGACGAGCAACTAGACGAATTCCCTGCCCCCATTAGGCGTTTCGTTTACACTTGGATCGTGATCTTCCGTATGTATGACCTTGTGTCTATTTCGATGCGCGCTGACTACACCCAAGCTCTCCGGGAATCTGAGCTTGGCAACAAGCTTTTCGACGTTATGTTCTTCATCCTGGGCCACAGCACCGGGTTCCCCGTCAACCTTAACAAGAAAGGCATTACCTCCAACATGCTCGCCGCCTACAACATTTCCGGCTCCGACATCTACAGTGCTGAACAGAACATGAATTGGGCTTTGTCCCATGTCTACTACCAGGCCCTCCGGTTTATCCCTGAGCTCTTCCGCCGCTGGTTTATCGACAACAATAGCAAAACGACCAAAAAGCACGTTGACGAATGGACCTCCTCATTCATCTCAGCGCCAATCATTGAGGCGGCGATGAACGAGGTTGCGGCGTGGGCAGAAACACAGGCGGCGAATGCAACGGATGAGGATCCGGCGTTGTCGGTTAGGGTATCGAAGGGGAGTAGGGAGGTTACGGCGGGTTATGAGGTGGATGAGCATGAGGCAACGATGGTTGTGAGTATTCCGAATAATTTCCCGTTAGGAAATGTCAAGGTTGTGGGGACGAACAGGGTGGGGGTGAAGGAGAAGCAGTGGAGCATTTGGCAGCGGTTAATCCAGGGTGTCATTACATTCTCGGTAAGTTTTATTGTCTTGTTCTTCACAGTGTCCAACATTATTACTAACAACCCAATAGAACGGTAGTATAATTGACGGTCTCGTCGTCTTCCGCCGCAACATGTATGGAACGCTCAAGGGCCAGACTGACTGCGCCATCTGCTACGCCATCGTTAGCGAAGATAAGCAGGTCCCGAATAAAAAGTGCCAGACTTGCAACCACATGTTCCACAAGGGTTGCTTGTACAAGTGGTTCCAGACCAGCACCCAGAACACTTGCCCGTTGTGTCGGAACCCAATTGACTATATGGGGAGTGACACGCAGGATAGGAAGAGGAGGGCGCAGCAGCATGAGTTTTGAGGCGTTTTGGAAAAGGCGTTTTGGGGTTTAATTATTTTATCTTGGGAGGTAAAGGGGATCGTTTGTTATTGAATTTCAAGTTTAAAAGTATATATATTACGTTACTTACTCTATATCTTTGAATATCGGGTGTTCCAGACACTACATTCATATCGTCAGTGTCATAATGATTATATAAGCAGATATCATATACACATACCTTTTCTGCCGACCACCGCTGCCCACTCTCATAGACCACCAAGTTCTCCGCAAGCTCCCTAATGCCCTCCGGAAGCCCTCCAAAGACAGTATCCTTCCCCAACCCTTCAAAGACCGAATACATATCAAACGGCGCCGTCTTGAAACTAACAGCCTCAGGCCAGGTTTCTCGCGTCGGGGATCCAATAGTCTTGAAAATACTGAGGATTAACCCAAGCTGATTCCCGTCTTCATTTGCCGGTGGACAACTAAATAGAGACTTAGCGGGGCGCCGGAACGATTCGACAAGGATGGTACCGGTAGCCCAGAGATCGATGGGGGGGCCGTAGGCGGAGTTGCCGAATAAGGCTTCGGGGGAACGGTAGGCCCCGGTGCCGATGTCGAGGATTTTAGAGGTGGGAGGTTCCGAGTGGGAATGAATGGGGGACCAGGAGGAGGAGAGGTCCGCTAGGTATGTGGGGCCGGTGGGGGATTTGAGAAGGATATTGTCAGGTTTGAGGTCACGGTGGATTATGGAGTGGGAGTGGAGGGAGGCTAGTGCTTGAAATGTTGTTTTGAGGATGGGGAAGAGGACAGAATGGGATGGAGGAGGGGTTGTGGAGAGGAGGGTTTTTAAAGAGAGGGGGCAGTAGGGAAGAGGAGGACAGGGGGTGAATGTCAGGGAGGATAGAGAGGAGGGGATGATGGGGGTTGAAGGAACTTGAGGAGGGCAATCTCAGTGGTGGAGGAGTGAGGGGGTAGTTGCGCAGTGTGGATAACTTTGAGAGCAATATTTCCACATTTGTACACCGTTGATGTAACGCCTTCTCCAATTTCCCGACACCCTTTATATTTCCCAATCGTCACGCCGCCATCCTCCCCCTCATCGTCATCATCATCCGATTCCGGCACCCCGGGCGACGGGGAACGGGACAACGGGGCTGCACAGAGGACACGGTAGGTTTCAATGTCAGTGGCCGTTTCGAAGAACTGGGTTTCGATATGGAGGGCAGCGGAGGATGGGATTTTACGGGTTTGGGTGCTAGGGAGGTCAGTTGAGATGGTGACGAGGAGGAGGGTGAAGCTTACATGAGGGTGATCATTTGGTAGCGCTCCATAGCGCTGAGATCGTTGTGCCATGTCATTTTAAGTGAAGAGTATATGTGGAGATAGTTAGTAGGAATGCAAGTAAAGGTTGATGCTAAGAAAGCAACAAGCTCTTTGCTCTAGAATATCATCACAATAAGTTTAAAATAAAGATTCTT
Source organism: Meredithiella fracta (assembly GCA_023677585.1). NCBI lineage: Eukaryota > Fungi > Ascomycota > Sordariomycetes > Microascales > Ceratocystidaceae > Meredithiella > Meredithiella fracta. Next base: position 561,028 of record JAGXCV010000001.1, on the reverse strand, counting down.
TACTCCTTTTAATATGATTGGGAATTAGTGACGCATTTATAGGGTTAAATAGGTAGGGTTATATTTCGAAGTCGTGGCATTGCATGTAAAGCCGGACTTGTGTCCGATGAGAATGCTAGATCATCGTAATCGGCGGGAATGGTACTAATTCAACTATTAAAATCTTCTGCAACAGCTCCCATTGCATCTAACCCAGACTATCGGTCAATGGATGACCACCTCGATTACGTGATATCTTGCATAATAACGCGCCTTAGCTAGTCCATGACATACAGGTCGAGATCTTATCAGATTTCGATCGTCCAATGTATGCATTTCAACACCAGTCTTAATTTCGAGTTTATAAAGCAACCATTGACTCCATCGCCATCCACGGTTATCACAATTAGCAACCCTCCATTACCTCACGTATCACAAACACCCCGAAGGATCACGTTAACTCATCTCACTTCCCCATTATGCTCTCTCCTCCAATATATGCACTGACTCACTCGAGTCCCACTTAGGATTCACGATGCTACTGTCAACATGGAACCACCGCCGCAGATGTCTATTGCCTAACATGTGGAAACAGGGGACTTTTGCGGAGTGATCTCATGAGTGTTCCTGCGATCCTCACGCTGTAAGTGCGTGAGAAAGAGTCATGGGGAGTGGTGAAGAGAACGGAGGGCAAAGAACGAATTTGAGTTGGAGGGTGGTTTTGTATAGAAACAGGAAAACTGGGAACGCGTTGCGTAAAATATTGGGTGTCTATACGGGTATCCAAGCTGGTGCTTATGGCATTAAGGACCTGGGCGGGTGAATTAAGATCCTTGAAATATTGAAAGCTTGGGTGGAGCGGCGAGGGGATGGACCCGTGTGTATTAATGTCAATTTGCAGGAGACCAAGGTAATTGGCAGCAGCAAGTCATATATCATGACCGAGTTTAATGGCGGGCCGTGCGTAACACTGTGTCAAGCTGCCGCACATATGCAACATATGCCACCAAATTAGACTCTAGATGACACAGTTAACCCTTGCAATAAACACTGCCCTTTACGTACCAATCCGGTCCATTCAGCATTGTTTTTAGGGATCGTGAAGTGGAAGGTCCCACCGTTCGTAGAATGTAATGGGCAACTACGTACCCATTACATTATCCTGGAATTCTGGGAAACAGGAATGGGCCGGGAGTGGAATTGGGTGAGTTGTTTCCTAGGCGGTGGTGGCGTTTTGGGGTTGAGAGTGTCCGGGGCAAATGAACTGGGCAAAGCTAATGAGTAACAGTTGGAATATTTCCTAGAATTTTCTATTTTCTTCTTGTCTTTCTTGGCAGTTCTCTAGCGGGAAGATTCAAGTTTGATTGTCTCATCTTTTTATTTTTATCTTTATCGCTCGAGTACCGATATCTCAAGTATTGTTAGTTCATTTTGGCTGTCTAGTTATTTCCATGTTTTATTGGTCCTTTATTTGATAGCGTAACTGCTGCTACTACATTAAACTCAATTCCACTTGCCTAAAAAAGCGGAAAGAACAGAAGCTTTGAGAGCTCCACCAACCACCCGCCTAATTGAGAATTGCCTCTGAACTAAGAAACATCGTCATACTTTCTTCCAGTATCAGTCCATCTCTAGCCAACCACAATCTGGACTTTGAGAATACATTATTACGCCGTTCTCATCATCTCTCGCTCTACTGCGATAATATGTCATTTTTTCCCTCGAGTCTATAATCTAATTCGTCATCGATCGATTTCTTGGTTCCGTTGTCTCCGGCGCCACCGATTTTGAAAGTGGTTTAGTGCGACCGATTTACCCGCGAGACTTACCGCGTTATCTGTTGTAGATTCAAATTTCTGTTTCTGGGCGTGGCCATACTATTTGTTATTATCAATATGCTTTCGGGTTAGACAAGCCCTTTTCTTTTCTCTTTCTGTTCTATCTGATTAGTACCAGCCTTTTAACTTCTGTTGGTTGAGGCTTCTGTATTCGTTATTTGAGTCTACGGGACTGGATTGAGCTGTCATTGACGCAGCTGGCGTTTATATATCACAACTCGGACTCTACCCCATTGCGCATCTATAAAATTGTAGTCATGGATTCACTCTCTAAGTCGGAGTATGCGGCTATGCTGGTACGTTTTGTCGGCCAATGCCTTGTACCAAAAATCAACTAACATATCTTCTTCTCTTTATAGCCTTTCTTGCAGCCGACACAGGCTGTTACTGTTTACAATGATCGTTTAAAGCGCATCACTAAGCTTCAAGTTGAGGTTGCCGACTGGCTCGCCGAGCGCCGCCGTATTGAGGACCAATATGTTGCTGGCTTGCGCAAGCTTAGTACTTTCCGTGTTCCCAATGAGACCTCCGAACTTGGGTAAGTTGAGCGTAATTTCGTGAAGCGTTTACGAATTTTGCGTGTCAATACTAACATCTGGGTTCCAATAGTGTCTTCCGTCAGTCTTGGGATAAGATCACCGATGCTGTTGCGAAGACCGCCCATGCTCACTCTAATTTTTCGGCTATCGTGGGCGAGCAAATTGAGGCGCGTTTCCGCACTTTCGCCAATCGTGACGATATCCGCAACTTGAATACGATTCAGTCGAATCTCAACTCGATGGCCCGCGAACTCGAAGACGCGCAAGACAAAACTGAAAAGCTTAGTAAAAGGGTTTGAAGGGAGCGGCCAAGATGGAGCAGGCTTCGGCCAAGCTCGAATCAGCCATTACTCAATGGGAATCCCAAGCGCCTTTCATTTTTGAGTCTCTTCAGGTCGCTGACGAGAGCCGTACCAATCAAATGCGTGATCTTCTGACTCAGTACGGGACCATGGAGCTTGATTGCTGCCAAAGTAGTGTTGCCACTGCCTCAGGCGTCCTTGCGCATCTCGTCGAGGTCAGCACTGAGCGTGAGGTTGACCAGTTTGTCCAGCGCATCACTTTGGGCAAGACCGGATCAACACGCGCTGGAGCACGCTCTGGATCCGTCGCCGGTAGTACCTCGGGCAACACCTACGGCCGTAGTGCCTCCATTACTCCTTCCACCAACCAGCCTGACCAAACCGATATTGCGCCGAAAACTCCCGTCCAGACTACGCAAGCCGAACGCACACCCCAGACGCCTGTCTCTGGGACAACCTCGCATCCAACTGCTGCTTCGATACCTCAAGTGGCTACTCCTTTGCGCGCTGCACCATCAATTGCGTCAACTTCATTTCATGGACAAGTGCCTCCGACTTCATCATCCTCTAATGCGCCGTACCCCATACCAGCGGCCTTTGCTACACCTCCGGTGTCCCAGATTGACGATAGTTCTCTAAATGAATTTGGTGCCAATCTTGGTGGAAAGCATGAGTCTAGTCTTCGGAGCAGACTTGGGACGATGTTGGGCAAGCGGAGACAGAGTATCCACAGTGGGTTTGGTGGTTTTGGCCAGCTTGGGGGCAGCCAGAAGCATGGCCGTACCCTTGGGAGCAGCCACGGCAAGGTGTCACCTCGAGCGTCTATCAACGATATGTCTGCTGCTGCTGGTCACAACAAATTGCCCTCGCTTTCGGAGACTTCTACTGTGCCATCTTATGACCAGTCTGAGGGGTTCATGTCGAGAATGTCCAGTCTGGTACTAATGGCTCAGCTAAATCCAGCATTGATGGCCTGGTTCCCAGCAGTATTCCAGCTGAGTCTGGCTCTAGTGGACCTGCTGCAGTGGATGAGGAGGGTTACACAATCCGGCCCGATGCTGTGGACCCTATCACATTGGCTCAGCAAGAGGCTGCGGCACTGAACCAGGAGTCGGAGCAGCTGCTCAAACTCAACATTGCTAACAAGCCGATTGAGGAGGAAAACCCTGATGAATCGAGTGCCGCCATCAATAGCGTTACCAGTACTCTGTCGATGCAGATGCCTTCTAGAAGAACGCCTACAGTGCGCGGTAGACGTGATGTGCGGAATACTATCTACATGCCGGCGGCTATGCAGAATGACAGTGTTAGCGGGAAGTTGGGTCTCCCTGTGATGCCACCTTCTCCTGCTATTCCCGAGAAACTTCAACAGCAGCATGCTCCGGCTCCTGCACCTCGGTTTCAGAAGCCGCCTTCGTTGGCTGCTCTGGCTTCGGACTCGAATGTGACTGCTTCTCAATCGGATACACAATCTGTGAGGTCTGGCACTAGCTTCTCGGGCATGCAGCATATGAGACACCCCGAGTTGACTGGAGAGGGTCTCCAGTCGTCAATTGTGGAGACTGTCACGGCTACCTTCACCCCAGATGGGCTGAAGCAGCTGAAAATGTCGGGTGAGATTGCGTTTGCGTACAAGGGCGAGGATTTTGATATTGAGCAGCGTAAGTTAAATGCTATTTAAATTGATGTGAGAAATCTTGAAACTAATCTGAAGACAGGTGAAACTATCATTATCAACAACTTTGCCAACGTTGAGGCCATTGGACCCAATCGTATCTTTGTTCAGCAGTCCCCTGGTCACAACGACCAGTACACTGTCGATCTTTCTCATTTGGGTCATACGTCCACAGCCTTCACTTACCGTGTTCATTCTGATGATGCTCACGGTCTTTCTCTCGACAAGCACATTCCCCTCACCGTCATGCCAGAGTGGAACACTCAGGGTGATAATCTTAACCTCCGTCTCATGATCAACATCCCAGCTACTGCTGCCTGGGAGCAAATCGTTCTGAAGAACGTGGTCATCTCGGCCAACTACAAGGGTGTCGTCTCTACGATCAAGACCAAGCCTTCGGGTGTCCATGTCAAGGAGCGGCACCTCATATACTGGCGCATGCCGGAGCTCTCTCTCCAGAAGGGCATCCCCCACAAGATCGTCTGCCAGTTTGCCGGTGTCGACGGTGCCCCGACTCCTGGCCACATCGATGCTTATTGGGAGCATATACCCAGGGCTTCTGAGCAGTCTCTTGCGGGAATTTCAGTGTCTCGGATGGTGCAGAATAAGGGTAAGGGTGTGGCTCAGGAGGTCGAACCCGACCCGTTTGCTGATGAGGCAGAGTCGGAGTCGGCGGGGTCACTCCCGGCGGATATGACGTGGGTGGCGGTTCCGATGGTTTGTAAGTTGGTGAGTGGAAAGTATGAGTTTATTAATGAGGAGGATATTGTTGTGGAGTAAGAAGGAGATTTACTGGTGGAAATAATGTACAAAAGAGTTATGAATAGGGGTCAGATAGTATGGTAGAAGCAGGGCTGGGCTGTGGGGTGTCTGGGCGTTTGATATCTCTTATGTTTGGATTTTCTTTTTCTTTGTGTTATTTTGAGTTCATTTGTCGCTTTCATTTGTGTTTTGCCATCATTGTTATTTCTGTTTGTCTGTTGTCTTTTGTTATAGTATTTATTTGGTGGAATTTCCTTTGTATTGAAGATGTGAGCAATCAATCGGGTGGAGTTGTCGGAGTTGAGCGGCGACAGGTAACGAAGGAATATTGTTGGAAGTTAATCAATTGTAAAAATAATATTTAATATAATCAATTACTATTAAACTCATCTTACTATGGATTTGATTCTTACTTCCTCTGGCTATCGTGGTGGCTGTGTTGGTATAAGCTGCTTGCATCGGTGATCTTGCCGGGTTCCTTGGCGTGAACTGCAGTTGGAACTCGTCATTTATGAGTCAAGAGGTTATAGTGAGACGGCAATTGTGACTCAGAAAGTTCTGGATCACGATTAAGGATAAGGGGGGTGGAAGGAGGGTTTGGGAGCAGAAGGAGATATACGGGTGGTATGAAAGATACGCAGAGGGCTGTGCTAGGTGATAGGATAGGAGATACTGGAGATTTATGGATATCTAAGTATTTGGAAATGGTCTTCGAGGCTTATAGAGTAGTTTGATTGTAGTAGTTAGATTAACTTGATGTCTGATATCAACATTGATTGTTCATCACCCAATACTCAACCTCGGCACCATCGACTGACTCGAACCCATAATACTCCCTTCCCTTCTCATATGTCATCTATCCCAGGTGCCACCCACGCTGCCGTTTATCGCCACTTGTTGCAGCATAAATTTTATATGCACGCAAGTAGTTCCGCACTCTCGGCTGGCGGTGGGTAGTCCCGGGAGTCACGGGTATAGTCATTATTGTTGCATTGAGAGCGGAAAGGGCAAGATTGGAGGATACGGTTGGTCATGGGATGGCTAACAGGGGAGAGTGAGTAACGACGAAGGGGAAGGGGAGAGTGGTTATATGGGGAATGGGGTGGTGGGGATGGAGGGAGGTTGTTTATGTTTTAGTATATTTTCTTTTAGCTGTTGGGTCTGTTAGTTTGTGGGTTTTGTATAAGGTTCTTTTATCTTAGGAAATAGAGATCGGAGGTTATATAGACGACATGGATCCCGGGCGACGAAAGCATTCGATTCACACTTAGGATTACTTACATCACCCCCCACATTGCTACCGTCTCGCTTCAGTACTTACCAATACAACAAAGTACGCTCTTCCCACTTCACAATACTTCTCACGCCCTCCACAATGTCCCTCTCCCCACCATCACCACCATGCCCCCTTGAATTCTGACCCGCCGCCAACTTTCCCCCCTCCACCCTCGCCACCCTTTGGGACACAATCTTCACAACCTACATATCGTTCCCCATCCTCATGACGCCCCCCAAGATCTCCCTTTTCACCACCCAACACATCATCGACCTCTCGCTGTCTCAAATTCCCGTGCGGATCTCGGGGTCGCCGCCGGGATCCCCGACAGCATCGTCGGCGAAGTTGAGGGATGAACCGTTGGGTTTGTGTTTGATTTCACGGCGGGAAAGTCGTTGGGTTGCGGCGATAGGCATGATCCCGGAGGCGAGAGAGATTAGGTTAAGGGAGTAGTTGCTTAGGACTACAGTAGGTGAAGCACGAGAGCGCAGAAGACGATTGAGTTGGATTGTATCAAAGAGAAATTTGCCAGCAAAGACACTGTACGAGAAGAGGGACTTTATGCCAATTTGGGAGTTACATAGTTGGGAATCGGCGCCGGAAATGCTAGAGGCATTGGACAGGGCGGTAGGGCCAGGTGATGTTCTGACAGAGGTTTCAATGGATAAGCTAGGCGGAGCTATTGCGGACTTCGGAATCGTTGATCTGCCCTGGCGCGTTTCCGAGTTCTCGCTCGCCCGGCTGACTGGGGCTCGGGCATTCAGGCTCAGCCCGACGTACGTTGGTGTTGCCGATGGGTATGTTGTAGGATTGGTCATTGACCTAGCAGAGGAAGGGATGGGGGAGGATCATATTGGAGATGGTTGTGAGGGAGTTTGGGAAGGTAGATAGAGGCGAGGAGGGATAAGCGACGATGATTATGGTGCTAGAGGAGTTTGATAGGTTTGCGGAGGGCTTGGGGGCGAAGATGTCGCCGTTCACTAGATTGCAGTTGAGGTTAAAATTAGATTAGACGGGATGGATGATACAAAGTTTAGATGTAATTGGTATAATATCTCTAATTGACACTCTAGGTAATAATATCCGTCCTTGTATCCATCATTTTTAGTGAAGCACAACTGCGTGATATAACCCTATCTTCTACGTCATCTACATCAACATATTCTAACCCCCCTCACGTGACAACATATGTACTCACTTAACCACTGAAACAAGGCTACTCGTCCCACTAATTCTGGCTCCTCAAAAGCACCTGGTTCCTATCGTTTTACACTAGCGGCAACTCGTCGCGCCCAAAGTCAACAACCTTCCTTTTTCGATCCATACGCCAAAAACTACGGAAATTGTTTACAATTAGCAAGAACTCAGGACAACCTTCAAAGTCTCCACTTTTTGCCTCTCGACACGACAGAAGAGGATTGATTCTTTTTAGTCTATTGTTGGACATTGAGATCAAGTTGCGATTATCAGATTGTTTTTGTGGAGAATACTAGAGACGAAAGTGATAAATATTGATACGAATACACATAGACGTCGACAATTGCACACACACAATCACATATATTCTACAATGAGGAAACACCCACAAGAGCCGCCGGGGAGCGCCCGGCCGGCCTCCCGTGTTGCGCAACCAACGGCTGCGAGTAGATTCCGGTCATCTATTGGAGCTGGATACATCCCACGGCCACGCGCTCCGTCATCCGCCAGAGTAAGTGGCTAGACTGTTTTCCCTCTTCTCACTTCCCAGAGCTAACAATTGGTGCTTCATAGACAAACTTCCGCGCGACCGCCACACCCAGTTATAACCTCCTCACCGGCGAATCGTTATCCCGACCCGGCTCTCGCGCTGCATCTGTCTCCGCTGAATCCACTAAAGAAAATGTCGCGCCAATCAGCGATGACGCCTCTGATTCACAACGGCGAATCATCGAGGAATTGCGCGCAGAACTTGCAACAATGAAGCATCGGGTTAGCGTAATGGAGGGGGACCATGAACGGGATGTCTTGCAACATACGACAGAGCTGGCCGATCAGAAGAGGCGAGCTCAGGAGGATTTCGAAAAGAGGCAGGCGGCGGAGACGGAGGCGAGTAAGGCGGGGAGGTTGGCGGAGAGATTGGAGAGTGAGGCAAAGAAGTCGAGGGATGCAGCAGAGGCGGAGAAGGGGGGATGGGAAAAGAGGGTACGGGCTGCTGAAGATAAAGTGAGGGAATTGGAAGAAACTGTGGAGGAGATGGGGAGTAAAAGGGATGAGGAGAATCGGAGGCATGACAAGTTTGTGCTCGATATGGAGACGAAGTTGGCTTCGCAAGAACGTCTTGTTGCGGAGTTGGAAGCGGAGGGACAAGGGAGGGAGGAGGTGCTACGGAATGTGCAAAGGACAGTTTCTGAAAAGGAGGATGCAATTGGCAAGTTGGAGGCGGAAGTACTAAGGCTGAAAGCGCAAACGGGGGACGTCGAGACGATGGCGATCATCAAACGCGAACTCTCAGACCAGGTTGCGCATATCCGCAGTCTCGAGGCCACAAATCGGGAATACATCACCGAGCTTAAGCACCTGAGACAAACGCACAAAGCCGTCTCGATCGTTGAGGAGGAAAAACGCACGCTGCATCGTCGCCTCGAAGCCGCCTCGAATGTCGAGAAGGAACTCGGTGAAGCTCATATCCAAGTTCAGCGCCTTGAGGAGGAACGGGAATCCTGGATTAGCTACCTTCGTGCAGCTGCCGAGGACTCTGATGGCGAGTTTCAGTTCTCTTCTCCCGAAGATGTTACGCGCGCTCTAGTTAACGAGCGCATGAATGCTGCGAGTCTTGTTGAGAAATTGGGTAGCCTTCAGGCGGAGATTGCCGTTCTTGAGGCGACTGTTAAGGATCTCAGCAACGAAAAGGTCGCATCCCGCGCAGAGTTGGAAAAGGCCAAAGGCTTTGCTGTTGCCGCCGGAGATAACAAGGCGGTCCTCAGACTCGATAGGCAACGAGCTCTTGCCGTCAAGGAAGTTGAATATCTGCGTGCACAGATCAAGTCTTTTGACGCCGAGGAGACATTTGCCCGCGGCGAAGAAGCCAAGAACGACTCCGAGGAAGCCAAGCGGATTGCCATCCTTGAATCCCGCATCGCCGAACTCGAAAAGATTGCCGATGATTATAAATCCGAAGCCCTCTCCCTCCACCAATCGCTCACAGCCCTTGAAGCCACCCCACATCCCTCCGCAACTCGCTGGCATTAAGCGCAGTCACGATGACTTGGCAGATGCGCCGACATCTGCGGACCCCGAGCAACTTGGGTCGCTTACTCGGAAATTGCGCGCAAGCCAAGATGAATTATCCTCTGTGCAAACAAAGCTTGCCGTTCGCGAAAGGGAGATCGTTGCATTGATGAAGCAACTAGAGGCTGCGAAGAAAACGAGCAAAGTGAGGATTTTGGCGTTGAGGAATAACCCGACAAGTGAGGTAGAAAAGGTGAAGATGGAGACATTGCGGGCTCTACAGAAGGAAAATGAGGATCTGTTGAAGGTTGTGAGGGGGGGTAGCGACGTCAAGTTGATGCCGAGGTCACAATTGGGTGCGGCGCAAAGGGCCGTAGAGGCCGCGCAGCAGGAGACGGCATCGGCGCACAAGTCGATCAAGCGGCTAAAGGAAGTTTGGTCAGCGAAATCCCTCGAGTTCAAAGAGGCGATTTTCTCAACGCTCGGCTGGACGGTCGTGTTCATGCCGAATGGTAAGATGCGCGTTGAATCAACTTTTTACCCCTCAAGAACCGACGAACATGAGAACTCAATTATCTTTGATGGTGAAAGGGGGACTATGAAGGTTGGCGGTGGCCCCCGGAGTGAGTTTGCGGTGAAGATTGGGGGGTTGATTCAGTTTTGGGTTCGGGATAAGGGGTGTATTCCAGGGTTTTTGGCAGCGTTGACGTTGGAGCTGTATGAGGAGCGAGCGGCGAAGGAGGGGATGAGTAGTTTAGATGAAAGATAGATACCCAGATTGATAATGAGATAAGATATGATTTGTTTTTGTTGGGATGGGATAATAAGGTAATGAAATGGAGTTTATAGTAGATATGCTAAATGCATATTAAATGGCTTTCTAAATGGTCTAGAAATATCTATGTAAATATCATCAAATCGCTACTTGTTTTACATATGCTTTGTCCCACCTACCACTTCGGCGGACCAAACTGACCACTCTCGGGAATCTCCTTATACGGACAAGCCTGCCAATCGCAACCCTGTTTGTAAACCTCGGTCCCCCACCACGAAAACCCATTCATATACCCTGGATACACAATCGCAAAAAACACAACAACAATTCCAAAAGCCAACCCTGAATCCAACGCAGCGCTCAACGTCATCGTATACTTTGCCCACCAAGCACCGGCTCTTTTCCGAATGTGATAGTTGAACACATAACAGACAACCGCCCACATGGAGAAATTCAGCCCCGTTGCCGGCGGAATCCACGCCATCGTTCCGAACATAACAGGAAAGTTGATCTTGCGGGCAATAGAATGCCGTTTGTTCCGCGCGTAAAGCCAAATGGGAATAGGCAATATGGCACCGACGAGGAAACACCAAATGAGCGGCCGGTACATTGCGTCCTTGCCGAAGAATTCCGAAGGACCGACGACACCCCAGAGAATGCTGCCGTTGAAGTGGACGCGGGCGAAGGGACAAGTGAAGCCATTGACAGCGTCTTCAGTACAGATACCGCGGACGTGGGTGAACATCCAATTCAGGACGGAGATTTGCGTGCAGGAGGATATAATGGTTGCGGCCATCTGGATTTGGAAAAGGAGACGCGGGGAATCTTCATGTAATGGCCGAATTTGAGATCGGCAGCGAACTTGATGCCTTGGGCGGAGGAGATATAGCCGTAAGTGACGAAAACCATGTTGGCGACAGGGCGACCGGGGAATACGACGCCGCAGATCAGTTGGCAGATGAGGTAGATGCTGCTATGTTGGTTGGTGACGGCCATGACGATGCCGTTGGGAATGAAAAAGATGGCGCAGATGGCGAGGGCCATGAGGAGGCCCCACCAAGGGAGGTGGACGGGGTAGCTGAGAAGATGGTTAGCTTGTAGTACTTGATGATGGAAGGGGTATGTTATTTACTATTCAACTACGAAAATTCCGACAGCAACCATGACGACGAAGGTAAGAAGATACCATGACAGGGGCACATCTTCATATCTATGCATAAGTCTGGAGTGGACGTCCTCCCGAACAAACCCAACCGACTGCCCTGCACTCGCAGAAGTCCCCGATCTTGATCCAGCCGCCAAAGCACTGCCTACCGGTCGATATGCCGGCTTCGACGTCTCATCTGCTTTAAGTTCTTTTACCGAAATCTTCCACGTCCGCCAGATATCCGGACCGTACCAACACGCCGTGTGCGTTAACAGCGCAGCAAGGCCGGCAAATTGAACACCGTAGCTGATGACGTAGGTAATCGGGAGAAAGACCCGGCTGTAGTTACTGTACGCTTCACGATCGAAGACAAAGTCCTTGGTTAGGATTCTGCTGACGTCGTATACTTTGCCTGTGTTATCGAAGACAGAAGCTGAGAGGATAGGCATGTGGGACGAGTATAGGACGTTGGCATAGTACATAAGCGGTGCTAAAATCCACATAACAACGGCGACGCCGGCGACAACATTGACGGCAGCCCAGAAGGGGACTAAGAGAGGTGATCCGATGTAGGTGATTTGAGCCCAATCGAATGTCATCGGGAACAGACCAAGACCAGAGACGACGCCAAAAAGGTTGGCAACAACGACATTCTTCGGCGCAAACCATGTGATGACGTTAAAGTAACTGAGAGCTGGGAACAAGAGACCAGGAAGGAAGTAGAAAGCACACCCGCTAATCCAAACAATAGCAAAGAATCGCCACCGGCTAATCCTCCACCCGTTCGCAGGTTTGTTTTCCTCTTTGTGAAGAGTCGAGAACATAGCAGCTGACATCAGGGTTCCGGGCCAGATCATACTACTGGGCCACACCAGAAACTTGCGAGTCAATCCGGCGAAGGCATAGCCAAGGATCTGAGTAGACAGGGTTAAAAGTAGTTGATAAGTGATGGTGACATCCTGCTTGTAGAACTTGCTCTGTTCGACAATGACGTCCGTGGCAAACGCGAAACCAAAGGCAACATTACTGCTCACGTAGACGCAAGTGTGCTCTTTCTCATTCCATGTGCCTTGGGCTAACCATAAACGAAAGCGTTGTAATCTGGAGGGATTCCTGAAGGGGCCGCCAGTGCGGCTAGACAGGACACCAGCTTCAAACACCTCCTTGGGATCACCAGCTCTTTTCAGAAGCAAGTCCCAGATTAGGCCGAGTGGGTGGGCAAGTAGCAAAGCAATGACTGGGGTAATAGCAACACTGGGGTATCGTAGTGAAAAGAAAAGGTTCGTTGAGGAACCTAGGATACTGAATAAGACGGATAAACACCACATCCGGGGCGTATTGATCGATAAGGTCAAGTCGTCAGTTGGTGAAACGGCGGCACGAACTACCTCATATGGCGAGTTATCATGGACGTCATCGTGAGTTTCGAAACTTTCGTAATCATCGTGTTCAACATCAATAGTGGCATCCTCTCCGGATAATGAAGACGAGTCCCGAGGATTATCAGCGTAAAGATCGTTCTTTTGCGGCGGAGAATCAGGTGGTGAGACTGTACCATAAGAGCCTACTTCGTCATCGACCAGAAAAGACGTACGAGACGCCATAACTCCTTGGACATGCGTCCCAGATGTCAAGAAAGAGTCCGCTCTATCGTGTGACCTAGATGAGCTACCCTCGATCTCGAAATCAGCTGCCAGGTTATATGGCGGAAGAGAAGTAGAGTTGAATGGTCTCTGGAGGTCCAAATCAAGAAAAAGATCAGATGTTCGAGATATTGATGAGGGAGATCGTTTAATGTGCTGTAATTGTACGGCTCCCAAAGGGTCTTCGATGTCAGACGAAGGCGAATAAGTCAAAAGAGTGGCTGAAGCAGATGGATCCAGACGTCGTTGTGAGTGAAGACGTGACTGTGGTTCACCCGATGTCGATGGGGGCAACGAAGACGACACAGTTAAAGATGTGTGGAAGTACAAAGGTGTACGGGACAATGTTTGGGGTGAATAGCCTGGTATTAGAGCCTTAGATGGCGACGTACGAGACATGACGGATCAAAAGAAAGGACGGGACAGGCGGGACAGGCGGGACAGGGCAAGTGTTAACTTATAAGAGAGCTTATCCTTGATGAGCGTGGGGAGGGCGAGAGGGGGTGGGGGCGTGTATTTTGGAAGCAATGTTAATAAGGAAGCTGGCAATAGATAGGCAGCGGATCGTTTTTGGACAGATGCTTTTACTAGTGGCCGTCAGCTTTGGTCCAGCTATATTTCTAAAAATGATAGGTTGGGTGTGTGGGTTCGTGCTGACCTAGTCTCATCTCCGCGTCCATTACGGGACAGACGAGGGGTGGCTGAGGTGGAATAGGTGCATCAGTGAACAGTGCTATGAAGATTTCGGACAGTTGGTTTGACGGGTTTCTAATCGATGGGCTCTGTATGGAACAAACGTGCCCGGGGGCTCTGAAACTTTGTTTGGTGAAGCCCGAGACTACACCATCAACAAGGTGATGAGGGGCGTATGGTGGTTCAGCTAGGTCGGTGATGGAGAGATCACCTTAACCAGACAAAGGGCCAGAGGTTTGGAATCAACAAGGTGTTGTAAGCATCTAGGCTTCTGTATGATTGTTCAAATAAGGGAGACCCGCGAGTTTCCCAACTAGGATAGACGGCTGGGAAACGTAGAGTTTGGTTCGTGCAATCGTCATCTTGGAGGGACAGACACATCCCACTAAACCAGCAGCTAACTGGCCATAAGGACTCCCTTGGTGAACTATGAGAGAGCTCTCGATTACGAGCGCTCAGATCGACGATAACTTCTGTAAATCCACGGGTAACTGGCAGCGGTGGCGGCATTAAATGAAAAATAGGAAGATGCAAGCCAGATGAGATAAAATGTTGATGAACAAAACATGGGGAGGGGTGGCAATAGCGGTTGGCTCAGCATCTGATCGATTCTGAATCTCATCAGGTGAAGAGCAAGATGACTAGCCAGGCTTATGAGTCGGGGTAGTAGTTAGTCCTGGATATCTTGCCGATAATGTCGCCCCCAATAGCAATGAGGTTGATGGTCGTGATCAAGTGATGCACTTTTGAAGGTGACGCTGGGCAAAGTTTGCGATAGACGCTGTGGCCAGGTAGTTTCTCATAGTGTGGATCGATCGAAGTCTGTGTGCGGGTGCTTGCGTGCCATTACAGGTTTGAACAATCAGCCATTCAGCTCAGATCAGAGACGGAGGATGCGTACTGAAAGATGTATCAATGGATACTTTTAATGGTAAAAGTCGAGAGTCAAGTTATACAAAATCATGATAACCACAAAGACGAAGTTGAAGCTGAAAACGTGCTCTTGCGTCATTTCACCAGGCGACATTGTCTGCCAAAACCATTCATGAGAAATTCTCGTTTCAGACGAAACATGCAGACAGCCACCAATTAAAATGGCCATTATCGAGCTGCATGATTCACTCTGTTGCAAATAACCATTCAAGCGTTGTTGGGTTGCTGGTACCTACATTTATCTTACTGTTGGTGACATCTAACCCAGGAATTCCAAGTCATGATACCCAAAATTAATTGGCAGATGACCATGGGAGGAGGCACTGCTGTTGCTGATAAAGGTGTCATGGGGCGGGTGACAGCAGACGTTGGATCAGGGTCTGGGATCAAAAGAGAGGACACTGCATAAAGCTGGGCAAGGAGCGAAGTCATTGCAGATGCAAGTGCAAGGAAGAGGAGAGAGAACGTCTGGTTCATAGTGAGTCGTGTTGCATTATATGACTGGAAGTGAAGTTCCTAGTAGTGAATCGCTCACATTCACTGACATATAGATAATCAGTTGATGATTCTGGGCACTTGGTCTGTTGCTGTCTGCTCGGACTCTGGCCTGTTTACGATCTCCCGAACAGATTAGATAACGAAAATCTCTTCATTACGAGAGGATATTCACGATCTCATCCCATTCTCAACAAAACACGAGGACGAACTACATACAAAGATCCACATTTCACAATACTTGGACTACAGCATCACCGCAATCCTGCCACTGAATAAGAGCCTCAAACTGCCAACCGAAAGGGGTATCGATGGGAGATGTTTATTGTATTCATTATGAGCCATCAGATGAGAAAAGAAAAAATGACGATTTAGGTTCATTCATGCGGACGGAATAATGGTGTGAGTCGCAGTGAATGGAATAGTTTCACTCAAAAGGCTTTTAGAATGTAAGTGGCCGGCCGTAAGATACTGATGAGTAGTTAGCTGTCGGAGACTTTGAAGTCAGTAAGTATCCTGACAATGTCACCCTGAGTATATGCCTTATTGTCGACTAAGTTTGTGATGAGCCGCCAGTGTCTTCCAGCTATGCTTCAGATGTGACCGGGAACATGCTACGGCCTGGTTACTGCTTCTGGATTCGAATAATAGAGTAGAGACTCGGAAATGATGGTTATTCCCTAAATGCGCTAGCTTAGCTTTAGCTTAGAGATTGTGACAGGCTCTTATGATATTTTACATAAAAATAGAGATTTGACAGACGGAAGTGGCAGTATCTGTCCCTGTTGTTCAAGTCCAGATACCGCTAACAACAATGTCGCATCTGCCCCCAAATTTTCGCCACTTCACGGTCTCTATGTATCTCTCCACTGACACCTACTATCCTCCCTTCCGTCCCCATTGAACGCTGCTTTCTCGTTCTACCGTTCCACATCGCCTTATTGTACTCACATTCGCCAGTAAAGCGGGCCGGGCCACTTAGACTACCGATGAGCGACCGGTCTGCAGATGGTAGGACGAGATGGAAATGATGTTATGAAGGGAACATGTTGGTATAGAGGCTGTAATTCTTCATTCTTCAACAAAGACGGAGAGGGAGACATTGCGGGGGTACTGAAGAGTTAAGGGAGGAGTGTAACGTAACGTACTTGGGCTTCGGAGTGTCTTATATTCCAAAAAAATATTCTTTTTTTATTTAATGTGTTTTTGGCAAGTACTCAATATTCCTTCTCTTAATATTTCAAAGTCCTTTTCTTCCATATCTTATCTCTTACTCCCTAGAATCACTCACGATTATTTACTAATCCACTTCACTTCTTCTCTGTCTTTTAAATTATGACAGGTCATTCTCCTGCAAAGATCTTAAGGCGCTGGGAATTCCCTTATGTCTCAAATTATAAGGTCTCATTGGCCCATCTTCTCATACCTTCGTGCAATAAGACGGCCGGAGAAAGTAGAAATATATTCACCCCACAACAACCAATCATCTACATTCTTCCTCGCGTCAAATATCTCTTTTCCTACTGGTCATCTCCGTCTCATGATACACCCGCTACGTAGCATTCGCCTTCCATAATATCTCTCTCCCCATTATTTCCATAATCCCCAATTGCGTCAACCCCCATCTCCCTTTCCCGAAAACAACCCCAGCCCCTTCGGCTCCCCAACTCACGTCAGAAAAGGTTCTCCTCGATAACACTCTCCACAACCCTCGGCGGCTACCACCTGCCAACCGAACCCCGCCATGCAACGCTTACGACGGTGGACGAACGAAGTGTATCATATTATGTGAGGCTTGTTATAGATGGTTGTTATCGTGATATGCATGGGCTGTTTTGGCATCCGGATGGTGTTGCTGTTTTGAGGGGTTTGGATGAGATATTTGGTTATTTGGATTATTGATATTCCCGGATTTTCTTCGCAAAGTCCGGGTTAAGTTCGGATCCAACTAATCCTATAATATAATGTCGTATACTATCTCTACGTACTCCATAAACACGTAAGCGAATTTCACCCAGATATCAAAAAACCATAGGGTTATCATTCTCCCATAATACCCCATATCTTATCTTATCGCAGTGACACTAAACCACGTGACTTCTAAAATAAGACAATAACACTCTTATGATTCACCGCCTTCCTTATTATATTATGTTCTCAGCTAGCAAAGGCCATATTAGCGGGGTTCTCATAAACTATAGCGGCAGAATTTGTTGAAAAAGATAAAAAGAAAGATAAAAAATCAAAAAATCCAACGACGTCAACCACATGGAATGTCATCTCTAGTTTCTTAACCACTGTGACCTTGACTTAAAATTCCATAAAACCCTCTTTAAACTCATCATACTGGTACTCAACTGCCGCTGGAAAGGGCATATCTATTCACCCACGCAATCCATATGCAAAGGGCAACTGGACCTTGTCACTAGTGGAACGGATGGAAGCTACTCTACTAGGCGACTAGCACCAGTAGTCAGCCACTACCTATATAATTTCATGTGAAAAATTTTGACGACGCCTCTTGACTCGGCTTTTCTTCCCTTTCTCTCCCCTCCTCCCTTCCCTCCAGTTGAAGATTTCGTGCTTTATTCAACCCATTTTTGTCTTATTCACGATGAAGTACGTTCTTGTTTCTGGAGGTAAGTTGATTCTTTGATTCCCGCATCATCGAGATGCCCGTTTGGACCAATCGAGACGACAATGATGGTGACAAACAAACAAGACGGTCATTGTGCTACGAGACTGCCGTTGATGTCAGCCTTGGCTAAAGAGGATAGCGAGACAATGAAGTTCCAGTCGCGGACAAACTGGCCATAGAGAGACAATGGAACTTGTAAGGGAATACCTGATGGCGTTCATCAGCATATGCAGCCATCTGTACTTGTGTGTGTTAGCGGCGGCCTGTGATACTCTATCGGGGTTCCTTAGTTACATGCACAGTTGTTGTGGATTCCACACATTAGGAAACCTAAGCCCCGTTGAGACCTCAGGTGTCTTGGGACTCGCCTCGTTGTCAAGTTGTCGCTTGCTGTTGTTGGTCGAACGGGATCTCGATGGGCCGTTAGACTCTTTTGTAGTTGAATTGTCATCTGACGTGATTTTTGTATTGTACAGGTGTGATCAGTGGTGTCGGCAAGGGCATTATCGGTATGCTGTCCCACTATCTTCTAAGATGTGTTTAGGAGGGAAACAGAGAATAAGCTCTCATGTTTTTGCAACCATGAGAATGTCACCGGATCGTCACATGCAGTGTTGTGATGTCTGTGGCTTACAGGCGCTTGTTCTTTGGGATCCTTTCTAGTTTATTCTTGAGTTGGCTGCTCACTTCTATGTATTAACTATATTGTAGCCTCTTCGGCCGGCCTCCTGTTGAAGACTCTGGGTCTAAAGGTTACTGTATGTCTACTATAACCACATGTGATTACCAGGAATCTGTTCTGACCGTGCATCTCCAATCCAGGCCATCAAGATTGACCCTTACATTAACGTTGATGCGGGTACCATGAACCCTAAAGAGTAATTCGGTCCAAACATGCGTCACATTGGCTCCATGATTACTGATAAGTGAACCCTAGGCATGGCGAGTGTTTTGTTCTCAAGGACGGTGGTGAGACCGATCTGGACCTGGGTAACTACGAGCGTTACCTCGGTCTCGATCTCACCCGTGACAACAACATCACTACTGGTAAGATCTACCAACACGTCATTGAGCGTGAACGCCGCGGTGACTACCTCGGCCGCACCGTCCAGGTCGTCCCTCACGTTACCAACGCCATTCAGGAGTGGATCAAGCGCGTTAGCAAGATCTCTGTTGATGATTCTGGGGAGGAGCCCGATGTCTGCATTCTGGAGCTCGGCGGTACCGTTGGTGATATTGAGAGCATGCCTTTCGTAGAAGCTTTGACCCAACTGAGACACTCAGTTGGCTTGGGAAACTTCATCAATATCCACGTTTCTTATGTTCCCATTATAAATGGTGAGCAGAAGACTAAGCCCACCCAGCACGCCGTTAAGAGCGTTCGCTCTGCTGGCCTGATCCCCGATCTCGTAAGGATCTCTCCTTATGTTCTGTGATATTATTATGTGTCAGAACTAACCAATATCTCACCAGATTGCTTGCCGTTGCGAGAAGCTCCTCGAGGAAGGCACCGTTAGCAAGATCGCTAGCTCTTGTCAAGTCGAAATCTCCCAAGTCCTCGCTGTCCGCGACATGCCCACTATCTATCAGGTCCCCCTCCTCCTTGAAGAGCAAGGCCTCCTCAAGAACATGCGCAACAAACTCTGCCTCGACAATATCTCTGTTGCCCCCGAACGTTCCACCGGTGGCCAGGCTATTTGGGCTACTTGGAAGAAGACTGTCGTCCCCCAGGCCCATCTCGAGGATGTCAACATTGTCCTTGTTGGCAAGTATACTAATCTCCATGATGCTTACCTTTCGGTCGTCAAGTCTTTGGAACATTCCGCCATGCACTGCAATCGCAAGCTCAAGCTTACCTGGGTTGACTCGGAGCTTCTCGAGGAAAAGACACTTAAAGCCGACCCCATTGAATACCACGCTGCCTGGCACTCTGTGTGCACTGCCGACGGCATCCTGGTCCCCGGTGGCTTCGGCATCCGTGGCACTGAGGGCATGATTGCCGCCGCTAAGTGGGCGCGTGAACGGAAGACCCCCTATCTGGGCATCTGCCTTGGTATGCAGGTTGCCGTCATTGAGTACGCCCGCCACGTCGCTGGGTTCACCAGTGCGACTTCCGAGGAATTCGACTCCAACGCGGAGCAGAAGGCCATTGTCTTCATGCCCGAAGGCAGCAAGGATACTCTTGGTGGGACCATGCGTCTCGGTATCCGCCCTACGTACTTCCAGCCCGGCTCTGAATCTAGTAAGCTGCGCAGTCTTTACGGCTCCGCCTCGCAAATCGAAGAACGCCATCGTCACCGCTATGAAGCCAACCCCGACATGGTTGAGGCCCTCGAGACCGCCGGCCTCCAGTTTGTCGGCAAGGATGACTCGGGGAAACGCATGGAGGTCATCGAGGTTGCGGACCACCCTTGGTACGTTGGTGTTCAGTACCACCCTGAATATATTTCGAGAGTCTTGGACCCGAGTAAGCCGTACTTGGGGTTTGTTGCGGCGTCGGCGGGGATTCTGGAGAAGATTACGAAGGAAGTTGTTGAAAGGGATGCGCAGGGTGGTTCCGCTATGGAATTCTAGAGGGTGGCAGAGGGGAGTATGTCTTGTCTTTATATAAAAGGAGAAAAATAACTGGGGATTATGATTGATTGATGGTGTTCGGCGTATTTTTAGGATAATTTTGCTATTTGGGGTGTATTCTATTTAATTTTTGAAATATAGAAACAAATACTATATATTCACTCAATAATCCTTGTATTATTCATTATTTCTTATGTGATGTCTATATCTATATTAACTCATCTTCACTACTTCCGTCGCCACACCACCCGCTGATCCGGAATAAGCGGATTTTACGGATTTCCCCGCCACAAGACATCTGATTCTCCTTGTTGGCGTTCCTGGATACCCCTAATCCAATCTGTCCAGTTGATTTCCTGGACATCTTATTAACAATTGCTCCCCGTTTTAGAACACCCAGAGATGCCCGGGGTCTCGGACGCATAGGGAGAATCGCTAGGTCGTCGGATTCGGAATCAGAGGAGATATCTGGAGCTAGAGAGGCTCTCTTCAACAATGGGGTCTCTGGGATTACGGAGACAGGACGATAAGAGACCCGGGGTGTTTGGAGGAGGGACACTTCATCTTCTTCGGAATCAACCTCCGTACTTGACGTCGGCGGTGACGATAGTAACTGCTTGGACTTCTGAGACCCCTTTGATATCTGCGCAACTGTTCTCTTGCCCTGTAGTCGTGCCGGCATAGCAACCGGCGGCGACGAAGAAGCAACAAGTGTATGGGTGTCCTCTCCATCACTTTCGGAAGCCGGCGAGGACTCAGGTGTATTACTTAATATCACGGAGTCTCGAAAAGACCCCATAGTACCAGGGTGATGTTCTTTGACCCATTCTCCGACGACTTCGTCCCAGATGTAACCGTCTCCGCCTCCGTCTTCCTCTCCTTGTCTATCAAGTTCCTCAATGAAGACAACGTCACGGAGATCACCTGTCCATGCGACGAGAATGCGGGCGGCGGGATTAATTAGGATTTGACGTCTCGTCCTGTTAATTTGACGCCTGAAATGAGAGGCTCTAAGGCGAGTAGGTGGCGGTGAGAGGCAACTGAAGAACCGCGGGAGCACTCTTGGGATATAACAGCTAGTAAATTAGTGGCAAGGCGGTGTATTGTGGCGTCAACAGGGCCAAGAGGGAATCGAAGATACGAAGGCCATGGCCGGTCTAGCGAGACGATGTGGAAGGCCAATGATAAGATACCAACCGGGTCTCGTAGGCGGGCTCGGCGGTACTTGGTACGATTGTGATGAATGCAATGGGCTAATAACATCATCACCCTCTTTGTCACTGATGAATCATAGTCTTTCACTTCGTCATTTTGGCTCCGTTTTGAAACAAGTGATAAGGCAACAATCGATCCTAAAACTGAGATAAACGTCCGCTCACACATCAAGACCGTTGGCGACACCTCATCCTCATAGCACCCAACTGCATGTCCTAACAACGCAAGAGCCATCCCCGTGAAATCCATAACGACTCTACAGCCCTCACCGGATGCAAGCGCTATGAGAGTCCGGGACCATACCCCGTGAACGCCTGCGTCGCCAGCCATTCAACGGGGAGCATCCCGGAATACAAAAGATACTCAATATTCCGAAACAAGACATCTCGCTGGTCGTAATGTTTGCAGTAGTCGTACAACATCGATAATGGCCCCGGAAGCTTATCCGTTTCACTACCGTATGTTGGGGGATCATATAATCGGTCGACCCAGCCCTCGATGATCACTGCAGCTTCATCGACATGGCCGGCCTCGGCGAAAGTTTGAAGAAGGACCCGGAGGAATGCTTCAGTGAAGATGCCCTCCTCCACGGCATTGCGGACGAGGTTTGTAGCTTCACGGAGGACCACGATGCGAAGAGGATTCCAACCCTTGCCAATAGGGTTCATGGCAGACTCAAGGTGGTTGTACATATCGGCGGCTGCATTAGACACGTCGATAGTTGACCGGCCTTGTGATTCGGCATCTTGCTTTTCTTGTTTCCCCAAAGCAGTGATAACGGCAGGTATTGCCTGTAAGCAGAGAGAAACCAGAGAAGGCATGGCTGAGGAGATATGGGGACTTCTAGTCTGATCGATAATTAACTTGAGGACTTTGAGAAATTGTCCGTATTCTTTAAAGAGTTCCATGTTGACATCGAGATCGAGGGATTGCAAAGGTTGGAGACCACAGACGAAGCGGCCGCCAGGGGATTTGTTACTGGGATTTTGACAATTGCGATCTGGAGTGTCAAAATTGCGCATCTTGTTCATTATGGGGGTTTCGAGGTGGATGCGCCCCGGTGTTATTGGCGGTCGGAAACGCATCTTGTTATGCGGTGTACTCGCAACATTTTGTTTCCGTTTTGGTGTCTCTGGAACTTTCTTTGGACACCCAGGTTTCTTTTTGGTGGTCTTCCTCGCCGTCCATATGTCATCTGCTTCTTCGAGTGGGTCGTCATCGTCTCGAACTCAGGTTCATCGTAGTAAGAGTCGGAGTTCCGTGAAGATTTAAGCGCTGTCCGGACGGGGATGGGCGAGATGGCACTGGGACTTGAGTTTGTATGAACGATGGAGCGGATAGTGGCGAGTTTGTTCTGAAGGGGACGGAGGAGGCGATGGCGGCGGGATGCGGTCCAGGTGGGTAGTGGTTTTCGGGGCGCCAATGGGCGCGTGGCCGGCGCCATGCCGATACTTATGTCGAAATGAATATAGTTTAAAATATGTGTGATAAAATGTAGATGCAATCGGGTGAATATGTCATTGATATTCTAGAGGGCGATTCATGGCTGTGGTGTGGGAGAAACTTGCAAGTTTGTTGTTTGCGACAAGTGGTGTCGGGAATTACCCGTCGAGATCTCGTAAGGATTTGGGGTTAAGAATGCGAATAAGACAATTTTAATATCGGGATAAAGTGCACAAAAGATCGCGAGTAACAAAACAAAAGATGTCGTTGATGTGTTTGATAGAAACTATCATGGTCTAACTTGAAGTCAAGATTCCACACGGTTTCCTCATATTTCACATGTGACGCGTGCAACGCTTGTCCACCTTCTACAGCTTATTCGACCAGGATATGCTCTTTCTCTGTTTACAATGTTTCCTCTTTGGGAACAACAACCATTGAGTAAGGTCATTACAAAGCCCATTCTCTTCCTTGTCTATTTGTAGTATTAGTGAACGGCCAAAGCCTAATTTTTGCCTTGTCCAGTAATGGGGTTGTCCTGCAGATCATTGCAGTTGACCATCTGTTGTCTTGATTTGTTAGTAAGATTAGTCCTGTGCTGCAGAGGCCACCAATTCGACCCCACTCTTTTGTAATGACAACACAAAGTTTTTTGACTGAAATTTCATCGAATCGAGAAAGAGCCTCAGTAAGGAAAGAACCGCATTGGATGCATATATGAGGGAAACTGCCTTACTTAGAGACAAAAAATTTTAAAGTTGTGAGCTTGCTGTAACGAGACAAGGCTGAGAACATTCCTCACATCTAGACTCATGATCATCACCATTTATCCATACTTTCGCCTTTGACCAATATTCTCGAGTAAGTCTCACTCCCATCCTCTCAACCCTGCTACCGAGCTTTGGCCCAAAGCGAACTTATCTCAATAATCCTGATATTCCCGCCAGTACCCCACAGCCCACAAAAATCTGCTTTCCTTGCCACAGGACTGGCCATGAGCTCGTCCGTCTAGCTCCTCATCCAAGCTAGCGCCCCATAGTGACCCATTTGACCCAAGGCTGAAAGAATTCTGCTAAGAGTCAGTGATTGTATAGCTGGACTAGTGGACATTGGGACGCTGGATGAAGCCCGATACCTGCTAGCTCGGCTATGACTTGACCTATTGCCTGGTTGCGTGTCATCGAATGTCCTGGACGCTGTGGAACTTAGACTAACTAACTGAAGACCCCACTGACAGCCCTGAATAGCCTGTAGACCCCTATACTCTCGCCGACTATACGGTACACTGGACCAGATGTCTTCTATACACAGTAGTACTTGACGTCGACATATAGAGTCTTATCCGTCTCCAGTCCTTTTTGCAGTGTATTTCGCGGATAGAACAAGGTTGTACTTACATACATTGTTGTGTACTACGGCCCTGTCTTTCTCATTATAGCGCTGCTAATAGCTGGAGACCTAGTCTGACTGATACGTCTATTGTTGTGATTCGATAAGCGAGTTACATCAACTTTTTTTCTTTTCTTTTCACCTCCCGTTGCCTTGGTCTACATTTCATTCTTTTCATCCGCGGACTTGCTTCGACCTTCCTTTTGCTGTTTCCTTTCCGACCTCTCCCGTGATTGAAGATGGCGTCCGTGTCCGAGAAAGGCAAGTTGCTGCCTCTTCCTGAGCCCCTTCATTCGGTACCCTTTCATCCGGTATAGGGCTAACGGCCTTTCGGTTTGCTGGTCAATGGCTAACACTAGTATCTATTCCAGACGTTCAACAGCAGCCAGAGTCCATCGAGGCCAGTGCGTCTGTTGTCAATGGTGAAGAGGGTGAACTTGAGGTTCCCAAGAAGGTTAGAAGAGCTCTATTTCGCCCCAAAGATAATATTGTAACTAACATGCTTTGTGTCTGACAGCTATGATTGAGCTTGTTGTCAACCTTCCCCATGCGCCTCACAAGACCATTGTCATTGTAAGTGTTCGATATTAATTGCCAATATCACCACCTGTTTACGACCCCGGAGAACATTAAATCGAAACAAAATCCAAACGGCCTAGCCGACATGATGCAACCTCTAACCACATTTATCCGCTACAGGTCTCTACCCAAGAGCAAGTCAACGAGATTCGTCAGACCATCATCGACCAGCCTGATGCCTACCAGTACACCTGCTTTCACCTTGAGCATAACGGCAAGCGCATGAGCGACTTTGTCCCTCTCAGCACCATCGAGGGTATCGAGGAAAAGCTTGAGGTCACTCTTGTTGAGGACCCCTACACCGAAAAAGACGCCCGTATTCACATCATCCGTGCCCGTGACATTCTGGGCCATGCTACTACTCGTATCGAGGCTAGCCATGGCATCACTCCTGGCATCTCTCTGCTGGAGGACGTTGACTCGGCTGCCGGCATCAACTTTGGCGATATTCTAAACCGCAAGACTGAGGAAAGCCAGGAGATTAGCGATTCTGAAATCATCAGTCCCGGGGAATTTAACTTTGAGCAGGTTGCTCCTCCTTCTGACTTCATTCCTTCTGGCTCCAAAACTGCACCTTTGGTCATCCGTTCGCTTAATCTATCACAATGGAACCCGCCGCCGCATCACCTTCGCCAAATTGGACACCTTCTGTATCTTTCGCTCACAACTCTTGAGGGTGAGAACATCCACATCACTTCACACATTAGCGGTTTTTGGACCAATCAGTCGTCCAACGGACGCTTTAACCCTGCGCCTCGTGCCGACCATAGAAAAGCCTTCTCGCACTCCTTGATCGACCTTATCCATACTGTCTCCCCTGGCTTCGATGAAGCTTTTCAGGCCTACCAGAAGTTCCAGAGTACCAATGACCCTCTTGTTACCTTCCACTGCACCAACGCTATCCCCGCTGCCCCGTGGCTGGTTCCTTCTCCTGAGAAGATGGAGAAGCTGCACACTGCGGACCTCAACCGTACGCAGGAGACCTTCCTCCTGGCCGGTGTTGACAACACCGACTCGCTCCGTGATTGGAACGAGGAGTTCCAGTCAGCCAAGGAATTGCCCAGAGAGACTGTTCCTGATAGAGTGTTCCGGGAGCGTCTTCTGTCCAAGCTCTATGCCGACTACGTCGAGGCTGCCACCAAGGGTGCCATTATGGTTGCCCGTGGTGAGATTGCCCCCTTGAACCCTACTGAGATTACGGATGCTCAGATCTACGTCCACAATAATGTATTCTATTCTTTCGGTGCCGATGGAGTGGGTACTTTCACCTCTGAGGGTGGCCACGAGGCTGCCCGTGTTGCCACTGGTAAGGACGTTGCTGGTGTTCGTCTCGTCAACCAGCTGGACATTGACGGCCTCTACACTGCTGCCACCGTCATTGTCGACTACCTTGGCAAGCGCATTGTTGGTCAGAGCATTGTCCCTGGTATTTTCCGCCAACGCGATCCCGGTGAGAACCAGATTGATTACGGTGGTGTCGAAGGCAAGGACATTGTTGCCGCCGATGAGCGCTTCAAGGAGCCCTTCTCCAAGCTATCCAAAGCCCTCAAGGTCAAGCCTCATGCCGTCTGGGACAAGGACGGGAAGCGCTTTGATCTTGAAGCTTCAGTTGAAACCAAGGGTCTTCTTGGTACTGATGGCCGCAAGTACGTGCTTGATTTGTATCGCATTACTCCTCTTGACTTCACCTGGATGGAGGGTCCCGATGACTACCCTCACCGCATGACCGTTCTCCGTCCCGAGCTGGTTGACATCTACGCCCGTAACAAGCTTCGCGAGTGGGCCGAGGAGCAGACCAAAAAATGGGATGAAGCTCAGAAAATTAAGAAGGAACTCGAGGCGGCTGAGAAGCCTGCCGAGTTTAAGGATGAGAAAAAGGAAGAAGAAAGCGAGAAGTCTGAAGAAAAGTCTGAGGAGAAGACCAATGAGAAGGAGCCTACCCGCCCCCTCTAGACTACAGCAAGTTCGAGTTTGCGCTCAACCCCGATGTCGTATCCGGTCAGAACCCCCAAACCGATGAGGAGATTGCCGAGTACGATGCCGATAAAGACCAGGTTCTTGCTGCTTGCGCCTACCTCGTTGACAAGGCAATTCCCACTCTTGTTGACGAGTTGCGCAAGGGGGAGGTTGGCTTCCCTATGGATGGTGCCTCCTTAGCCACTCTGCTGCACAAGCGCGGTATTAACATCCGCTACATTGGTAAGATGCATAGCTTGTCCGGTGACGAGCCTAGCCTAGCTGCTCTCCGCATTGTCCTTACCCAAGACATGGTCACTCGTGCCTTCAAACACGTGATCCGCAAGTACTTGGCTGAGGTCCCCTTCGTTCTGTCAACTGCTTGCTACGCCCACTTCCTCAACTGTCTGCTCGGCTCACGTCTGTCGGAGGCCCCTGAGGCTGACATCTCCGAGGAGTTCCGTCAGTTGTACCCTGATGCTAGCTACGAGTTCAAGACCGTCACCACTGGTTCTCTCAAGGCTAAAATCGAGCATGAGGTTAAGACTCGCTTTCGTCACAAGCTGTCAAGCGAGTGGATCCAGGAGCTCCGCACAGTCCCCGTCCTCCGTGAAATCTCCCTGCGTCTGGGTCTTCAGCTCCAATGCAAGAAGTACGATTTTGGTCTGAAAGAGGGTGGCTTCCAGGTTGATACTGCCGCTACCAACGGTGCCGCTACCACTGCCGAGACTTCGGCTGCTACTAACAGCAAAAAGGGCAAGAAGGGCAAGAAGCCTACTCTCAAGCCAACCGAGGTTTCTCCCGTCAAGTCTTTGAACATTACTTTCCTTGCCAGCGACATTGTTAACATCGTTCCCGTAATCAAGCACTCAACTCCTCGTTCTGCCCTCGCCGAGGAGGCTTTCGAAGCTGGCCGCATCTCTTTGATCCAGGGCCAGCGCAAGCTTGGCCAAGAGCTCCTTCTAGAGTCTCTGTCGTTGCACGAGCAGATCTACGGTATCCTCCACCCCGAGGTTGCCCGAGCTTACAACTCTCTGTCAACTCTGTACTATCAGATGGACGAGAAGCACATCTCTGTCGAGCTCGCTCGTAAGGCCATTATTGTTTCTGAGCGCACTGTTGGTGCCGACTCCTCAGAAACTCTTCTCAACTACCTCAACCTGTCGCTCTTCATGCACCAGCTGGGCAGATCCGACGTTGCTCTGGTCTATGCAAAGCATGCACTGAAGCTGTGGGCCCTGATCTTCGGTGAGAACCATCCCGACCAGGTCACGGCTCTCAATAACGCCTCCGTCATGCTGCAGCAACTCAAAGAGTATGGGGAGTCCCGTCGCTGGTTTGAGCATACGTACAAGGTCTGTGCCGAGGCCACTGGCAACGAGACGGTCAACGTAGCCAGTTTGCTCTTCCAGCTCGCTCAGGCTCAGGCTTTGGACACTGACTCCAAGGCTGCTGTCGTTAGCATGCGCAAGTCCGCCGGCATCTTCCGCACCATCCTGGGTGCCGAGGACAAGAACACCAAGGAGGCCGATGCCTGGTTGTCGCGTCTCACTCAGAATGCCGTTATGCTGGCCAAGCAAGCTGCTAAGAGTTCGTCTAGTGCCGCCGTACCTGTGATTGGCCGTGGCGTCCAGCAAGTCAAGTCGGCCACTGCCAAGGAGAGTACTCCTATTAATCAGCAATCTATTGACAATGTTGTGAAGTACATCAATGGCGACAAGACCAACACTGGCGGTAGCAAGAATAAGAAGAATAAGAACAAGAGTCGTCGTTAAAGGTTTTTTGAGGTCACAGGATAGGTGATGATGCTTGGCCGGAAGGAAGGATTTGTACATTATTGATGCGTGCTGTTTGGTTTCTTTTCTTTGGGATGTTTGCTAGTGATTAGGAGTTATTCTCTTTCTATCTTGTCGTTTATTATCTTTGTGGTTATCCGCCGCGTTAAAAGAACTGAATGTTTGTATCAGGAATATCTGGAGTTAACGGCGTGACCGTTACGTGACGTATTCTTGGGTATTGTTCATGATGTAAATCTATTTGTTCAATATCTATGTTTATCTCGTGAATCAATGACTGAATAAGAGCATTGGATCACTGATTCTTTCACTTTTCCAGTTTGATATCCACCTCTTCAACCTTTCACTTTCGGAAGTGAATGGAAATCTCCAATACTCTGGAAGCCCTTCGTCAAATCAAACCCATCCTCCTCAACCTCAACCGCCGGCTCCGGAGAAACCGCCGAAAGTTCCTTCGTCATCTTCTCTGAAACAAGACCAATAACGTTCAAATCAACACCAGCAACGGCTTTGGCAACAGCCTGCCCCGCGGCAACAGCCCGGGTTTCCAACTCCTCACGCTCCTGTTCCTCCTCCTGTTCTTCAACATCGTTCTCGTTATCTCTCTCCCCATCCTCATTCCCACTAACCTTCTCATGCATCGCTCTCTTCCTCATGAAACTCGGCGACTCACCAATCCGCGGCGGACTACTCCCAACACCCATGCCAATCCTGAACCCCCTCGTCGGTGACGAATCGAGGACACCGGTGAATGGTGTCACAGTAAAATCCATATACTTCCAAAAGGCGCTGGCGACGACGTCGGCATCCCTTGGCTCGGTTTCTGCACGGTGCTCGGTGGGGCTAACCGCGGGTTAATCCGTAAAGGCGCCGGCGTGACAAAAGATGCATTATCATCTTGTAAGAACGACGACCCCATAGAGGGGGACCGCGGGGCAGCCAGGGTTTGCTGGGAGGACGTTGGCATTTTCGACGGCGTGGCCGTCGCAGCGGGGGGCGCCGGTTGCTGGATGGTAGGCATTTGGTAGGTGGTTTGGGTGGCCGATGATGGAACTGGCTTGCGGGATGTGCGAAGGCGGGGAAGGGGTGAACCGTCGATTGCGACGCTGGAGCTGAGAGGGCCCTTACGACGGACGGGGCGGTCGGGGGTGGCAGCGATTGGTGTCTTGTCAGTGGTGGCTGTGGGTGAATGGATAGGGCTGAGACGTCTCTTTCTGCTAGAAGCCGCCATGTCACGAGGGCCTTGAGTAATGTAGTTGAGTTGGCTAGGCGAACTGGGAACCGATGATCCTCTGTGTCCACCACGTCCACCACGGTAGGCACCGCGGATCATATCATCTCGGGTTTCTGGGACCAGTTGCCACTTCATGCCTTTTCCGGGTTCATCTGTAGTACGCGCAACTTTGTCGAAGGCTTTGTTGAGAGATAGGTTGTGCCGGATGGAATTTTGCCAGCCGCTGGGGGCTGTTTGCGGTAGTAGGAATATTTGTCAGTGATGTAGGTGTAGATACCGTTGAGGTTGAGCTTTTCATCCGGGGTGTTAAGGATTGCTTGGGTAATCATCTGAGCGTAGCTGTACTGTGGCTTAATATGCGAGTTGACTTCGAGGGAAAGGTCGATGTCTTGATGATGGGTAAGCGGAGTACTAGGAATTCCAGACATCCGAGGGGTTGCAGTAACAGTTGAACGACCAGCAGACATCGGGGTTCCAGGGCGCCGATAGTTGGCGGGGGCGGGCAAGATAGGCTGCGGGAAGCTCATAGAGTGGGTGATGGAACTAGGGATCTCACGAATGGCGGATCCACCGGCAACAGATGAAGACCGGGGCATTGGAGTCTCAAGGTTGACTGAGGGCGTCGCAACATTACGGGCAGGAGTCGATATGGGCACACTGGTGTTTGCGGTCATGGGTCTCGAGACCAAAGTTGCCCGCGACTTAGCAAGCCCGGCACGGGCAAGGTAGTTGTCGCTAATGTGCATAGGGTATATTTCCGTTGGAAGGACAAACATCATCTCAACACCAGCAATGTCAATAACATTGCCACTTTTGAGAGCTTTCGATTCGCTGCCCTTAACAGTATGCCCGTCCAATCTCACACCATTCCGCCCCAAGGCACGGAGATGCCATTCTTCGTTATCGGAATGAAAGAAGATTTTAGCATGTTGGCGTGAGACAGTCTTGCTAGGACCAAGGTCAATGTGCACGGCATCTTCCTGGTCGGCCAAAGTCGGATCAGCAGCAAGAGCAGCAGCAGCAGCAATGGGATCGGGATTGCGGCCAATATGGACCTCGAGTTTGGTGAGATAGAAAGTCCAGTCGGGGGCGGCGATTTTAGCGTATGCCTTGACGCCTTTGTCAGAGTCGTGAAGTAGGTTGGAATGATCTCTGCTGGCTTGAACGGGTTCCTTAGGGGCAATGAGATGTTGGGTGACGACAGAGACGAGTTGATCACCGTCGACATCGGCGGCATTGGAGGCAGCGGAGGGTTGCCCGTCAGTTAAATCGTCATCGGAATCGTTGGCATTATCGACCTGAAACAAAGACATTATGTCAGTAAATTAACTGTCTTTACTCAGGATAGCGAATACATTCCAGTCCAGTATGTCAACGACCTAGAAGCAAGCAAGATGGCTAGATGCATTCGAGTCGCATGTATGCAGTATTTTCATTTTGTATTTGCATGTGAATGATTACACTGTTTACCGCCTGTCTAGTCGCAACCATGGCGAAAATCTAGGATGGAAAAAACTGCTAGTGAAGAAAACGCCTACCTTTTTCTGACGTTTCACCGCTCTATTGTCGTCTTCGGAAGCAGCAGAAATTGAAATTGACGGCGTCTGGACTTCCCGCTTCGAATTTGCGCGGCTTCGTGGGCCTCGTTTGGCGGAGGAGGGCCCCATGATTGTGCTTCTAGTTAGGTTGGAAATGAGTTGAGTGACGATGTTTGGTGTCAAATGGTGGGATTCATGGGTGATGATGCAGTGGGATTGGGCGCTTGAACAGCAAATGCACAAAAGTAAACAATCAGTTCGACTGTTTAGGCCAAGAAAAAAATCGATAGTTGATGGTGGTGAATAAACAATGAAAAGTGTTGATAGCGATGATGGTACAGAAGGAAACTGCGAATGACGGAGGTTTACCCAACATTCAAGAATAAAATTCTGCAAAACTAAATATTTCGAATCGGAAAGAGCAATGATCAATATTTGAATGGGCAGAAAAGAAAGTTTCAGTAGCTGATGGCCACACCTTCTCCCAAGACGATATTTTGCAGCAGGCCCCAGTAATCGAACCCTAATTCATTGGTTGTTTCCAACTAAGAGACCCACAAAAACTTGCGAATTAGGGAATCAGACAAGGGCAAGCATTGTTGACTAAGTTCAGGCGGCAAAACATGGATTTGGTCGGGAAACGTGGGGAGCAGAACGGAAGGGACGATCCAAGATATGGAAGACGTGCATGCACTTTCAGGAAAAAACTACTCATTGGCAATGGAACCCAATAGAACAAAGGCACGGTACGATATCTGTACTTTTTGTGCATCTAGAATCTCTCTCTCTCTCTCTAAAAAAAATGAATTAAATGGTAGTTGTTATGGTTGTAGTAATGAAGAGGTTGGATAGAAATTGCGATTTGTGAGCAAGGCAACAGAGCGTCACCGCTGAGTGTCCAAGTGTTGT
Source organism: Meredithiella fracta (assembly GCA_023677585.1). Lineage (NCBI taxonomy): Eukaryota > Fungi > Ascomycota > Sordariomycetes > Microascales > Ceratocystidaceae > Meredithiella > Meredithiella fracta. Next base: position 528,493 of record JAGXCV010000001.1, on the reverse strand, counting down.
CAGTCCAACCACCCAATGAGCCCATGGAGAGATAATAGTGGAAGAAGGTGATTATTTGGGGAAAAGAGTGGCCGGTTGTCCTTGTATTATTGGATGGCTGAGTGAGAAACTACTACGGAGGGAAGGATAGAAGTAATCAGGTAGATATCATGATGATAGGGTAAATTTGATGCCGAGATCTTAGTAATGATGAACACCAAGAGCAAATTTCTAGAATCGAAAAGCTTTGTTACTTGCAGCTTGCAATAGTTGGTGCGATTATAGCAGGGACCTGGTTAATGATGTATGACAAACAGTAAATGCGAACTGAATGAAGATCATGGGCATGCAGGACGAGGGTGGAGAATGTGGTTGAAACTAATTGTTTTCTTTTTGTTCCTTGAACATGCATATCTGATATATTCATGCGATTTATGGCGATCATGTCAACAGCTAAGTAGTACAATATACGCTGACTAGTGATCCTCACTGAGCTGAGCTGCAAGTGCATTCCCTTGAGATAGATCACCAACTGCGAAGCTATTTCTTAGCTATATTTGACTAGTTTATTGTGTTGATTATTCATATCTTCATTTATGGTCATGACCTCTTTATCATCCTGACAGCATCTTCACATCAGTAACATCTGCAGTTCGTACGACTAACAAGATTCAACACCACATGGACTAGGTCAAATGCTATAAAAATGGGTTCACGCTACAATGAACAGCCGCCCAATCTGTTTCAAGCAATGGTTTGTGCATCGAAATAATTTATGATTTACTTCGACATAAATAGGAAGCAGATTTAGTTTCCCGATACTTCGATATTGTTGGCTTGTGATAAACACATTAGTGAAATAAGAGCTATCTGTCGCGTATCCTATATTTGTATAAGACATATTCTTTGAAAGATCTTCCTAGTCACTATCTCTTCTAGTAAATCCAACTGTGAATCATCATCTATTAAAAACTAGCATAAAAACTATCCTTCCTCGCCCCACTCACTTAGCTCTCATAACGCGCCTGCCCCACTAATCGCCGTGTTTTTGTGAATCCAATACTTTATATACACTAGGGTCTGGTAGTATCAGGCAACTAGGGTCCATATTTAATAAAGCCCTTGTCCTTGCTTGATTTACCTTGTTATTTGTGGATTTATCAAGACGTTGATCATTTAGTGAAAGATTAATTGGTATAAGTGGGTACTTGCATGAGTACGAGCATATTGTAGTTTTGTAGTATGGAGAAGCGATGATATTGTAACTTAGTCATATTAGGATGTTACTGTCGTACATCAACATCATCGGGCCTCTGATGACCCAATCATATAAACTTAGCATAGTTCGAATCACGTTAGATGCTGACCTACACCGTCAACTCTACTAGAGCACAAACCATCTCGGCCAACTTATATCTTTCCCCTCTTCTGTCATGACGAAGAGATGTCATATTCTCAACAACTGCAACGTCTGATTATGGAATAGTGACATCCAATGAACCACTTTATGTCCTCATCACTTCAGAGGAATCATAGATGTCTATAGAGGTACTAATATCATGCTCAATACTTCTCATGGGATGTGAAAGGGTTACCTTGATGAATTCATGCTATTGAGCTTCTTGATTGGGATGGTGATTGAGTAGTAGGTCGAAATGAGGGAAAAGTGATAAGCTGTGTATAAAAGGTAGATTATAGTTGATGAGATGAAGAAACTGGAATACTCAGATCATTACCGCCCTCACCATCACATTCGAGATGATCAAAATCTACCGAATCACCTGCTTGGCGGCCCTCGCATCCGCCGCTGCCAACAATGTAGCCCCGAAACTGGTATCCGAACTGATTGTTCCTGGTGCCTTCATTCTTGAGCTAGCATCTGACCAAGTACTTTTCCTGTCTACTTCTTTCCGCCATTTTTAACTAACCCCACTTCTTAGAGCCCATCTGACTTTCCCTCAACTCTCAAATCAACTCTTGGGCTTCCCATAATCACTCGTCAAAACATCACTTCATCCATTTTCAATGCCATTTCCATTCATATAACCAACGGGACCGTCCCCATCAACCAAGATGATGTCGTTTCCATTATGTCCGCTCACCCCCAAATCGTCAAAGCCTGGCCCATCCACAAGATCTCTGCTCCGTCCCCAATCGTCCACTGGACTGGAACCAATAAATCATTCTCGACAACCCGCAAACGCTCAATTGAAAACCCGCCGCACCAAATGACCCAAGTTGACCTCCTCAACGCCAAAAACATTACCGGTGCCGGCCTGCACATCGCCATTGTTGACACCGGCGTCGACTATTTGCACCCAGCCCTCGGCGGTTGCTTCGGACCCAGCTGTCTGGTCACGAAAGGGTATGACTTTACCGGTGACTCTTACGATGGATCATCGGTGCCAATTCCTGATAATGACCCGTATGATGAGTGCATTGGCCACGGAACCCACGTTGCCGGGATCATCGCTGCGCAGACGAATATTCTTGGCTTTCTTGGGGCCTCTCCCGATGTCACGCTCGGCATGTACCGAGTTTTCGGATGTTAAGGAGATTCCACATCAGACATCATCATGGCCGGTATTACAAAGGCCTATGAAGATGGTGCCGATGTCATTACAGGATCTCTAGGTGCTAGTAGCGGATGGGCGCAGGATCCGGTTGCCGAGTTGACAGCTCGGATAGTGGCGGCGGGGATCCCGTGTACTTTTGCAGCGGGGAATGAAGTTGGGGGAACGGAGGGGGCATTCGGCGTTAGCTCGCCGTCCACTGGGAATGGGGTTATCTCCGTTGCATCGTTTGAAAGTGTTCGAGTTCCCTCTTATGATTCGGATGCGGAAACAGTCGTTTATGGGAATGCGGATGCTTCTGGTGGTTTCGTCAACTCATTTTCTAGCTGGGGACCCGTTTGAGATTTCTCTAGATTGAAGCCGCAGTTTGGATCACCTGGTGGAGACATCTTGTCAACATATCCGAGGGCAATGGGAAGCTACGCTATCCTATCGGGCACCTCAATGGCGACACCTTTAATGGCTAGTATCATGGCGTTGATCATTCAGGCTCGCGGAACCCATAACGCTGAGGTGATTGAGAGGTTATTATCGGCTACAGCGAGACCTAATTTGGCGAGACATGAACAGGATGATGGGACCGTAATCACTGAGTCTTTACTAGGTCCGGCGATCCAGCAGGGTGCAGGGTTGGTTCAGGCATATGATGCGGCGTTTTTAGAAGTTGAGCTGAGTGAATCGGCATTGGCGTTTAGCGATCTGGATAATATTCCGGAGTCGTTGACATTTTCGGTAGTCAACAATGGAGTAGAAGAAGTTGAGTACCAATTTGGTTATTCATCTGCTAGCACTGGCCTAACCTACTATCCCATTTACCGAGAAAGCTCTGTCGTTCTGTCAACTGAAGTTGCCACTGTCCAAGTCTCTCCCGAAACTGCTACCATCAAACCCGGATCATCTGTCGAGATCACTGTTAAAGTCACATCACCCAAGAACCTTGAACCCGATCTTCTGCCAATTTATAGCGGCTTCATCACTCTCAACTCAACTAATTCTTCTCTCTCTCTTCCGTTCTTCGGCGCTGCAACCTCTATGAAGAACATTACTGTTATCCCCCCCGGCCGGACCTACCTTTCCCGTAGCGATGACCCATACAGTCCCAAGATTATCGCTAACTTGACTTTCCAAATCCCTGTTCCCGACAATTACTCCGACTGGACAGTCATTATACAAAATACATCCGATACTGTCCTCCCCGTGGGCGTCTTGCCGTCAATCTACATCTGGGAAACCGTCGGATCCCCGGAAGTCCGGGTCGACCTTATTCCACTTGATATTCCAACGGCTTCTGGTGGGGCTCAGGCTTTCGACAATAATCTGGGAATCAAAACGCTGGGAAATGTTGCTGGGTGGCCGAGAACATACACGGCGCCGACGGGGTTGTTGGAGGGGTGGAATGGGTTGATGGAGGGTGGGGAGTATGCGCCGCCGGGATATTATCAGTTTAGGTACTTGGCGTTGAGGCCGTTGGGGGATGTGAATGTGGCAAATGATTGGGATGTGTTGTTGTATGTGCCGTTTTATGTGGTGTATGTTGAGTGATGGCCATCCGAGACTAAGAAAGTACTGTCTGCAGTGTCACTAGCGTGTTACACATATTTAGTGTCTAGATAGTATATTGTATGTCTAATTGAGTCAAATCATCAGTTATCAATTGAATGTTTGTATTGTTTCTTTCTGGGGACGATAGGAACACTCTTGTCGGATCTGACTATTTGACTGGGTATGTCTTATTCTGTCATGTGTAAGCGCTCATATCGGGTGGTATTTATGAACGGCGTATTTGTAGCCAATTTTTTGTTTCGTGGATATATCAACTCGCCACAGGGAAACATAGATAAATAACCTACTTACTACTTCTCATAGCTTAAAATGCCTTGGGAGTACTCTGGCATGTACGACAATGACGATGACTTTGACATCTGGGACGAAGACTCCTCGCCTAAAGAAAGCAGACTCTATCCTAACGCGGACGGATCATTGTCTGGACATCTGGATAACGAAACTCTACTAGATGACGAAGATACCCTCATAATCCCGAGAACAGGATTTCGTAATACTATGGGACTTATATATCGGGAGATCATACAGACGCATCAACTGGAGAAGATAATTTTTACCCAGGTTCCGACACATACTCATGTATCCGAAAATAACAAAACATCATGTCATCCGTTGTGGTTCCCCAAATTTGATCTTAATATGATTCAGTATTGGATTAAAGAATTGGAAGATGATATTACTAGTACTACCCTCCAGGTAAGAATCTAGAGCAGCATCAAAAACTTATTATCAAAACTAATTAAGCTTTGCAGCACTCCCTCACGATTTCCGTCTAATTAATGTCCCTGAAGGCTGCCTCGCTTTTCCTGGCTCTAATACGCCCGCACTCTACTACCTTGCTTTCAGCTACATATGTGGGAGACCTTCTCTAATCTCTCCCCAGCTTCCACTTCTCTGAAAATCATCCATCATGGCCTACGGTCTTCCACAAATATGGTATATGGACCGCCCTTAACGTCCCAGGATTCTCCTCAACAAATACATGGATTTAGCGTTCGAACTGGGCTTCGATTACGTATAGATTGACCAGTTCTGCATCATCCAAGAAGGAAGCCACGGAAACAAGAATGTCCAAATTGGGATGCTGAATCGGATATACCAACAAACGTCTCTCTCGTTATGCTGTGACTTCAATGACCACGATGCTTGGTGTATCCCTGGCTTCCGAGAAGGCAGTGCCTTTCCAGACGGCATTGACCTTCAACAATGGCATCTTAGTGAGAATAATTCAAATGTACACAACACTTCCTCGCTTGAACCATTGTTGTCAACCCAATGACACCAAAAATGGTGGGCTTATCAAGAAAACGTGGGTTCCCTAACACTTGCTATATCTCTGACTTCCGAGTTAAGTTCCGCGCACCCAAGTTCATGGCCGATGAATTAGATGTGTAGACGGTCGCTGGCGCATCCAAATGTTGGAGTTCACATAATCGATGCGATATTGCGTTTATGAGTGGGCTGAGAGGAAATCCGCAGCTGTCGGAATGTCCCGATCGGGGGTTCTATTGACACGACATCATTGGCTTCAATGATCTGTGGAAGAAGACATTTAAGATGATCAAAGATCCAGATAGTGACTTTTAGATGATCAATTCGTATTGGTATTTCCCGAATAATTCAATCATAATATACGACGCACACTCTGCGTTTCTGCAAGATTACACAAGGCGCACTCCCTCATTTTCATCCGACATACTCAACGCCTCACTCAGCGTCGCCAACTTTATTTTCACAAAGTTCAAGACTTGGTATTCCTGGAGAACCCCGAAGCTACCTTCCCTGACTGCCTCCTCTGACTAGACGCATCTGAAACCGACCAGATACCATCCAATATCAGCGCTCCGAGATGGTCTTGGTGTTCTTAGATTGGCCCAGAATTCCCGATTAGAATAGTCGCTGATGAGCGAAATTGGAAATGCTCTGGTGACTCAACTGAGCGATGATATCTTTATCTGCGAATGGGATATCGCCTCGAGGGATCACAGACTGAAAGACCGTGGCACTATTGGCACAATGGCGGAGTTAGTAAAGGCGATGATTCGTCCAGGATTGGGAATTCCGATTGGCTCGTTGTTTTCTCTCGCAGCAGTGATTGATGTATCTGATGCGACTTTTAGCATTAGTCAATATGGCAAATTGCGCACTCTTGAGATCAGGGGATTTGGTGTCGTTAAATTGGCATTCGAGTTCGATATGTGGTCCCTTCCAGTTCATTGATTGTCACATCGTCCAGTCAGGTTTCTGTTGAAGGCAAGTCACGTAAATGGACTACACGACGTTATGCTTGTGAGATCGATACTTTCCGGTATATTGCACATGGTGAGATATGAAACTTTATTTATGAAGTTGAAGGGGAATATAAATGGAGGTCCCGATCTTCTCCAGGATCCCGGATGGTATTGCGAAGGTGCTCGACATGAGCGGGAGCGGCTCCTTGGACTTGATTCCTTGGAAGTTGGTATTGTTGTTGAAGTAAAGTTCTAATGATTATTTTTGTTTCTCTATATAAACTTGGACCCTCAATTTGTCTTTTAGAGACCTAATGCCATTCTCATGATTTGCATGAACTCCCACACATGCTCAAACCGTGTGTACAACGGCACTGGTGCCACTCTAATGACATCCGGTCTTCTCTGATCCACAACAACTCCGGCTCTTTCAAGCGCCTCCGCAACTCCCTCCATCAACCCCCCCTTGAATTTCACACTGAGCTGAGTTCCCCTTTGATTCACGTCTCTCGGAGTCAAAATCTCAAAGACCGAACCAAGTCCCTTCTCCCTCGCATCCGTCAAAATCCCATCCAACAAAATCTCCGCATACCCCGTCATCACTACTGACTTCTCTCTGAGCTCTCTCATCGAAGTCTTCCCAAACACTGATAATGCCGCCTTCAAACTCACCAAATCCACTGCCGACGGATTCGATAACTGGAATCCCGACGCCCCCACTGTCGGCTCAAAATTATTCCTCATTTGGAACCGCGATTCTTTATCGTTGCCATACCACCCCGCTAATCTCGGTCGGTATTCAAACCGCTCCTCGTCATCCTCTGGGGTCCCGGAGGCCTTGGCAACTTTCTCGACGCCGCCGTGCTTAGAGTGAACAAAGGCGCCGGCGATAGCTCCAGGGCCGGCATTGATGTATTTGTAAGTGCACCAGACAGCGAAGTCGACGTTCCAGTCGTGCATATTAAGCTCAACGTTGCCGGCGGCGTGGGCCAAGTCCCAGCCGACGGTCAATTTGCGGTCTTTGGCAAACTTGGTGATCTTTTCCATTTCGAAGAGTTGGCCAGAATAGTATTGGATGCCGGGGAGAATTACTAATGCAATGGTATCCTTATATTCTTCAATGATATCAAGAATGTGCTGGGTAGATATTATAGACCCATTGTCAGGCTCAATGAGGATCAGATGGTCTTCCGAAAGCCCATGCCACACCAACTGGCTCTTGACGGCGTAGATGTCGCTAGGGAACGGCTTCCATTCCATGACAATTTTGGTCCGTTGGCCTTCAGGTCTGTAAAAGCTAGCGAGCATCAAGTGCAAATTGACGGTCAAGCTGTTCATTAAGACAAGCTCTGAGGCATCAGCACCAATGAGATCCGTAGACATTTCCGCACAACTGGCGGAGAGATCTTGCCAGGCGGGCAACGCGGACCCCACAGGGGTCCGGAAGTGTCCATTGACGCCGAGACCAGCCCAGGTGTCGAGGTGAGTTCTGAGGTACTCTCTCAAGGCGACTGGTTGCGGGCCAAGAGAGTTACCAACAAAGTAGAGTGGGCTCGGATTCAGCTGAAGTTAGAGTTAGTGATAGTCGAATACAGGAAGTTAGTAGACAGATGGCTTACCAGACAGGCCTTCACCGCGAACGGATGATTTGGTGGGAATGATGAACTCAGAGCGTAGGTGGGCAAGGGTGTCTTGCGCATCCAAAATAGAAGCATATTCTTTAGTCGTAGAATTTTCGGGGAACTTAATAGGTTCACCGGCGCGGAAAGCGGCTTGCATGGATTGAAGATCTGGCATGATGTAGAGACGGTGCGTTGTATGGTGTGCGAAAAAGTGTTGTAAATGAGTAAATATAGATGGTGGATATTCTCTTAGAATGGATGGGAGAAAACTCATTCGGGGTCTTCGACACTTTATGCTCACTCACTGATATGAGCTTTCGATTAACCCACTTTTGAAAGACATTGCACCTTGGCCCAAAACCACTCCCGTAAACTAACAGATTCTTCTCATCCGAGAAACCCATACCAATCCGACATCCGAACTTCATTAAACCCTGTCCCAAAACGACAAATTACCAGCTTCTTCATAAATCATATATCATCGCTCTCCATCCGCCTCTATGATCGTTTATCCGAGTGGCATAATATCACAATAGCTGGTGGATTCCGGATGATCCGAGCCGCTTTTTGTCGGAATGAGCAGGTGCTAAACACCTAACTCGGTGCGGAAAAATAGGAGACAAATATCGGAAAAACCGCATTATTCGGGCTATGCAAATCGAGACGGATGAAGGGTGTTATGATGATACCGACATTTACATAACATGGTGCAACAGAAGTGATTCGGTGAGGTGATATCATGTTGCGGTCTCGGATGTGCAAATGCAAATAGAACAATTGATCACTAACATAGCTATTGCCAATTGTTTATATTTCACCATGAGGTCTTGCTGTTTTGAGATATTAGAAACCCAGTTACTATCCATATCTTTAAAAACATAACCGTTCTTTCTAAAAAAATCATTCTTTGAGTAGAATTCTTCACTACCTGCCATTCTGATCCAATTTTATCGGTGACAAAGCACGTTAGCAGCCAACAATGCCCGCCCTCCTATCAACATCGGCACAAGCCAAGAGCACTTATGCAAAATTTCTTGCCTCATACGAAATTTCATCCAATGGCTTCGTCCCAGAAACCAGTCCACTCCTCGTTCTGCCAAACCCCATCTACAAACCATGGGAAGATCTTATCTCGAATCTCCCTAAACTGATCGAGTCCCAAGTGATCAGAAGCCGAGTTGACCGTCTCCCCATAGTTTCGACAGATGGTTTGTCGTCAGAAGAAGAATGGCGCCGTGGGTATGTCATTCTGGCATTCTTAACACACGCCTATATGTGGGGTGGTAGCAAGCCGTCAAAGGTAAGCATGTAATCCTAAGTGTTTCCACCATACCAACTAACACATACTAGATCATCCCTCCACCAATTACCGTCCCATTCTTGCACATTTGTCACTACCTCAATCTCCCACCTATCCTCACCTACGCCGCTAGCAACCTCTGGAACTACACACATCCCCTCAAATCCTTCGTTACCGATCTCGATGCCATTAACATTTCTGCCAGCTTCACCGGCACCAAGTCTGAATCATGGTTCCTCGGAATCTCCATAGCTATGGAAGCTGCTGGTGCTCCAGTGATCCCCCGGATGATCAAGGCCCTTCATAAAGTCGCAGAGCGCGACTATCTTGAAATTTCTGGTGCTCTGTCTGACTTGAAAGACACCATCCTCGCCACAAAGGATCTTCTCAACCGAATGTATGAGCATTGCGACCCAGATGTTTTCTACTTCAAGATCCGTCCGTTTTTGGCAGGTTCGGCTGGTATGGCCCACGTTGGTCTTCCAGATGGCATCTTTTACGATGAAGGCCAAGGGAAAGGTGAATGGAGAGCGCTCCGGGGTGGCAGCAATGGTCAGAGTTCTTTAATTCAATTTTGGGATTTAGTACTCGGTGTCAACCATAAGGGCGAGCCCCTTGCCGAGGAGGAAGCTACTTTTCACGAACAAGTTAGGGAATACATGCCTAGGCCTCATCGTGAGTTCTTGAACTATATCCGGGAACAACCGTCTATTCGAGCCCTTGCTTTATCGCCCATATCTTGTCCAGAACATGCGGAATTACACAAAAATATCAAGAAGCTATTCAAGCTTTGGCAGAATTCCGGAATGCCCACATCCGAATCGTCACGATGTATATCATCTTGCCTTCTCGCCGGGCAAACAAAATGGCACCCAAGGTTGACTTGGCGAGTGCATCAGCGGGAATTGATGAGAAAAATGAGTTGACAGGTACGGGTGGGACATCGCTTATCCCGTTCTTGAAGCAAGCACGGGATGAAACTCTAGTTGCAGGTCAGCGGGAAACACAAGATTGATTGTTGGAAACCTTATAGATACTTTCACATAATAATTGATTTATGTATTTTTTTCCTCTACCTTACCGTAGATGTGTTAGTGGCAGGCCTGATTTTCAACGCATACCCTGAACCCTGCTTTGTCTGACCTCCCTTGAATTTATCCGACATCCGATAATATCCGTCCCATTCCATCTATCAATATGATCAACAACCATCCGACCTCACATCCGCCCTCATAAAAACCTCACTCCCCCACTCCTCTCACAACCACCCGCACCTCTGACTACACTTACTACCCCAATCCACTACCACCATGCCTCCAACTCCATCCTCCTCCACAACCTCCCCCCAACCCTCCCTAACCCAGCGCATGCTCCTTGCCCGTAACCGCGTCCCCCGCGCCTGCACCACCTGCAAAGCCCGCAAAGTTAAATGCAATGGCGACTCGCCCTGCACTAACTGCGTTGTTCGCGATCAACAATCTACCTGTAGATTCGCCCCCCCCGTCACCCCCCGGCGCACCCGTGCATCACATACAGGGCCGTCGACGCTAATGGACGGTGGTATCCAGAGATCGAGTTTGAGTCCACCGGTTCCGAGGCACGCCGAGTTGCATTTTGATAAAAAGGGAAAGGCGATATTTATTGGGGATTGTGCTCCGTTGTCGTTTTTTAATACGATTAGGAAATTGGTTGTGTCGTGTGGGGGGCAGTCAAGGTTTGTGCAGTTCAAGATTCACCAAAATTCAACTTACATGTCGGCAGGATCTGGAGGGGATGGTTCCAAAGGTCCGAAAACTGTTGATGGGTTTGAATTTCGGACGGCTGCGGCGGCGGTTTTGGAGTCTTGGAGTGAAAGAGACATCGAGCTCATGGGACAAGGCCATATCAATGATTTAAATCCAGTGAATCAATTGGGGATGCTTGTGTCTTCTGCCATTGCCATCCATCAACAAAATCCCGAACAATCCCTATCCGAGACCGTGAAGTTGTGGATTCAAACCTCAATCCACATTACTGACACTTCTATTGAGATCCTCCGTATCTTCTTGTTATTGTCATTATCAAACCTTCTCAACAGCCAACTCAACACCTCTTTCATCCTTCTCGGCCTCGCCGGCCGCCTCGCCTACGCCCTTGGCATCCACCGTGCCGAAATCAACAACACATTCCCCCCTGAAATCTCCCTCCTTCGCACCCGCCTCTGGAAATCCCTCCGCATTCTCGATCTCAATACCGCTATTGTCCTTGGGCGTCCCCCCGCCACATCCGACATCGACTGCTCCGTCGACTATAATGACCCCAACGACTCCGATAACCCCAACCTTCTAAACGCCCACGTGCAAATTCTCAAGATTACAGAAGACCTTATCATCGAAGTCTACTCCAAGCAAAAGCTCTCACCGAAAGCAACTAACCTCATCGCCAAAAGACTTGGCAGCTGGTCGGAGAAATGGAGTAAATGCCTGACAACCCTTATTGATGCGGGAAATTCCCCGTGGCCACGGAGTTCAATAGGGTCTCGGCTCGGGGGGCGATGAGAATCATGAGTGCGTACTACTACGCTGTTATGCTGTCTACGAGGCCATTTCTCATGTACGAATTGCACATCCGGTTATCGTCGCCAAATACCGTTGTTCCTAATCTCCATCCATCTCCTTCGGACCCTTCGGAACGTCGCGCAGTGTTTGCCCGGTCTTGCCTGTCGGCTAGCAAGTTGCTTGTTGATCTACATCGAAAATCATCGCTTCCGATTGACCCATTTCTAGTTTCCAGTTTTCTGTTTGTTTCTGCATTAGCTTTGGGTGGCGGTTATCTTGGCTACCTAGGTTCTGTCTATGGTGATGCAGCACAACAGGCAGTCAGCTTACTTCGGCGGTTCTCCAAATATGATGGCCACGTCGATCAATATGCGCCGATTGCCGATGAACTCATCAATGTTGCCAGACAAGAACATAAGGCCCGGGAAGAACGCATCGAACGTGAACGCCGGAAAGAAAGTAACCAATTATTCGGCTTACCAATAGAACCCGAGGTCACGCAGTTGGATGAAAATGTCGAATTCTCGGAAGATATGGGTTGGGAGCAGATGGAGATGATTGACTGGAACGCAAACTTTTGCAGACATATGTTGAGGTTGATGAGGCCATAATGTCGGTCAACGGAATAAGCACTAATAATTACGGCAATCATAGGTCCAAGATCTTTGGTCAGAATTATACAGTTCCAGTTATTGGGCAAAATGAGCGAGTCGATTGGCAAAGTTTCAACATTAGCTAAAAATAATGATATTAATTACAGTTTCTTATTCTTCAACCCTCTTTTCATGATTACCACTCTAAAGCCATAATTCTCATGATGACATCAGCTTGTCGTTTCCTATCCATCCACATGTCATCATGCCCCCTTCAACGGTTAAAAACCTGTATGGTATCTGCGCCTCCTGCAACACTTTAACCATATCGTCCCTCTGCTCGTATTCTACCAGTTCATCAGCATCCGCCGTGATTAGAATCACCTTTGCATATTCCGGCATCTTGCTTCGGTATTTCTGGTTAACAAGAGAGGTAGGTGAACAGAGTGTCCAGTTCGATTCCTCATGGCCAAAAGCATCCGTGACAATCTCGCGGTAAATCGGCGCATACGGGCCATCGGAATGTCTCTACCATTCCTGGGATGTTGTAGATACCAGCCATCCCAATGAGATACTGCGGAACCGGATACCTGTCTTTCCGCCACGCCGTTGAAAATGCCTGGAACATCAAAGTAGCGCCGCAAGAGTGGCCAGTGACGATAGTGTTCATAGGATCGTATTTTATTCTGTCATAGATGGTAGCAAGAGCATCAGCAACGTCTTCGATGTGATCCGGATGTTTGGCATCACGGTACGCTGTAGAAAGTGTCTTGTTAGAATCTTGTGGGTGTGCTGGGTGGCGGGTGAGGCGGTAGTTAATGGAACCCAGAGTGTAGTCGGCGGGAAGCTCCCTGACGGCACTGCTACAGTAGTTGATTTCATTGATAGTCGGGTCTCTCCAGGCGCCACCGTGGATGAAGCTGTAGTCTGTTAATTTTTGAATCTGATGTCCGGTAGGTGCATTAATTTTCACTTACATGACTGTTCTCGGAGTTGCTGACGGGGTTGGCGCCGGCCAAATCGAGATAGTTTGAAGTTCATGCTTGCCATAAGAAATGCGGAAGTGTGAGCGACCCTGCTTAAGTTTCTCCATATTATCTATGATGAAATTATTTTGATAAATAATTGGATTTTCGCGTGGAGTATCTGAGATGAGGGGTTGACGGAATCAAAGTTACATCACCTGTTGATTATATCTCTCGGAAATCAAAACATGACCCCACCACCTTCTTGTTGCGTAACTTTCATCATAGCTCAGGGTTTATCTTGTTGGATACGAATCCTAGCATGATCCGAAAATCCTAGAAAAGTGGTGCCTTTTTCCATTAAATTACACGAGGATGATGACGACCAAATGCTTTCATAATGATGTATTCTTTCAATACACTAATTGTATCATCAAAGTTGTGACTACCATACCCTCAAGTTCATCTATTTCCCTCAACCCCAACCGCCGTCGTATCCGAATGCTTAAATACTGTCACCCCCTTCTAACAATTCTTAACAGTGATCCACAATTAGGATCCGGACAGGCGATTAAAGCATCCGATGTCATCCAGTCATTCCGATGCGTCTTTCTCTGCTTTGCCGCCAACAAGGGAGAACAGCAGCTTTTCAGTAATTCAAGATTAGTAATTAGTTGAACAAGAAATGGTATTTGATATTGACTTACACAGGCTGTAGATGCTAAATCCTTGACCTGAAGGCATCGTCAGCATCTCGCCCCTGAGTTCAAAGTAGTCGCCGGAGCGGGCACCACAGTAGATTGTAGCACCTTCGGGGCAGACAGCTTCAACGCGAAGGTTGTATAGTTCAAAGGAGTCGGAATCGGACATTATAGGCGATAGACGAGATGTGAATAAAGGTATAGGATGGCTTGGATTAGTTAGGAGTTAATTATGAAGGAGTTAACTTGGTTTATAGTAATAACAATGCTGGAAATTGCAATGAGGACTATTATACAAACTACTTACCAGCATTTAATAACGGCAACCTATCAATTTCCTGTCCAATCAATGACGCCCAAAGCTCCCTTCAACTATTCGCCAATCGTAGCCACTACCATCCTTCCGTGTATATCAACCCCAATATTTTTGAAAAGATAAATCGGGAAATACCTAGAATTTATATATACATTATATTAGAATATTCCAATGGTGTCGGCCTGTCTAGATTATGGTGTACGGGGGTTCACCCAACTGCCTTCAACATAATAAATTACGCCGAAAAATAACACTGGAAATATCATAACCCGGGCTATTGTTCCTGAAACGGCATATCTAGTCGGAATTAATTCTCAAGTCCGGTACCTCATAAACAAGCAACCGAGTTGCTAGCCAGAAGATCAACTCTGAACTAAGGGTAAACTTCAGAATCCGTCATAGGAGTCTATTTTATTAAGACCTTTAGAACATCCGAAGATTCGCGTCTACCATAAATTAATTCCATACTAAGTTCTATTTTGCGTAAACCCCCGATTATACCAAGAGGATCTACTTTTCTATGTAGAATTAATTCATCATATGTGTTATGTATTGACACATAAATATACTATACAAGCAACAAATACAACTGCAACGTTGATACGTAAACAAGACATATATATAGTAGTCCCCCTTAGTCTCAGCAAATCTGTATTCAGCAACAGTGGCTCGTTTTTCTCAAGCAAACAAATAGAAAATATAAGATACCAATCGGAAGGATCCCACTTTTGGAAATTCATCCGAAACTCATGTATAGGGTTCTCAGGTTGAGTAGTCTCTCTGACCACAATGCATAATTCTTTCAGTGGAACTCCACCAACAAAGCAAGAACAAGTACGTGATCTACCTCATTTCACGGATGATCACAATCTTAATATACATCTATAAACTCTGTAGTTACTACCTATGTGAAGTCTATCTGTACTCAGCACCACAGTCACCCATCGCCTTGAACACCTCCGCCCGTCTACTCTTCAGTTGCACAACCTCAATCATCTCTCTATCCTCCGCATCCAAAGTCCAGCCATAAGCTTTTGAGTTCTCATCGGCATGTCCACTAACACCCATGCGCGTACCAACTATAACAGCACCAACGTAGTCAAAGTCTAAAACCCATCTCGTAGCCACATTTGAAATAGAAACACAGTGCTTCTTCGCAATGACATCGAGGACATTCAAAAGTTCCTGGAACAGAGCCCAGCCACCCCAAATGCCAATCATCTCGTAGTACTTGCGCTGCGACGGCGTCAAGCCACCCTCAAATAGATCTGGTACGGCCGAACCCAGCCACTTATTCGCCAAGAAACCACCGCAGAGAGTTCCGTAAGTCAGAAGCTTGATGTTGTACTTGCGGCAAACAGCATCCATGGCAAAGGTAGGACGCGAGTCAATGAGGGAAAACTGAATTTGGTTGGTGGCTATGGGAATAGACGCTTCAAGGACAGAGAGCATGTTGGGGGTGTCGAAATTGCAAAGGCCTAGGGCAGTGATGCGAGGGTCGGCGGCAAGGAGACGCATAGCGGGAATGCAGTCGGGATTGGAGTACTGAAAGAAAGTTAGTAACTGTAAATAACAATTGATTGTGACGAAAGACGGAACCACATACGTCTTGCCAGTGGAATTGGAGAAGATCGATTTTGTCGGCGTGAAGACGAGTCAAACGCTCGGTGACGTTCCCGGCAATAACTTCGGGAGTCACGTCGATCGGTCCGAAAACGCAGAATTTGGTAGCAGCGAACAGCTTTTCGGGGTTCTTGTAGCCCTGACGGAAACGGCCCTGTAGTAGACAACCAGTTAGTTCACGATACTTGATCACAAGATACACACTGCCACAAATGAACGTACAAAGATGATCTCAGCGTCACCATAGTGGTCCGCCATGTCGTAGGCAGTAAAGCCTCCAGAAACATAATCTTCAAACTGCTCCATAATCTTATTTTGCGGCGCCACACCCCATGCTGGACTGGACAACTGCCACAAGCCCGAAAACACTCTCGGGACATCCCGCTCACCAACCTTGAAGGTCTCGACAGCTACGGACACTTCATCGCCACCACTGCTAGTCACCGGTCTTTTGATAACCGGCAGTTCCACACCGAGAACCTGGGAAATCAACAGAGCACTCCGCTCAAAGACGAAAGCCTTCTGGGTCTTCCAGTCATCCTGGAGGATAGTCAGGGCAGCGAGAAGCCTCTGTAACCGACCGGACTCCTCGGTGTTCAAGGAGCGAGTTCCAGTGGGAGTCATAAGACGCTTTTGTACAGCAGTAATGGTCTGGACGATATCACCATCGACACTAGCCAGTACCAACTCGACACCATCAGCCTCGATGTTGACGGTAGGGCACATTTCAAGGACAGATGCCAACAAATCGAGGGCCTCGGTGACAATACCGGCACCAAGGGTACTCCGAATGCGAGCCTGCGTTACAGCAAAGTTCTCGCCAATTGGGTTTCCCTCGGTCTGGAAAAGGGGAGACGGGATAGCAAAAGGTGTCCGGAGCAGGCAGGCGGCGGCATGGTGTTCGAAGGCGGTGCTGTAGGAAGGAGAGGTAGTAAGGAGGGCACGGAGGACAGTACGGAGAGTTGCGGGGGGCAAGTTGGCGATGATGGTGTCAGTCATGAGGTTGATGTGGGCCGTTTTAGCCTCGGAAGAGACGGAGGGTGCCATTTTGGGGAGATGTGTAAGTGATAATGGGTGGAGAGAAGATCTTTAGCGGAGAAGGAAGGGGAATTGGAAGTGGAAGGGAAATGAAAATTCGATTGTTACTCAAGATGGAGTCGTTTAGTTAGTTGGAGTGGGCGATATTGAGTTGATAGATGGATTAGACGAGTGGTAATCGGCTGAGAACTTGGTCGAAAGATATCGTTTATGGTAAGACAATGTTCCAATAAATTTATTAGATGATTATCTCGTTATAATCAGATGAGAATTAATTCTTGTTAGAGGTATCAAGGCAAGTTATCGTGAGACAATAAGTGAGCAGTTGGAAGGGAACTCTAACAGCGAAACTCGACAAAGCAAAATTAACGTATTAAAGTAACGAAATATATAATAAATGACATCAAAGTATTCAACAGTTGTAATGATGGAAGAATATTCGAAAATAAGAAATAAGTAAAGTCACCACGATATCAAAATCAAGATAGCAAGATAACATCTCTCCTCATCACCGAGGCATTCCGAAGCCAACCTATTATATGAATTCCTTGCCACTATACAACTAAACTTTATTCATCCACCGGTGCTCTCCTCAATAGATCTCAATCTAGAACCCATTAACCTAGAATAACCTCTTGACGCTAGTGCCGTCTCGTTCCAACCCGCCATGGCAGTGTCTAACACCAATCTCGTTCTCTCCTAATCGTTCCAGCATCAGCAAGATCAAACAAACCAATAAAATCCCATCACGAAGCAAAAGTCAAAGCATCCGGCTCTAACCCGAAAGAAGCCTCCCACCGGTACCACATACCGAAAGAATCGTCAATTAATTAGCACCATACACATCACGACCCTACATAGCCAGCTCCGGGCGTGGGGAGACGCCAAGCTTTGGTCAATATCAGAGGCTGATGAGATCAAGAAGTCGCCGGCGGGTGGCGTCGTGTGCTAGGGATTGCCTCGACCGCCGGCCTTAGGTTGATATCTCCAGAATTACTGTTAATCAGTCGGAATGCCTGGGCTAGTCAACCCCTGTCCTTCAGTTGACTCTTCAGTGAGGGAACGAGTCTTGAGGAAGCCAAAAGAGAGCATTGTTTATGGAATATTTTGAAGAACAAAATATCGGTATTTTTGCATTTTACTTAATATTTTGCATTAAAGATTCGTTTTCGGTAAATGTCTCAAAAATAAATATATTTTTCTTCCATTAGATTTCTATTTACTTTCTCCTTTTCCCAAAATATTAAAATTCGATCAGCACCATCTAGCACTCCATAGTATGCCCCGATATAGAACGTAAAACCAAGACAATTGGACAGACATTCACAATCACATCAATAATGGTCTTACAAAAACACCGGTCCTCAAGCACTAAGAAGAACTGTAGAATATATATATATATACTAAAAACATGTTTCATCAGTACACCTTTCAGAGTATCATTTTATCAAGATCACAAGTACGGTTTGTCCCACATATGCCCTCATCTATGCACATGTCGTCACATTACCCCTCTTCGCCCTATACATTCGACCTGATATGTGTTTGGGGCTATCTGAGTGGCATTGTGTGCCTTTACAGAGTATCATTCTCGGATAATTTTTCTTCTATTTTTATATACATTTTTCTTTTGACGATGTTCGACGTCTAGTGGTCGATTAGCGAACTCTTGTGGGTAATTATGAATAAGGGACACTGTCCACCCAAAGTATAACCCATAATAGCCTCTCTATATCCCGTAAATTATATTACGGTATTAATTTCCCAGATAACCCTCTTCACATGCTATCCACCTAACCATCTATTCATCGCGCGTCCAATTCTCGTTACTCCCCATCACCCACTCACTCTTTCCTTGTCCTCTAGCAGCTGAAACACCGGTATCTCAGACCTCTTTTGGCGGTTTCTAGGCGTCGCCTTCCCCCCGGGATATCACCATCTCCTCCAACAAACAGGGTTCGAGCCTTGCCCTAAACAAGACGCCGTCAACTTGGCCTTGGATGTTCTTTTTGGAGACGGTTTGATGATGGAAAGGGAGGAAATATTAGGTATCTGCATCTTGTGAACAAATCGGGAAAATACTTGCAGTTTACGGACTATTCCGCCCAATATGTCACCACGGCTGTCGAAAGTCCGCCCAAAATACTTCAAAAAAACTATTATTTTTTTCTATCATTTGCTTTTCTCCACAGTGTCTACATATAATCACGTCAGTTCGCCGATGCTTCCAATATCAAAATTTCCATTTCTCACCCAAACCAAACCGAAGATCATTATTTTTAAGTTACCGGTCCCCGACCACCACCCAATTTAATCATAATTTCGCCCACTGCTCACCCAATATCCCATAATGAAACCCCCATTCGACTATCCCACCATCGCAGCGTCTCTCTTGTCTCCAACCCATTGCACACCCGCGGCGCATTCGCTGCACTGCAACCTATGATTGACTTTCAAGGAGGCTGAGGCGGGCCGGCGATGCACCAACAGCAGCCAAACACCCAAACCCAAAACAGTCCCTGTAGATCCGCCTGATAATCTATTTCCAGTGAAATTTGGCCGCATTACGCCGTAGTGTTACTATCCAAGTGTGCAACCCAGAGTATTGAGGATCGGATAGTGAGAATTGTGACTAAGAAGGAAGCATCAAAGGTTATGGCGTATGATTGTATAGAAATAGACCATGGAATGCCGTCTCGTAGTATGCCGATTTCGTACCTGAGGCTATAGCCTAGAAGGGTATATTATGAGTCTGGTTAATATGATTGATTCTTTGAGTAGATATATCCACATATTTGCTAGTATATCTTTGTCAGATTTGATCCACAAGTGTTCATACTCAGCAGAGTATCTTGTATAAAATTTACGAATATTACACCAATCCTAGCTTACACCTGCATCAACAAGCATTGTCCTTATCTTGTTGATTAGTCTCGCCTCAATATACTATGTGTTGTCGCTCATCCGATAATCATAATCGGTAGCAAAACCGTATAAGTCTTCCAACTATCTAAACGGTGGGAGTCCTTTGTACGTGTAGTTATTCTAGATTTAGCATAGATCTGGCAGAATATTAACTAACCGGTCCCCAGCCTAATTGCAGCCAATGGTACAAATGATAAATGCAGCGAGGAACGCTTTTGGTATGTGGCTACATACTCCTTGATGTTAATGCTTACTCTTTTATATTTATTTCATGCTACTATCGTGACTCATTTTGTTCATTATCTCTTTCTCTTGATCTTTTTAGTCTTCCTGACATGATAGCTATCTTGACATTTCACCTTTGGACTATGTTCATCTCACACGCACTATCACAATACTATTACGATAGCCATCTGTATATTCACTATAATTCATATTTCGACATCATGCTATATAGCCGGTTTCTCTTGCAATTTTGGTTCTGCTTTCAGAAGCTTGTCTTACTCCTTGTCTGACCAACAAAGTCGTCTCATCTTGTCCCCATTTAGTAGGGCTTACACGTGTTACATCGCAGTGTCCATCTTGACTTTCTGTTTCACTTGGCAGTTTGAAATCGTCGAGGGGCCGAAAAGAATACAAAAATCTACTGAGCTTTCTTTTGACCACATTCAACCAACTATGAGCAGAGCTCGTAATTTTACCCTCCTCAGATAATAGAACTAACCCTACTAGTTGTTGTATCGCAGGGTTGATCACGTAACCCTTCGCCAAATCTTGTGTCGGCAAGTATACTGATCTTGGGCACTTTCTTCTCAATTGGCTGTCCCCAATCTCACTTACCC
This sequence comes from Meredithiella fracta, assembly GCA_023677585.1. NCBI lineage: Eukaryota > Fungi > Ascomycota > Sordariomycetes > Microascales > Ceratocystidaceae > Meredithiella > Meredithiella fracta. The sequence continues at coordinate 507,685 of JAGXCV010000001.1, read as the reverse complement.
CAATGGCTCTCCTTACTTAACTTATAACCTATACTACGGCCTCTACCCATCACAGGGAACTTTCCTTCTCGCTTTCCCTAACCTGCCACCTGTCAAGTCGACCCAACAAGCTCACCCACTACCTGAATCTTCAAGCAGCCATCCACTTGAGTCCCAAAAATTCACAAAATTTGCTTGGCAGTTTGTAGAATGGTGTTCATGGCGGTAGCGTTGGATTGAAAGCAGAGGTTTATGAGATATTTTATGCAGTTAATAAGCCAAATGGGACGTAGAATAAGTAGGATGGGATAGGGAGTTTAGGAGAATGAGGGCATAATACTCTCAGTGGGACAATCCCTAAAAGGATCCATATTAAAGTCATATGAAGGCCTGTTTGAGTGATTGAAAATTTGAGGCTCCGAGTCACAACAGATTCAGGTACTGGTATATGTGAAAAAAAAAAAAACTAAATTCATCAGTGCGGTTCCAGCCGACTTTGATGCTATTTTTGAACTGAGAGTTGTCACAGAAAGTTTGGTCTTGTTTGCATATTCCAAAATTGATACATAAACTAGAAGCATGATACCGAAGGTATATCTCGAAATATGTGAAATTAATGCACATTATCTTCGACTCAAGTATAGATATGTTAATGGCTAGTCTTCAGCTTGCCATATCCTGGCCTTGAACTGGTCCTTCCTCTCACCATATTTACCAGCCACGCTTTATTACCAGAAATGGTAGTTCCCAGTTTGACAAAGCCCATGAACTTCGCACCAAGAGGAAGTCACCCGTTAATGTCAATACCTGCATCCACTCCTTCCAGATAATCAGACTGGTCGACGACGGCTCGTTCCCATAATTATAACAACTATTCGAAGCCATTGGAATCATCATCTGATATATCAAAATAATAGACTCATGTTGAAAAAAAGATTAGATGAGCTTCCATTCTTCAGGCTCAATCACAAATTCTACGGAATCTCCACTTCTTCGATGCTTGATTTTTTCCTTTCGCCGTCATTCTAATGTGAAGAGTCCCCGTGCTCCTACTAACTGCATTCACCACAAAGACCCTATATCCCCCCACGACCCCTCCTCTTGAATGGACGTCACCAGCCTGGTTGGATCATCCATCCCACCCTCAACCCTAAGAAGGAACGTTGCCTGAGTCCAGTGATTTTCTTTGCATGTCAGAAGTCGCTGGCATCCATATTATTTCTCCATGTTTTGATGAAGCCAAGCGAGCAAGCTGAGATTTGATGAAGGACCTGTGAAAATATTAAAATAAGGTTTCTATTGGGAGGTAAAGTTTTGCTAGAAATCAAAGAACTACTTGCTTCCTCTTTCTTTTAGAAATTACATGTTTTGGCTGTTTTCATACCTTCTCCACTACTCTCTTTCACCGTTGTCAGATTTGTGTTTTGGATTCTCTTTGATATCAGTCCTGGCCTCCTGGACTGAGACTACTTATCCGTCTTTTCTCTTTCTGTCGTCACAACTAGATTGAGTCAATCACATCTAATCTGTAAATCAACAATCTGCAACCCATCAGCCACACTTCAGTCCCGTGGTTTCCTACGACTTCCTCGCCACTGCTTTCTAATTTACAACATTACAGGAGTAGACATCGTCTTGCTTTCCAGGGAAAGCGCCAACAAGCTGTCGTCATTTCTAGCAGTTGCTTCGTCCATTCCGGAAGCTGACCCGGTTCTGCCTTCCATTAATCATCGGTAATTGAGGGGTTGCTACCAGGAGTGGTTAAATCTAAGAGTGCAAAAGGGAAGAAGTGAAAAAAAAAAATTAGAGCCTTGTCTTTTCTCCAGTTGATTCCCAAATTCTGCTTTTGAATTTTGTCTTTATCTTGTATCTTGGCGCATCATTGATCATCGACGGGTTATTTTCTTGAATTAAACTTTCGGATTTTCATCATAATCTTATTTTAAGCTTTTGCGGCTCTTGGATTATAACTTTCATTACCGACTTGGGCAGACCGACATTACCTGTTTGGAAAGTCAGATTATTCGCCACTTCTTTTCTATCTAGTACACATTTTCTACCATATACCACACAGCATCTCAGATCTAAAACTTCAGTCGGAACATTATTTGTGGTTTGAAACATCGCCTTACACATATATTTCATTGTATATACACACATACAATATTGCACAATACCAATCGCCAGTCAGCCAGCGTCTCTTCAACACTCATCCGACACCCAGTCAACGGCTAGAGCCCCTTCCACCGAGATCCAACAACAGCCAGTATCACCTCATATCTTGAACATTTGTCGATCTCGGTTCGGCTCTCTTTGTACTATTTACTGCTGCAACACACCACCCGAACCCACTCAAGGCCAGAAATCAGAACCGAGAAACACTAATTAGCATCCGTCACCTGTGCATTTGCATTCCTATAAACAGAATGGAAGGCTCCCAGCAACCAATGGACTACAGGCTACCAGGCCATCACGATGACATGTCGCAAATGGACAAGCAACAGCAGCGGCAGCAGATATACCAATCGCAACAACAACAACAACAACAACAACAACAACAACAACAACAACAACAACAACAACAACAACAACAGCAGCAGCAAATTCTCATACATAGTCCCGGTGGTAGCCAAGGAAATGCTGTCTCTTCTGCCACCCGCCGTCTGAAAAACGGCCCCATTACGTACGTTGTGTCCGCGCCCTTTGCCTCTGTCGCCCTTTGCGCCGGAACCTTCGAATCATCCGAGCCCTCATTGACATATTTTCTACAGAGCAAATGCTTGCATTGCTTGCCGAAAGGTCAAGATGAAGTGTATTTTCGAAGACGGAGATGTCACTTGCAAGCGTTGCCTTCGCCTAAAGACCGAATGTATCTTGGAAAAACACCGCCGCGGCCGCAAAGTCGGAACCAAGTAAGTCGACGGAGTTGGATCCATGGCTAAGCTTAATTTCATTTGTGACTCTCAGAGGCAGGCCGATGCACCACCCTTACAGGAATACCCGCTCATGTACAGAGATCCCAACCATGTGGTGATTCCATCTATATACAACGTCGAGTCCCTTGCGTGAAACAACCATGACTAACAATTTCGATTTAGATTAAACCGTAGTCACGGGAAAGTCACTGCGGAACCACCGGGATCCAGTAGCATGCCAAGGAACTTGTCGTTTGCATCCACGCCGCCGTCATCCGCATTAGAACACAACACTGTTTCCTCCTTTGGACGGCAAATGGACTCGTCGACCCGGGACCAATGTCGCAGTCGCACACTCCGAATATTCCGTCTAAGATTGAGTCTCCGGGAGATTTAGGGCCGTCATATAATGATGTGCCGGTGACATCGACGCCGGCTGAAACGCCAGGGGCTGGCGGGCATTCGAGGAGTACGGCGGCCTCGACCGGGAGTGGTCATAGTAGTTCATTCTGGAATAAGACCAAGGGATTTCAGGCTCCCGATCTACTGAATGAAAAGGCCACTTCAGGGAAGTTCTCGTTGAAGACCATTCTCAGTGTTGAAGATGAAGAGATTATTCCCGAAGGTAATGGTCGAACATCACCACAGAGTGTCGAAGACTGGAAGCATGATCCAATTTTGCAAAACATACTTCCAATTTCTACAGCTCAATCCTTATACAATGAGTAAGTTTATACTGCGCCTCATCGACTCGAACACGCATAATAACCTCGGCTTTAGTTTCATGCGCAAATTCAATCCTTGGATTTCCCAATTCGACCCCATCCTCCACACCTTCGATTACGTCCGCTCCAAATCAACTTTTCTCTTCACAGCCGTCTTGGCGGCGGCTGCCAAGGCCTTTAATCCCAGTTTGAAAGCTTCCTTACAAAGCCTAGCTCGCACATTACACAGCGAGGCGTTCATGGCGGGAACCAAGTCTACAGAAGTAGTTCACGCTATTTTACTATTGACGTATTGGAAAGAGCCTGATGACACGCGCGCATGGCTCATGACTGGGTATATTATTCGGATGTGTATGGAATTAGGTTGGCATCAACTGCCGTTTTCTCATGATGAGCTAGAAGAGGATGTGCCGAGACGAGAGCCTACTAAAATGGAGACTCGGAAGGCGAGGGATATTGAAAGAGTTTGGTTGGTACTTTTTGTTTACGATCGTAGTATCAGTTTGCAAACTGGCAAGCCGTGGATGATTGAACGTTCTGACTTCATTATTGACAGTAGCGATTGGTACAAGCATCCGCTGGCAACACACAATGACAAGTTGTTGTGCGGGTTTGTCAATTTGAGACTCCTGACCTCCGAGACATTGAAGCTGGTTCATCCGAAGTTCCTTTACCTTTGGAGGGGACCCAGGGCCGGCGCCATGCTGGAGTCTGAGTTCTTGCTGGAGACTCTTGAAAAGGATCTTCAAAGATGGAAAGACCGGTGGCACAACATCTGTCAGACATCTCCTGAAAAGTGTCACGCATTTTTAATACGCTTCTATGGAGCCCACCTTCGTCTTTCGTTCAACAGCATTCCTCTTCAGCCGGCCATGATTGGGACTATGAGTATGCAGGCCTTCGATAAACGTCCATTGTGGGTTTGCTTTGCTTCAGCTCGGGAAATGCTCCACCTACTGGCAGAGGCCGAAATCACACCGCATCTCTACTACTGCCAAGACTCCATTCACGTCATGACCGCTTACGCTGTAGCCTTCCTGCTGAAGGTGTGCTTGAGCGGCAACGCCAGCAGCCTCAACATGAACCTTCAGATTAGCGTCCTAGACGCTCTTAAGGCTGTTAGAACTGTCTTTATTGCCCAGAAGGCTGCCCCAGACACTGGATGTGCGCTTCAAGCCAAGTTTCTCGACAACGTTATCTGTGAATTTGAGGACAAGGCTGGTCCGGGCCTGGAAGCTGCTCAAAAGTATCAACAATACCAGCAACAGCAACAGCAACAGCAAAAACAGCAGAGATTACAGCCGCAAACTCCCCAAGTCCAACATCAGCAGCTGGGATTTCCACCACAGTATCAGCAGCAACAGCAGCAGCAGCAGAAACAACAACAAAGGCAACAACTGGATATTGACCAACAGCAATCGGCCGTGGATAGGGCCAGATTCCCTTCGGCTCTTCAACCCTTTGCCGGACAGCAGCCGTTGCCAGAGATTCCCCAGCAACAGCAGTCGATGATCCACCAATCACAACAATACGATGGCCCTCCCCCGGCGCCGCAAACTATGACCTCCGGGTGGCCACAACAACAGGAGCTCCCGCACATGCTTCGCAACAACCAACCACCGCTCGCTTCCGCCGCCGATCCTTCTTCCATGCAACAACAAGCTTCCAATTCCTCTTTGCAAAATCCTATTACCATGGACACAACCTGGACTCGCCACCAACAGGGCATCAACAACAATATGGACGTGATTAATAGCTATTCTCAAATGGGCGACCCTATACAGCAGATCCCAGTTCAGCAGCAAGCTGACTTTTTCCCAGCGGAAGACTTCATGATGGGTAATGATACGATGTGGGAAACTGTCATGGCGAATGCTGGGTTTAATGTGGAGCAGGGGTGTTCATGCCGATGTCGATTAATCGGCAGTAGTCGGCGACGTGGGTGGGACTCGGCGAAGTCGGGAACAAATGATGAAGCAAACAGGGACAATGCGTAGACGCCGACGGTCGGACAAAGTTTGATAATCATTTTATACCACTTTTGTAAGAATTATGTTGAGATATATGTACATTATAGCGACTGCCTAAGTGCCATCTATCTAATACTCATTTTCCGTGACTAAGCAAACTTGATCCCGCATACCACAACACCTATACAGGTCTGCCCACCCCTACCATCTTAGCTTTTATATCGTATTATAAATATCACGTATTATTCGCACCTTCCAAATTCCACGGCAGCCATGATTCTTACATCTGATTGTCCCCCTAATCTGGCAACTACCTATTAAACTTCAATCCTTATCCGACCCCGCTGACGCCATCGACTGCCCCACTTTAATTTATGCTAGTGATCTAAGAGCAAACTGACCACAGAACTAGCTTTATAATCTTGACTTTTTAAATTCTGTTGTCCCAGAGGACACTTCAAGTAGATATCTATTCATCGAAGGATCGAAAGTCACTATGCTCCGTCGTGGTATCCGGTCATTCGCCACCTCGGCTGTCCGCGCAGCAAATTCACCGGCGGCGCACACCATTGCCGTCAGCAAAGCGCAAGGAATCTCCCAAGGTCTCACTGAAGGTCAGTAATTACATGCCTTCTGAAACATCAATATTTTAAAACTAACAATACATAGCTATTGGGAACACCCCCTCATCCGCCTCAAGCACCTTTCCGAGCAAACCGGTTGTAACGTCCTTGGCAAAGCCGAATTCATGAACCCAGGTGGTTCTGTCAAAGACCGCGCCGCCCTTTTTCTCATCAAAGACGCCGAAGAACACGGTCTCCTGAAGCCCGGTGGTACCGTCGTTGAGGGCACCGCCGGAAACACCGGAATCGGTCTTGCTCACGTTTGTAGATCCCGCGGATACAAGCTCGTCATCTACATGCCGAACACCCAAGCACAGGGCAAAATCGATCTCCTGAGACTTCTTGGTGCTGAGGTATACCCTGTCCCCGCTGTCGCTTTCGATAACCCAATGAACTACAATCATCAGGCTAAGCGCCATGCCGAGAGCCTCGACAACGCTGTCTGGACTAACCAATTCGACAACCGTGCCAACAGACGCGCCCACGTTGAGACCACTGGGCCGGAAATCTGGACGCAGACGGACGGCAAGGTTGATGCCTTCACTTGTGCTTCGGGGACCGGTGGGACCTTTGCTGGTACCGCGGGGTACCTTAAGGATGTCAGCAATGGTAAGGTTAAGACATTTCTTGCGGACCCCCCGGGGTCTGTCTTGCACAGCTTTGTCCAATCCGGTGGTAAGCTGACCGAACGCGCCGGCGGTTCAATTACCGAAGGTATCGGCCAGGGCCGCGTCACCGACAATATGTCCAGCGACATTGGCGCTGTCGACGGCTCCGTGCAAATATCCGATGAGAAGACCATCGAAATGTTATACAAATGTCTCGATGAAGAAGGTTTGTACCTTGGTGCCTCCAGTGCGTTGAATGTTGTGGCGGCAAAGGAAGTTGCCGAGATTATGGGGCCGGGGAACACGATTGTGACAATTTTGAGTGATGGAGCGTATAGATATGCTGAGAGAATTTTCAGTAAGACTTGGTTGGAAGAAAAGGGGTTGGCGAAGGCGGTTCCGGAGAAGTTACAGAAGTATATTGTGTTGCCGTAAAAGCGGATAGCTTTAGCTGTAGGAATAGCGTTATTATATATGGAATTTGATTGGACATAGTAAAATCTTACGTTCTTCATTGTATTTTATACTCCTTTTGTTTCTAGCTACTAGCTTCGACTATTATACAAATTATTCAAACAATTACTAATGTATAATCAGGCCATCTTCTATATTCTATCCTACAATTCAAACCTCTATCTTCTTCTCTATAACCTCCTCCTTGGTCTCTTCTTGAACCGGAATCTCAACAACCTTCTTTACAACCTGGTTCTCCCCAACAACATCTCGTACATCTCCCACCCTCTAACATCCTTCTTCTCCTCCCTCCTCGCAATCTGAGCCTCTAGAATCTTATTCGCACCCTCATAAATCCTCTTCAGCTGCTCTGCCGTCTCCCTGCTAACAACCTGCCCAGCCAACTCAACTGCCTTGACAACCGCAGCCGCGACACTAATCTGACGCGTGTTCGAGTAATGCAGGTAGTAATCCTGCAAATGATCAATATCTGTTTTCATTTTCTTCGAAGTCCGTTTGGTCCCCGTAGGGACCGGGTGGATATCCAGAAGCGATTGGTTCTGGGGCCACTCCTTCAAGAGAATCTGCGCCGTCTTCTCAATGAACCTATGAGGATCCTGGCAATCGTTGTGATGGACAGACGCCATAGACTGAAGAAGAAGATACTGAGCGAGAACCTGCGGCTCACGGTGCAGAGGTCTCGCGGTCTCAGCGTTGATTGCTCGGGCATGCGCCGGCTGCTCAAGGAGGTCCATGATGATTGTTGCCCACTTAGCAGCCTGAACAGTCTGTTTCTGCGAATACCCCGAGACAACCGCCTTATGCGTCAACCAAAATAACAGCTCATCTAAAAACGGCAGATACTTGATTTCCATAGTCGACTTCTCCGAGTTCCTCAGCGCATCGATAACCGCCCAAATGTTTCCCGACTTCCCGGCCTCTCTCAAAAGTCTGAATCTATCCTTTTGGCGCACGAGACGCCCAGACTTCGAGTACCCACTCAGCAAGCGCGCCAAATTCGACCAGTCTTCAGGAGTCTTCATGAGGTTAATAGCTTCTAAAAGAGCTTACGGGACCCAGGCATATCACCATTGTGGAAATCGATCGTTGTAAAACGGTGCTCATACCCATCGACTTCGATAATAATGGGGTCGGTTTGCAGACGTTGGCGGAATTCTTCTTTGTAGATGTATTTACGTTGGGCGGAGGGGAGTCGCATGGGGAGGACAATCTTGTGGAGAATTTCGGTGAAGACTTTGTTGAGTTCAGGAGAGGTAGTCTCGGAGAAGATGACGTCAGATTCTATTCGAGTGGTTAGTTACTGGGTATCACAATGGCATTCATATCAAGACATCAACTTACTATTCGGCACAGCGGTCGACAACATCCGGAACGGCATTACCATGGAAGACCTAACAGCCCGGACACCACCGACAACTGACCTTCTAGCAAAAGACTTCAACATAATTTCAATATGTAAATAATCAGTCAGGAAATTCTCAATCACTAAATCTATATAACCGCTAGTGACGTCGTTCAACCCTTCACCTCATAAAAATCCGCCCGGTACCCCACGTGATCCCTCCCCATAATTCCCAATTGACCAATAACAATTCTCATTTTGACCCCTGTTATCTACGTGCCCCACAATTCTCCGTCGACAGTCGTACGAATTTTGGAAGCAAGTATCACGATTTGATATGGATAGCCCGGGGCGACCGCTCAATTGACGATTATCCGGTGCACGTCGCATCTTTTTGTTTGACTATGAATGCCATGAGTCCTATCAGGCCCTTCGGCGGCCTGAAGTCGGCGCTCCGCACGGCGCATGTCCAGAGGACTTTCGCCATACAGCAGCAATGCGCCATTGCCTCCTCAGCGCCCACTATCCTCACCAACGCTGTCAAAGACGCTAATGCCCGCATCTGTACGTACCACTCATCTCCCTCTACCCCTCTCTCCCCATCCCCTCATTAACAAACTACCACTCAGTCACCAAATTCTCCAACCAAAAGCCCTTCGCCGTCTACACAGCCCCCCCCACCATCCGCACCACCCACAAAAACCCTCTCCTCTCCTTCACCGCCAAGTCGATAGCCACTCTCGACCCCACCGGTTCGCGTACTGCCCTCTTCTCCAAAGCCCGTCTCGACCATGCGAAAGTTGGCGACGTCCTCATGGTCACCACGCGCTCCGGGGAACCCTTTTCTGGTGCCTTTATGCAAATTCGCCGCCGCGGCGTCGACACGGCGATCCAACTGAGGGGAAATCTTATGAAGACGGGTGTCGAGATGTGGTATAAAATTTACTCGCCGAGTGTTGCGGGTATCGATATTATTTGGAGACGACCCAAACGCGCGCGGAGGGCGAGACTTATGTATTTGCGGAAGCCGAATCATGATATGGGGAGTGTGGATCATTTGGTGTTTGCGTGGAAGAGAGAGCGGAGTGTCCTCAGGTCATCAGCGGGCAAGACGGATGGGGAAAAGAATTTGTCGACGTTGTTCGAGCCGTGAGGGAACGAATGGTGATATAGGGAGTTTGAAGATTGTATTTTTAGCTATTATTTATATATTTTATTTTATAGGTCCGGTCTTGAGTCTGGCCAACAATCTATTGAACAATCATAAACATCACATGCAGTCACATGATATCACGATGTATCGAAATCAGCGAGCTTACAGCCTGAAAATCAAATCTATAAATTGTTCCATTGAGATGATCTGGAATCTTGAGATCACATCGAGTAACGAAACAAACCTCAATGCTCCTCTGCTTTTATATCCGAAACTAGAAGAAAAATTCCGTCCTGTAGTTCCCACTAACAAAATAATAAAGTAATGTAAAGTAGTATTTGAAACAAAAATACAACCCCAACTATCAACAACTCCACGCTAATAAAACAATATAATAATAAAATACTCTCATTAACTTGTCGTCAACGACCTCTCCATCGATGGCGACTCTCTCGCCCCCGTCCTCTTTCTCATCTTAAACTCATTGTCTCTCTCAACAGCCTTTCCATCCGCAGCCGGCATCGAGTTTATCCGCTGGTGGCCTTTTCTCGGCCCGGGAACGCCTGTAGACATTGACGTCATCGTCCTGCTTATCTTATGCCCTTGGTGGTGATGGCCCGGCACATGTAAATGCGCACTGTGTGACAGCTTGCGGAACTCATGGGGGAGTGCAGGGCCAGGGTGGAGAAGCTGCGAGAAAATACCGGGCTGGCCTTCGGCGGTGCGCGCCTTAGTAAGACCTAAGGTCACTAGGGTTCCGCGACGGGAAGCCCCGGTGAGCGTGCGGGTCATGGGGAGTATGTTCTCCGGGGGCAGTTGTGATTCCCGTTCGAAGCGTTGTTGACTAGGCAAGAGAATAGCCCTGTCAAGACCGTACGGGAGACCGCGATGACGGCCACGAATCTGCATGGAGATGATGACGAGTTTTCCAACTGTAGAGAATTTACTGGACAGTGATGTGTTGACGCCGGTGTACCCAAGGGACATTCCAACGGTTCCATAGGCAGAGATGACTTCGAAGAGGATACCCCACATCTGGAATTCGTTATTTTGAACCTTGGAGCCTTCAGAAATAGCGAGGATAAATAACCCAAGGAAGACATACCACAAATCGAAAGATAGCTGGCGACGCAAATGCATTCCGACATATGAAACACCCGAATTGGCTTCCTCGTCTTCATCGTTGCGCGACTCGTACATACCAAGTGATCTCTCTTCGTAAACGTTGGTCCGACGAATAGAAATAGCAATGGGGAATACGGAAATGTACATCATAATCATGTATGAGACCTGAACGCCAGGGTGTAACTTAGAGATATCGAGGCAGGCGAAACCAGCAGTGCGCGTCGAGGCGGCTTGGAAAAGAGCGTCCAGGATACGGATATGAACAGGAAGATCCGTGACAACCTCAGCGTTGAGATCGAGAATGATAAAAAGAATAACATCGACACCGTTTAGGAGAACCAGAACACCAAAGAGCCACCAAGTAGCATTGGCAGGAAACAGAAGCGTAAAGCAACGACGAGGATGATCAAGCAGGAACCGAAGTTCTTCCCAAACACCACTATTTCTAGGGACAACGAGAGACAATAACCAGATAATAAACCGGAGCATCACGGGGAATCCAGTGTTTCCAATGATGATCAAAAATGACATCACAAGCATCACCAGCGCCGACGAGTTAAACGAATACATGGAATCCGGAGTCAACGTGAACCCCAAATCCATAAATGCCGAACTCGAAGTAAAGAATCCCCACCACGTCGTATCCTGCCCCGCAGCCTCAACAATCTCTCTGTAGTGTGCGCTATGCTTGATAAACGGCAACAAGAAGCACAAACCAAAAATATGGAACCCCCAAAAGTACCCCCCGAGGATAATGGCTAGAGTGCGAAGCGACCGGTACTCGATACCACCCAACTCCTCACGTTGCTCGAGTGTCAGCCCAATAAACTGAGAGTTACGCCCAGTAGTCGGGGTGTAACTGAGATAGGGCATGTCGTCCGTGCTATTCTGGCCGCTGCTGATGAACGAGCGGATCTGGGAAAAGGTAAGCGAGCGGTAAGGCTTCGGCATTTTCTCTTCCGTGTCTTTGCCAAGAAGCTTCTTGACCCACTTAGGCACACTGAAGATATTGAAAGTATTCTTTAGCACTTCGGCCTCCTCTGCAAGACGATCCCTTTCCTCTTCAAACTCCTCATGAGCCCGTCTGTTGGGCTCGGCAATCATGATAGTCGTCTTCGGAGGCTGCGGCGCCCCTTCATCGCGAGACTCAGATCTTATCAACGAAGCAAGATCTTGAATAACGCGCGTCGGAACCAACCCCTGCTCCACCTCTCTCGGATTCGGAATACGCAGAACTTCGTCACCGTCCGCGGAGATCATCCGAGACAACCTAGGGCGCACCAAGGGTTGCTGAGAATTGATTGTCGTCGATGCAGAAATCGGATCCTCAGTCGACAAAGCTGTCGCAGGACCCGGACCGTGGTTATTTCCAGGGGTAAAGTTTGTCTGGGCATCCAGTCCATCGCTTCTCTTCACAGTACTGCCGAAAGCAATATGACTTCTGACCCTCGGGGGGGTAGGATCGAGAGGATCAACGTGATCAGAGTTAGTATCGTTGGGGCTATCGTTAACAGGCGTAGTGTTCCGCGAGTCGCCATCATGAGTGCCCGCCTGAGTCGAAGATGACTGGTATTCCTTATTGTTCATATGCTTATTATGCATAACCCCATTCAAACCGTTGGGTTCCGATGTCAAAACAACATCGGGGACCGGGGAAAGGACGGCACCATCGTTAGCCATGCCATTGGCTCTGCCCGAGGAGTGCATAACCAAGATTCGCTGTCCATGGAACCCGTTGACACTGCTTCCAAGGATGTCATTGTCAGACTCGCTACTTGACGAAGTCTGAATGTTCAACTCGGGGTCCAGACCACGATCCTTAGTTCGTGACTTGGAGATGGTTGTCCGGCGTTGACGAGCCTGCTTAACGAGTTCATTGAAATGCTTTTCAAACCAATAAAGACGCAGATACACTACCATAGAGTTAACAGTGATGGGGTTGGCGAGAAGAGGGATAATATAGAGTGCAATCTGTTGAGCTGTGTTCAGCAAATTGACATCAACTGGGTTCAATCCAGCCTGGGTACTTGACCCAGCAGCAAAAAATAGAGCATCAATGTACTGGATATTATGCTTGCCCGCTCCATACACGATAACCGAGCCGGTAATTGCATAGCTCAGAATCAAAAGGTCTGTATATATCCAATTAGTTTTGATCCTTTCAAAATCCCTGATACCGTCGTGAGGTCTGTGGACTACAATCTGACATTTCCGGTTTGCCGTAGACATATAAACTCGACTTACAATGGGCGGTAATAAAGTTAAAGTGGGGTTTAGAACCAGAAAAGTGTGACTTGACGCGGGGCCAAAAGCCCTTGGGTTCGTCCATTTCCACTGTGCGCAACTACAGATAGAGTGGTGATCTTGAGGAGAGGCCGATCTTAAAGGGGTGTAACCACAATATGTGATTGTCAATCTTGGTGAAAGCTTAAGCTTGCTTAAACACCAACAGCGTCAATGCGAAAGAAACGGGTTGTCAGTCGATTATATATAACCAGATCTAGACTTGACAGACAATAGAAGCTCCCAACTAGAGAAGATTAATCCAGGCGTATCCGAACAATGGCGTCTCAAGAACCTCAGAAAGCTCATCCAATTCTGTCCAATACAAAGAATGGTAGATATAAGGCAGTCCCTTTTCTCCTTCGCACTATGACGAAAGTAGACAACAAATGACGATCAGCCTCACAGAGCTCTTTCTAACGCTAGTTGCCAGATACACACGCGTTATCACAAAATAATTCAAGCAGGGTAATCAGTCAAATGGGGAACAGCACAACAGCTTTTACAAGCCAACAGACATTATGCCGATCCTTTTGAAAGAAAGTAAAAAGAAAAGAAGTCTTCTGAACAATAAAGGCGGGGGACAAAGAGGGTCAACAAGGCAAATATACTTTGGCGACACAGACAATGGACAAAAGATCTAAAAGGTATCCAAAGAAAGACAGAAACGACGCCGTGTTTCTCGAACAAACCGAAAGAAAAGAACCGAGACGAGGTAGAAAAGAGCAGCGTCAGATACTAAAGACTGGCTGGCTTGTTCCTGATATTCCTACTCTATAAATCTAAGTAGGAATTGACATTAATCTGGAAAAAGGAGCGCACAGAGTATTATCAGAACAGCAGCAGAGACGCTCAGATGCTATTGCTCAGGCCGGGGGTCTGGTTTGTGCGTCCGAAGTAAACCAACAATGAGGGCAAGAAGTCTAGCTGATACAGACCGGGATTTCGAATCACAGTTGGTTGCTTTTTCTGAATGGCAATATATATATATATATATATATATGTACTTGCTTGGCTGTCCTACCTTGTGAGCAGAAATTCGGCGGAGAGGAGGCTGACAATGGATGAAGCGAGCAGCTAGGAGACACAAGCACAACCTAGAGGGCTATAAGCCAGGGCTAATTAGTAATGGTGGTGGTACGTTACGGTAAAATAGAGCGAGTAGTTTGAGCCTTCCAAGATCCGATTCAGACAGATGGGAAAGCAAGGACCAGTAAAAATTGAATGCCAGAGTTAGTATGGACTGCCAAGTCAGAGAAAGTGTTTTCCATGCATGTAAAGAGGTCATCAAGGTGATAGCCCACTCGGCCAGTCAAGACATACTGTTTCCACATAAGAGCCCATCACAAAATTATATGTACAATTATGATCTTGATCTTCCATAAGATAACGAGCTACAGATTCAGGTTCTTTCTCTGGCCACTCCTGACTCTCTCAACATCGTGATGTCGCACTTTCCCAACCAGCACAAGTCATCATTGGGCAGCTGGAACGAGCCCACCAAGTAAAATAAGATGGGAGATTGACGGGGATCCACAGCACAATATCAATATGGCAGTAGCACTACTGTCGTCGCCAGGGACTATTGCTGTTCCCGGCAGGATATAGAGAGAAGCGGAGAACTTGGAGCAAATGATGAGCCTCTCGCAAAATTGGAATGTGGTCGATGCGATGGCAGATTAATAAAGAGAAATGTTGGGTGAGGGAAAACGAGCTATGCTCAATCTCCAACGGATGAGAGTTTACTCCCGGGTCTTTTTAGTGCTCACCAACAGGTTAGTCTTTTTACAGAAATCTTGGCTCTCAAAGTCTAAGAATGCTTGTAATCGTGAAATCCATCTGCAGTAATATTTGGGGTGTCGGATATAATTCCATCATTTCAACCCGGCAATCTCACTCGCTGATATGAGAGCCGGTAGCCCAAGTCTACAGAGAATCATGTGAATTAGATTCTGATTCGCTTAGTTAGTGATCCAGAGACTCTATCAAATGAAAACGCTAGTTTAGTTCTGTTCAACACCAGAGAATTAGATGAAGTGCTATAAGTGCAATTTCAATCATGGTTCAAGAATTAGGTGATGTCCCTCTCCATAAATATGTACTTACTTACAGATTTCCGATAGGAGTTTCGATATATGTGTGTGATGGATGAAATAATCGATCAAGTTTGAAGCTAAATTCTAGCCACTTTCGAAATTGGTGTTATTTATGAGCTAGCCTCACAGGAAATCACCGAAAGCGGTGAAGTCGATATCGTCAAATAATAGCTAAAGATCCTATAAATTAAACATAATCCTGTACACCTTACATCATTATTTCTCTGTTCTTATTGAATAAATGAGCCCAATATCCAATGACTAGTTAGCTTATTGTGGGAGGCATGTAAGCAACGGTAGTTGCCAGATTGAACTGCCCACCCTCAGAATTTGACCACACTATCAAGTCATAAAAATTCACCAGATTGTCATGATCCATGACCATCGATCCTCCATTTCCCTCTACGTTTCAATGGTAATCAGCTCTCATCCTGGTTGCTGTAATATCCAGCAATGTCTCTTTGACCCCGATAATAAGCAGCTTAATTGTGAAATCATTCCATCATTTGACATCATTGGCTTCATGTCACCAACCTAATAACTCATTTAATTTGAAATGTAACTAGATCTCAAGATTACTACTCCAAACTCCCTCTTATCAAGGAAAAACACAGAAGACCCAGCAAAGCTTTTGATATCCTGACAACTTTGGAACCACTAGTCTGTTCTCCAAGTTTCACAAAAGCTTCGATCCTTTGTTCCATATACAACCTTCGGACCGCCATTTACTTCACCTTGAGTTGACATATCGAGATCAACACCATATAAGCCCATCATCTACCCCCAAGATCCTATCACCTCTGCACACATTTACACCGCCACTCCAATAACTTATCCTCTACTGATTCAAAACCTCACCAATCCACATATCTAGTGGATAACGTCTCATTCATTTTTGTTTAAAGAGTCCAATGAACGCCCTCATGAGCACAACATGTCCAGCAGAGCCGCAATCTCTGGAAGCTGCTGGCGCCCATGTGGAACAACGCCATTACTTGCTCATAGTTAACCGTCAAAAGTAATATACAGATATGCACCTCTCCGTACCATCACACTCGCCTATTGACATCTCAATCCAATCCTTGACATATCTCTCTTCCATCCCGCCAGTGTCTTTAGCCGAAGAGAAAATAGCAGTGGAGACGTCTCAATTGCATGATTTGTCGGTAGTCTTGACTTGTATGGTGCATATCAGCGACTGTTTAGTGGTTACCGTGGTTCGTATGTTCAGCAGGTTCAGGTTTTGGTGAGACCAGGACATGGGAGGGCAGGATCTATAGAACATGGGAATCTGCTGATTGAGACAATAATTCCCGCGTGTTTCTTTTTAAGTTCTTGCAGGATGGCTAGTGATTGAGGCTCTGGACTATGATTGTCGAGTTACATGCTGACAGATATGTATACCTTGTACAGGGCATTTTAGCTAATAGACGACGGTCCTCGTTCGTAATTTCGCAAAATAACTACAACCTCTAACCAACTATTCAGCGGTACAAATTACAGTTCTGACTTCTAACTCTACATCTTCTCATGTCACTCCACCTTCACTGTCAATAACCAAAAGAGGGTTCTCGCATGTCCCTCCCCATCGCCTCAATGAAACAGTCCAACCGTTACATTGGGCAGAAATCAGCTGAATGTAATAAGACTCGGGAGAGAATATGAAGGGATCCCAAGTTATTCAGATAGGCATCCGATGATATCATTTCATAATCATCAATGGTTGTTTTTATCAAATCATTTGACCAGTCAGATACTCAAAAACTCGAGATATCTGACCACTGATCTTTGTTATCCTTATTGACTACTCTTAAGGTTTGTCTTTGATCACGCACAGCTCTCAAAGCAACGATTTTCCACGATTTATGAAACAACGCGCCGTTGCGGCACAAAAATAAACTTACCACAAAATTGGTTCGTTTCCGGTTTGGAAAATCACCCGCGGTCCTTGAAGAAGTCGTGGCTCTGAGTCTTGGCTTATCGTCTCGAATATAGGTTCTCCTTTGGGATTCGAATCTCAATTACTAGCATCGAACTCTTTCTCCTTCCTAACCTATCACTTCTTCATAAATCTAGACCGCAATTCCAAGACAATGTCCTATCGTAGTAATATCTGTCCAACCTCGGTATCCCAGGCAACGGACCCTTAACATATTAATAACCCTAAATACAATTGTAAAAATACATTAAACCTGCCAACTAAATCCCCACCATAGCATGACAAATCCTATACTAATTTCTAGTCAAGAGCTCGCGATCTCATGACGGGTAACGTATCATCGTGAACATTCCGTGGTTGTTCTATAGGCCATCTTGATAGCTCTGTCTTTCCTGATATTTAATCTATCTTCCCTAATCATATAATCCCAACATCCACAATGTGGTAAGTCCCCAAATCCTCCAACGCTGACAAAAGACCCCCAAAGCTAATAAACCTTCAGCAAACACGTCCTCAACGCCCAAGTCTCTATCCGTGCTCCTTGCTGTACGTACCTATCAAACCTCCCCTCCTTCTCACCCTCCCACCTAACATCAACCTGCCCCCCTCAGGTCGCAAATGGTTCGACTGCGCCGACTGCCATGCCGAATCCGAACCCCACCCCCTCCGCCAACAATTCGACATGACTTTCGCCTGCAAAAAATGCAAAAAATGCTTTCGCAAAGACGCCAGCGAATTCGAAGAAGCCGACGAATACTGCCCCCACTGTGACAACCACTTTGTCCTCGATGCCCTGGTTCCCAAAGCGGCTCTCCAGGTCGAGGGTGAGGATGCGAGAATTGATGCACGTATGTTGAAGGATGAGAGAACGAGGGCAAAGGATGGGGTGACGATCTTTGATATTCAGCCGGAGGCGGATAGGTTGGGTTAAGTAGTGATTCGGAGGTGAGGTGGGGCCGAAGCGGTGGGAGATAGAGGGTGATGATAATGAGTGTATAACTTTATTTCTTGTTCTTAGGTTTCTATGGTTTCGGCTACGAGTCCTTTTAATTTAATACTAGAATGTATATAACCTAAACCTTCTTGAACGTTTATCCTTCATCGATATCTATCATCATCACGTGACATCAACAACCTCACAATCTTCGGTAAAAAAATTCATTATCTAAACATTGAGTATCCTGTTCCCTTCTCACCTCGTTAAATCAATAAAAGACCAACTCTTTCCTTCTTACTCATCATCCGACCCACCACCCCGAGTCAATATCGCCGCACTCCCTGTCCCGGGTGTTCGCCCCTTCTTCTTCGCTGCCTCCTCCTGCTTTTCCTGCTCAATGCTCTGCACAAATAACTCAATCTCCTCTAACGGCAACATCTGTAGCGGCTTCTCAGGGACCATGAGGGCGATCTCAATGTTCTTGGCACCGGTCTGGACGACCTCGAGGAGCGACTTGATGGCGAGACGGACGGTGGCGTCACGGTCCATTTCTTCTTTGTAATTGCGTTCGAGAAATTCGCGGACGGTCTTGGATGATCTGCCGATGGCGTTGGCCTTCCTGTAGTTTGGGGGTAATCTGTCAGTCTCTTCACGGATACACTGAGATTTTGAGCTATCGTAGGGTCTCAACTTACCAGGCAGAGTAGATGCCCGACGGCTCTGTCTGGTATAACTTTGGCACCTTACTATCCTTATCAAATCCCACAATCAAAGTACTAATCCCAAATGGCCGCACACCACCACTCTGAGTGTACCGCTGCTGCACCCCCGCGATATACTTGCTAATGTACTCAATGGTCACTGGGTCCTCAACCGTCAAACGGTGCGACTGAGCCTCAATGCGGGCCTTGTCAACCAAAATGCGCGCATCTGCGTTGAGACCGGCAAAGGCAAGACATACGTGGTCATCGAGGAGGCCGATCTTGGAAGGGGTGATACGGGTGTCTTGGAGTTTCATGGTGGAGCGCTTTTCACAGCCGAGAACGACGACATCGTGACCCTTGACGCCAACAGCGCAGGTACCTAGTTATTATTAGAATTTATGGGTCATTGGGAGTGTGGTTATGGTGGTTATTCTTGAAAGGGGAATGTTGAAGGGTATTGGTGGGGTAAGTAAGTTGGTAATGGAGGGGCAACGGACCTCTCTTGACAGCTTCACTGGCATATTCGACCTGGAAGACGTGACCATCGGGACTATAGAGAGTCAGTAAATGTTAGGATTCGGAATTAACATTGCGGGTTATTGAATATACCTGAAGACTATCCAATTGTTAGTTCGTGATCACCAAGCAAGGCTGACATCCTGTCTATCAACATACCAGAAAGAGCACGATCGTAAGAAGACGCCATTGTGAAATACCCCGTCTAATAACAAAACCAAAACAAATTCAATCTCAAAGAATTCAGGAAAACCAATTCAAATACTAGAACATCAAAAAGATATCCAAAAGCTATTCAAAAAAAGCCAACCAATTCTTCTCAACTAGTCAAAAAGTCAAACCATTAATGCCGGGTATCTCGATTCCAATGCTGCGCTGCGATCGTGATGACAGAGCTTCAGCACTAGAACTAGGCTGATGGGCGCCACAGCCATAAGCTCAGGCTGCCGCTGTGACGAAGCTAGTTGCTGAAGCAGCTTGGGTGAGTTAGGGAGCTAGCGTAAAAGTGGAGTCTATGATATGGGTAGCTAGGAGGGTTGGGGCTAGGGTTTGTTGGGGTGGGACGAGATATCGGTTGTTGGACGGTATCACGACGAAGGGAGGGAAAGCCACATGGCTTTCATAATAATATGGAAGATGTACATAAATTCATGAAAGAGGTTTGTAGTGTAACTAATTCATAAAGTCTGATCCTCTGGATATAATGGCGATTAAGGTTAGGACGTTGATACTGGCTTACATGCCATACTAGACAGCTGATGAATGATTAATAGTATGTTTTATACTTCGTATGGCAACGAGTATGACTTTTTGAAGAAACCCATTGGTTCTATGACTATTCGAGGTAGATCAGTCATGTAGGTGAAGCTATTATACATTAAAGTACGAGCGAATGATGTGCTCACCACTACTCTAATCATCTAAATACACTAAGACAACAAATAACCAAACTACCGGATATACAATGACAATACCAACAAAATCCTAAATCTCTCAAAATTCATAACATAAAAAGAAATCGTAAACACGGCATCCAACCTAAAATTAAACCCCAAATAAAGACCCCAACTCAGTGACAAACTTCCCCGTCTAACTAATGCAATTTCCCACCGACTCAAAAGACGAGACGGATAAACATCATCTAGCCCAAATATAGTCTCAAACATACATATAAATCATAACAAACCCTTACAGTTTTTATCCTCTCTCAAAATGTCCCATACTCTGTCCAAACCCTCGACGCTACAACACTCGCCAAATGCTGCCCCTTCGCAACCATTCTCCTTCTCAAACCATCACACCATAAACCTTCCAACCTCCCTTGTCCCTCCATCTGACACTCCTTCCAATACGTGTCCGCAATCGTCAGCGGCCCCGCTAGTATATCGGGCTGTGCAACCGCCGCCAACGCGAAGTCCAATACACAGCAGATGTTCGTTGCGTACATACGGTCTTGTTGATAGTTGGTGACGTCAATGTTGAGTTCCGCGGGGAGCACGGGGAACATGGAGTAGTCAATGGGCGACTGGAAGAACAGGCGGTGCAGTAGGAGAATGCACCGGGAAAGCAATAGGCTGCCCATCCAATAATACAAAAAACCGACGGCGGTGGCACCGTCAATGAACACGAAGGTCTCGGTGAAGGGGACATGGGCATCGGTTGGCCGGTCGATCCAGTATGAGTGTCTGTAGGCATCGTCGGGGTTGATGGCGGCAGTGTTGCACCATTCGCTAAGTTGTCTCTCGAGGTACAGGCAATGCGTCAACAACTCCTGGATCTTGAGTTGTCTAGCATGCGTCGGGATATCTTGTGCTGCGGCATCCGAGCTCTCCAAGAGACCCGGAAGTTGCGAAAGAACGTCGAATAGTCGGTCGGTAAGTGACTTCGGGTGGTATTCCCATGGAATGGAAGTCCACTCGCGGCTAGCAAGGTGGGTTTGTTTGCGGGTCATAAGAGACCAAGCGATCTGTGAAGAGGAGGGTGTTGGTTTGACTGGGTTTTTGCTAGTTAATAGAACAGATACTACTTACGTTGGTAGGCCTATACACTCGTGAAAAGAAGTGGTGGGCGGGGAATGTAGAGAAAGCGCGGGGGCCGGATGATTGGACGTTGGTCATGTAGTCTTTTTGTCTCCAGGAAGACATGTCAACTGAGGCCGAGCAGTTATTAGGCTGATGGGATAGGTTAGTTGCTATTGACTTCTCGGATGCGATATATGATTTTAACTTACCTCATAGAGAAACACACACAACCCGTTGTTGCTAACCATTCCCGTTGGTGACTTCGCATCTGGTCTGTCTACGCTTACAATGCACTGCCCCGCTACACTAAACTCCCTCTCATTCGACACTGTCCTCAAATCTGGTAACTCATAGTTCGGTGGCGTCACTGTGCTGCCAACTCCTCTAGAAACATGATTCAATTTCGTCTGCAACGACACAACCTGAGTCAGGTAGTAATTCTGTTTATCCAATAAGAAAAACGTATTATCCCATGCACTCCTCAACGGCTCGCTCGGTGCCAACACAGGCACCCCAGGCCCCTGCATATGAGAAATTGGCGGCGATGGAAATGGCAACGGCAACTGATGAGCCATACTATAATCTCCTGCAGACACCGGCGGCGAATTATGTTGACTACCGGACCCACTAGACGCGGAACTCCTTATGGACGAACATGAGTCTGTGTTCTTGGCCTGGTGCTTTTTGGAAGTGGAGCGAGGGGGGTGGGAGGAGCAGCGACCACCATCTTCGGGGGTGGCGGTGATGAAGATCATTTGGCGTTCATAGCCCTCACAGCAGCGGCCAGTACTGACGCATTTGTGGCAAACTGGACGCATGTTATCACACTGAGGGTTTGTTAGTGGAATCTGTTATGATGATAGGTTGACGGAAAGGTGGGAAGAAGGTGATATACCTTGACACGCCGTCTACGGCATGTCTCGCAGCCTTTGTATTTGCCGGGGACACCAACCATTGTGGAGATTGGAGATGTCCGTGTGTATAAAAAGATTGAGCTCTAGAGGCTTAAGAATAGATAGGGTACTTGGTCTTCGTGTATAATTTACAAGCCCAAAGTACAAGGAACAAGCTTGGATATGACAACCGCAACAAGTAGATCAAGAACCGGAAATATAAAGAAGCTCAAGAGCAAAAGCCATAAAATTAGGCTGTAATATTTCACGAAAGAACTCTACAAAAGAACCTCTGACACTTCAGATAGTACAAAGTCAAAAGCAAACCTAACACAATGTTAATGATAATTTCTTAGGACAATCTTGTCGTCAACGTCTCACTATAAAGTGACAAACGCCGTTGGTATTAAAGACAAAATGACCCAGAAAGTGACAACAGGAAACAAGAACCCCAAGCAACCAGTGAACGGCATGCACTGCAGGCTGACTCCAGTAGACAATTGGACGAACCCGCCAAACGGCACAATATGTGCTATTATAGTTCAATGGTCACAGAACACCCAAGTGACGTGTCTAGGCGGGTAATTTGATGTGTTTACAGCGTGTGGATGAATGTGATTATAAGAAGTGATGATGTTAATACCGGGGTTTGCTCGGCCGATAGGCTAGGGCCCAGTGAAGCGTAGGGGTGTTAAGACAAGAGACAGAGAGGGAAAAAGATTTGGTTAGGTCAGGTACTGTTAGACGGAACAACTAAGGGACAAAGAGGGGGGAAGTATGAATGATTGGCGATGTGAACAGGTCCAAAGATCGGAAATGAAGTGGTGAGACAAGGGAAACAGAGACCTGGAGATTGGGAAAGTGACTCTCGGTTCCGTGTGAAAAGAGGAGAGTAGTCACGGAAGACAGACTTAACGGAGAAATGACTCTGGAAAGGAAAGAGCCAATGAGATAGAAGGAAAAGGCAAGAAGACTTTAGGTAAGAATAAGAACTTGTATGGAACTCAGGGTTAATGTGCAAGAAGGAATCTAGACTAGAGAAAGAAGGTAGCGAATGTCAGTATTATATACAAATTATGCATTTGGCCATGCACATAGTGACGACTATCTACCGTTGGCCTCGCTCTCGACGTCTTCTAGAATAACGACACTAGTCTTGGCATTCCCAGACAGCGACCCCATGACCTTCCCAAGCCAACGGGGCAAGCACGGCCAACCAGCCATGCCGCCTTATGTCCAAGATAGGAGAAGATGGGAACGAATTACCAAGCCAGCGGGACGTGGAATCTCACCTTTTGATCTTGACAATGGCGGTGGCAAGTAAGTAGTAACTGCAACTGCACCTCGGAAGTAAATACAATGCAATGTATAAATAGCAGGTTGACTCTAGAAGAGGATAATGAGAAGTAAGATGAAGAATATCCGGCAGAGCGAGGGACCAGCAGGAGCTTTAAACAAGTTAGGGAAGGGCGCTAAGTTCAGGGAAGTACCTGGGTCCGAGGAGGCAAACAGGGTCAACATGTAGACACAAGACAGTATCCGGAGAAGCAAGCTTAAGGCCAACGCAGTAGGGGTGTGTGAAAAGACAAAAGGTAATCTGCAGATAAAATATGACTATGTTGGCTTCGTAAAGGGAATATCAACAAATAGTTAGAAAGAAGTAACTCGAAGTGGAGATATCACGAGAACAAAAAGAATGTAAAGAGCCAATGAGGGCACAAAGATGGATACCGAGATAATATACTGGTACTATCTGTAGGAGAGAGGCGACGACATCAAGATATATATTCTCATCTCACGCAGCAAGTCTTCTCCAGTGATATCCACGGTGATATCATACGTCTATTAAAATCGAATTTATCATCGCGGAATTTAATGCATCCAAAAGCGAATGGACGAGCGAGAGGGGCGTGGGCGGATTCCCCATTTGTGTAAGCCATTTTGAGAATGCAGCTCCGAGACACTGGGCTTCTGGGGTTGAGAAGTGAGAATTGAGAATTGACCTCTGATAGCTCTCTGCTGTGTGTAAGTGGTGCTTTGCTTATCTATTTATTTTGGGGCGAGTGGAGTTTTGGGATGGATGTCTTTGATGGGAAACGCCCCAGGGAAGAGCTAGGCAAAAATAAGGAATAAAAAGAAAAATGAATAATTAGCTTTGTGTGTTCTTTTCTCGAGTCCTCTGAATGGATGGGCGTTGATTAGATTTCATTGTTGAGATATTTTGACGCGAATAAGTCTAATTTATTCTCAAATTTTTACTGAATTGTTTTAGTGCAGTTGATGCTATGAGACATGTCATGTTATGGAATCAACTTGTATGGTCTCAGATATAACATAATATATTAAGTTGATATCTCATGATATAAATATATACTGGACGTTATATCTGTTGATCAGAATTCTAATGCAGTTGTCCCCACTAACCCGATATAAAAATGAACCTAAAGATTATTCACTGATCAATATAATCACCGGCCTTTACCGCACATTCTTTGGCAGAAATAACAACTGTCGATCACCTCCCTCCTAGCTCCCACCCATATCACTCAAAGCCACCACATAATGAGAAACATTCCCCAAAATACATAAGCCTCTCCCCTACAAAACCTTATTCCACTAAGCGAGTCTAGCCCACTAACCCTCGCCATCCGACCCTTTCCCGTCATTCAATTGTAGCCAAGCCCAATAACCACCTATCAGAAACTAAAAATAAAAATAAAAATAAAATCAAATACTTGCATTCAGGTAAATGTCCATCAGTTTCATATGATCTATAGCCACCACAAGCGGCCGGCCACGCGAAGAGAAGAGATGAAAAAAATACTAGAGATGTATTAGAGACAATAATGAAGAGAGTTAGTAGTCTAAATTAATTTTAGGAATGTGAAAATACAAGTCCGGGGAGAGCCGATACATTTTTCACATATTAAATATGTCAGTAATGCACTTAACGCAGTGACGGGCGATCAGGCTAGACTCGAATAGAACGATGTGTAGGCAAGACATGAGAAAACGAAGGATGAAGATTAATAAACTATTCGATATTTTTACAGGCCAGTTATCTATATAAGGAAAGAAAAGCTGATTGGGTTTCTCAGCTCAGGTCTGTCATGTAGGGGTCCCTGGACCACCCGTCCTCCCTCCCTCTCCGTCCTCTAACTAATAACCTACAAGCGCCTTGATCCGAGAGACAACATGAACGTGCCCATTGAATCCTGAAAGACAAAGTGAGCAAAACAGAAGAGGGAAGGCTGGTTGTATTAGTTAGGTCACTGGGAAAAAGAAAAGACCGAGGACACGGCAGAGACGCTTGATAATACCCACAATGGGAGTGATCACGAGATTATGGGTGGAGGTGAAGACTAATTTTGGAAGGAAAAAGTTGAGTGGAGAATAACGCGAATCATGTCAACGGTGTCCCCAGGCCACGTTCACCCATCCATCCCCACATCATCATCATCATCATCATCATCATCATTCTTTCGAATTTTCTCAACACCGAAGTCACTACCTGCCAAATATCTTACACTAGCAAAATCCATGACGATAACTACCTGGGGACCCTTTTGATCCCACATTCGTTTACTAGAGATAGGAAATGGGTCGTGGGCAGTGTGTGACAGGAGGCTCATCGGATGGGACAGATGGCAGGCGGGTGGGAAATAACGGGGTTTACGACATTAATTTGGGGAAGAGACAGAGTGTGTTGGAGAGATATTGTTTATTTTTCGGTAACGGGGATTTTAATGATGTCTTAAGATCCAGGAAGTGAGTATCCAGTCGCTTAGTAACAGTGTTATTAAGTCACGATGCCAAGACAAAGTTACGGGAATCGACCATCTCTACCATCTAGCAGATCTTTATCTCTATTGTCAGGGGTTCGTTCGGGTATTTGGTTTACGGCACCGGATGCTTGGGCTGGGTTGTCAAAATCTTGATTCATGGCACTGGGAGAAAAAATAGGACCTTTGGAATATAGAGGATAGGGCCCTACAGTAATTGACTGACAAATAGGTGTTCACAAATGGTGAAGTCGGAGGAGGAGGATATCTATGTTCCGGATAACCCCTTGAACCTTAAGATACAGTATCTATAGCTTAAACACTGATAGTTTGGAAACAGATATTCGCTGACTCAATTTCCCTCAACCAAAACAGTTCTTCACTCATCCATATCTCAACACTCAAACCCAATATCCCACTGTAACCCCAACCTCACCCATTCGCCACCACCCATCTACAAAACTGTTATTTTACCCCAATCCAGTCAAGCTTACTTCTCGCTAAATGATATACTCATATATAGCCCATAAACCTACAACTGTGGGCCCACACCCGCATCTCAACTCCCCGACTCTCAGGATCATGCAGCATCGCAAAGCTGACGACACATGACTAGGGACTTGATAATACGTTGGATGGATTATCAGTAGGCTAGATGGCGGGTCTTTGCAGATAAAAAAAAATTGTGGGATGACGAGACATCAGGTGAGTGGTAGATTACATCATGGATGTGACTATATGAGCTCTCAACATGTATTAGCCTAGAAATACAGAGAGATAAGCATATTGCTGGCTTCCCTTTGCAAATCTCACTAATATGCCAATGTCTCTAACCCAAGTGATGCTAACAGAAAAAAATAGAGCAGACTGTGCTCATGTAGCATAACTAACCATCCACCGTCCTCTCATCACCACAAGTGAGACGCCATTCTCTTGTTCCGAGTATGAATGTTTACCTCTACTAATATTTTATGAACTGAGCCATCGTCTGATGCTTACTCCTCAAAACCCCTCCATCCAGCTCCTACGCCCACGTTAATGTGTGATCAATAACCTTAATGCATGCAATCACCAATGTGACGACTATTTATTGGATTTTGTCGGCGGCAAGTAATTTGATATTCACTGCTTCCCTCGCAAAATAGGATTGTTGGGATCAGGTTGGCACATAGCGAGGAGAGTTAGTTATTAGTGATTGCCTGGAGGGTAGTGGGTTGTGTCCCAACACGGTAAAAATAGCCAATGGGTTTGGACGATGGCCGGGAGACTTGGGTGGTGATTTTTATAAGGTTGAAGGATCTGCTTGTTACTTGATGCTAATATTATAAAGATATAGATAACGTGCTCTGGTGACACAATAGGTAATAGGGATGTATTTAATAGTTTGTTTACCTTTGGACATTAGTTGACTAGAAGCAGCGGTTCGTGAGAGTTCGATTGTGTAAGAGCAGCCGGTTACCTTTGTGAGGAAATAGAGAAAGCCCATTGACCACCTATCGATCTAATAGAGTATGAGAATTGTTTGAGCATTGGAATCGCTCGTTCACTATACCTATCACCACTTGTCGCATTCATAATGACAAATAACTTTTCTTCACTCTAACCCTCTCTCCCTGGAATCTTTAACCTTCTGAATTGTTACCCCGATTAGTCAACTGGGCCATAGATTATCCGTCGCAACGAAAACACAGCCGGAAAAAGAAATATAGCCATGCAAATGAAAGCATTTTTGTGTGATAAGCAGGTGAGAGAGTCAAAGTACGCCGGAATCTTGCTTTGGAAGAGAGATAGAAGTATGATGGAATGAATGGATATTGAATAATGAGTGAATGAATCTGATTCACCAGACAGAATGGTGGCGGTGGTTTAGTGATGAGTGCCGCGCGGTTAGGTGTGCCGAGATGAAGGTATTTTGCTTGTGGTGATTGATGATGGGTAACATGTGTTTTTGGTAGAAGGGATTTAAATGAGATGTGAGGGTTTTATACATTGTTTTCTTTGTGTGAGTGCTAATATCATGAGCTGTGGTATTGCAAAATATCAAGATGTTAACAAAATGGAAAATTAACATATCATCACTTGCATCTGAATCTTGCCTCCACCAAGCCCCAGGATCCCAATTCAAATCTAAACATAATCATGAAAATCGATCCAAGTACCAACATAACCTACAGCGCCTCTCACAACCTAACCACCCACCTCCATCTCTTTTCCTCCTTCTCCCCGCCCACCCCAATCACAACGTGGCCCAATGCCAAGAAAGATACTCCCCAATCCAGCCAACTGGCGGCACGTTGGCGTGACCCGACTACGCTCTAGATCTCAGTTGACACAGGAGGGTTCCCACCGGGCAGCGATCATGGATGGGGGTGGTAATAGTTGTGGTGGTTAGATACGATATTTTGACGTTGCTAGAGAGGAGAGAGAGGTATCAGAGGGAGTTGTTGATGAAAGGGACATCGACTTAGTGGCTTGAAGATGAGGGATAGGTTATGGCGGGATTATTGGAGTTCATTTCTTTACTAGCGAAGAGAAAAAAGAATTTCCACAACCTCAAACACACTCTTCGGTAGCGTCTGGACCTTGAAGCATTTTTTCCTCGGTGCGACCCGCCAACCATAATATATCTCCATTAAGCTCTAACAATTCTTTATCTGAGCACCTACAAAATACCACTCCACGTGCCCTTTCTCCTGCACTTATTGCCTGCTCACTCTCACATGAGTCTATGGATCACCTCATGTCTCATCCACTAAATTATCACTTGATATTCCGTTTACCCCGCCCAAAGTTATATTGATATCTCGGGGAACGTACCATAATAACCGAAGGCGAAAACAGCCCATGTTTTGCAAATCTAGGCTGTCTTTCACCACGAAGACAAGGAGAGAACTGTTGATCATTTCCCAGAGTTAAATGTTTCCGTTGTTGAATAAACTGCAGCTAGTCAGTTAAGTAAGCGAACGAGTGAAGGATCTCGGGTTGGCCGGTGCAAGGGCATGGAACTAGAGAACGCTCTGCTTGTCAGCTAGGAGAAAAAAGAAAGAAAGAAAAAGGAATTACTGGTAAATACGCCCACACGTATTACATACACCAAATCACCAAACCCATCAAATTAGAACCCAAAAATGCAAATACCATTCACCTACAGTCCTTACAGCCTTTTGTCGATCCCGAACTCTCCTGCCATCGCGTGTACCCATTTCTTAGCCCATAACAATGTAGGTTGACTATTACCACATTTAGATATATCTCTATCTCTCCCTCTTTTGGCCCTTTTAAGAAAAACGCAAGTGCAGATGCAAGCCTAATTGTCTAGCCGTTATATCGTATTGTTTATCAGCTCAATAGATATCATGCCATCATGCTATATAGGGAGTGGAGGGAGCTTGGCATGTGGTGTAGAGAGCAAATGGTGGGGATGATGAATATCAAGATGGTCAGGTGACTTTGGCAGCATTCGGATATGGATCAATGAGGAGGGAGAATAAGTTAGTAGGGTTTAGTGTTAAGATTTAATAAGGAATATTAGATATTGAGAAGGTTTCTTCCTTGGGGCTGTACAGACGATGGAAGTAATGGGTCATGACAGCGTCTTAGTTCCGATTATCTCGGTTGTCTCCAAAGGTGAATCGTCAGTGCTGAGAAGAGAATCTGACATTATTTCATGAAATTTAGTTCGATAGGCCTTTCCACCCATCCCACCGTCCCACCGTCTCATCGTCTCATCCAGCCCTTAGGGATCCTACAATTCCCCATTATCTGCTTCAACCTGCCGACACCGTCGACCTCGTCTTCCAAATAACAGTTTCTCTATGCACGTAACCACCAACCACCTGACTGCGCCCCGGCGTGCAGCCCGAAGAAAATCACCAGTGGGGGTGTCCTAAAGGATGACATCAAGCACTTGCCATGTGGCGAAGGAAGACGAAATGGTAATAATGAGGACTGGGGTCTGTAGTACACGGATCCAATTATACGTACATACATTCATTGTTGATCAGGCTGGAAGAGGTAGCTAATATGACAGCTAGCCTCAGGGCAGTAAAATAGAGCTCTCGTGAACCTATGGGTAGCCCCTTTTGGAAATTCTACCAAACCAGTCATAGCCACCTCTCTTAGACACACTGGCCGATCTCACTAAAACACACACTATACTCTGCTCTGAAAAGTCGGGACCATCTCCTCCTCTCTCCAAGTCCCAAGCACATGGCGTGTAGATCCGCCGCAACTGTCACTGTTCTATTTTTGCATTTTTGTACCAAAAGCTCTTGGATTGACGGGTCTAGACCATGGTCGACGCTTGGATTTTGAGGTCACGAATGAGCCCGCGGAGGAAGGGTATGTTCTAGTGAGGATGAAGAAGGGGAAGAGATCAGCGGTTAGTGCGAGGATGTAGAAGTGTGAATATTTTCAACGATTCTTTCTGTAAAATGTGCAGATATAGATATCAAAGATTGAAAATCTGGTGGATTAAAGCTGTATTAAACTCTTGTTACTGTATCTACGATTGGGCTATATCAAGAGTCAATATCTTAATACCTCAAGGCCCATTCAACCTCACCTTTCAAAATACGCCCTAATCCGACCATGTTCTCCCCATCAGCCTAACCCAACATCAATCTTTCTCTGTATTTTTTTCATCCTCAGCCCAACTCCCTCGAGCCAAATCCGCGCTCTAAACCCTCCCATCAACAGCCAAGTCAGATATATCGCCAGTTACCACAAACAGGGAGAAGAACATGAATATCTCTCCTTATTTGGATCAATACCTAAGATCGTCTTGGCCAAGACCCTAGAATTTATGTGTCTGTTGTGACATTCATGATTATTTCTTTTGTCTTTTCTCTCCAAATATCCCACCTGTCTTGATGCAAAAAAAAATGTAGCGAAAAGGGAAAACAAAAAAACCTTATTAGTCACAGTCTCTTATTGTCTCATCTGTCTCTCTATCCACTCACCCTGACAGCTGTCTCCCCCAATCACCACTTCTACTGCAACCGAAAAATCCAGACCCTTCTTGTCTCCCTCATAATCACTAAACACTTCCCAATTCCGCACCCGAAAAGACAACCTATTACCTCCGTTGTCTCCCTTATCGTCCCCAGATTCTGGGCGGACCCGTCACCTGGGCGAGAAATGGATTGATTTGGAAACTGATGGAGACACCTGAAAAGTAGGCGTTTTTGCAGTGTGGTAGTAGGTTTGGGGTAGCTCCCGGACTGTGCTTCGCTAGCTCTGGTGATTATTGCTGTGAGCGCAAAGTGTGATAGGGATGAGCGGTTGGGTCATGAGGGGAAATGGTTCGCTTTCGCATTAGCTATTTATTGGATATGGAATGTGATGATACTGAATAACGAATGAACATAATGGTGACTTCCACGCTTCCCTACCCCCAGAGTTATCATACTTCTCATCAGTGCTATCTTCAATCTACCAGAGTCTGCCTTGTCCTGAATATATGTACTTGTATTCATGACACATATCCTATCGCAAGACACCTCCCTATTTAGTCATATCTTTATTCACCATAATCCATTTACCTAGCCCTTGGAGCAGTAGCGACTGCTCTATGTGTATTGATGTTTTTTATTGTCAAATGGCTTCATAGACAACTTGGCCCATGATTTAGTAATTCTATTTGCAATCCGATAACTTTCACATCAAAAATACCGACTACTCAGGCCCTGACCTACTCCCTCCTCCGGCTCCTTTTCCCTTCAACGCCCGAACCCCTCAATCAAATACAAAGATCATGGGATTGTACAGCACTTCAGGGCCCTCATACATGTAGTAGATTAAAGTAGGTTAGGAAAACAGAATCTCCCGAAGTGTTTCGGTCAACTGCTGCGCTGACTCCCAAGCCGGGTCGATGGTGCTAGAAAAGTATTGAAAGTGCCTGTAACCTACAAATAACTTTTTATGAGTCAAATCTTCTGACAGATCGTGCCATGAATCTAACTCTTGGGCGGCTTTAGAAAGCACTTCGCTTTGCATGTCCACAGTATTAAATGTATGCTTGATACACAAAGAATAGCAAGAAAAAGAAGGATTCGAGATCATGGCAATATGTGTGTTACTTCTTCTGTAGCACCCCAATTCCCATAAACATAAGAGTCCCAATACGTCCACTATTCTTGCTTCTCATGATGTTATTCAAGTCAACTTCGACAGCTATATCCAGGTCAAAGAATATGCCATAATCGCTGCAATAATGCCTCACAGGATCCAGTACGACATCGTTTTCTGAGGTATCTCAGTGAAGAATGCCGCTATCTAAATATAGGGACCAATGTCCCTGAATAGCGTCTCGTAAGCCCAGCAGCATCTTGCAAAGATCTAGCTCATCGGCTATCAATATGCCGACTGGTGTAGTAGCGAGGAACTGAAGCGTACAATGATGTTTCAAGGGTTGTAAGTTCTTGGACAGTCGGTGATGTTGCATGCAGTCAAGCATGCTTCGGAGCAGATCTTGAGTACCTTTGAAGCTCTTACAACTGACTAGCTGGTCCACTTTTTGCATGCGCCGTTCATGGGAGTTTGAATAAGTGCACTTCTCGCGCCTCGTTGCTTCGGTTGGGGTCGTTAGATATGTCGGGCTTATCACTCGTAGGCCACAAAAACTTGATAACAAGTTTTGGGCCATTGGAAAAACAGATGGTAGCACGTGAGGTGACACCCTTAAGTTGGTATAAGATTTGGTTAAAGGGGATGTGGTTCCGTATAATTTAATCGACTCCAGGGTGAGTCAAGTAACACAAGACCCTGTTTTTAACATCGTGATTGGTAATTGGATTGATGTCGAGGTTGAGACTCATTTTCTCAAAGTCCATAGTCAGATAACAAACGATAATTCGCACAAACTACTGTAGATTCTGATGAATGTTAAAGGCCCGCATCCTAAGTGGACCAGCCCGATCCATAATCCATGCAGAGTGCGATCCTCGGAGCAAGAAGCAATAAACAAAGTATCGTAGGGGCTGCTCCTTGAAGGTTTCTCTAACATATTAAAAATCTGGAGGATGGAATTGGTGTGTGCGTCAGATTTGGGTGTTTTCTTGAGTTCCCTAATAGCTAGTATGTGCTCTCATAGGACCTGGTGTATCTCCTGCAAATCCTTAGCTGGTTCTCGGGATTTCGAGCTCAAAAACCACCAATCTGGGCGTGCCGTTAACGGCCAATGGCCTATAGCAGAACCCTTTCTACTTGTCTCTGCCTTCGATATTATCCTCAATGCTGATCTGAGTTCCATCGTTGTCTTTGACTTCTGACATGCTTCCGTGCATGGCTCTGGGTATTGTCTCATCTCTCTCAAAGCCTGCCACATATGACCCAGTAGGCCAAGCAACTTGTGATTTTGCACTTGCAATCCACTCAAACTAGTCAAGGTATTCTTCCTCTTCAAGTTCAAATGGAAGCCCCTCCATGTTTCTAATTAACCTTCATGATTTGGTGAGTTGTAAGGCTTAAAAATCTCATGACACAAAGCCTTCTGAGCCTTATCCCAAGTTGAGGATGGAAAATACCAGTCTAAAAATGACTTGGTCTGAGGAATAAATATCATGTGGGGTAGTATTTCTATATGGAGAGACTTGCGAATCTCCTCGTAACTTGCACTATCAGTCGTGGCCCCTGAATGTGTACTTTTCTGAAGAGGCAAGCCAGAGTTTCGTGAACTTGAATGTCTCGAATGGTCGTGCTGAGAGGTGGTCTTCCTGGAGCTTGGCTAGAAATTGGTGGGGTTGGAGTTTCTCAAGTGACGGTTGGTATGTTGTTTCCTCAAGGTCAAATTTAAGAGAGTATCTGAGTTCAGCTGAGACGAAAAAACGGAAGTGATAGAAGAGTCAGATACCAAACGAAGTTTCTTGACAGGTGGCAGGTTCACTGCGAGTTGCGCATAGGCTATCATCGGTAAGGATTTGACAAGATCCAATGCAGCAATCAAAATATTCACATCGCTAGTATTCTTGGTAGCTTCTATTAGTGGGATAAATTTCTCAGACGTCATCTTCCCGTGAATCAAGAGCCATTTCAATTGAAGAAATGTTGTTGAAAGGCGATTCACATTGTGTTGGGGACTGTTAAATGAAACTCTGAACATCAAATTGGAGTTCCCAGTACCTAGAGGACAGATCGGGCTTAACCAATGGATAGGATTTTCTCATTCAGTGAACTAAGTCTCCCATTAGAAAGGGCTTCGCTAACTATAATGTGCAGGTAACGTTGGCACAAAGCGTTGCTGTCCTCAGGGCTATAGATGAACACCCGGTTCATGCTGATGTGATATTGCGGATTTGGTGGTAATCATAGAGATGTAAAAGTCTAGCGATGAAATTCAGCAAATCTTCATGGATATCAACTAATGGATTCGTACTTGTAGTAGATTATGAACATATAGGGTGCAGTGTGAGTCAAGTTGATGCTTTAAAGTCTCAATAATTCTACAATCACAAACTCCATGTGGAGTTTCATCTCTTTACAGCGCTTGAGTCATGTGATAAAATAACCCTAATCAAATATTATGTGTGACAATACCCATAAATCTCTAACCCCAATAGTACTAGTAATTGATAGTATTTAATGCCATTTATAGCAATATGTATGGGATATGTTGATCTTGAACATATTATCTTCATGGCTCTGGGATTCTCTTGGGCGATTAGAGAGAAGAGAGAAGAGAGAGAATAAAGAAAAATGAAAAAAGCTAGACCGTAATCGCGATAAGACGTCAAAGAAATCATAACTGAGGGGTCCCGGTTGTGCGGAAAGGCCTAAGTCATTACAAATTGGGGAATATGCAACGAGTGGTCATAGGGTGGTTACAGAATACTTGTCATTACCGTGAAATGAGGCTTAATTATAGAGATAAACCGAAATCAATATCGTCCCTATACCCCACCAATCATTAGTCACCATGTCCATGTCATCACCCCTTTCCCACAACCTTAGTGTGTATTCTCTTCTCCCTTCCTCTTTCTCTCCACAGTCCAAGCTCACACTACTCCACGCAAACTCCACGGCCCAGCCCTTCACTAACCTCCGTTTCTGGCCATCCTGCTGCTTACTACATCCACCCACCTCTCCTTCCCCAATGCACACTCCACTCGCCCTCCCACCTGCCACGCGACCACCCAATACATTCATGTACTTTTATTCTTATCTCCCAATCTAGTATCAAGTCTGGCGTCGAAATTAGTGTAGCATCTGTTGGGCGAGGGGTTGGGAAGATCTGATACTCCGTGTGTGTGTCTTAGTCAGCAGTGGAGCGGGCTGTGGGAGGCAGAGAAGAGAGCCACAGACGTGTGTAACGCAGATTATATTGTTCATGAGATGATGAAGATACGTTTTATATTGTGAGAAGATTATACACAGTATATAGCGGGATGATCCGATGGAATTAATCGGGAGGTCCCAGGCTCGGAAGGTCTTGGAAAAGAAGGCTTTTAGATGTACTT
The DNA here is from genome assembly GCA_023677585.1 of Meredithiella fracta. Lineage (NCBI taxonomy): Eukaryota > Fungi > Ascomycota > Sordariomycetes > Microascales > Ceratocystidaceae > Meredithiella > Meredithiella fracta. The sequence goes on along the minus strand of JAGXCV010000001.1, from coordinate 472,145 downwards.
GTAAGGGTTCATGATGCCGTTCTGTTAACAAGATGTTAGTACATATCTAGCCAAACTTGAATATTCTTTTATCTTAACTTACCGGATCATATAGCTTCTTGATACTTTTCATAATACCCAGAACAGTGTCATTTCTGCTGTACCCAATAAACTTCTTCTTTGCTACACCCAACCCATGCTCCGCCGAGATACTCCCCTTCTCTCCTGAATCCACTTATATACAAACGGCTCTAAACACTCCTCAATCTTCTTGTCATACCGATGCGCCGCAACGTTTAAGTGCAAGTTGCTATCTCCCATGTGTCCGTACCCAACAATCCCCGCTACAAGGTCGCCATCCCTGGTGCCGATGAGGCCGGCTTCCGTCATCCGAACCCGCACATCCTCGACAAGCTTGTACATCTCCGGCAACGGGATAGACACATCATACTTGTAAACAGCCCCCCAGTGCCCCAGCGCCTCCGCGATCCCCTCACGCCACCCCCACAGTTCCGTAATCTGTGTCTGATCCTGCGCAACGACACCATCCACAACAATCTCCTTCTCCATGACATACTCGAGGAATTTCTCCAACTTCTCATAATCGTGCTCACCGTTCGACCCGCTAGTCTCAATCAAGCAGTAGAAAGGATAGTCATCCATCGGTCTGTTTGCGCCCTTGGAAATGGAGACCATCCGCTGCGATTCCGAATCCATCAACTCAAACGCCGATAAAATCTCACCAAGTTGCCCTTTAGCTTCTCTAAATGCCCGTTGCGCCGCCTCGTAGGTCTCAAGGCCAAATAACGCAACATTGACGGCGTTGGGACGCTGAGGGCACTGGATGGCAATCTTGGTGATGATACCAATAGTCCCTTCGGCGCCAATGAACAATTGCTTGATGTCGTAGCCTGTGTTATTCTTCCTAAGGGTGCAGAGGTCATCAATGATGCGGCCGTCAGGAAGTACCGCCTCGACACCAAGAACTGAGCCGTGAAGGGAGCCGTATCTCAAAAGGCGGAGACCGCCGGCATTGGTAGAGACGTTGCCCCCGACTTGACAGGATCCCTTGGCACCGAGATCCAGAGGAAACAGGTAGCCGCGTTCCGCAAGGTACTGGTCGGTGACCTCAAGAATCGCACCAGCTTCAACAACAATGACACCCGAGACCTCATTAAACGACAGAACGCTAGCCATCCTCGCCATCGAAATGACAATCTCATCGAACACTGGGACCGACCCACCGACTAAGCCAGTGTTACCACCCTGTGGTACAACCGCCAACTTGTGCTCATCGCAGTATGCCAGCACCTTACTCAGCTCCTTTGTAGTCGCCGGTTTCAACACAACGCGGCTCTGCCCTCTGTATTTTCGCATCCAATCCTTGTTAAAGGGCTCCAAGTCGCTCTCAATATCCTGCGAGACGCCGTCGATGACCGCGTTGGTACCGAGCGTCTCCTTGAAGAAAGCGATGGCCCCAGGCGTCACATTGCCGTAAGCACCACGTTGGATATCAGGGTACTTTTCAGCAGTAAGCTTGATTTCTGGGGCACGAAGTGCCGAGGAGACGGAAATAGTACGGAAGGTAGAGGGAAAAGAGCGGGCGGGAAGGATCCGGAGAGCCGGGAGGGAACAGCGGGTGGTGGTGCGCAGGAGAGGGAGGACTCTGTTGGTCCGGGAGGCCATTTTAATGGAGTTTTTAGGACTATTGCAGTGTTAATATAATTTAATGAGTCGAGACGAAAGATATGGCTGAGTATATGAAAATGAAGGGTATATGCGTTTTAATGTCCGGCTTTCAAACAACACGACCACCATCGCCGTCTATTCCAAATTCTCCCCGCGTATTCCTTCCCATTTCACAATTACTCACATTTCACCTATTCTATCGAAGACTCAGCAATAGATAACGTCACGTCACTCGTTGTGATACAAATTCATATAAGTGTCACCTCTTCGCCAATATCAGGACCTCAATTCGTCCCGGTCAACTTTTCCAAATAGGATTCTACCACGAATGGCAACTGCCCCATTAGTTGAGGTAGTCGGCGAATCAGCTTGCAGGATTTAGGTAATAGGATCGCATTTTGAGCCGACTTCGGTGGTTATTAGGTTATTGTATGCAGATTCTTAGTCAGCCAGCTGTGGGAAATTATGACATATATGTGGTAGTTAAAAACAAATATGTGTGATAATATTCGTCGGTTATTGAGACGACGCGCGTTTTGTCGGTTGTTCATTCATGTGCAATTGTTTCTTTTATTATCATCAATAATACTATAGGCAACAAATAACGATTACCATAATTCGTGACGTCTTCTCCCCGCCAATCAATCATCTATTCTAGCTCATCTGCATAATCAATCACCAACGTGAGACGATACACGTCGAGACAGCACATACCCCTGTCTGCTCTCTTCTCCCTCCCTTCCAAAACCACGCCACATTTTCCGAATTTAGTAGCAACAGAACGACAAAGGTAAATGAGATCAAACATAGCAAAAATGGAATCCATGCCTAAGATTTGGATGTAGTTAAGGTATCAAAAGGATCAACGTTGAGGGAGCAGCATCGTAGTTGATTCCTGGCGGGTCAGTGGACCAATAACATGACGGGAACCTCTAGGTAGTTTCCTAAATCATCCTCTAATCAATTTATACAACCAATCATTGACAACATCCGGGATCGTCACTACTAGACTTCAATTCTTCGTAAACTATCTCACCAAACGTTATAATTCAATAGCCGCTTTCACTACCTGAGTTTCGATCCCCACGAACCAGAATACCTTATACCCCATTCTTAATCCCAACCATATCTGTGCCTAATCGTCCACAATCTAGTGAAGCCCTCCCCCGTTTCACTTCAAACTTAGACCAATGCACCACCTCACAAAACTCTCCTGGGTCTACCCGTCTCATGACCCCCACCGAGTATGCTAACGCGCCGGTAGTAGTACTTTGATTACATGGGGGCCTCGTTAGATCAGCAGGTGATGGAATTATAATAATACTTCATTAAAAGCTGAGGGGAGAAGAGCCAGCGATTCGGATATCAGGTGAATATGGCGTGCATAATGCAAATTGTTTCCGTTTGTTTGCGGGTTGCTTCGGCGGGTACGGGTTGATAGTGGTAGTTTATATATATTAGATGAGAAATCTCTGTGGGGATTTATAGGCTCTTTTGGTTTTGTTTTCTGTTCTTTATTTTTCCTAGTTGGAGATATCCGAATAGTGTGTGAATTATAAAAAAAAATTGCAATTTTGACTTGTTCCTTTGCTTTTTCCCGACTTGGTGTCTTTCTTTTGTGACCTAGTGTCCATTTTTTCATTTCCTGTTGTTTTTTTTTTTTTGTTCTTTTGATGTTCCGAGTAATACTGTTGATCCAGTACCCACTTCTCACGACTTCCATATACCCCTCTGTCTTCCTTACGTTGATCTAGTCCATCCTTCCATCCAACCTATTGACCGTTGACATCATTAACATTTACACTCTTATCGATAATATTCAACGACGTGAAGGGTCCTTCCTTATTGCAGCTAGCACCTTCTATCTAGTGTTATCGATAACATCGATCCTTGTCACACTGACGAATCCTTTTACCAACCAGTTCCTGTCATCTCACCAAAGGAACTAGCGCCCAAGGACCCTCTGTAAACTTAGCACCAGACGCCCCCACTAAAAGTTACGCTAGAACCACCTAGCAGCTCTCTATCGCAAAGGCCGCCCACTGAAAGCTATTGGCAGCTATAAGCTAGCTTGTGAACAATGTCTGGATTCTTTTCTAAAATGTTTGGTGTCAAGCCTGAGTCTGAGCCCGGAAGGTCGGAAGATGCTGCCATAAATGATGCCCCGGTGTTGGAGACACCGCATCTCAAGGATTTTGGTGAATTCCGCGTAGTCGACCTCGATCAACTGCGTGCCGCTGAAGTCACCAAACCCACCACCACCATCACCACATTCACCCCTCAAGACCCCGCGGTTCCTCAGGGCCTATTCCCTGTAACTACAGAGACCCAACCCCCTAAAAGCCCCTCTCGTCGACCTAGCAACGGGCCCTCTAGTCCCTATAGACCCTCCGCGCCCCCCGCAACCACCCAGTCGTCATCGCTGGTGTCCGCCAAATTGATTTCTTCGCCGTTGGTGACGCCGCTGGGAAATCAACACAACCGCACCAATTCATTCCTTAGTCTAGCTCTCCACGCGCCCGAAGAATTGACAAGTACGCACCACAAACGGTCCTCCGTCTTTCCTATTGGCTCCCCGCTCGATATTTCCACCGCTTCCGATCCTCTAGCGCCGTCCGTGACCGTCCAATCTGTCATCAATACTACCGCAGATACAGCTGCCTATTCTGAGAGTTCACTGATCCGTACGGGCTCTTCAGTACTTTCGGCAACCCCGTTGTTCCCTTTGAATGAAGAAGACCCCAATTCGACCCTTTCCGACTCGACCCCGGGAACCCTTCAGTCACCGTCCCCTGCCGTCTCGTCAGCAATCCCTGGCACACCGCACCCCACCACTGTTTCCGGCCCTGCTGTCGACTCTGGTTCTGTCTCTGTGACGTCGTCGCCGTTTCCTACATTTGTCACTACCCGGGCCCGCGCTTCCACGACATCGTCTTCGGCTTCTTTGTCCACTGACATCATTACCAAATCCCGATCGAGTACTCTAAGCATCGCTCTTTCCGACGTCTCGACATTCTCTGCACACTCGACCTCAACTGCCCCTTCTGATTATACCCTATCTCCTTCCCTTTCTCGCGCCAGCTCCCCTTGTCCGCCAACCTCCACTACCTTCACCAGCAATCCCACCAACCCCTCCAAACCCACCTCGTTCCCCTCACTCACCCTCTCCTCATCCTCGGCGCGCCCCCGAGCCTTTACAACCTCGTCAACCCCTTCGTCATCCCTTACCGGCCGTTCCCGCTTTAATAAACAAGAGCTTCACGCCGCGCGAGTGCAGCGGGCAGCTAGCAAGAGCGTATCGTTTTCCGGGACTGGTGGTCCCGATAGTGCGAGTGTAAGAGCGTCTGGGGCTCTTAAGAATCGGTTCAAGAGGTCAGCGAGTAATTCGTCACCGCCGGAGCAGCAGCAATATCAGAGTTCGAATCCGGCTGAGAAGCCCAAGGAAGGATTGGTCAGGATGGCGTTTGCTGAGCAGCAGAGGTGGATTACGGTCCAGCAAAAGAAATTTACGAAGTGGTGAGTTACTGATGAGCTGGTAGACAGTACCATGTGAGATTAATTACTAATCTGGGTTCTAGGCTCAACACCAAGATTGAGGTTCGTGATCTGCAGGTTAATGACTTGGTCAAGGATTTGAGTGATGGCGTAAGTACCTGCTTTAACCGGGCTATCGGAACCAGTCACATGACTCGTGCATGTACAACCAGTAGTCTACATTGGACCCACATCTTAACGTAACTTTGGACATACCGCTGACCACTCTATCATGATTTAGGTAATACTCATTCACCTTTTGGAATGTTTGTCCAATGAGTCTCTAGGCCGTTATGCTTCCAAACCTAAGCTGCGCGTCCAACGCTTCGAGAACGCTAACTTGGCTCTCGACTTTATCAAGTCCCGTGGTATCCAAATGACTAACATCGGTGCCGAAGATGTTGTTGACGGTAACCGCAAGATCATTCTCGGCTTAATTTGGACCCTTATTCTCCGTTTCACCATTAACGACATCAATGAAGAGGGTATGACCGCCAAAGAGGGTCTGCTCCTTTGGTGTCAACGGAAAACCGCCTGCTATGATGAAGTCGACGTCCGCGACTTTAGCACCAGCTGGAACGACGGTCTTGCTTTCTGTGCCCTTCTAGACATTCATCGTCCCGATCTTATCGACTATGACAGCCTTGACAAGTCAGACCATCGCGGCAACATGCAGCTTGCTTTCGATATTGCGCACAAGGAGATTGGCATCCCAAAGCTTTTGGACGTGGAAGATGTCTGCGACGTCACCAAGCCTGATGAGCGCTCGCTCATGACGTACATCGCCTACTGGTTCCATGCCTTCAGTCAAATGGAGAAAGTCGAGAATGCCGGTCGCCGTGTTGAGAAGTTTGTCCTCAACATGCAGGGTGCCTGGGAAATGCAAAGTGCTTACGAACGCCGTATGGCTGCTCTCCTTGCTGCCCTTGCTGACCATCAAGATTCGTGGGCGATGGCAACATTTGCGGGAACCTACGCCGATGCCAAAGCACAAGCTGCAGAATTCTCGGCGTACAAGCGCGGATTGAAGCGTGAGTGGGTTGCCGAGAAGAGTGAGCTTGCTACGCTTCTCGGAAACATCAAAACTAAACTTGGGACCTACCGTCTTCGTCCTTATGAACCGCCGGCCCATTTGAGCTTGGAGAACATGGAGGCGAAGTGGGGTTTAATGAGCAAGGCCGAGATGACCAGAGCGCAATTGATCAACGAGACGATCCGTGATATCAAAAATGCTCTGAGAAAATCGTTCGCTGACAAGGCGAATGACTTTGCCCTAGCTCTCAATGCCATGCAATTGGCCATCTCGGGTCTCGAAGGCGACATTGAAGACCAACTTGCCCTCGCTAAGCAACTCAACCTCAAGGTCCCCCCCCTCGACGCCTACCTTGAGACCATCGACGAGGTCGACCGCCAATGTCAAGAAGCCAATATTGAGGAGAACGACTTCACGACTTACACACTAGATGAACTCGTCTACGAGCTCGGCCTTGTGAAATCATCAGTTTCAAAGAAGCTCTCTTTCCTAGAAAATCAAATGGTTGCCCGCAACATGACGAACCTTACACCTATCCAACTTGAGGAATTCGAATCCGTCTTCCGTCACTTCGACAGAACCGACTCTAATTCCTTGACGGAACTCGAGTTCTCCGCTGCCCTTGCCTCCCTCGGCCTCGTGTTCTCCGAAGACGAAATGCACGATTACTTTGCGGAAACCAGTCACGGGCGCGACCGTGTTACTTTTGAACAATTTATCCGCTTCATGGTCGAAGTCACCGAAGATCAAAATTCCCCGAACAAGTCTTCCAGTCATTTCGCGAGGTCGCCGACGGAAACCGTATGTCACCGAGATGGACTTGCGGCACTCGCTGGTCCCCGACGAGGTTATCGAGAAGCTCACCGAGATTATGCCGTCGCATGAGGGGCCGGATATGCAGACGGACCGGGGCCAACCACAGTTTGATTACATTGCATTTATGGATAAGATGATGGCAGATGTTGATGATAGTATTTACGACGATGAGATTGGTGAGGGCGAAGATAGTTTGGAAAGTGGTGGTGTTAGTGGGGAGGGGGAGAGCTTTGTGAGTAGTGAGCAGAGTTTGGCTTGATGAAGTTGAGATGATGATCTTTTCTTTTGGATTTTTGGGATTTCTTTTTATTGGGTTCTTACGTAAGATTGTTTCTTTTGTTTGGGTCGGGTTGGGTTGGTTGGGGGATTGATCATTGTGCATTGATTGAGTGTATTTGTTTATGATTTTGTTTATTTCCAATGGATTTATATCGTTTATATCGTTATTAAATGTCATATCTACTATCTAGATATCTCTTCTCTACTTCCTTAGTCCCTCCACCCTCACATAGCCCTCCGGGAACAACCCCTTCCCATCCATGTAGACACCAAACAACCATCCCTCTCCTACCCTCTCAATCTCCGTGACATCTGCTCCCCGTGGGAAATACAATTCATCCTCCGCTCCATCTCCGACGCCAAACCAACTCCACACCGCCTGGCCACTGCCACCTAATTCCCTGTCCTTTGGGAACGAAGACATCCGGGAACTCCAGACCTGGGTATCTATCCGGATGTCTTCGGATACATCTTTGGTGACGGCTCTTTGAATATCAATACCGGATTCCCGTGTCTTCCATAATAATTGCGATGAGTTTGCAGGGTCCTCTACCTTCAAAAGTAACCCGCCGATCAACGGGCTCAACAACATGCGCTGAGGGCCCGCCGAGGTCTCCGTGTATGCTTCGATAATCATTCGATGGCCACTAGGACACCGGCGCCATCCGTTTGGGCCATTTCCAGGGGCCACCGTTGACGGGATCATCCCAGTGTAACACGGGGTACAGATATCATAGTTTCCATCGTTGCATTCGTAGCAATGAAAGCGCCGGGCGGTCGCGGGGATACCCTTTGTGCACTCTCGGCATACTGGGTGGAAGTCCAATGGTCGAAACGTCCCGATGGCCGGTGCCGTCAGCGATAAGGAGGCACCCCGGATACCAATAGACGGGACGTTCTCTGCCTTGGCAAGATCAATATCTTCGGGGATCCCCGGCTGGTAACTTAATGGCAACAATACATGTCCGCACCGCTTTCCCGTATTCACACACCCATTGCAATAGCCCCAATCGTTATCATTACATTCATGGCATCTCCAAAAACACTCATTTGCCAACTCATGACACCTCATACAAAACACTCCTGTTTCAAACACATACCCCTCGGCCCCACCCGTCCCTTTCTTATACCTGCCCACCCTCAGCATATGCGGCTTCTCGATCCCTGGCGTCTTGAAAAACTCCCGTTCCCACTTGCGCCACCCGGCATCGCCGAAGCCAAACCAATGTTTGCATCCAGTGCCCCGTCGATAACAAGCTAGACATAATGTCCAGTTCCCGTTGTCACATTCGTTACAGTTATAATGCAACTGTTCTTCAATGTGTTCGCGTCGGCAATTTGAGCAAACAAGGTTCGCCGGCTTCATCATCGGCAGCGGTGCAGAAACAGTGCGAACATGACCCGTAGGATGAGTCCCGGCAACCAGTGTGACACCGGGCCGTTGTCCTCCCAGTGTCCCTAATGTTGAAGAAATAACTGGATCGTTCGATTTTGCTATGACGACTTGGGGTAGCCTTGAATCAAGGGAGCCACCTTCCTCGGTACTCCCATGGCGTTCTCGGGGTAGCCTCACAACCTGTTGTCCAGCAGCGACCCGCCCCACCAAATCCGTCTGAGTTCGTACTCCCCTTCCCTCCGCCGTGACAGGTCTCAAAATTGGATCCGTTGCCGACCGTCCCGCCGGCGAATTCCCAGTGGACGCCGCCCGCCGCCTCCGGTTGTCTGTCGCAACCCCCAAGAAGTTCGACGAGGAAGTCTGTGTAGACGCCCGCGGGCGATCCTCCGAGGTCCTCTGGATATCATTAGGTACCGAGCCTCTATGCAGCCGAGATCTCGATGGGTCTTGGGACCTCTGGGTGCTAGCGGATCTCAATGCCCTATGGCCATCGTCGTCACGGCGCCGGCGGGTTTCCCTTGCCCGTTCCTTTGCGCGGCGTTCGTAGACTTCCATGATGCGCCGAGTCAATGTATCCTGGTGATCAGGATCCGCATTTGAGAAATCAAAGTCATCCAGGAGTCCCTCTTGTTGAATCTGTCTTGCCAACTCCTCAATTTCCTGGGCCATTTGTTCCTCAGTCATGCTAGAAGTATTCAAGATTGACCGCAGAGACCTCTGGTGTTCAATCTGATGCTCATGCGGATCTGCAAGCACCGTGGCCGCTGCTGTAGTCACTGTAGTCGGCGGTAGAGTATCAGCCCCGCGTTCCCGGTGACTATGCGCTGATGGATGTCGGCTGCGCGGCGGATGATGAGCCGATGGTCTTAGTTGGTCACCGCTGACTCGCGGCGCCGCAGAAGAATCCCCCCTGCGACCGTCTCGGGAGGATGTCTGACGCCTACGTTCCCGTTCTCTTTCTCTATCGGTGTCAGAGTCTGACCCGGTGTTAGCCCGACGGCGCTGGTGGTGGCGCCCGACACTACTGATCGGAGGCCGAGTCGAGAAAGGCCTTCCACCTATCTCCTGGAGGCTCATTTGGCGCACTTGGTCCATGAGACGGCGATCTTCCTCAGCTTCACGGGTCTCCCGTTCGGTACGGACGGGAAGTTTAACTTCAGGGATGATGCGGTCGCCGGGTTTGTAGAGTTCTTTGAGTTCTGCTTTCTCATCTGCGGATCGATCTTTGTCGGGATTGGCGGATATAAACATGTCCAGGAGACTAGCGACAGTCGGATTGTGCCGAGTGTCACGGACCGGGGCACGGCATGACGGGCAGGTGAAGAGGGGAATTCCAGGGGTTGGGGGGCCGTGGGGGGAGGCCGCGATGGTGGAAGCACGGATGCTGAACCATTCCTTAAGACATGAGCCGCAAAATGTATGTAAGCAATCTAGAAGAGTGAGAGGCTGGAAGATGATTTGGCAACAGATCTGGAAAGTGTCAGTAAGTGCTATGTAACGAGGTCTGAGAGTAATAGCTACTTACAGAGCATGTGAGCTCGTCTTCAAGCCTTTCCATCTTAAATATACAGGCTTCCGGACAGAAACAGGTCCTATAAGTATATGTAAATATGGATCAATGAGGTAATAAATATCGTCTGAAAATGAAAGTCTGAAATAACGAATAATGAGAATCAGTATTCAAACGAATAAAGTCAATCCTCGTCAAAGGCCAAATCCCCGCCCAATTTCGCTTCTTTTTGTTCGCTTCACCCAACACCAAAGGAACACCAACTTTCGTCCCAAAAGACAGGAGCCAAGAGGCCTTACGCACCTGCTTTCCTCAAAATCCTCAAATACCAACAACCCCCCTCAGGTGTCTGCGAATCAAATAGCGAAAACAAAGCTCGCAGTTTCCTTCAATACTCGGTGTTGGCGGTCGTTCTTTCTTTGACGTTGTTGGGTCGGTGCTAGTAGTTGCCGTGTTAGGGGAGCTATGGTTGGTGTGGGTAGTTGCTGACAGGCGGGGTGCCTTAACTGTGGTGATGGGAATTTTCCCCGGGATTGTGAAAAATGGGGCGGTAAAGAGCTGTTGTTGCCGTTTGAGGACAAAGGCTTACCTGCTAGATTTTGCTTGAGTCTATATTATCTAAAATAAAGTGAAGTTTATCGTCGATGGGTGTGTCGTGACGCCTCAGGTTTCCGTTCATGAAGTCAAGAAAGTGGGGTGGCCTATTCATCTCGTACATATATTCTTCCCGCCAGGATTCCAGAAATACGAATACTCAAATAAAACGCCCGGAACTCCATGAAGAGTCAGGTCCAACTCAAAATTTGACATCCCAAACCGCCCATCGGCACACTCATAAAACAACCCACCCCCAACATTAGTTCCCCAAGCCATCCGCCAGTCAGCATGACCACATTCCCCTCTCCTATCCAATGACGTATTCCGCTTTCCCCGCACTCCAAGACAATTGGACCTCGGGTGAGCACAACGCATGCAGCCACACATACACCGGGTGAACTGTTGCCTGGTGATTATAGAACCTGTGATTTGCCTACAGTTCTCAGGTGACGAGGTGAGGTTGAACTAGTGCTTCTTTGTGTGCCGGATTGAGATTGTAGCTTGGGAGAGCTTCATCCTTTAGTTTAAGGCGCTAAATCAGTTTCATTGGTTCATGAAAGGTCACAGGCCTAGGTGGTGTACATTTGACTCAATTAAGCTGTATTTGTTCAAGTAATCTCTCGATATTCTCCCCATAGCTTCCTCTCCATCTCAGAAACCTTCTATTTATCCTCCCATTCTGCCTTCTTCTTCCCCACAAACGCCTCCATCCCAATCTTTTGATCTTGGCTCCCAAACAACGCATGAAACACTTTCCTCTCAAACTCAACCCCCTCTCGAACCCCCAAATCCTGACTCTTATTAACAACCTCCTTCCCCGCCTGAACCGCCACTCTCGAATATCCCGCAATCACCCCCGCCGTTTTCACTGTTTCCTCCATCAACTCCTCATACCCCCCAAATGCCCTCGCCGCCACCCCCCACCTCTCTGCCTCTTCGCCTGAAAACGACTTGCCCGTCAATACAAGCTCCATTGCTTTCGCCTTTCCAACGGCCCGCGCGAGTCTCTGGGAGCCGCCGGCGCCCGGGATCGTTCCGAGTTTGATTTCCGGTTGGCCAAAGTTGGCGTCTTTAGTACAGTAAATGAAGTCGCACATTAGGGCAAGTTCGCAGCCGCCGCCGAGAGCGTGACCGGAGACGGCGGCAATGAGCGGTTTCTTGACTGTGGTGGTCAGAGTGGACCACGATTCGATGAAGGATGTCAGGTAAGCCGACGAGAAAGTCAACGGAGCCATCTCCTTGATGTCAGCGCCGGCGGCAAAAGCGCGCTGGGAGCCGGTCAGGATGATAGCGCGGGTAGCGTCAGATGCGGACAGGGTGGCGAGCAAGGAGTTGAGTTCCTCGATAAGAGGGATGCAGAGAGCGTTCAGGGCCTTTGGACGGTCAAGGGTGACTGGAAAGAGGTCAGTTAATATATGATGTTATGGTGGGTAGGGTTTCGTTTACTCTGGCTGACCCCGGAGCGGGGTGGGAGACTTTGATGTATTCATAAGTTAGCGCAGTTGACAAAAAGCGGACCGGGACCGCATGGGATTGATGGGCTGCTGTAGCAACAGGTCTCAATATTCTAAACATGAAGGGCGTTATCCAATGTAAAAGTATCACGATAGTTGGAGATGGTAGTCAAGTTGAAGATTTGATATGCCTGCACTTAATTTTCAGATGTGATGTGCGCTGAAAGAGTTACACTTTAGTAAAATCTTGTAAGAAGGAAAGCACGATTCTTTTATTACAGAGATATATAAAGTGGTTCCAGCGCGGTTATTCTAACCTGTTGATTACTTAACATCGCAGATCAGCCCATTCTCCAAATTCAACTCCACCACTTATGTAATTGTTTGCGCAGAGTTCCTGCATTTTAGGATTCACTAATTTCCGTTCGTTAAATTGAGATGATGGGGCTCAAATGGATGTAGACATGAGTTGCGTATGTCAAGTTGGAGGGATGAATGCGGTTAACGGAAGGGTTCATTTATATAAGGGTTTACCCAATAGATCTTAGTCCTCACTAAGAGGTCACCGATCACTGCTAATTCCAGACATTAGTGTTCTATAAAACCCCTACTAACACAAAATTTCTTAGTGATGTGCTGCGGCTTGCACTCCCATCTCGATCAACAATACGTGGCATATACGTGATAACCAAAGATAATGATCAGAAAAGTATGAATATTACTTGAATACATAAACTTACGAATACATACAAGATCTTCTGATTGGGGTACAACGGGGTTTCCCAACATTACAGCCTCAATCGCGCTTCATTTGATCCGATAACCAATTCACTAAACCCTTATCGCTCCCATCTCGGAGTCTACGTCAACCCGTCAAACCGGTTCCTTCTCCAGCGCTAAAACCTACCTCCCTTGACTACGATAAACAACAGCCACTTCATTTCTTCCCTCCACGACCCCTTCTTGCCCCCCGAAAACCACCTGCCAGTTTTTCTTTTATCGATTCTACTACCGACAATGGATGCCCCCGAACCTGACAAGACGCCTTTCGAGGCTGTTGCTAGGCACACTCATCGCTTGGAACGTGTACGCACCACCAACTACTCGCGTCCACTGGACCCCATGCGGCTCCGTCTCCGGCTCCGCGCCCCGCATACACATTGCATATTTTTCATGGACTCCTGCTAACTTACAATACTGCAGCAATTCCAAGCATTTCTCGACCAATCAACACCGTTCGTCCTCTACCGATGGGTCGCCACCGGCACTCTCCTTTTCCTCTTCTTTGTGCGCATTTTTGTTGCCCAGGGCTGGTACATTGTCGCATATGCCCTGGGTATATACTTGCTCAACCTGTTCCTGGCGTTTTTGTCACCTAAATTTGACCCGTCTAGCGATGCGCTGGATGCGGATATGGAGGATGGGTCGATGGGGACGTTGCCGACGCGGTCGGATGAAGAATTTCGGCCGTTTATTAGACGGTTGCCGGAATTTAAATTTTGGTTGTGGGCGACAAGGGCGATTGGTGTGAGCATTCTGTGTTCATTCTTTGATATGTTTGACATTCCAGTGTTTTGGCCTGTGTTGGTCATGTACTGGTTTATCCTCTTCTTTCTTACCAGTAAGTTTAACGGCATTGGATCTTGTAATATAAATATAATGCTAACGAGTATTCTCTGATAGTGCGCCGCCAAATCCAGCATATGATCAAATATCGTTATGTCCCCTTCTCGTTCGGCAAGAAAAGCTATGCGAAGAACAACAATTAGACATAGGATAAGAGCAGGCAGCTCAGCTCAGAGAGGCAGAAGATGGCCGGGGAATATTGATGTTATATTCTATGATTCAGATGAAACTACGACTTGATGCATTGGCCGACTGGTAAGAATGGGGCAAGACATTTTGCTCTGTGGCATCAGGAGATAGGAAATGTTGCTTGAGAATACCCTTGTCTTAAGAAATATAATTAAATTGTTTAGAGCCAATTTCTTTGGGATATGCGGGGAGATGCAAATCAGTTGATAGTGATACATGAATCCATGTCTTCGGCATCTGCAGATTGGTCTATCACGTGCTTGATCATAGGCCAGTCGTCATGGTGCTCAGCGGCCACATGTAGGAGAGAGCAACTATGTACTACCATACAATAAGTTTTGGGCACACCTGGCACCAGCTGCCATATAACAGATACCCCAGCTGTCATAACCCATGTCATAATTTACTTGCGACAGACCAGCCTTGCACCTCAGCCTTTTGATGGGCATCGCAAACTGAGGGATTGCTACGAGTAATGGTTCCGTGAGATCTACTTCACTTTACTATTTACTCCCCGGAATTCCCTGCGACAAATCAATTTTCAGCGAAGCATATTTCCGCTGCGAACTCAGATTTCTACCCAATTTTCACCTTTATGAAAATACCCGACCAAAATTCTGAGTTCATCGCAGCACAACCCACTTCATCTCGCAATGTCTAGCTCCAAGTCTTCGGGCGGCTCACGCGTCGTCCATCAGGACTATCTTGCTAGCGTTCGCTACGCAAACACGTTGCCACCCCCTTCAGTCCCCGCGAAGCTTCTCAACATCGCTAATAATGGGTTGGACAATGACTACTACACCAGCCCCAGCTTTGCTTCGGCGATTGCGCGCCAGCAGCCGTTGAATATTGAGGTTGATGCGGAGCTTGGTATGCCGCTAGACCTTGTGGGTCTCCTGGCGTTTTTGATGGAGACGACTCTAGTACGTATAGCCTACACAGAATTCTTAGATTGAGAAGCCGCGAACAGCGCTAATCATGTTCCCGTGAAGGTATCCAAGCTTCCGGAACTGATGCCCAGGTGCACCCCCGCGATCGGCCCCTCCTCAAGAAACTTAATGACATGGGCAAGCAGAAAACCAATGATGTCCAAGTTTCTTTCCTTCGTCGTACCGAGTATGTGACATCGATCTCCCGCAACAAGGCGCCTGTCCTCGCCAACAAGAATGGCGCCCTCAAGAGCTTCGAGAAGCGGAAGGCCCCTCCCCCAGACGATGACTCCCCGGCCGCCATTCGCCGCAAGATCGACAAGTCCTTTGAGATGTCTGAGCACTACCGCAAGAACCCCCACCTCGTCAAGCACCCCGAAAACCCCTTGCTCAAGCTTGTCGATTCCTTCCCTATTCTCCCGGATCTCGACGCGTTCCCGGATTCAGGTGCCTATGTTACTATCAAGTTCCTGACAAATCCGGTACCGCCATCGACAAACTACGATTCGCGTCTCATCAATGGTCTTCTGAAGCCGGTGGATGCTACGCAAGAAGAGGAGGATGCCTACCATGCGGCGCTCGAGGCGTACGCCCGGGATCCCAAGAACAACAGTAAGCCGCCGCCGATGATGAACTACGATTTGTTCCTCAACCAGAAGGCGGAACAGGCACAGAAGTTCCGGGCGCGTTTCGAGGTCGACAACCCGGAGAAGGACAACGAGGAATTGTACACGCACAACTTTGGCAACGGGCCTTGCTTCAGATTTGATCGGATGCGTGGATATGAGACAGTCAAGGAGCAGGAGTTGAATCATCAGACCAAGTACAGTGAGGAGTTGCTGGTCACATTTACGAATGGGGATGACGAACACCAGAAGGCCATGTGGTACTACCCGATCATGCAGCGCAGTGCCATCCGGCCGCAACGACAGCGTCGGTTAGATATCCAAAGAGGGTTCTCGCAGGGTACCGAGCGGAGGGATCTCGATGCGTTGGATGTGCGGGTGGAGGATCCAACAGAAGAGGTGAAGAGTGGGATGATGGCATACTCGGTGAATCCGTTTGGCGAGCAGCTTGTGGAGGCAGAGGAGGGCGATGCGGAGGAGATTGAAGAGATTGAGGAGGTGAGGAAGGAGGAGGCGGGGAACGTAACACAGACTATTGATGATTCGAGGGAAGATGAAGAGTAGACAGAGCTTGGAAGAGGATGAGAATATGAGAGAAGGGCGTCTGGTGTCTTTTGATTTTTTTAGTATATATCATATTGGGAATCTGGGAATTTTGGATTTATCAAATCGTTTTATTTGTTTATTTGAATCTTGAAAATAAATGAAGACATCGTTATGTCAAAAACAACCTGTTATAGAACCACCTTGCCACGCATATATATATATCTACGCCTTCTGCCCTCTACAAACCCAATCGTCTCTCTATTATCATCAACCACTCTCCCATACTCCAACAACAACCTGAAAAACCAAATCTCCATATCCTTCTTCCTCAACGCCTTCCCCTCCCACTTCCTCCCCTCAGTCGCCGCCGCCTTTGCCCACTCCCTCCCCTTTTTATCCTCTCTCAGCCACCTCAACAATTCCCACCACTCACCACCCCGTAGACTCACGGGCACATAGTGAACCCACGGGATAATGCGCTCCGCGTGCCACTCTTTGGCAATGGCGTACTTGACGGGAAGCGACTTGGAGGCCAAGAAGGCGTAGAAACGGCCGGAAAAGGCATTGCCGTCGATGTCGAGAACGTATTTGTGTGACCAGCCATTCTGCATCGACGCATAGTTTTCAATTTTGAAAAAGTCTTTTGCGCATCGCAGTCGCCAGGGTCACATTGGCCAATGTGGCTGAAAGCAACATCGACCGCGCCGTCCATCGCCCCCTTTGAAACTTTTTCTGGGGACCAATTGGGGTTCTCATCGGTGCCTGTGTTCACTAGGACCTTGGCATCCTCGGGGATGTTTGTTAGGCCGTCGACCATGCGTTGTCGGTGCTGTTGGCGCCAGCCGCCCCAGCGGAAAAGCCGCCAGTTGTCGAGCCGCGCCAATAGAGGTTGTCCGCCTTTTTATCCCAGTCGGTGTCGGCGGAGTCATTGTAGATGACTTTGTCGGCCCAGTACCAGGGGGACGGGTAGAGGATATCGGTGTACGTGGAGTACTTGGATTGACTGAAAATGGGCAACAGGTCATGGGAAATTGTGAATGCATTAGGGGCGACGAAGAACCCATATGATGTCGCGAGGGACGGCGAGGAACAAATGTCAGCCAATGCCGTCGTGTTCTTGACGAAGCAGAGGTCACTATAGCACGTTTTGCTCAAATCATCAAGCCCTTCATCGTCGAGGTTGCGCACAGGAGACTCCGGAGGGCAACTCATACGCGAGATAGTCCAAGTGCGCTGATGGGCAAACTCGTTAAATCTCGTCCTTTTGATCTCAGGAAAGCCTTTTCCGGGGTTCATGTCGGTGGGGGTAGCGGACCAAGCTGTCCTAAGTTCCTTGCTGGAGACATTGCTGGCCCTGTCGATGGCCTTTTGTCCGGCAGTAACCAAACGGGTGAGATCGTCGTGTTGCAACTGGACTCTGGGCTCATCGTTGACATTGAAAGCAAGATCCATATCTGGGAGATACTTTGCAAAATTCGTCATCATGCCAATCGTTGCATCAATCTGCCATTTTTCGGACCCCCAGAGTACGTAACGTGACCATTGCGCACCGAAATGCCAATGAGTGCATTCGCATGGCTAAGAGCCTCGGCTGCCCTTTGCGCACAGTCACCGGCTTAAGACCCCAAAACGGCTTCAGGGTTTCAAAAATGGTATCGAATTTATCAATGAGTTGGTAGTCATTCGCCTTGGCAAATTCAAACCACTTGTCGAAATTTGGCGGGGGTGCCATGCCATATCTTTTGCGATAGTTGGCAACGGCTTCAGTCAATGTCTTACTTTGCTGTCCAGTCATCGTCTGAAAGTTATCTTTAGCTTCATTCACTAACGCATTCACCGGATGAATGCCATTCCCCGGCCTCGCCATAATACTCTTCAAGCTCTCCTCGCCCATCGCCACCGGTCTTGAGATCCCCATTCTTTCCATATCACTCTTGGGTTCTTCGGGCGCACTCGGCTGATTCGATGCCGGGATCCCCGCTGCCGGCTGCACAATGGATTTATCAGTATCAGCGACTTTCTTTTTATCGGCAGCGGTATTGCTGGGGAAATGAGCAACAGGAGACCCAAATGTATAAATGCAGATGATCACCAAGATTGCTGAGACGACCGCGAGGCGGCGGCGCCGCCCGACGCGCCCACGGAATAGACCAATTGCGGGTTGGCTGCCGCCAGTACCCGCGACGTTTAGGGCTGAAGTTGGCAGTTTGTCGGCAGTCATTTTTGGATTCTGTGTTTAGACAGGCGGTATGTAACCCGATGTCTCCTCGGATAGGATCCGAGACGAATAAGCTCGAGGGTATTTACCCGGAGAGAGGCTCAAATTGGATGGATGCGGTTGTGTATGTAAGATGGGACGTCGTCAACGTTATAGTCAGCAAATCTGCAACTATTAGCGTAGCGTGGGAATTGGCCTGTCTGTGGCGAATTTTTTTGCGGTGAATTGTAGTTGGATGATGCAAGGAATTCGCTAAAGGGGCTGTGGAATATTCGGTTCCTGGATTGATGGTCTAGTGGGCGAAACCTCGTCTAGTGAAGTAACATTTAAGAGATAGATGGCGATGGTAATAATTAACGGGAATGTTGTGTATTCTATGACGATTAATTTGAGATTTACTTATGATTGTTCCTGAGATGCCAAGCGACGATATCTAGTCGGATGGTGGTTGATGGCGCTTAGTAGGCGCAATAACGACTTAGGAAAAGTGTATGAATAAACAGTAATTAAATGTTCTCTAGATAAAGTCTTGGCATCAAAAATAACGAGAAAAAATCACGATACCAAGTCGCAATGAGAAAGATGACAACTCGAGGTTATATCACTAGCTGTAAAAAATATTGAATAAAGAATTGAATTATAACTCAGTCACCAAGTTAATAAAATACCCGTTATTAGAGTTAGTTAATCCCTTATAAAATTACCACTAAAATTAAACACAGAAAGAACAAAGATCGGAAGGTGGCAAGGTTAGTCGCATTAAAGGCTTAGTAACAGCTGTGTGGTAGAGGCATTGCCGTCACCGGGCTTGATCAAGTTGAGGGGCACGGTACTTTGCGATAGAATGGAATGGTGGGATTGATTGTCGTGTAGTAGTTGGGTCGAGTATTGACTAGTAAACTCGCGCGTATAGCTGAGAGTGGATGTTGTCTCGATATTAGCGATTACGGCGCAAATTACGCACTCCTTTCTCGCTTTATCCATATTCAGCGGGCTGCAAAGTTTCTAACGACACATCACATTTGACGAATTCTAACCCAATGTCCAAGTGAGATCTCAAGTCCATCATCTCACAAGGTCCTTTCCCTCATTGAACTTCAAACAGGCATATATCACCAACACACTGCTTTCCCAGCCGAACTCGACACAGCCACTACACGCTGTCCCCCTTCACTCGCTACTCTCATTCCCGTAATAACAAGCCCCCCTATCGACTTAATTTTACCTACAATCACTGAACCCGACCTCCGTGCACCAACACTGTGCGGGATACGGGACACGACAACGTTAATCAGATAGTGTTTCTACTAGGAATAGGAGACGCAACACATCACAGCTACTAGTGCATCCTATGCCTTCATTCATATAAACAAAAAGAACGCCTTTTAATACACCGAGTACATCCGCTTTCCTTAACAGAAACAGATAACTCCACATGTCGTACATACCACCGGCTGTCCAATATCCCTTCGTACCAAACATCCGGTCCGACAACCACCACCGCCCTCTTGGTACCAATCCCTCCCCTGGCCATTTTACCCGAATTCTTATCCATCATCATCGGCCCATCATGCCCTATACAAATCCCATGCAGCTCCGTGGACAAGTCACGTCTAGGGCGTGATTTACTGTAGGTTTGGCTTCCTTAATCATCTTGGTCAATGCACATGCACAGTGTGAGGTTGGTGGTGGCGGCCCGGGGAGATAAAATGTACTTCAGGCATCTCGTATTTCATAGATCAAAACCGGGTACTTTGTATAGGGTGGACGGCATATTCATACAATTCATGTTGGTTGCTTCGAGCGACTTGGGGTCATTATAGATCGACAGCACATTTCCCATCATTATGGTGTTGACAAAAGCGTACGAATATATGGAGAACACCGGACTCACATTCACGACACTAAACCATACACGATTGGAATTAGTTTAGAGAAACGAGCTAATGTCTCAATAGATTTATTCGTGATGTCGTTAACAATGGACGCTTTGCATCTACCAAGTTAACTCTAGCCATCATTCTTCGCCCAGCCAGCCACTGCATTTATCATAACAGCTATTGGCATCGCCAATCGACTCCAAGAAAAGATCATTACCAATTCAATACAAGACGCACTAGTCGGATCATCGCATTCAGTGGTAAATGCATCCCGTCCCAAAGCAAACAGAAAAACGCCAATTTTTTTAGTTCTAATCCAATCCTAAAGCATCAACTAGCTTCGGTTCTCAGAAACAACAAGATGAAAAGAGCATAACAAGGAAAGGGGAAAAAAGAAAAGAATATGGAGAAATGCGATGACAATGTGTGTAAAGAAATCAGATATTCTCAAAGAATTTTACTTTTTTTATTTATTTTTTCTTTGGGTCCGTCAGGTCCAAAGTCAAAAGCTTCTTAGTAGAAGAAACCAATGATCTTACCGGCGACGTGCTTGCGCCGAGCCTCCTCGTGGTCCATGATACCAGCAGAGGTGGTCAGAATGATGTAACCAAACTGACGAGCAGGAAGCAGTTTGACGACCCACTTCTCGAGGTCGGCAAGGCGGACGTTGTAGCGGGGGGAGATGACACCGGTCTTATTCAGGCGACCGTTGAGCTGGACAACGATCTTGCCGGAGCGGTGGTCATCGACCTCCTCGAACTCGCCAACGTAGCCTGGGAACAAACAAAAGTTAGCAAGAAATGTCGTGGCGATTTAAACGAAGAAATTGCATCGAAGTAATAAATATCAACAACCCGTGTAAGATCTCCTCTCTTCATCTATCGGCATCTTATAGGGGCTGAGTCGTGAGAATTAAGACGTTCGCCCTAGTTATCATGCCGAGTGAGGAAGAGGGGGAGGTTGAAGAGATAAAGATCTTAGATAGTCACGTGACGTCCAATCCACTACCGTGCACCTTGAACATAGGATAAAAGACTTACCATGCTTCTGCATAACCTGGAGGAACTTGATGATGACCTTCGAGGAAGGGCGGATCAAGACCTGGCGCTTGCCAGCTTTCTCTGCATTATTTATGCTCTTAAGAGCATCGTGGAGCACGGAAGTGCGGACCATTTTGTCGGTTTTGGGAGATTCTCAAGTCGAGAAATTTAAGGAAATGAGGTATCTGCCGAACACGGATTTCATGGTTAGCCTTTCCGTTGGAGGCTTGAAAGCGAGGAGAGTGCCCTCAAAAACCAAGCCGGTAGATTTTTGTGACGAGGAGGGTTCTGCCGCTCAGTGTTGAAGAGGAGAAGCGTATCAGGGCAACAGTAGTCTGGATTTGGGAGTCCCAAATTAAGTCTCAATAGTTGACTGGTGAAGCATCGTTGGTCAGATTCTCAGGAGTGGCGAAATCGGACACAGCCCCATTGGCATTGGATCAGGTCATCGATGGCCTTTCATTGATCAAAAATGATGCTCTGATAAATTGGGCTGTAGACGATTTCGCTGGTTGCAAGAATGATTATTTCGTATCTCCATCAATCGCTCATGAAAACTGTAATCGGCTAAATCCAGTTGCCCTGATTGCTCTCCTCCGCCATCGTGAAAAGGCGTAACAAAATCCTGTCTAAAAACGTCGCCATCACCTCTTTGCCAGAGGTTCACTTGGAGTGAAACAAAACATGCATACAATACATACCTCTTGGTGGATGCGGAGGTCGATAAGGTGATCAAGTCAAAACAAGACATAGACATAGGATGATAGAGGTATATCAAACCGGTATCGACTTGGCAGAAATTTAACTACCCACATTTTCGTCCCCACCAAGACTTCTCAATTAGCTTTAGTGTGCTCTCCGCCCCACATGTCACCCCTACTCTGCCCAGTCATAAGAATTTACATAAGCGCCACGTTAAGTTGCCCTAACGCCACATATGGCGCCACCTTTCCGAAATGATGAAGTGGGATACCCCGACCAAAGTGGGCTCTCTCAAGTAGACGGAAAGTGGGCCTCGCACCCACAAATTCCCAAAAGAACTAAAGTAAGTGGTATGCAAGCAATTTTTGGCAGTGCACAGCGCGTGTAGCGCCTGTTTGGGCGTGGTGGAATTTTTGAGTGGGATTCGGCGCTGGGAATGCACGGAATGTCGAAATTCTACCCTAAATTTGTTATTCCATCTTGAGACTCTCAATCCATCCTCTCTTTTCCTTTTCTTTTGGAAATCATTTACAACTTTCTTACTCTTCGAGGATCGATCCTGGCAATTCTTTGAGAACAGAACAGTCAAGATGGTGAGTTGAGTCCGATCTATCTTGTTTTGCTGCTATGCAGTGGTACTGCGTTGGTGGTCCGAGTGGGCTTAAAAGTCCATGGTGAGAGTATGACGGCGCACAAGTTGGTCGCTTCTGTTGGCCTAGACGAACCTGAGATATGGCGTTTACAGATATACGATCATGACTTGACTCGAAACGGAAGAAGGCGACAACTGATCCAGTCTCTGTCACCGAGACTGGATCAAAGTACAACCACCGCCCGCCAATACTCTATCTGCCATCCGAAATACCCCATCATGATGATCTATATCAACCATTAAACACCCCCGCACTTCCGCTTAACGGACCAACCTTATATCCCCATATACTAACTCGTTCTTCTCCCCAGTCGGACGTAGAAGATAACAACATTGAGGTCGAGGTCGCCGCCGACGCCGCTCCCCAGGGCGAGATTTCCGTCATTGATGCCCTGAAGGGTGTCCTCAAACTGTCGCTCATGCACGACGGTCTTGCCCGTGGCCTCCGTGAGGCTTCCAAGGCTCTGGACCGTCGCCAGGCTCACATGTGTGTCCTGAACGAGGCCTGCGAGGAAGAAGCTTACAAGAAGCTAGTCATTGCCTTGTGCGGTGAGCATAATATCCCCCTCATCAAGGTTCCCGATGGCAAGCAGCTCGGCGAATGGGCCGGTCTCTGTAAGTTACAAGTCTTTTACCGCAAGTATCATGATGATAAATTGCTAATATATTCGTTATAGGCGTCCTCGACCGTGAGGGCAACGCTCGTAAGGTTGTCAACTGCTCTTGCGTCGTTGTCAAGGACTGGGGTGAGGAGTCCGCTGAGCGCACCATCCTCCTCAACTACTTCAACTCTGAGAACTAAGCGTCTCTTAGCCTTGAACAAAAGGTAAAAATCATGCTGGTCTTTACGGGCCGGTGTAAAAATGGAGGGAATAAATAAAAAAAGTTTCAATAAAAATGGTCTTTTCTTGTATCGTGAACGTGTTTGTGTGTTTAATGGTGCCTCCTAGTAACCATAGCATAAGTAAGATCATGCACTTGACAACATCACATGATGTTTCTTCCCAAATCTGAAGGTTCACTCAATGCGATCTTTATCCTCGAATCTACTTGCGCCCTCAACCTATTTATTTAATGTTAGCACCACTCTCATCTACACCATCAGCTGGCTATCTCGTCTCTTCTCACCATAATAATATGATACCCGAACTCTGTCTTCACTTCGCCATACTTCGGATTCACTGTCGAGCTATCCTCCAAAGCATACGCAACCTCCTCAAACTTCGGATCCAACGACCCCCTCACCTTCCATCCTAATGCACCACCTATCACCTGGTTAGCAACCAATCTCATCATCATCGCCGGCATAATGAGTACTCACCCGCCCTCGCCTTATCCTCCGAAAAGTTCCTCGCAACCTCATCAAATTTCACGCCATCCCTCAACTTCTCTAACGCCTCCTCCTTCTTGCCATGTTTCTCACACTAGGGTCTCCCATCAGCATATCATCTCTAGGTATCGTGAAGTCTTTTCGAGGTCACATCACACAAGTAGAACATGAACATACCAAAATGTGACGGACGTTGATGGACTGGGCGCCCTTAACTTTGCTGGCTTTGTCGTCTTTTCCGCCCTTAGAAGGGGCCGAGTTACCGCCTTTTTTACCCATGACAAAATTTTGTAGTGATGTGATTTAGTAATGAAAGTAGTAAGTAAAGGGATGTAGTAGTGATGAAATGAGTAAAGTGAAAGTGAAGAAACTAGTAGTGTATCTCAACCCTGCACCCTTATACGTGTTAAAGTTTAGAGAGAGCGCCAATGCATCCGAAGTCCGATGACGTCATCATATCACGACATGAATAAACAATACACAACATAGCGAGATCATGTAGGGAGAAATACTTGAGCGTTTCTGTAAAAGTCTATATAACCATGAGACCCTAACCGAAAACTCCAAACCAGCACAAATATTCAAATCAACCAATGGTATACCCAGAAATGTCCAATGCCACTCGATCAAATCAAAACAAAATAATCAACCACCTATCGCCATCCCCTCCTCACGACCTCGAACTCAACTTATAAATCCCCGATAATGCACTCCCCCTCCTAATACCCCGTTCTTCCGCCTCTTCCCCTACCGGATCCTCATGAATAACATCTGGCATCTTTCTCCCAATACTAACAACCCCATCCTTTGGCGGTACTGGCGGCGACCCAGGAGTAGGCAGCGACGGCGGCTGATCACTGACATTTACACTAGATATAGGCAGAGTTATCATGGGTATTGGGGGTGGCGGTGGTGATGGCGGCGAATTAGCGGGGGCAGAGATTGTGGACGCCGGGACATTCTCAATGCTAGTGGCGGATTGCCGGCGGGAGGATTCACGGGAGAGTTCGAGCATGAAGTCGGAGCGGGAGTGGCCGGAGGAATCAGAGATGGATTCTAGACGGTCGTAGAGGATCCAGTCATCGATTTGGCTTTGGCGGGGAATTTGTGTGAGTTCGGAGTATGGCGTTTGCCCGTCGACGCGGTTCAACGTTACCGTCACTGAATATGTTTCTTCAATGTTATCCTCCATGATACTCCCAAATTGGGCAATTCTGTAAAAGCCGTCGAAGCGGACACCTGTTGACGGTGCATACGGCGATGACAAGTCGCTACCGCGCAAAACCATAATTACGGAGCCAACAGCGGAAATCAAAGAGATGGGCATGGAGGTCCAGGGGCCGGTAACAGTGTAGGTAGTAATGGAGGAAGTAGAGTCTTCGGGAGTAGCTTCATATCCAGTCATCATAGAGAGGACACGGGAGTTGCTGAAGCGGCAGCGGGAGACGGTATCGCGGGCGTTGAGGACAATACCGTCTTGTTCGGCGGCGTCGAGAGTCATCCACCAGCTGGGGGCAGTTAGTACGTGACCAGAACACAAAAGAATATTAGATATAAACTTACTATACGGGGAGGAACTTGTTAACGGGATCTGAGTCAGAGTGCCGTCTATTGGGATCCTTGAAGTCATTGATACCCTTAAGAGTACCTTCATCCTTATATATTTTATCACTGCTCGGCGACACGATATCTGACTGGCCGCGCTCTCTCAACATCTTGGGAAGATATGTCTCATCACTTGGATGTCTATGATGCACCCCGTGCCATCTTGGTGTCACGTCCCCATTATTTGACCCTTCCGGCACACTTCCCGCATTCACCAACCGCGGATTCAGATATAGACTTGTCTGCGAGTTCAAGCCAAAGCTGACTCTGAGACTTGATTCGTGAAGCATTAATGACAGTGGCAAGTTGTGCAGCACGTCAGTCGGGGCTACCCGTGGGCTATGTCTAGGTGATACTTGGTCTTCAGATGATGACCAGCGGTGAGGACTATATCTCTTGGTCCCGGAGGCTACCGTCCATGTTGGGGCGCGATAGCGGGTATGTGAATGATGGGTGTTGTTATCGAATATAGCTTTAGTTTGTGAGAACGGCGCTACGTTGGCAACTGCTGTAAATTGCACGTGCGACATGATCAAAACATAAACAGCAAAAAGTATAAAATACTGTTGTATATCCTGTTCAAGTAATTGCCGTGAAATACAAGGCGAGAAAGGAATCTAAAATGTCAAAAGAGAGGACCTTGTATAATGCAAGAACTCCACGAGATAACATCCAATGTGGAAGTCACCAGGATAGTCGATTCCTTATGTAGTTATTTCCTCTTGGGCTCAAGGGTGACAAGAAAAGTGACTTCGAGGTGGTTACTACCGAGACGCTTGATGGAAGCAACCCAGATTTAGTCAAATAGCGTTACAGCGAGCAACGCGATAGCCTAGTGAGTACCCGACGGAAGTAGGGCGGATTCTGGCGAGTTTGAGCACTGGGGAATGGACAATAGGTGTGTTTGGTTGCGGCAGCCGGAGCTGTTCAGCGTTTGTGTAGCGTATCGAGGGACTGTCTGCATGCGGTTAGCAGCGTGCAGATTTACACGCTTTTGTGTATGAGGGCAGGTAGCGCAGAGATGAGTAATGCAATAAGTTGTACTAGTTAGCTGGCAAAACGGACCAGTGGTTGGGAAATGGAGAAGCAAGATATGGAAGTAGCGGGACACGGTGCTTCTAGACGGGTGAGGTCATGTGGGGGGTTATGTGAATCTTCGAGAAGGGGGAGAAGGGTTCGGGAATGTGGATGGGGGTTCGTGGACGGGGAGGGACCCTGGGGGGATGGTCGGTAGCAATGGGAAAATGCCAGTAGATCAGCAATATTGCGAGATTGGTCAGATCGAGATGTAGTGAGAATGAAGGCACAAGGGAGATGCGCTCGAAATGGTGAACTCTCTCTTGGGTATTGGCGTTGATATCGGGAAGACCGAAGAAGCAAATTCTAGTGGCAAAGATGATTATGCTGATTATTCACAACCCCAAACAATTGGAATATCAAAGAGTGACGGTAAGATCCGGTCAACTAATGGACGTTATAAAGCTGAGCACGGCCGCAAATTATCAGCAGTCTACTAATATCGCAGATATCAACAGACAACTCGACCAACTCCAAGTATCCCCAATGTCTCAAATGCGGCCAGTTAGACCTTTTGCACGCAGCTCAAATCACTCAATTAACGACACGATAGTCTGCAAGTACTTCTGCAGATTACAGCACGGTGCAGGTCACCCGGGTATCTGCACATGTACTGCAGCCGGTCCAAAAATGCGAGGTAATAATAAAGCCAGAGAAACAATAAACAATCCGAACACAGCGTCCAGCTAGAGAATCATATAAATATATTTAGTGAAACAACCAAACGAGGAACAAAAGAGAATTAGCTGTGGTAGTGGGGTCACGGCGATTTATAAGACACAACCGCGCACAATTGACTTCTGTAAACAGCAAGGGGCGAGATGGGGCCAATGGTCGACAAAGGCGAATGTGCGGTAATGTTTCCTAACGAGAAAAGATAGCGAAGGCAAATGATCTAGTAAGTCAAAACTGGAAATTCGAGGGCAAGGTTCGGTTGGATAGACAAAAAAATAGACTATGAAGCGAATCAAGATAGAAAATATACCTCACTAACGGTAAGTGATGGGGAATAGTAGAAGGACGGAAGCAAGCCGATATCCAAACCAACGATGATTGTGAGAGTAGGATATAGGCGTATGGATGGGTAAGCAGGGAAGCAAAGGTAGCCGGAGGAAGCTTAGAGAAATGGAGAATCTCAACTGTTGGTGACGTAGTTGGTGAGTCGGTTGGTTTCAGAGATGGAGAATCAGTGGAGGAACTTCCGTAGAAAGATCCAGGAACATAAAATGACAGTTACGATATTTCACGGGGTTGTAAAGTATTTACAATGCAAACTGCGGATGACTCCAGGAGTCTAGGGGGACTGCTTGATTGCGTGGTAGGCTTATGTATTTCTCCGTTAGCAACAAGGAAGCGAGTTGGGATGATCGATGAAAACGAGAACTCGACGCAAACAAAGGACTCCCATCTAAAATGTGATGAGTGTCAATCGTAGTCAATAGCTAGTGGAATGGGAGTTAATAACAGACGCCATGAGTTCAAGGGCGTAGTATCACCAAGTCCGTCACAAGCGGTTAGAAGAGCGTAACGAGTCAAAAAGGAGAAGATCGAAAAGAAGAAAAAGAAAGATTGGTGGTTGACGAGAAGGCTCTCACAACTCTAGGAAAAGAAAACATAGGAGGAAATAGAAACTTAGAATCGGGCCCACGTAAATGTGATATTAGAGGATGTGATGAGAACCCTCGTATAGTGTTTGGCTGTTTATTTTTGAATATACTCCGTGTAAGGTACTGTGAAGAACCGTTGAGAATGGATAAAGAAGCAGATCGTCGGGCGAAATCAACAGAGTCGGAAAATGACGGTTATCAAGCGTTGAGGTGAGCAAGTGAGGAGGGAGGGATCTGATGGAAGTAGGCAGTCTTTTGGCGATGTTGGGGCGGGAGTTTCCTTTGGGCTTGTTTTCTTATGTAGAATATTGCATTGATTTTTATCGTGACATTTTTTCCTTGTTCAAGACGTTTCCTTGATTTACAGATGTGGGCTTTCGTTGCTAGTGTCCCTCAATCAATAATGTAGCAGCCAAATGTATCCGTTCCTTTGCTGAACTCGCCACCCCGTCCATCCAATCTCATCAATACCATTGCTCACTAAAATCCAGAAAATAGTTAAAATATTGTATTTAATTCTTCCCTTTTGGTATCATTCGTCCAAGCCTGGCCTCCAACCCACAATCCTCACCTTTCGCAAACCCCACAACCAGGCATTCAGATACCTGGATATAGCTGCAGCTGACGTCCAAACTCTCCCCACAACCGGAAGCAATCCCCAGAGTTCCCAGTACGCCGATCAGTAGAATCTGGCCGTGATTTCACCCGAGACGACAGAGGAGTTCTAGGCGAGGTATATAGATCGTCGCCATCTTGTTTCAAGATGCTTCGTCATTAATACAATGGAGTCTTCTCTGGTCTTCGATAGTCACCCTATGTTCCCAGCCATCCGAGTGCTTTTCGTTCGCTTACCACATTGGCCACTAGACCCCTATCCCTTCCGTAACGAGCAGTTTACAACCTGCAAGACATCATGTGTTGTGGAACGCCTTGTCCTTTGCCTATCAGCAAGCGCCCAGTTGTGAAACCTCGTCAAGTCCAAATTATCTCATCCTCCACTTACATCACGACAAACCCACGGCTCGTGCCCCAAGCCTCGTAGTCAGAATGGTAGACGGGAGAGCTCAATGACCGTATGTAAGTCAGTGCAGGGTCCTCGACTCTGCATGGGACGGGCAAAGGTGGAGACAAGGCAATTGCAGGTGTCATCTTTGAGGTTAATGAGCTAGTAAACTAAGTAACCTATGATCCGAGTGTACGTCTGTTTACTCAAATTGGCATGGACTTGCGGTCTTTTTTTGTTTGGATGGGATGATATGTGAGGCGAGCATATGGAGTCACGATAGATGATATCGCATTTTAGACAACAGGGTCCTTTAGCTAGTGGTAGCTCGTGGTGGTTTGTACCATGATTTTAAACTTAATTCAATTACCACGATCTTTTACCAACGCCTAAACGAGACTGAGCAGCCCCTAGCAGACATCCTCCCCAGGCCCACCATTCATTGTAGTTCACGATATCAATGTCTTCTACCCTGACAAATCCCTCTCCCTTATGCCCACCAGGACCCAATAATCTACTATTATCAATCTCCCTTCTGCCACAGTCACACTCCGTATCCATCTCCAGACATGTGACACTGTAAAAGTAAGAAAAAAATCGTCTAGCTGCTCCCTCCTTCAGTTATCATTCCTCCCTTCCTCCTTCCAAAAACGGTCCGAAACTCGACAGTAAACATCGAGTCTTGTAACGATTAACAAGTGCGATGAAGACATTGCTGTTTGAGCGAATACGTGTTTTGTTTCTACTCGTTAAAGGGATGGCCAGAGTTGGAGGTGGGTGTCGGGGTATCGTGAGGTTGGAAGTAGCCGTCAGGCAGATTGTTGGGGAAAAATGAAATATGGAGTCTCGGGTGAATTTCGATAGTAGATGTGTTTGGTGACGTAGAATTGGCGTTGATTATACTAATTTTCCGAGTTTGGTTTTGTTCGTTTATTCAATTCCTTGGAGCAGATGACAACCGGACTCACGCGTCATGTGCATATAATATATACATATATTGTGCATTTTCCCGAATAGGAATCCCAACTATATCCGACCACCAACTATAATATCATCCTCGTCAATGTGGGGTGGATATGTTGTTTTCTACATCGATGGATCTTGCCCCAAACACAAGCTGCTCCATCATTAACTTTTCCTACCACTAGTCACCAACGTTGGCAGTCAATGACCAGCCTATATCTCAAGTGACACCACAACACCAGCTAGCCCCCCTAAACAGTAGTGACAATACTTGCTCTCCCCGTCAAAAACCTCGCATGCCTTCTTCAGCTCTCCAAGATCTGCATTCAGCTACTCTCCTTACCAAACCCAACAACCCCTCACCGCCCCCCTCCAGCCTAATCTTCATCGCGACCAACACATCGCCCCCACCAACTTTAAAATCCCACTCATCCCTCCACAAAGCGGTGAGCAGCACCATCGGATTCCAGCCCAATCCAATTCCTGGCAGTCATCGCATCAATAATCCGCTCAAAATACCGGAAACACAATGAAAATTGTGAATGTGAAATCCCGTAGGACTCATATGCTTGTTTCGCTTGGCTGCACACTACGTTTTGTTGGCCTTGTTTATTTGCTGATGGTAGCTGCCTTGGAGTCATCCCCTCGGATCATGTAGTGGCACCGATTGTCCGAGAACCCGGTGACCGCTCCCTAAGAGAGCAACCATACATTATGATTGGTGATATTCCGAATTACCCGTTCCATTCCCTTATATAACTCGGTCATTCTCTAGGCTATAATAAAAACAATTCAATCACATCTACATACGTCTCCAAAAACCACCGTTACTCAATTAATTCGCCGAGAATGAGAGAATTTTGATGCTTTACCCTAACTCTTTCGATGACCACGACCTTTATCAAAAAACACAAAAATCACTAATGGTGATCCCACAAAACCAGGTTCAGAAAATAACATCGTTGCATTGATACAATGCTTAGCCGACGTAACATCTTTTCAATTCCTCCCTAGGTCTCCTCACCGCCATCTATAGCCATTTCCGATTAATCAATAAAAAGAAAAAAATCTAATCATTTTCAGCCGCTAATTATAAACATGTTTGCCTGACTTCTCATCATCTGGCGGGCAAAGGTATCTCCTTGGTTATCACAATGATATTGCATTCGGTCAATTTCTTTGAGTCTCCATCTCTACGCAAATATCTTCATCATCACCTTCACCTTCATACCCAACCCACCACTTAAAGCCCTCACTGCACGGACTTCCGCCATCCCGTCTGTTCCCCCACCGTCACCTCTCATTTCCCAATGAAGTTCTAGCCAATTTTCCATCTCACGATCCAAGTTTCCAATTTCCCATCTGCTATCCCACCGTCCAACCCCTCTTGTCTCATCCATTCCCTTGAGCAAAATTTCCCCTTCTCGCTCGCCTCCCATACGCCACAAACTGTATTTGAAATGCCGTTGATTCCGTTATGTCATCAATGGATACAACCGGTAACCCTAAGTAATAAATTCTATGGATTATAAGACATCGAGATATCGCATTAGTTGCCGATAGTAATCACAACAGGTATCTTGGAGCTGTACTTAGTTATCGTTGAGAATCCAGAGTGTCGGATCTCCGGCTGTGAACGTCAAAGAAACTAATTACTACTATTTGAAACACTTGAGTCACGAACACCAATTTCGTGATAGAGGGAGGTGAATCACAGCTCTAGCCTTCGCATCTCATTAATTGATAACCGCCCCAACTCATGACCATTACATTTAGTATGAATGCCAAGAAATCGCGATAGTCAGATCTAGACCATAACCCTCAAAGAAGAAAACCCTAATTTACAAACTTGACATATCCCTACTGATAAGCGCTTATCAGATCCTTCTAAAAAAATACGCCTAGGAAGGTCACTAGTAATATGGAGCGACGAAAGTATTGTCGCAAAGGTCCATAACCACTAACAACTCACCCGACTCGCTCATAACCTACCATGGTCGCCAACCAAAACACTCGTGTCGGTCCCTCTGATGCCACTATTGGGATCACTACTCGCCTATGCGCTACCGCCCTCCCGTGGTCTGGAACCATCCGCCGCCGGTAAATTTCACCTCCGTAACTAGCCAGCTAGCTTCCTACTAGCCATCCCGTAGACCACCCCACTAACAACCCATAATCCATAGCTTCACCGACTTTCTTGTCAATGAAATTCAGAAAGATGGGAGCGTTTTACACTTGACCAAGTATGACCCCGTCACCGTCACACACCACAAGGACGCCCAGAAAGCTTCTGGGGCAGCTCTCACCCCCGCTGCACCGATAGCTGACCCCGAACCTGTCTTGGAACCCATCATCCCAGAAATCCCTGCCATTTCCCCCGCCGATCTCGAATCCCTCAGCACCATCATGCCCGCTGAGATCGTCAGTGCCCTCCACGACCTTTACATAATCTCATTTACTCCGGGGATTCCCTTTGGGAAACGTGGGCCTTCAGTGACCATCCCGCCTGTTGATGATAAGGCTCTTAGGTCAAAGATCCATGGGGACATCCGGAATATATTTGCGTCGACTATCGATACGACGACAGACCCCGCTGGTACTGGGGCGATCGTTGCAACTATCATGCCGAAGCGCGGGAACAGACGGGGTGCCAATGGGTCTGCGAGCCGCTTTGATCGATCATCACGGTCTACTAGAGACGGCAACGTCCCTGGCGGGCAGAAGATCGAGTGTCCTGGGAATGGCGACCATCTGCACTTTACCCTTTACAAGCAAAACCGCGACACCATGGAGGCCGCTGCACAAATTGCCAAGCAACTCAATTTGAGGCCGGCAGCCATTTCGTACGCTGGGACGAAGGATAGACGGGCGGTCACTGTTCAGCGGTGCTCGGTGCGCAGGAGGAACCCGAAGGATCTCATTAGGTTGAATTCGAGGTTGTATGATATCTGCATTGCGGACTTCTCGTACGCTGACCACTCTATTCACCTCGGTGAACTGGCCGGTAATGAATTCACTATCACGCTCAAAAATTGCACATTCGACGGCTCTGATGCCCTGTCTACCGAAGCTGCTGCCAACCACCTGGACACCGCGGTTAAGCAGGTGTTAGCCCATATGCATTCACACGGATGGCTCAACTACTTTGGTCACCAGCGTTTCGGGACGTTTGCCATCAGTACGCATGCCATTGGGCAGATGATTTTGTCTGGTGATATGAAGGCTGCGTGCCATGCATTGCTTTCGTATGATACTGAGCTGGCGGCGACTTTTGACGACGGTGGTAAGGGGCCTGCAGAACGGTTGTCTCGCGATGAAGCCATGCGGTCTTTTTGTTGCAGGGCCTTTTTGCGTGATAATGATTCTGAAACTGCGATCGCCAAGTTGCCGAGACGGTACAGTGCCGAGGGCACGATCATCAGACACCTTGCTCAGCGTCCTACTGACTTCATGGGCGCTTTGCTCCGCATTACTCGGGGCCTCCGTACCATGTACATACACGCCTATCAATCCTTCATCTGGAACCACGCTGCCAGTAAGCGCTGGGAACTCTATGGAGCTACCGTAGTCGCTGGTGATCTTGTTCGGGATGACGGGAAGAAGGTGGAGGAGGCAACAGTTGATCAGGCCGGTGAGGAGATAATTATGTCTGGCGATAACAATGATGACGATAGGTCATTTACGACGGCGAAGGTTGTTACGGCGGAGGATGTTGAGGCGGGCAAGTATTCGATTTTCGACGTTGTGTTACCGACGCCTGGACACTCAACAATCTTGCCTGGGAACGAACTTGGCGATTTCTACAGAAAGTTCATGAACGAGAATGGTGGGATTAACCCCGATTCAATGGCGAGAGGCCAAAGGGAGTTCTCGCTAGCGGGTAGATATAGACCCGTCATGGCTCGGTTCCTTGCGGAAGCCGAGAGCAAGGCTGTTGTCGCTGGTGAGTTGGAACAGTTGGCGGATACCGACCTTGACATCATTAAGAGGAAAAAGGCTGTTGAGGCTCCTAAGCCTGAAGAGACCACAGAGGTTAAGCCCGAGGTTCTCGAAGAGCCTCAAGCCACCGACCCCGAAGAGTCCAAGAAGAGATCGCGCAGCCCGGAGGATAATGAGGACGGCAATGCTAAGAAGGCAAGAATTGTTGAGGTTGAGAAGATTGGTGTTGCTGTTGTTGTCAAGTTTCAGTTGGCAAAGAGTGCTTATGCGACGGTTGCGTTGCGGGAGTTGATGGGGCGCCAACTGCGCAGTAAGTCATGAGGTAGATCTTTACTATTATATATAAAAGGTTTATATCAAAA
The DNA here is from genome assembly GCA_023677585.1 of Meredithiella fracta. Lineage (NCBI taxonomy): Eukaryota > Fungi > Ascomycota > Sordariomycetes > Microascales > Ceratocystidaceae > Meredithiella > Meredithiella fracta. The sequence continues at coordinate 437,564 of JAGXCV010000001.1, read as the reverse complement.
ATACAAGCAAACTTATCAATATCAAGTTTCAATATACAATACAGTCATGTGATCCAAACAGCTTAAACAACAGATGTATAATATCAATCATCAGCAAACGCAATACATAGCTTGTTTGACAAAATAAATCAACGATATAAACAAGAGAAAATAATAAACGAAAATCGAAAAAATGGAAATAGAGAAAAAAAGAACAATACAGACAGAATCTGGAACCTCGAAGATAATAAACAACATCCGCCATCCTATCCCATCCATTGTGTTATGGCTATCAAACAGCTACTAGCGTCCTATATGTAAATAGATTGTCTAGGACTCCCAGCCCCAAACTTGCGAGAGGTACTTTTCCATATTAACTCTCTTGGTTTGCATTTCCACCATCCACGGATGTTCCATCATCCGCCATGGCGTAGCTCTGCGAGCGGGGTCTTTTCGAGACTGTTCCGAAATAGTTAGCATATTAACTCATACAATTATTTATCTTTCCGTGTTAACTTACCAGCACTCAATAAAGTACTTGAACTGATCACTCCACTTCACACCATCTGGCTCATCCTTCAACCGCGGAATCGGTTGCCGCACAATGTATGTCAACAGATCAATCATACCTGCCCGCGGCTGAACCTCCGTCCCGTCCGCCGGAAACGGAAACCTATGCTGCGCAACCTCCAACAACGTCACCCCCGTCGACCACACATCTGATGTAATCGTATACGACTGCCCTGTAATCCGCTCCGGCGCCATGTAATACGACGTCCCAATAAACGTATCGGCCTCCCCTTTGTCCCGAAGTCACCAGACACCCCAAAATCACAGAGTTTGACTAAGCCTGTGCGCGTCAACAGGATATTTGACGGCTTGATGTCTCTATGGATGATGCGGCGGCCATGGAGGTAGGTGAGGCCGCCAAGAATGCCTTCGGCGATTTTCCCGAGGACCTTTTCGCCTGTTCGGCCGCCAAGGCGCTTGACTTCTTTGTAGATGCTGTCGAGGCAGCCGCCTTCACAGAATTCCATAGCGATGGAGATGGTGGCGGTGGCAGGGTCGACGAAGGCGCCGTAGTATTGGCAGATGTGGTCAGAGGCGCAGTTCTTGTTAAAGCCGAGTTCACGGAGAATTTGCTTTTGACGTCGGGGTCAGGGTTTGATGTGATGACCTGGAGGTAGTTGTATTAGTACTGGGATCTTTGTTTCTCAGACTAGGTGTTGCCTTGGACTCACCTTGAGCGCAAACACTGTCTTCCCCTCAATCAACCGGCACTTGGTGACAGCGCCACCAGCACCCTCTCCCAGACTCCCTAACTCAACAATCTGCTTCTCTACACTCGCAATCTTCCAACTCTCATCATCAAACTCCTGAACATCCCTCCCCTTGATCTTCTCCAGTAATGTCATCCTGTCAAACCCCGCCTCCAACGCCTTCGTCTCATCCATATCTCCATGCTCCGAATGCAACGACTCCGCCGCTGACACCGGATCCGACATCCCATGTGGCCGACCACCTCCCAACGCCACACTCAACGATATCTGCGAATACTGTGACGCCGCCGACACCGGATTACTCCCCCGTCCATCCAACGGTCCAAAACTCCCCGTCCTCGAGTGCGCCGCGCTGCTTTCGCTTCCGCCGCTCGCCGAGTGATTGTGCCCCGTATTGAGCCTCGGTGGCTGCTCAGACGGTGCAACTTGGCTGCCATGGGGCGTTGCGACATTGAGTTGGGGGAGCGCAGGGCGCCCGTTGACGGGCTTAACGCTGGGGGAGGCGGGGATGGCGAGGCCAAGGCGGGGGGCTCGCGGGCCGTTGCGGGCTCCGCCCAGAGCAGGGCGGAGCATTGGTGGTCCGGCGCCCAGGTTAGGGATAGACATTGGGTAGGATCGGCTGTGGTTCGAGGTGAGTTAGTGGGTCGGGAGGGTCGGAGGTTAACGGGCGGGTGAATTCCAGAGGAGCTGGGTTATTAGTGGGTGATGATAGGTGGGGAGAAGCGGCAGTATATTGAGAAGGATCGAATATAGACAAATGAGATGAAGTTAGTTGCAGGTCGGTCCGGTGTGTGTGGCGATATGTCGTTGGTCTCAAAAGGAGAGCTGTCAAGCAAATAGCGCTAGCTGGAGATATCGTGAGAAATCTAGGTTTCTAGAAGAACATCCCGGCCCTAATGGTGGAATGAACGACGAAGGAAATGCCAAAAAATAAATTCGAAGAAAAGATCGACTTCAAGCAAACATGTGACTAAATGGATACAAAGTGAAGCAATTGTCGATATCCGAATTTTCTTTTTTCCATTGACTATGGAGTCGTTTGTCTTCGGTCTCGTCGTCTTTGTTTGTGGGATCGTCAGTCGAAATCCAGGTTGGGGCGAGCGAGGTTGGCAGCGACCGAGTGAAAACGAAGTAGATGTGGAAGAGCTCGACGCCTGAGAACCCTGTGACTAGGCCACTGAAGTGACAGTTCTAGCCTCTCATACAATGTAATAACCCCTATAAGTTTATTTGGTATAGCGCACTGTACCCTGTAATTGTTTCCACAGGCAAAAAGTTTGTCAACGATTATGAAACAAGTTGGTGACTCCAGCTGGGCGGTGGTCTTGTTATTCCGGAACAGCGAGATACTTCTAGCCTGATCTTGTCTTCTTGTTCTTTCGGGCTCTAATCAAAGCGACGCAACTATCAAAGGAACAAAGACCTTCTTTGTCCCGTTATTATTGAATCGAAGTACCGATGGACCGTCCATCACCAGCTTACGCTTCCAACTCTCAAAGTCCCTACAGCTATTGAATCGACCTTTTATATTCGCCCACATATAGCTCAATTTCTCGTTTCACGTCTATCGTCTCTTCGATACTGATCGCTTTGCTTATGAATCTATCATGGGTCACCAGCCTCGCATCAATCTCTAAAGCATAAACACGCCAACCTGGCCATGAAACAATCACTACTCTAGCTCCCCGAGAGATTCCCCAGACGTTTCCACTTCCCACATCGCCAACTTGCTACCCAAAGATGAAACCGCCCTATCCAGGCGTCTCCGTCACAAAATAAGGGCCTCTATCACTCACTAAAGGAAGTTTTCCCAGGCCCATGTTGATCATTCACTCCATCAGCTCTAGAACATCACCTCCATCATCAGGCTCCCGGCGCTTCTTGTAACTCCGTGGGTTCAGTGAAGCTGATTGGCTCGGGTTCGTCCAACCAACATTTGGTCATTTGTCTGTCAAGCCATCCAGCTACCTTGTTCACTGCAGGAAAAGCAAACATGAAGCCAACCGAGTGATGATTCTCTACTTGTTGAGTAGCGCTGGTGTTTGTCAATGTTGTATAGGCGAGGCGGGCCAAGCAAGCGGGAGCAAGTTGTTTGATGGTGGCATTTGGGGGAGGCAAGTGATGGTTGGTGGCTGGTTGATGGCGGCAGGTGAATGAACAAAAATTTGACATGGCATGATGTCGGTGGGAAGAGAGGGACTTTCACTGGATAAATTGTACTTTGGTAAGTAGGTTTTGATGTTGATGTCATGTGTGCATTCCAGGAGATAGAATATTTGACTTGAGGTTGGAATTGGTGAATTGTTAGAAGGTATCATGACAGATGGCTTCATTAGTGGAAGAGATTCTTGAAGAGAAGCTCACATCGTCTCATAATACCCTAAGTAACTAATCTTGTACACGTATCCTCTACTCGTATTGCTTCATCTACGATTACTAACATCAGGCAATCTCATGAAACTGACTTTGTAATCAAGGATTCATCTCCCCTCGAACCAATCAATCGCAGTATCTCGCTTTCCCTTCCTTTGCTCGTGCATCATCACCTACCATCTCATCGGCTGCCTCAGACTTCATCACCCGTATATATGCAACATCACCCTACATATCCCCCTCCTCTCCCCCCACCGCCCTTTTACGTCTCCTCTTCTCCTATCCCCTCGCCAAATTCGCCAAAAGATTCCCTCAATCTACGTGTCCCCTTCTAGAAAATTCAGTGCATTACTGACCAAGACCTTGGACTCTCTGGCAACAGCTACCACACCACTCCCGGGAGTTTCCATCCCCAAACCATTATTTTGAATTCCCGGCACTAATCGGCCGTTGCCAACAGGCCCTACCCTCGTGAATATTGTTTCACGTTTTTCAGGAACCAGTGGACTATGAGTTTTAATAGTAAATCTCAATGGGCATAAGCAGAACCAAGGAACTCGACATACCTTCCTTATCTCGTTCAGTCGAATCTATAATCACTAAGCCACTTTGTTAAAGCATGGCCATGTTCTCCCAATTATTTTGGATATCCATACTTAAGGCCCCCGAAGGAATTTGTTAGGTCAAGCGCGTCTAGAAACAAGAGATCTCTATTAGTCAGAATTTCGGCTTCGTAGTATCCGAATTTCCTTCTAGTAAGCTTTTGCACTTTAACATTATTCGAGTTATATTTAATTCGTGTTCTCTCATGTGGTATCTCATAATGACGAGTGTGAGTACTTCCCACTTGTACTGCTATGTATCCGTTCGTAGCATAACTCGGGAGTTACCATGTGATCACTAACCCTTATAATCTTACCGACCCTCAGCTCTCGGTCAAACCTGACCGCTGATAATAAATTTATACCGAGATAACACTTACCGACGCAACCCTCCCAAATTTTTGAAAATTCCAACCCGTCCATCAAGCCAATCCCGCCGCAGCACCACAACCACCCCAGATACTCCCAATCATCACCAAAATGCATCCCAATCCCCGCGACGATGATTTTAAAGCCTCCGACGTTTCGTCGATCCTTTCCGACTCCGATTCCAGTTCCGAATCCGATCATGTCAACAGCGCTGACCCGCGGAAGCGCCGCAGGGTTACCGATACCAAGGAGGTGATTCTCCTTGCTGACGACTCTGATAACTCTGATAACGATTCTGACGATGGCGTACCGATTTCGCTAGGTGCAAAGACATCGCTGTTCGCAGCGCCGGTGTCCAGGTTCCAGAAGAAGGGGGTCTCTGCGATCCCGAAGGTGGACGGTGAGGTTCCGAAGCAGCCAGAGATTTACGCAGTGAATCCGATTCAGGTTGCCACGGATGAGAAGATCACTTTTGCTGGACTTCCGGTGAAGCCTTGGTTAATTCAGTCGCTTGCGAACATGGCGATTACCCGGCCTACGGGCATTCAGAAAGCCTGTATCCCCGAAATTATTGCGGGCCGCGACTGCATCGGTGGTTCCCGGACAGGTTCGGGTAAGACGGTTGCGTTTGCGGTGCCAATGTTGCAAAAGTGCACGGAGGACCCTTCGGCGATCTTCGGTGTTGTCTTGACGCCGACGAGGGAGTTGGGATTGCAGATTTTAGAGCAGTTTAAGGCAATTGCGGCGGCGCAGACGTTGCGCATTATCCTGATTACGGGTGGTTCGGATATGCGAGAGCAGGCGATTTTGCTGGAGAAGAGACCGCATATTATCATTGCGACGCCGGGTCGTTTGGCGGATCACATTCGGACGTCGGGGGAGGATACTATTTGTGGGTTGCGAAGAGTCAAGTATGTGGTTCTTGATGAAGCGGATAGACTTTTGCATGCGAAGGGACCAGGTAGCATGTTGCCGGATGTCTCGGAGTGCCTGGGAATTTTGCCGCCGCCAACGGAGAGACAGACGTTACTGTTTACAGCGACGATGACGTCGGAGGTTAAGGCGTTGCAGAACATGCCGGTAAAGCCCGGGAAGAAGCCGGTGTTTGTTTGCGAGGTAGATACCCAGATGTTGGCGGTCCCGCAGACTCTGAAGCAGATGCACCTGAAGGTTCCGGTCACCTACAAGGAACACTACCTCCACATGTTCCTCCTCACAAAAAAGAACGTCAACAAGACCGTCATCATCTTCTGCAACCGAACAGCCACTGCGGACTTCTTATACCACATGCTGAGATTGCTCGACCATAGAGCCACCTCTCTGCACTCTGGGCTTCCCCAGAGACAACGTACCGACAACCTCGGGCGCTTCCGTGCTGCAGCCGCCCGTATTCTAGTCGCCACCGACGTCGCCGCGCGTGGTCTCGATATCCCCGAAGTTAACCTTGTCGTTAACTACGATGTCCCACGGGACCCCGATGACTATATTCACCGCGTCGGTCGTACGGCGCGTGCGGGGCGAAATGGTGAGGCGGTTACGTTCGTGGGGCAGAGGGATGTCGAGTTGGTGTTGGGTATTGAGGAGAAGGTGGGGAGGCAGATGGTGGAGTGGACGGAAGAGGGTGTCAATTTGGAGACAAGAGTGTTGAGGGATGCGTTGAAGATTGTAACGGAGAAGAAGAGGGAAGCGATGTTGGAAGTGGAGGAGAACAGAGAGGTGGGCGGGAAGAGGAAGAGGGAAGCAGAGTATGAAGAGTTGAGAGGTTTATATTATGCATTTGTTTACTATTTAATGTTGTATATAGAACTGTTTATTTGTTTCTTCAAAAGCATTTTCATCTTGATATCATTCACTTCCCGCCCATATCCCCCTCCGAATCCCGGCCCCACGTTTCCCACTTGTCCCACCTTACCTCTTCCGATCCATGACATCACCAAATTTTATTCTCGCCTCACGTAATCTGTCACATTCACACGTCCCAAACACAGCGTGTTTCCACAATACCATTCCCATCTATTCCCGCAGCCCCTAGGGATCCCGGACGGCCCCATGACACCAGGGTTAAAGAGCACCCGAGTGCCCAGTGGGATCACCAGACCCGTATTTCCAGGTACGTCACCGGGCTATCAGATGTTGTTTGTCGCAAAGATCAACTGGGAAATAGTTGGCGACTCAGTGTCTGGGTAGACGAGCGGATATAGTGGGGGTTTATTACCAGTGCATGGGTGCGAAACCGTGATGTCATTGGGAGTCTGACAGAGATATGCCGAGGGATATCCGGGTGAGAGAAACAATATCTGGGGAAACCGGGATAGCTTTAGATCGTGAAAGGTTTCAGGGATTAAAGGAATGGGTATGCGATGGCTTCTGGGGTCAAACGGACTCTGGATTGCCTATTTAGGATATACTTGGACTTTCAGTACAAGTAATATCCATCCAGAGATCTTTATACGTATAAACAACGTCCTACATGACTTTATCCCGAAAGTCAATATCCCAAAGGCAATCAACAATTCTCTCAACAGTCTACAACATCCAAATTGCACTCTAAAACTCCTCTCTACCCCAACTCCGTCTTCAATCACCCCAATCTGCCTTGTCCCCGCTCCCTTCTTTTAGCACCCCCAGTCTCCTCTCCCAACGCTGCACAACACCGTTATTGATCCCCGCAATACAAACACAAACACAAACACAGATCAGAGGTCTCTGATCTAGATGTGATGAGGCCATGGGCGAATGACCTTTGGCATATGATTGTTCAGATTGCGATGAGTGTGGGCTGACTGGTTGGAAGATAGGAGAAATGTTGGACTAGGTGGTTGGATGATAGGTTTAAGGACACTTTATGGGGAGAACCCGCATTTGGCGGCTAGGAAAGAAGCCTGACGTAACGTTATGTGGTATTGGTAGCCGCTAGGCAATGATTGCCCGAGAGAATCCTTTCCCAGATGCTGTTTTGGGCACACCGGTTTATCTGCCTATCTACGCCTTTGATCCCACCATCAGGTTTACCGACCTAACAACTAATTTACCAACACGTGAAAATACCCTTTTATGATATGCCAGAGTCTGACCAGATCTGATACCTCGTCCGTGATGCCTCAGAACCTCCCCACCCCCACCCCTAAACAAACCTAGCTGCACCGTCGCACATAGTGTCTTTACTGTTAACAATACGTCGTATCTCCGGACGGATTATCAACTAGATCATTAGACCCATGAGGTCAGGATACAGTGCAGTCCATAAGCACATGTGTGGTCAGTTACGGGATACTAAGCCGTGTTATGGGCAGTGTTAGCGGGAGGTGTTGATGAGGCTGTGAAGACGCTTATTTGGGTTTCTAAGGGGCTAGAATTGCCTAGTTGCCAATGAGGCGGGCGGTGGTGATGTGTTGTCGTAATGTAGGAAGTAATGGGATCTCTGGTGCATTAGCGGTTTGCTATGAGACAGACTAGAACTCTAAGTTTCGGATGTAGCATGAGATCTAGATAAAGCTATGGTTGTTTGAATGGCCAGATTGCCGCTAGCTAATATTGTGGTTCATGCAAAGACTAAGAGTATCATATGTTAGTAAACGTACTATAGCGAGTTAAACCCTTCTAGAACACAACAAAGTGATTTAACAATTAATATATTCCTTGTCACCTAAGCTTAGTGTTTGTCTTCTCCAGTCTAGAGCTTAAGCCTGTAAAAGTAATACTGATATCAACATGGCAACACCAAATCCCTCCATTGTCTTCTCCTTGCCACGAACCCTTAGACAACCAAAACTCGCCTTCAAATCCTTTAAGCCGAGCCTCCTCGATTACTTAGCACTATCAATTTCCAACATCACATTTTACTCCTCAAGAAATCCCCCAATGTCGTGCGCTTGTGTGCTCTTAACCGAGAAATTTCTGTCGGACCATCCGCCCCCATCCATCAATCGACACTCAAGGCTTTTCCACTTTCGTCCAAGGACTTCCGCTCAGCTTATTGTGGGAAGTGTCGCATTGTAAAAGTCTATGCTTGTTTGCACGCTCACGATACTTGTGATGGAGACGACAGGACGACGAGTTGACTAATTTGGCAGAGAATGGAAATTTTTGGAGAGACTGTGGGGATTTGCCAAGGTGGCTATATCCGGGGAATAGTCATATGACTTAGAAAAGACTCATGATTGATGCCCGATTGTAGTGAGGAAAGGACGAGAGTGTTCCGATGGGTTAATCCTATGATTGGTAGACCGAAGCATTGATGGGAGTTCATTAGGCTCTGTTAAATCCCGAGATAGAAATTACCACGTTTGTGGATGGACCTACAGGTGTTCATGAGGATAATGGGCACAAGCTGGGAGCATAAAGGTTGTAGAAGGTTACCAGTGGGTTTGGAGGACTACGTGCGTAGAAACTAACAAGTGATGCTCTGAAAATAAGAATGAGGTCTCGTAACTATCGAGACTGAAGACAACAATTATTTATCTCTAAGCGAAGAATAACTGACAAGGTCTAACACATTCAGACATCTCCTGTTTATCAATTGAGGCAAAGTATCATTAGATCTCACGATATCAAATACAGAACCCACGTAGCACACGCCTCCCTCAGCTGCAAGAAATCGTAACATCTCCTATCAACCTCAATCCCACTGTTGATCCCCTTAACATCGCCCAATCTCGGTAATGTTTCCAACGATCCGAACACTCAGATGGACTTGACCTTAGAGGGTAGGGGTAGGTGCTGCGTGCTTATTTGGTCGAAAATGGAAATGGGCAATATTGGGAAAGGTCGTGGAAAGGCGATTAAGGGATGACTAGAATGGGGGTTATTGCCAGGGGTTTGGGGGCCTTCTGTAGTATGAAATGACTTGGGCCTCGATTCAAAAATTGCTTGTGTGGACTTTCCGATATTTGCGATCATTTTCGGAAGGTTTATGGTGTTGAGGTTGATATTTGGGGATGGATAGGACCAAACGGACTTGAGAATCCAGGAACACCCGTAGACGATAATAATGGTGAAAGAAAGGACGGACTGGGGATCAACAATGAACCGTCGTTTTTAGCGTTATAGAACAAATAACAAAGACCTAACCGAATATTCTCAGCTTCTGGCAACGCCAAGACAAATCCTAGAATATTATACGACTATCGCCAACCTTCTTTATTTCTTACTGAGAAGTGATTCTCCTTTTGATTTGCTTTCTTTCCACCAAATACTGGGAATGTCCACGTTCGAGTCCGAGGCGACCCGCGAATGGCAAGTGTGGTTAATTATTTTTATATACCAAGATAACACCAAATGTTTCCTAAAGCCAGCGAGGAGATTGGCGGACATCTAAGAGCTGATACGAGACAGAGGGAACAAGTGAATCTTTGAAAGGTTTTGTCGAGCTTGGCGATGCTTGGTTGAACAGCAGATACGATGGGAGACAAATAAACAAGCGATTATCAAGAGATATATAAGTTTATAGAAACATATAAGCAAACATGTGCTGTTTGCAACGTTTACGTTGACGGTAGTTATGTACCCAGCTAAACCCAATATCACAAAATAGACCACCGCACTATCTATATCTATACATAGAAAACACGATAATCGCATCTGGACTTCCCGATCCAGCCATCCACCTTGGCTCGGGGATCCACCTCAGTCTAGACCGTAGATTTCCTTGACATTTGGCCTTCCTTTGTGCAGCTACCTTTATCTTTGCTGGTGGTAGCAGCAACCAAGACGTCGGATAATAGGCGGTAGGATTTTAGTTTTGACAACTTGGGGCGAATAGATGCTGGGTGCATGCATAGATTTGGCCCGGGGATCGAGTCGATAAAAGGGACGATAAAGGATACGATATTTGAGGCGGAGGAATGTAGTGATAATTCAAGTTTAGCCGGAAAGGGAATTACTAGATGAAGTTATGAAGCCACGATAGACACTCATAAGCAAAGGTGAGGCTGTTGATAAGCAGGTTGTCGAGATAGATATGATCTGGTGAGCCTCTCACTGGCAAATATGACGATGTATCTGTCAATGTCACCACTTATACAGACCTGTTGACGCCAAAATCACTGACAAATTACAGGCTCTGTTAATGCTATGGCCACTGAAGACCACTAACACTGTCCCATATCAAAAAAAAAAAGCCATTTCTGATAACAAGTCCCTCATAGTAATTATGGGTGAGTGTCATTGATTTGCGTCGAGGTAGACATCCGACGAGCCCTGAACATTTTGTTTTAATGGATGTGATGGCGACTTTGAAGAAGTTGGTATGATATCTGCAGGCTCGTCTTATTGAATTACGACCTCAGTTGTCATATGACGTCCTCAATGTTTTGAAAGTCGGGGAATGTTCAAGGGTTTGCATATATAATCACATCAACTGCATACAAACCCCGAACCTGCAGCATCTTATCTCCTCAGGGACCATCCAACATGTCGACATCTTCTCCAGATTTCAGGCTATCATAACCCAATCAGACCAAACCCGCCCAATAAATCATATTCTATCAAAGTTCCATGTGCCCTCTTGCAAAACTACCACTGCCGCCCCCATCCTCCGCACAGAACACCAGACCTAATATCCAACCCTAGACACCCACCCCTATCATCACCACGTCCACCCTCCAGGCCCCCCATCTGCCCTATTAGCCACTCTATGACTCTCCCAGCCAACTGCAGCGTCAGTGAATCCACACGGGCCAAGTTAGTCGAAAGAAGAAATTACGTAGAATCACGATAGTTTGAGGCCCTTCTGTTGGCGTGGCCCGAATAGGCAAATAAGCAGATGAGCCACACGCATTGATCACAGCTAGGACGGCAAGTACGCGAAGGGCTAGGGTGGGAAATTGAGTAGAGGATTTTGGTTTTGATATTTAGCTTTGTAGGAGACTCTTTGCTTCACGATAGACGCGTGTGAGTGGTTTATTGCCGCATTGGGATAATATATCATTTGTTTTGAATACAACGACATGGGAAAGAGGCCCTGTGGTGGCGAGGACGGAGGTGTCTCTGGTTTGATAAGGGAGGGGAGTTGAAATAATGTGGTGGTGACCGATTTCTAGGGCAGATATCTAACCCTGTGACAAGACATCCACGTATTAATCATTCCAGAGCTCTCAATAGTCTTGTTGATACCCGTGGCCGTGCAATAATGCGAAATGAATGTGGGTGCCCACATGCAAATATTGGACAGATTTAGATAGAGAAATATCCTCATTCAACCCGTACAGGCCTCGAATCGTCCCTAGATCACTAGATACGCAGCCATGAAGTAGTTCAAATAAAATAGACAGCCACCCCATTGTTTGTCGTTTGAAAGCCGATCACGTTCCTCCTCCTAAACTCTGTGCCCCCCAACCTCATCGCATCGTGACATCCATCTTATTATCCTCTCTTCACAGTCTCTATCTAACGTTCCATCACGTCCGTGACAACAAAGGTTGCGTTTTCCTACGAGGTGATACACCACACGGCCGTGACGAGAATAGACGAAACGGTAAATAGGTCATAGCTACACCGTAACTTACGGGGTACAACTAGCCTTTTCTGTATAGTGATGGAAAGATAATGGAACGGGGGCTTAAGAGCGTTGCAATGGGGGGTGTCACAGTGGACTAGTGAGATTTTTGCGGTATGACAAGAGTTGCTGGTATTAGTATGTAGCGTTAGGGTTGGTTACGGTATCTGGATCAATATCGTATGCATGAATAAATAGGACCAACACAGAATGAAGAGAAGAACTTGTATTTGTCAATACTCGGCACATTTTATTTCACAGTTAAACACATACTTACCCTACCCGCTCCGTATCTCCGTGCCGCCTTAGATCCACACCGGCCCCATTATTCCGTAAGCTGTATTCTCCACACTACCCCGAATAGGAAATATTCAATTTGATTAGGCAGAAATGCCGATCTCACCCAATATTGACTTTCCAAATAAGCAAAATTCCGTCTAACTTCCAGCCTCAGTCCGTCAGACTATCAACTTGACAAAAAGTCTACAGCTAACACAGTGGTTGACTAGTCCCACCTCGCCTGCTCTCGCTTGTCACCTGCCGCTTAGATATCAGGGACTTGCGACAGACCTGGCTGTATCTTATTTTGTCAACACGATAGGATCCCCATCACCTACTGTCGATCCGGCCGATCACCAACCAAATACAGCGCTTACTATGTAATTCCCTCTTCGCTACCTGTAATAATTACTCACAATGGCCATTCCCACCCGTCAACACGTTGTACTTTAGTCGCTACTCACCGTGAATTTGCTAAGCCGGCTGCCCTTGTGGGCAAAAGCCAAGTTTTACTCATCTACGTCGCCAAGCAAATGCCAAACGGCTGTACGCCCTCTTGCCAATCGTATACACCAGCGCCCTGCCCAATTACATTTTGTCTTGATCCATTTCCACGTTCGGAAACTCTCGTAAGAACACCCAATCATAATTCGCTGCGGATTACTCCCGGAGATACTACCAATACATACGACATTTGATGGGTCCGTTGCCGATCGGTGTCAATAGCTAGTCCCATGACATTATGGTTTGCTGTGCTGGGTCATTTAATCCGCCGGGGAAAGTGCATACCGATCATGACACAGAAATCTGTATCACGGCGGTTAAAGTTAACAATCACGAAAAATGAAATTATTCATTATTGTGCTCGTGTCGTCTACGTTGCAATATATAATATCAGCATTATGTCGAAATAGTTACTACAGGAAGTAATTGCACCATTTGAATAATCATTATTCGGATGACGAAGAGGCAATTCCCTCATATGGATAAAAACATGTGATGATGTCTACCAAATACGCAATTGCCAAACCTGTAATTCCCACTCTATAAACCCCACTTGACGACGAATCGCCATCGCTATTTCCCAAATCAGAAATTCGTCATATCAACACACGACATTACTATCCCTGCTAATATTGACCTAGCATCTTTCTATTCTAATTACATCAATTATTCATAATAAGACTCAACAAACTGCGAATGCCGGTGGGCCCGCAGACCTCGGCTTACCAATCGTCGCCGCTGACAAAATGACAGCCATCAGATAATCGCTAACGGACTCTCGAGCTCTTAACACCTCCAACCGATAGCCTCATGACATGTAAGATGCCAGCTCCCAAGCAATCACCCAACCAGATAAGAGATATCAACACACTACCGCCTACCGACTAGCTAAATTCCTATCTAAATTCCCCAACCAGTTAGCTGCGGACTATCAGTGCTATTCGCACCCATTCCGTCTATTATATTCTGTGATATTCCTATCCTTAGTGTCAGCCTGCCAATTTTTCCGCAACTAGGTCCCCGTTAATATCATTCTTAAGTTTGCTATATCAGCAGCCTGGCGTCCGAGCTGTCGGTCAGTCAGCAGTCACTACCTTGTAATTGCCATTTGTCTATCGAACGGTGTCCTAGGCGCCGCAGCGCCCCGGGCACTAGAGGATGAATTTTTCAGGGAAGGAATCCTACTGTAGGATGCATCGGGATACGCCTGAAGATACTGAAGAAGTCTAGAACGGGGCGCGGGTGGTGGTACAATGTAAGGAGGGAATTTACTATGTTTAGTGAACGGCTGTGTAAGTGGTGGGATACATGTGGTGCATTTGGCGAATATTGTGGGATGAATTGAGGTTTAATGGGTTGGTAGGTTCGTATCGAGGCTAGAGGGCGAAATATAAAATCTGGAATGTAGGAGGATGGTGGGATGGAATCAGGGGTTTTGGGGAGCGTGGTGGAATGTGGTGGCCGGGTGCCGAGAGAGGTTAGTAATCAGGCAATGATGATGTGGCATTACAGAAAGAGTCAATAAGATGATGAAAGTGTGAGAAAACAAACTATGTCTCCTGCCTAAACATTATCTCCAAATCAAAGACAATAAGACTTGCTTTCAAATATATTTCTGGGATCATTGTTGCTTGATATTCGAGCTTTAGGGTTTCCCAAATGACACCACAATTCCCCAGATCACCTCGATAACCCACTTAATATTTCTAGTGAACCAAAACACATCAAACGCAACCCTCCTAATAAACACACAAACAGAACAAATCCTCTATTAACCCTCATCATGCCCTCCTCCCCCATGCCCCCCTCAAACCGGCGTGATTGCCAAGTCATGTAAACGGGGGTGCTGAGGCAGCGCAGTGATCAACTATACTTGGCGGTAGCTTCTCACATAGTAGTTGCCAACCACCTGGGGCATGATAGCCCGTACAAGTTTCCTCTGGAGTGCTATTGGGTCATCTGGACACATGTTTCGCTGCTGCAAATGTAATGACCACGGCAGGTCACAGCAGTCTGATGCGGGAATGTTTGCATGATAATGGGTAGATATGGAGATAAATGGAAATGTGGAGGTAATCAGGACGGAGCACCGGTGCTGTGAAGTGGCCGCGTTGTGCTAGATTTACTTGTCGTTATTTCGCGCAGTATTGTATGAGATCAACGACAAGAAAACATGAACAAGGGAAAACAGAGACACGGCGGCTGCGCTGCCAACATAATGACATAACCGTCACCGGAGATAATGCAGCCGGGCGTCCGGGGCATCATTGACAAAACGAAATGGCTGCCAATGCTCAATACGTGCCGACTATCTCCATTGTGAACGAGGGTATTGCCGAATCTTCTAGCTATCACTTGCGGTCAGATTAAAATGGCCGCCTGCTTGCTGACTGATTATTGGACTGGACCCATAGAGACCCGCCTGGCCGTGGGGCCTGACAAAGAAAGCAACTACTAGGTCGGTAAAAACACACCAAAACGGAAGCATATTAAAGTCTTGAATAAACAGTTTGGCTCAAGAGAGAACCCGCGGCGTAATGAGATGATTGATTAAATTAGGGGATTTATCGTCTGGGTGGAAATAGGCTGCGAACTCTGGGAAAATATGACAATCTTTGACTCATTTTTACGGTTCCAGCTAGCAGAGAACACGGAAGATTAAAACAATAAAATAAATAAAATTTACTGGGTACGCCTTTTGATCTGTGCTTGTGACGATATATTCGCTTAAACATATTATTTTATTACTTTCTTACACGGCTTCTTTTACTTGTCCGTCCTAAGTCTCTTGTTCTACTACTTATATCCGCGATCCCCACCCGCTCTGCCAACTTCCTCTCATCCACCTTTCTAATAACTATGATTACATCTTCATAAAACATACAAGTTTTTATATAACTATCGACTTTCAACTTCACTAACCATCACATACACATATATCATCACCTACTGCGATGCCTAATATGTCCATCGAAACCACTTACCATCTGGCGCACTCCGCCCGCGCCAAACTTGGCTGCGAAGCATCCCGCCCTTCCCACAACCTCCGCCGTCTCGTCGGCCACGCTAACCTACTCGATACTCTCATGGCTGAGCTGTCAGCTGTTCCCTCCTACACTCCCTCCCCCAAACATATTTCTTGGTCGTCTCCCGCTCTCCTCAAGTCCTCCACCGATGATGAAGACTCTTGGTCCTCTTCCGATGAGGAGGAAGATGATGATTCCGATGCCTACTCGGACGATGGCTCAGACTACGATGACTCTGAAGAGCTTGCGGCTTTCAACTCATCCAGACATGCTGCCACATACATTAAAAATGCCGGCTACTCATCTACCGATGGCGATTTTGACACCGACCACTCTGATGACGAAAGCACCGATGACCTCCGCCTCACTCGTACCCAATCACATTCATCCGGCTCCACCCTATCTCCACCCGGACTCTCCAATGACTACGAATCTGATGAAGACATTGCGATGCCTCCGTCCCCTGAAAGCCCCCCTGTCGACATTTACCGGTCCCCCTCCGCCTCCAAAGAAACTCCCTCTTCCTCGACGTGCCACCGCGGTCTTCTGCACGCTTGGCAGCATTCTAGGAGTTGATGCTCTGTACATATCTTATACGTTTATACCACCAGTTGCCCTATGGGGTAGCCCACCGTTAGCACGACGTGCGATTTACCACTTTATTGTTTTTATCTCTTTAATTTTTAGCGTTTGCTTGCGCGTTGTCGATACCCTCGGTGACCACGGCGCCTGCAGGCCCGATGGACCGGATTGTTTGTGGGCTGCATTTTTTCATTTACGATGTTACGGACTTGTTTCTTTGATTGTTAACCAAGGGACTTGACTATTATCATCACTGGCAGCGGTTGTTATTGCTTTGCATCATCTCCTTTACTAATACCACTACTACTCTACTCTCGTTTCTTTTATCTTTATTTTGTTGTATATTTTCTGGGTTCTCTTATTGGATCCTCTATCGAGCATCTTGTATGGCGTTTCAATCGATTTAAAACTTTTGGAGGCTTGTGTTTTTTGTTCTTGGATTTTACAACACAGTTGTACAGGCAATTAGATCTTTATATCTTGGGAATTGTTAAGATAACAATGTTGAAATTTGCATGTTTTTATTTCTATCAGGTTATCAGATCGATATTATTGTTATTAGTTAGTATTTTTGTGTTTTGATTGTCTCGCTCGCAAGGCTTGAGACTCATCTCATCTCTTTTATTTTTGAAATATACCAAAGCATTCCACCGGCGGTGGTCGCTACTTAACATCATTTCTGTGTTTCCTATTAAACGTGATTACAAATCTTGTGTATGTGTGTAACCCCTTGTGATTTATATTCCCAGGTTTATCAATCTCCAGGTCTCATGACACAATCCTGGAACTTCTCCGGTACTTGCCTTTATTCCAAAGCACAGGCAATTGTTTGTTTCCCTCAAAACTCACTCACTCGAGTCTACTCAATCCTTCCTTGTCGAGTCACAACACATGGCCCAAGAAACTCAAAAATAGTGGGTCGCATCTATGATAAGGCTTATCATGACTTCCCCAGCGCACAAAAAGCGCGAAATTTGGCCGAAACTCTCGTGGGTCTTGGCATGTGTAAGTTCAAAAGGGTAGTTGCCATTTTCTGATGATTGAAGATGACATGGCATTACGTCTGGAATTGAGAGGATATTGGTGAATATCTTGTTGATTATTGTTGAGCCGATAGGCTATAATGGGACATCTGCAGACAGGTTGTCCTGATGTGACCCGATAGCACAGCCGATTATCATCGTGTAATGAATGGTAACCTCTGCTGACAAAATGGCCAACAAACAAACATTACCAATTCCCGTACCGCTTTTTCCGCAAAGTCCATATCCCCCTTAACTACTCGCACTCACTAAACATTGTGTACTATATGCGTCTATAGTTCCTATCGGTATATCACCGGAGTGCCAAGACGCACGTACATTTCTCGCATTTCGTTGGACTCTTCGCATGGTTCACTCAATACCACGTAATGCCCGACTTTTGTTTGTTCGTGGTTGGCTCGCTGGCTGCAATATGAATTGGCTTTATTGGAAATATTGCCGTGGACATCCAGGTAACCATGGCGGCTTTGTGGAGATACGGGATTTAGGCGAGGGGTGATATGGATTCTATGAAAGGAAGGATAGTGAGCGGACAGGTTTAACGTAGACAGCGAATGTAGATTTTGAGTTTTCCTTTTGCTGATTAGGTGATTACATGTAGGTGTCAGATGGGTTGATGGCCTGGTGATAGTAGATAGGAAAATGATCAGTTCGGGGAATTCTCGATTTGGATGCTAGGCTGCAAAGGAAAGGAAGTTCTGGATGGTCAATATGCAAAGCGATGCGTTAGTGTGTTGGCGAAGCGATAGTGTCTTGGGCACAATAAACACCCGTACTCCAAGACATAAAAGAAGTCAAAAAGGGAAATAAGGTCCAAGGTGGTTTCAGACAATAAAATATCACGGCAAACTAACCGTGTTACCGTATCACGACCAAGAAAACAACCTTATATTCGAGAAAACGAAAAAAAAAGTCACGATTTGCAAAGACAATTCTCTTCCCATATGAATTCTTCTTTTAGCGGATTACCTCTCTGATGACGATATCGCCACCCACGGCAAAACATATTCCGTATACCACGTTCACCGTCTCTCTAGCACGATATGAAGCGGGAAAATAGTTATCTCCAAGCCAGATATTATCACCACCTTGACGCTATGTCTCCCTCTGTTTGCAAACACACTTTCTTCTTTCCAGGTGATGAACCAACAATATGGTCGTCTCATGGCCACTCCGTAATCATACACAGCTCGATATCTCCCGTCTTTCGGCACCCTACAGCCCTCGACGGCTCTCGACAGCCCGAAAACCACTCTACGCCGTTACCCAATATAGCAAAATTACTTAGTGCAACAAAGAGACTTCCCGATAGCCCTCTCCCCTCTCTGCTTTCTCTTCCCTACTCCATCCCCCCAATAAACCCCCCGGCAGCCCAACCGTTTGTCCTATTTTCCATCATCCAGCCATGCGGCTCAAGCCAAAAGCACTATAAACATAGCAACCTCACGCATATATTTGCAGCTGATATCCGTGGCTTACTAGGCACTCGGTAGTCTACTGGGAAGGTGATGATTCTGTACAGGTTCTTTTGCAGCGAAGATTCTGCTTATTCGATCGGTCCCCAAAGGCATCCTGCCATCCCATGCGTGTTCGTTTCCGACTTGCATTCCCAAAGTGCAATAAACGATGGCCCACGTTAGTCATTAAACCCACCATCGCCGTCCCTACTAAATAATTACCCAATCGGGACACCATTTGACCTACTAAGAGAACCTGCAAACATCGCCCGCCCACCCACCCACCCACCATGCCACGTCGTGACTCTTGGACGGGCGACATCACCAGGAATTTTCCCTGCGCAAATAGCGGTAAACAGGGGATATGCCCTTCTACGATTTCCATTTGGATTCCCGAATAGTTAGTGTTGTGGGTAGGCCGCGGGAGCCATCGGGGCCTTAGCGTGCGCTAGTCGAGCTGGCGGGAGATGGTGAAGAAAGGGAAATGGGAAATAGAAGTCGGCAGGGAATGGATGAATGTTCTGGGTGAATCCACTGGGTCCGAAGACAATTGGGGAATGGCAATGTTAGTGGAGATTGTAGTATAGAGGGTCACGATAGTTGGATATCATGTGGTGATATTTGACATTGTGATGAGATTATATTCAGCTGGTTGTGAAACGGATAATGGGTCTTGTCTGGCGGGTACAAATATGCAAAGCACACACATTCTGCCGTTTCTTATCTTTGATCGACAGGTTGGTTAGTTGGCTTCAGTTGCTTGGGTTGGGAGGTTAGTTGTCTGGTTGGCCAACCAATGTCACTAGACGCACCACACGCACCCTGACAAACCACAACGCACCGATTTTCGCCACAGCGCAGTGGGAACCCGTCCACCCCTTTGGCTTTCCGAACCAGAAATGATTATTAATCACGATGATCCTCAGAACAGTCTCTGCAACAAGACACCGCCACCAACACCATCCATCCCACTTATCCTGCCGTGTCCCTTTGACATAATTACCATTTGACCACCCGATATCCTCTCCCATGCAAATCACCCACCCTCATCTCCTGAGGCTCTGTTCCCACCACCAGAAATCCCAATCCCGACTCGGCCACCTTGCCTTCTAACTCTCCTCGCACATTCCAATCTTCCACCAACCGAAGTGTCGACCTGTATCGTTCCCTGCTCTGATAGTCCGTTCGTCCTTCCCAACCATCGCCAAGAGTATTCATTGGGGTCTTTTTTCGCCCCTAGGATGGCGACCCTTCCATGTTCATAACGACGCTTTGCGTCCTCCTGCATAGATAAACCGTCAACGAGCAATCCTCCTCCCTTTTCCCAGCGATTCTCAAACACGGGGGAGCCGTTATTCAGCTTTGGTATTTTCATTCTTTTCTATGCGGATTACAAACCTCCACCAGACCCTGCTACCCAATCCCTGGCCTACTTTCTATCTGTTTGCTCGGATAAAGTGGTGGCATTTGGGAAGGCGGGAGGACTGCGGAGCATTGCTCACGGGATCACTTGGTGGCCGGTCACTTGTTACGGTGGGAGTGCCGGGGCATGATGGGGTTTGTATGTAATGGGTGCATAATGTGATGTGAAGCTGCAGTTGGGAGCCATGGGGAGACTTGTGTGGGAGCCAAAGGGTATCTAATAGTGGGATATTGATGATTGGGGGACGGAATAGATGCAGGATATTGCAGCAATATGAGAGTGGTCTAGAGGCCACATCAGCAGAAACGGTGCTGTTTGCAGTGGGCAAAGGGATGATCTCACGATAGTTGGTTGGCTGTGTATCCAGTGTCGACAATAAACGCCCCTTTCCTTTTTGTCCAAATAAGTAAACAATGCCTTCATTCTTCATTAAATTCCCAATACATCCGGAAACTCCTCATACAATAGACTACATGACCCTTAAACTCTTCCCTCTTTTACTAACACAATCTCTCACTTAACCTCCTCCCTTACAAATCGAATTCCGTCCACTATAATATATGGCCTGTGTCATAGCAGTCAAAGGAAAAAAAAACAAGGAAGAAAAACCCACCAAAATTGAGGCCCAAGTTGTTCACACCTACTCTCCCGGTATCGTCCTTCCTCATCATTGCTTCCCGCACTCACGTAACATCCCAAGCCAATCCCCTCACATCATCAACAAAGACAAACCCTCCAATAGTTGCCGTCTGTTGCTTCATCGTTAGTCACTTGCCCACCCTCCAGGGCATCATCTAATCAGTAGTCACCATCCCCCCTGCCAATCAGCGTACCTGCAACCTACGACAACACCCACATGTCTATCCTTTACACGATATCTGATCCTAAAGGATGAATTGCTCTTTGGGCAAGTTTCCCAATTTGGCTCGGCGAGAGGTGGACAGCCGAAACTTTCACTTTGAAGTTGAGAAGAGAGAACAACAACGGGAAAGGGAAGGAGGAGGGGATTACGGGAGGAGTGAAGGTGAGTGATAGTGTCACAATGATGGTAAGGGTTGTTTTTTTTCTTTTCTCAGTAAATTAATGAGTGGTTCATTGGGGATTGACTTGGATATTTGGGAGTGTAGTTGGTGTATGTGTGTGGACAGATATTGGTGGAAGATACGCGGAAATCTTGGTGGGGCACAGACAATTGGAGAGGATGGGATTTCCCTTTTGAGAGCAGATTATCTCGCTCGTGAAGGTATTGGGTCCTCACAGAGATCAACTTATTTTCTCTCTATAAAGTCTCTTTCTCCTAAAGTGATTACAATCAAGATCTAGACCACAATCTCCATATATCCCTCATTCACATCTCCAAACCACTCTCGGGTATTTCATGGCATCTTTCCGTAAAAGCTGCCAAGATCAGCCCTTGATTACACCATATATGTGCTAATCACTACTGATTTTACTGCGTCTAGGTCTACCATAGTTAATATACCCCTTCAATCCGAGTCCCCCCGAATTTCTCCAGGATACCTCCAAGCGATATATCACAGCTTCTATCATCGTCGACTATACCTGTGTTGTGTGAATCTGTCATATGATAATGAGGGCGAGACGACTCAGGGGTGTATGTGGGCACATGGTAGATGAGACATGCCTCGTTACATGGCCTAGATTATTCGGCTCATTCCTTAAATATTCCAGACTCTTCTGTGTATCTCTTCCTGCCCACCTCAACCCAATCTCTTCTCAACGCAAGGATTCCCTCTTGGCACATGTCAGCTCCCCAAGCCTCACCATTCTCCTCGCCAATCCCATCCCTATCTCCCCCACCTCTCCCACCGCAATCCGGCCCAGCACAGCCGCGGTCCCCCGCTCCCGACTCTTGCCACCTCCGCGTTGCATCGAGCGTTCCCATGCATATGGATTGGAGATTTATGGAGGATCGTATATGGGTTGCATTGGCGGGCCAGAACTCTCCTGACAGCCTGGGAGTTCGCGGGCCCTATTGGGTGGGGGTTTGAGATGGAGCGGTGGTTGTAGTTGTAACAGTTGTGGTAGGGAGCGTTGGTGTGGGATAAGGGACATATATGCAGACATATTTGGGGATCATTGGTGAAGAGGTAATGTTTGGTTTGTGATGTGGGATAGATAATGATACCTTGATTAATCCTATAGACTAACAAAGTAAACCCTATTATATAATATACTCCGCCCTGGTTCCACCCCCGACAACATTCCGCAATCATTACCAAATTAAGCAATTTCCTCAATCTAGAAAGCTTTCGACTTACACGTAATTACCACTTCTTAAGCGGTAGCCTTCTGCTCCGCCATCAACTCCTTGGCTAACTTCACATAACTCCACTCTTTGATATCCTCTAGCAAGCCCTCCCCCACTGGCTTCCACCCCAAAACCTTCCGGGGCTTTTCTTCCCGATGACCGACTCGAACTCGACAGGAACGTCGTCAGCATCGGGCCCATGGACGCCTGTGTCTGCTCTGGCATGACCCCGACAACCTGGAGCCCCGTGACATATCCGATGGCCTTGGTGATCTCCTTGAAGGACATTGATGAATCGGAAACCGCGTTGTAGATGGCGGGCTCGCCCTTCTCGGTAGCAAGAAGGTAAACTTCGGCACAATCCTCAGCACGTACGTCACAACCCCCACCAAAAACATCTTGATGCCAGAGCCTCCGTTGCCGAACACATACGCCGTCAGTCTAATAGAATTCAAAATAACCCCATGTTCCTCTGCCTTCTTCAGCGCAAACTGCTCATTGACACACTTTAGGCCAAACATCCCGTCTGCCAACAGGCCCTCCTCGGTAGCTTTGCCATCGAGAATATCGAGCTTCCTAGTCAACGCCCCAGTCGTCATAGAAAGTTCACTCCCCTTCTTTATCGTGGCGGTAACGCGTGTGATAAACTGTATATTCGTCTCAGCACTCTTGGTCACATTTACATTGGGATCTCTAAAGTCCAAGTCAAACGCAATGTTGAAGAAGATGTCAGTTTTGGCAATCTTAGAGGCCAATGTATCGAGGTACACGAGGGTTCCGGAGACGGATGGCGTCGAGAGTGTGCAGGTGGGCAGAATAGCGGTCGGAGCGGGAGAGGGCACGTACGGTGTAGCCACGGACGATATTTTTGCGGATGATTTTGGTGCCGATATAGCCGGTACCGCCAGTGAGAAAGATAGTCCTGGGAGAGGACACGGTGGTGGTGAAGTGAATTAGATTAGTGATGGTAATGTTGGTGTTGTTCAGAAGAGAGATGGTTGTGATATGGGAAGAGATTGGAATTGATATCTGAATATTTTGTTGTCTTATATACATTTTCTTTGCTACTAAAAAGCAATACCTTAAGTTGTATTTCCCTCGTCGTTTCTCTATCCCATCCACCTCTTGTCCAGAAAATTAATCTCTAATTTCTTCATTTCTGATTATTTTATAAAAGAACCTTCGTCCTTTCGATCGAATATATCAGTATCAGCTCACCTATCAGATCTTTAACTGCTATCCTTGCATCTCTCAGTATCCCAATCGCCAAACCCGCCTAACCCTATCCTGCGTACCCCCAAACCTTCCGTGTCACAAAAATTACCGATCAAATCTCCTGCCATGTTTCTTGCTCCGGGACGCTGTGCGCTAGAGACGAGAAAAATTGCCGGCTAATCGATAACTGAAAAGTGTTAGCTCGGAGGGAGAATTAGGGGATAGGCAATGGATGCTTTGTAATCGCAGGTGACTAGTACTTGAATGGTTTTGAGGGTTGGTAGTTGACGTCAGGTGAAAGGATTGAGGTTTGGAATGGATGTCTGAATAAGGAAAGCTTAGACGAGAGATCCACATTTGTCAGATGTAGGGTTATGGACCCTTGTAATCGGCTAGTCTCTGACCCACCTTCATAGTTTTGACTGGGGTCTACGATTAGTAACTTCGATCATGACCACACATCATCACTCTGGGCGGGTGCCAATAATCACGCCTGCTCATGATTTTCACAATCTAGAGTGATTTCTCAATCACTACTTATACCCCCTCGATTCTTAACTCCTAATCTTCACCCACTATCATGCCCCCGTCCCCGGCTCCCCTTCTGCCCCCTGGGCCCCCTTCCCCTCCCCTCCCTAACCCGCACCTACGTCTCAGCTCCAACCGCCCTAGATCCCCGTCCCGAAAATCCCGCTCTTTGGTACCCACCCACAAAGCCATCTGCCACCCTCCCACAAGCCTACACTCGCTCCGGCGTCTCTTCGCTCAAGTCAACCCGCCGGCTCATCTCGGTGTCTGGCCCGGATGCCCGGAAGTATCTGAACGGGGCGGTCACAGTGGAGATTCCGGGGACGGGCGCTATAAAAACTATGTACGGAGCATTCCTGACGGCGCAGGGGAGGATCATGTATGATGCGTTGATTTACCCGGATACGCTAGGCTTGAGCGGCGGACTACCTGAGGAGTCTGTCATCCTTGAATGTGATGTGCTTTCCCAGGAAAAACTTGCCAAGCACATAATGAAATATAAATTGCGTGCCAAAGTCAACGTCCGCCTCATCGATGCCGACGAAGTCCATGTCTGGGCCGCTTGGTCCGATTCACCCTTCCGCCTTGGCGCTGCCACCTCTTTCTATAAAGATCCGTCTATTTCCGTTTCGGACCCCCGGAACTTCAACTTTGGATCTCGCATCTTGGCCCTTGGGTCCCAAAGGTCTCCTGCTGAAGCATTGGGGTTACCAAATGCAACTACCGATGAATACTTTCTGCACCGCATCATGCAAGGAATCCCAGAAGGTCAACGGGAAATTATTACAAACAGTGCGTTTCCTGCGGAGGCAAATCTCGATGTGCTAAATGGCATCAACTATCACAAGGGCTGCTACGTCGGCCAGGAACTTACGATCCGCACGAAACATCGTGGTGTTGTCAGGAAGCGGATTTTGCCTGTTCAGTTGTTTGAGCCCACGGATGACATCCCCGCCACCTTGACGTATCAGCCGCATGACCGTTCTGGCGACATCCCTGAATCAGAAGAGTTCTTCCGGTCGGCGAAACGGCGATTGAGGCCACAAGGGAGGTGGCTGAGTGGTATTGGGAATATCGGATTTGCATTGTGTAGGCTTGAGCCGCTGACGGGTATCTTTCCACCCGGGGAAGATCCGGATCTTCCGGCGTCGTATAATCCGTATGGTCGGATGGAGTTACGGTATCCGGTTCCCGGTATGGAGCCGAAGCGTATGACAGGGCCGAAGGTTGATGGGGTTAGACAACCTGATTACACGATCATGGTTGAAGGATCAGTTGACAGGAAGCTACATCTGAAGGCGTTTGTGCCGAAGTGGCTGAAGGAGTATTTGGTGGAGGATATCGCGGTAAGGAGGGAGGTGGATGAGCGGGCTAGGAAGGAGGCGAAGATCAGGGCAGAGAAGGAGTTGGAGATGATGAGGCAACGGGAAGAAGAGTTTAATATGAGGAAGATGGAGCTTGAGGAGAAGGAGCATGAAGATGAGGAGTATGAGGATGGGGAGATTGTCGCAGAGGCGGATGCGGAGACAAAGGACATTGATAAATTCACAGCTCAATGAGAATAGCCTGGGATATCTATATAATATCTACTTGTACTTTTATAATAACAACCAATATATATACCGTACTATATACTATCTACATATCATGACATCGGCTTTTATACGAATCTTCAATCCCACGTTACACAAAAGAACGGAGTCGGAATATGCCAAATCCTCCGATAAATTACACCAGCCAATCAAACCCCAGTAGATCCCAGCACCTTCCCATTCCACTCTCACCACCTCAACATTTACTCAACCCCCAACGCATCGCTTATCAAAAAACCTTCGCTACCAACACCCGACTAATGGATTGATCGCCCATTTATTTAAGAATTGATTCTTCCATTGACACAGATACGACCTGATTACAACCACCAAGACGCCACTACCTGTTACTCAAATATATCAATCCACACACTCGTCACACCACCCACAATGGCCACCGCCGCGCACCCCCCGAGGAAAAATGGCCCCCTCAAAACAGCCTACCTCGTCGCCTACAACCTCGCCTCTCTTGTCTCCTGGCTCACGGTTTTCGGGCGCGTCACCGTCATCTTGTCAATGAGGGGGCCGACGATGGTCTACTCGGTGGCCGGCGAGTGGACGAAGTGGACGCAGACGATTGCGTTGATGGAGGTTGTGCATGCGTTGTTTGGTAAGTTACTATAGATTGTCAACTATCCATGGTGATGATGATGATACCTCAAAATAATCGATTAAGAACAATAATCTGACAAACCCTAGGTGTCGTCCGCGCCTCTCCCGTCACAACCCTCATGCAAGTCTCCTCCCGCATCCTCCTCGTCTGGTTTGTCGTCGACCTCTTCCCCTTCCTCACCCGGAACACTGCCTATAGCACCATGCTGCTCGCTTGGTCGTGCACCGAGGTGATCCGCTACGGCTACTTTGTGCTGTCGCTCCTCGGCTTGGAGCCGCCAGCTGTTGTCTGGTTGAGATACTCAACTTTCTTTGTTTTGTACCCGGTGGGAATTCTGAGTGAATGTGCGATGATTAAGGCGGCGGTTGGGCCGGCGGTGGTTATGGGGCCGGTGAGTCCGGTGGTTTATTGGGCGATTTTGGCGATTTATGTGCCGGGTAAGTTCATGGCAATGTATAATCCGGAAAAGACTAGAGACTGACTGGCGATAGGCTCGTATATTCTTTACACGCACATGATGTCCCAGCGCCGCAAGGTTCTCGCTCGCTTTGCTAACACTAAGACTGAATAAGGGGTAATTCAACACACTCACATAGAAGGAGACAATCGAATCGAATCGAATAACACAGCAGACCCCACCTAAAATATCCGATCAATATAAACCTAATTACTCCATATATATACATCTACATCTTCAACCTCTCTTGGTCTTCCTATACCATTCCTTCCCCCTCACCATCCCCGCCACCAGCTTCGCCGCTCCTAAAGTCATCTCATCAAACCCATCGTTCGTCTCGCTCCCAAACATACCCACGTGCGCCGAAATCTCCTCCGCCGCCTTCCCGTTCTCCGCCGCCACCCACTTTCCCATATCTGCCTGTCCCGTCGGCAGCACACAAAACGTCCTCTTCTCACTATATATCAAGCTCGAGAAATTCCCTTTGCCTTTGATGGTGCCGAGCTGCGTATATATATTGGCAAACCCGACGCCAATCTCCTTCTCAGCACGAACCAAGAATGCCACGCGCTTCCGTAGTTCCTCCGGTTTCCCAAGGACTCCCACAAATTCTAAATGAGAATTCAAGTTTGATATATGCCCCGATATTTGCTCCCTATTATACCACGCCGCCCCCGCACTCGCCGCGACAACCGCCGCACCCCCCGCCGCCAGCGCCACCTTTCCCCATGCCCCCCATTTCCCCGCTGCTCTCGTAGCCGCAACCGTCGCCGCAGCCGTCCCCGCCGCATTCGCAGTCGTCGCCGCCGTGGTCCCACCCCATGCCGGTATCATATTACGGACGCCGGCAGTGGCTGACCAGACTTGGGCGACTTGGTTGACGACTTGGCGGCCCTGGGTGTATTTTTCTTCGGCGTTGTGCGCGACGATCCCTGGGGATAGGCCGAGGAATGGCGTATCGAAGGCGAGAAGCCCTTCAATATGCGGGAACAATTTTGGGTTTAATTTTGCCTTGGGGTCACCCGAGGCCCCCGTTGTCGGCCCAGTAACGTCATCGGTGGTCGCCGATATCGGTAGAGGGATCGGCGTCTCGGAAGCAATGGAAATTACCGTTTCGGCGGCGACGATGCCACCCATGGAGTGGCCGATGAGCACGATGTGGTAGGTGGGCGTCACAGTTGGGGAGGGAGTTCCGGAGATGCATTCTAGGTCAATTATTGTGTTGGTGAGCCTAGTGGTATTAGTGTTAATTAGGTGTTGATGGATTTAATCTGGATACAAAGTAAACTTACCAATCTCGGAAATTAGAGACACATTGGCCTAGAGCTCCCTCGTTTCATATTTTGGAAATACTTTGAATTCAATGTTGATCCCGGGCAACTCGATGCCAACCATCGTTTTAAAACCTGCGGATATGCATTGTTTTCGCCAAAGTGGCATCATCCCCTATGGCCTGTCAGCTAACTAGTCACTACTATGATGTAAGAGAGGTTACGTACCTTGAAGCCGTGGAGGAAGACGAGGAGAAGTGTGTGTTGTTTCCGGGACATTTCAGCTTTGGTTTGTAAGACTTAGGTTGGTTGGTAGTGTGATTAAAGGAGGGGAGAAATTGAAGTGAAGATGTAACTTGGAGTGAACGTAGATAGTATTTTATAACCCTAATTAACATCACAGACCCTAGTCAAGGCAACACGGGATATATCATATGCAAGTGCGGTATTGAATATCAGTAAATAAGATTACTGATAACAAGAACTATTCAATAAAAACTCAACTTTCTATCTTTCTAATACGTGGCCGCCAACCTCTGCATCAAGTAATCCCTACTGTTGATCCCCTCATACTTCTTATCTTCTTCGTTCTTATACGTCCCCGGAATCGCCTCAATAAAATCCTTGAAATTTGGGTTGCAAAAGTAGCTATCACTGGTTAGTATTTACACAACTCCGTCTGAAGAATTCAAACCTACGCAATCGAATATCTTGCCGGGTACTCGGGCAGCTTAGTAGGTGGCTCGACAACCCGATGGATCGTACTCTTAATCGTATCATTGGACCATCTGGTCAGGAGGTCTCCAGCATTGATGATAACCGCATTCTCAATTGGGGACGCATCGATGAATTTGCCGTTGGGACTCTGCACCTGGAGGCCGCCACGGTCATCTTGGAAGAGACTATGACAAAGTTCGTCAGTTAGTATCACATGTTTGATATCATATCCTTCCACATGCACTTACATCGTAATCGATCCGTAATCCGTATGCTGCCCCGCCCTCACTGCCGTCTTAAACATCTCCGGCTTCACCGCTGGATAATGCAACAAACGCAACGTATTATCCCCACGTCCGTAAACCGGTCGAAATAACCCTCCTCAATTCCCATCCCCACTGCAATCGCCCTCATAATCTCCACATGCAACGCTTTGCACTCGCTATAGAATCCCATCATCTTCTCCTTGAACCCGGGGATCCCCGCCGCATCTTCATTATCGGGCCAGCGATTGGGCATCCCGGGTTCGTCTTCGCGGCCAATTTCAAGAGATTCTTTGACGTCAGGGATAGCGTTGCGGATGGCGTCGACTTCCGCCTTTGATTTCAACATTGAGACCTTCTCCCTACCGAATCCCGAATACCCCCGGTTTGCTTTCGGCGTCGTCCAGCCAAGCTTTTCCTTCTCACTGATAGTTTGGCTGAAGAAGCGGGCCGAGTAATCAAAAGCAGCAGAGCGGGATTCGGGAGTGATGGGGATGTTGTGGAGGTAGATGAAGCCGGCGGTTTGGAAGCCGTGGAGGATGGCGGTGGCGGTGGCCTTGCGGGAGGCGAGGGTTCCCGAGGTGAAGTTGGAGAAGTCAATGAACTATTAAGTTTTAGTCTGTGGTCTTATATCTAGGCGTAAAACATCTTGATAGTAGATACATACGGGGATCATGAGACCATCCTCGTTCACAGCATTAGTCGAAGCAGCCATCTTTAATCCGATAAGCTAAACTTAATCAATTGATGGACTTATTAACATAAGCAATAAAAACCAAAAGAATCCATTCCTAATACCTCAACACCCTTTTATCATCATCCCTATCCACCACCTTCCAACTCCATCTTCCACGAGCCTTCCATCCTTCGGCTCCTCCCCCATTTATCCCATCTTTGATACTAGCGTCGGGAATCCAAGAAAGAGCTTATCAGTGGCTGCCAAGAGCGGTAATTTGTATGACTAGTAACGGGCGGTTTGAAGATAAGAACTACGACTGAACTACATGACGATTATAGCGCAGATGACGGAGACATTTTTATGTTGGGGGCCGTGGTTTGTATGTGTTATGGCGATACAAAAGCTTATTGCGACATTATTTCACAAATATGTGGACTTTGTAGAACTCTATATGTATCTAAATATCCCGGTGTATCTATTCTCCAATAGCCCCTCCTCCTCCCAATATCACACCCCAATAATAAAGACCTAGTTACCTCGCTTTGCTCCTTCCTTCCTCGCCTCACCCCCCGTTATCAATCTCCACATCCACTCCCACCCCAACCTTGGATCTCCCAATTCCCCAACCCTTCGCCAACCGCCGCTCTCCATATTCCAAAGATCCTCCCCTCAGTTCCTGCTGCACACATCACCTGAGGAATCGGAGACCATGGATCCGGGAGAGAATCCAGGGATATAGAGATTTATAGATTGACGGGTGGACCGGGGGTAAATTAGCATGGCTGAGGAAGTAGGTGTGTGGGACATGTAGCCAATTGAGAGCGGAGAATTTGATGGAAATTGGAAGGTGTGGTGGGTGGTAGTTGCATATTAGAATTGAAGCTTATCGTTATCGGGGCTTACTATGTTTATTATCGTGACATGTGTGTATTTATTAAACTAAGACTCTATATTTTGATTTTATGAACATTCATCACTTAGTGATATCTCATCCCACTTAATCACTCCTGGTCAACCACCTAAAATGGCTTCTCCTAAAACCTCTATTGTAGACATCCACACCACATGTACCCCCCCTCCTACCTCTCCCTCCTCACCACCCGCACCACAATTCCCATCGTCCGCACCTTCCGCACCGCCCCCGAACCCCGCCTCATCCTCCTCTCCTCCGAAGTCGAATCCCTCAAGAAGGCCACCGACTCCCCCGAAGCACCGACGACCCTTCCCGGCCGCCCGTTGACCACCCACTATGCGTCCTTGGCCCAGAAGATACATTTTATGGATACACATAAAATTGACATTTCGGTGATTTCCTTGGCGAACCCCTGGTGTGATTTCCTGCCTACAGAGACCGCCGCGTCGCAAACTGCCGGGATCAACGCTGAGTTCTCCTCTATGTGCTCCCAGTACCCCGGACGTCTCTATTTCTTCGCAACCCTTCCGTTGACCGCCCCACTTCCCAATCTACTCTCCGCCATCACCGATCTTGCTTCTACTCCTTACTGCCGCGGTGTCATCCTCGGGACCTCCGGGCTCGGCTCTGGTCTTGATGATCCCATACTCCTCCCTGTTTTCACCGCCCTTAGTTCTTCAAACTTGCCCATCTTTCTCCACCCCCACTACGGCCTTCCCAACGAAATGTGGGGCCCGAGAGCCTCCGCTGAATACGGCCATGCCCTTCCGTTAGCTATGGGATTCCCTATGGAGACGACCATTGCCGTCACTCGCATGTACCTTGCTGGTGTCTTCGACACAGTTCCATCGCTGCGTTTAATCCTCGCGCATAGCGGTGGGGCCCTCCCTTTCCTGGCTGGCCGCATCGAATCCTGCATTGAGCACGACGGTCACCTTGTCGCCTCTGGAAAAGCCGGCATCAAAGCGAACCGCCGGACATTGTGGACAGTCCTCAAGGAGCAAATCTACCTCGATGCCGTCGTGTACTCGCCCGTTGGCCTGAAGGCCGCTATTGAAGCCAGCGGTGCCGATAGATTGATGTTCGGGACGGATCACCCTTTCTTCCCGCCGTTGGAAAGTGACCAGCAGGGGGAATGGGAGAGTGTTAGTTTAAATGCGGAGGCGGTTGTTAAAGCGGTGGGAGAGGGGACGGTAGAGGCCAAGGGAATTATGGGGGAATGCCGTGAGGGTCTTGAGATTGACGGGGAGTAGATGGCGAATAGATTAATAAAAGGATTAAATTCGATTTTTAAGAAGTTTCGTAACATCGTGAAATTATTGTGGTGTTCCATATCCAGGTTCAGCCCCACCCGACCTGAGGTGGATCCCCTCACACCGTTCCCTCCGTCTCCTCTGCGCCTCCCTCAACTTTTCCAAAACCCCCAACCTTCTCCTCATAACTCAGCAACGGATCTGTCGAAATCAAATACCCCCTTCTTCCCCTTCCTCTTCTTCCCCTCCCCCTCCATCCTTTTTTTCGCCTCCCTCTTCTCCTTCTTCTCCTTCAACTCCCTAATTAACTCCTTTTCCTGGTCTTCCAGTCCCCGGATATCTCGCAGTCTCTCCTCACGTTCTCGGACCTCAGTTTCCCGGAGTAGCCGGTCATGCTCTTCTGCTTCGGCGACCATGCGCATGCGTTCACGTTCCCGCTCCATCTCCTTCTCCCTGGCATTGACCTGCCTCTTCCTAACCTCCCCCTCTGCCTTCTCCAACTCATCCTTCCACCGCCTCCGTTCCCTCCCCATCGCCTCACTTTCCTCCGCCCTCTTCCTCTGCGCCGCCCTCGCATCATTGTACACTTTCCTCGCAGCCGCATCCAACAGGATATCCTTTGCCCTCCCAACCAATTCGTAAATCACGGGGTCAAAGGCATCGCGAGTTTTATCAGGGTGGTATTTTAAGTTTTGGCGGCGCCAGGCACGGTGAATGTCTTTGTCGGGGGTCTCGGTTGTGATGTCGAGTGTTGCATAGAGGTCGGTTTGGGAGGCGGCGTAGTCTTTGGCGTGTTGGAGAAGCTCGGCCTTTTCGCGGGCAGAGGTGTCATCGGACATTGTAATGGGAATATCAGGTGTATATTGAATAAACTAACTAGTAGTTTTTAAGTAATTTGGAAGTCAACAAAGGCATTAATGTCTCGAGATATCCTACTAAATTTCCAAAGCCTTGCTCATAAGGCTACAGGCATTTTTCTGGTATCCCAATCCTTTGCGGCTAAAATTCTAAACCCTAAATAATCAAGCTGCTAGTCCAAAATAGGAAAGACCCTAGCTTCACTTATAAGTTGAGATACTGACGGTGTGGAGTGCATCGTAGATACCGGACTATGGAGATAATTATGGAGCTGGCTAGTCGAAAGAGGAGCTAGTGTTATAGATATAAAAATAATACAGGAGCGACCCAACTAGTGGTACTGATGGATACGGTTTGTTATGATGGCGGGTTGATATATTAGCGGTGTTGACAATTAGTGATATCAGGGGATTATTGAAGAATGAAAATTATAAGTAATATTTAAAGTCCATTCCATAGTGTAGAAAAAGATAGTAAACTATCAAACAACACAGCAGCTCACTATCACAACCAATACCCCGTATAGCCCATCACTGAAATCATCGAAGACTCTTTTTCATATCTGCAAATTCTCCCTCAGCCCTTCTTTTTCTTTGGGAAGGGGGCTTTTAGGTTTGAAGAGGCGTTGGCTCATAAGCATCGGCGGAAAATAAATAACCGAAGGAAAGTTGTTCATTAGATGTAGATGGCGCCGAAGAAAAGAGATCAGACATTAAAATAAATACATATAAATAGAACTAAGTTCACAAGAAAGTATGCAACAAAAACATACAACACCGGGTATTCCCACGTGGTCACCCACCGTAGTACTAATCCGGCGCTCTGTGGCTTGACTATGGGGGAGCAGACGGGACCCCGTATTTTCCACAGGCTATGGCCGTATGTGATAGTCGATGACAATAGTAGATACTATAGCTAGTTCTTCATCTAAGTCAATCTTGCATTAACCTTCCCCTTGACAAAACTCAACGCTTGTGCCCCATAAATTGTCGCATATTGCTGATGATGCTGCGCATCGCTCCCCTTCGAACAATACGGATCTTCCTTGTCACAATAAGATTGGATCCGATCCGCAAACGCCGTACAGTTAAACCCCGCAGGTCTCGCCGCAAAACCACCCTGCGTGGCAGTCCCCACCTGGTAGGACAACCCGCCGATCGCCCGAGGGTCGCCCATCCAAATCAAAGCCGCAACCTTATCGGAGGCAACCGTTGACACGGTGGCGGCTCCGGACGCCATGCTTGTGCCGTCGGGGCCACCGCAGAAGGCATCGTCCATGATTTGACTTCCTTGAGAATATCCGACCATCACGATCACAGTATCGGGACACTTAGTGTTGAAAGCCTCAACTTGGCTAATGACGGCCTTGATCCCTGCAGTCACTGATGAGGCATACGAGTTACCGCCGGTCGCGGGGTACGTAATGGCTTCGGAGGTCGCCCCAGAGAACGCAGACGTAATACTGTTAACGACGTTTAACGCAGTACCAAAACCCGGGGATGCCGTAGTCTCGCGGGCCCCGATGACGTGAACGGCAGGGCAGGAAGAAGAAGAGCTTGAAGAGGCAGCGGGGGCCGCCGACTTCACGGAAGTTGCGGCGGCGGAGATGATAGAAGAGGAAGTGGTGCTCTTGTTGCCAAGGATGTTGGGAGTGCCGTCAGTAGCGGGGGTAATTGTGGCGATGACAGAAGTGGAAGTGGAAGAGGAGTAGATCTTGGCGCGGCAGACGACGGCGCCGAGGGTGGGAGTGGCGGTGGCCAGGAGGATGGCGATGGACTGGGGCTTCATGGTGGAGAGGCGAAGATAGGTGATATAACGATAATAGTAATAATATTAATGAGTAATGCCGTCTAGACGACAAAAGATACTATAATAGATAAACAAAACGACCTCCAAAAAAATAACGAATTCACGGAAACAAAAACTAGACACAAGCTTGCCAAAAGACAGCGTCTCTTTATATATACATTACCCGTCAAGATCTATCATCTAATCACCCCCGGTATCACCCCTTCGCGGCCCACGGCACATAAATGGAATTATTCCATCTCGGCTTCAATAGCCATCTAAGTAAATGGTCGATTAGTGACCGATGCTTCATTAGCGTGAGGAGGTGGATGGCCAATG
This sequence comes from Meredithiella fracta, assembly GCA_023677585.1. Taxonomy (NCBI): domain Eukaryota; kingdom Fungi; phylum Ascomycota; class Sordariomycetes; order Microascales; family Ceratocystidaceae; genus Meredithiella; species Meredithiella fracta. Next base: position 402,394 of record JAGXCV010000001.1, on the reverse strand, counting down.
CGGGATGGGTCGAGATGAGATGGGGTTTCAGAGGTGGCTTTCTTGAAGAGACGATAGTGGTTTCAGGATGTGTAAAATGCTGTGTGATTAGTGCAGATATTCAACAATTGCATTTTGAAAGATTATTCCGAAATTTAAATGTTGTCAAGACACGATTGCCGAGCCATTCCATCTCTACCCAGATACCTGACTACCGTCTGTCCAACAAAAGGGCATTACCGCCACATGGACTCCATCAACCCAACCAATAGACTCTGGGGTCAGAAATAATAAGCATAACCAATTTTGCGTGGGAGGTAACCAAGCTGGTGAACGTGGCGTGAACTAGTAGTTTCTAGTAGATGATTGGCGCTATAATCAGCCCATGATGGGGAAAGATGGTGTTTCATGTTTGGGTTATTGTTCGGAGGGGATCGTTAGAAGGGAGTAAAGAGTTGAGAAAAGCAAAGTTCGGGGAATTGATTGTAGAGATGAATGCCGATGGGTGTGCTTGAAGGTTAAATATAGAGTGACGATGTATCTTTAGTGTTTCTGCAATCACTTCAAGAAGGGGCCATAACCCCGTTCATATATTGGCGGTGGTTATGCAGATACTTCTGGTCCTCTTTCCTTTCAACATTGTCGATTTTTTGGTGCAACCTCAACTCAACCTCACCCATTAACTTCACTTATCTATCTCACCCCCATCCCATCTCCCTCACTACCCCCACAATGACCTCCCAACCCCCCACCAGCTCCTCTGGCCCTATTCCCTCTCCCTCCACCTTCAAAACCAATGACCCCGCCACCACCGGTTTCGACCCCGTCCTCCCTTGGACCACCAACCTCTTCCGCGCCCTCACTAACCGCATGACCCCCGAAGGCCTTCTCTACTACCGAGAATCCCGTTACATCGCCAATGAGCCCCGCGACTGCGCACGATGCGAAGAGTACCGCGACTGGCTTTTCAAATACTCACCCATCGTCCGCTTCATGCAAGAAAAGACGGGGCTACTCCATGGGGAATTAGATGAGCGGAATGTCGTGTGCCGGCGGTGTCCAACGAGGATAACGGAGGATGGAAAAGTTCATAGGGTTAGTGGTGGCTTTAGCCCGGAGCATGGGATTTTAATTTGTGCGAATGAGGTGAGGAATCGGAAGCATATGGAGGATACCCTAGCTCATGAAATGGTCCACGCATTCGACCATCTCCGATTCAAAATGGACGCCGCGAATAATCTTCGGCACGCTGCCTGCACCGAGGTACGTATATTCACTTTCTACATGTGAATATACATCTCATCCCTAATGCTAACCAACCCAGATTCGTGCCTCCATGCTTTCCGGCGAATGTCGCTGGACCCGCGAATTCTTCACTCGCGCCAACTGGAATCTCTCTGGCCAATTTCAAAACTGCATCCGCAATCGCGCAATCCAATCTGTTGCATCCCGGGCCGTCTGTCAAGACGAGAAGCAGGCAGCTAAGGTGGTTAATGAAGTGTGGGAGTCGTGTTTTGCGGATACGAGGCCGTTTGACGAGGTATATAGATAGAGGATGGTTTGTGATTGACAATTTGTAAGACTATTGTTTTGTTGATAGATGAAAATACCCATACTTTGCTCCTCCATTGTGTACTCTTTTCCGTAATCTCAAAACATTATATTAATGCCGTATCCCATTATGTACTCAACGAAACCCCACTACCTACCACCCATAACTTACCGCCATTCGACCTCCATAATTTATGTTCTTCTCCATCTTTCTCGTGACTCATGTAATCATATCCCTGTTCTTTGTCATCAACTCAATGCCTCCTCTGTCCGTCACCTCGCCGACTCCCGATTCGCCGCTCGCTCTCCCTTGACGCAATGCTTAATAATCCAAGGGTGAGTCTGCACATCATCCAACGGCAATCTCTTCTCGGGGTCCAAAACCAGCAACTAGATGCTGAGTTAGTATATGTTATGTATCTTCATATTTGTCTTCCCTTACCTTCTTAATCAAATCCTGCGCTTCCGCACTAATCCACCCCGGCACCTTCATATCACACTTGACAATCCTCCTCTGTGTCATAATCTGCGTATCCTCAAACGGAGCCTCTCCCACCAAAAACTCATAAGTTAACACCCCCAAACTCCACAAATCCACCTTCTCATTATACGAATTATCCGCACTCCCCGGCTTAATCATCTCCGGGGCAAATAGTCTAGTGTCCCGCACATTGTACGCCGCCGACTATTCGGCGCATGGACACTCCAGCCAAAGTCGGAAATCTTGATCTCTCCGTGGATGCCCATCAAGATGTTCTCAGGCTTGATATCGCGGTGGATGACGTGTTTGCGGTGAAGGTAGCCGAGCGCCGAGGCCATCTGCGCAATATACTGGGCAGCTTTCCACTCCGGGAACCGTCTCTCTTTCCGCAAATGTTTATACAACTCCCCTTTCCTGCAAACTCCAAAATCAAAAACACTCGCTTGGAGTCATGGAAATGCCCATACAACTTCAAAATATTCGGATGCCGCAAGTTACTCTGGATCTCAATCTCCCTTCTTACCTGCTTTTCCACGCCACAACCTACCTGTAACTCGACCTTATGCAACACCTTCAACGCACAAATAAATCCACTCACTCTCTCCCTCGCCAAATACACTCTCCCAAACTTCCCCTTCCCTAACGGCCGTCCAATCTCAAACATGCCTAAGTGAAACTGCTTCGGTACTGCCGGCTGCTCAATCATCAATGATCGTCTATCCAGCTCCTCGTATTCCCTCTCACTATTCCGTGAGCGCTCTCTATCCGACTCTCGATCCCGAGCCCGTTCACGCTCTGCCGCGCGTTCGGCAGCTCGCTCCGCCGCACGTTCGCGCTCGCGTTCGATACGCTCGCGTTCTCGTTCTCGCTCGAGGGTAGCGGCAGATTTGTTAGGGGCGGCGAGCGAGGCAGTTGTTTTGTAGTGGGTGGATTGAGTGCGGGAGTGGCTGTGGCCATGACTGAGGGAGTGTGGGTTTTGCGATTGAAGGGCGACTTTGACCAATGTTGGTCTGGTTTTTGCTTGGGAAGCCATGGTTTTCTGGAGTGTGGGGCAGCAGTTAGTCATGGTAATTCTAAGACGAGCATTGTAGGTGGCTGCCAAGTATATGTAAAGGTATCAAGGGAGTGTCGTGGGTGATATAACAGTGGAATACAAGCATAGAGCGGAGTCTATCGTCGTCCAGACTGGAAAACACGATAGAGGCCCCTTCCTTAAGATCGTGTGACGTAATCAATGATCATTCTCCAAATGCTCACCTTGCCCTTGGAGTCTCTATCACCCCCATCATCATGAACCGACAGACGTTCCAGTCGCGATTCCACCGTCCGGGTCGTCATGGTGAAGTCTGGATGAAAGCTGGCTGCGTGTTCGGATGATGGCGATGTCGGTGGATGTATTTCGGAAAAGAAGGACAGTACACTTAATGTGAGGTTGTTGCGTCGCCAAAGGAAATATAAAGGCTTTTATTATATGTCGCGGATTGAGCGAAAGATAGACAACAGCTCAATGGGAACGGTAAGTATTGAAGTAAAGTGGCGGTCAATAGAAGTAGGGGCTGTGACCCAGAAGACAGTAACGCAAGCGCAACGTGAAGCTGAAAACAAACGGCAATTTTGAAAAGGAGAACAAATTCCGAAATAAAATCCCTTTAACCCAACGATAAGAACCTTCAAAAAAACACCAAAAACAGATCGTGATATAAAGGCAAAACCTCAAATTTCATAAACGATCCCTCAGATCGCAGATATAAACCAAACTCCAAAACACCACAAAGCACAGACTTGTTTTCCCACCACCCAGTCTGTATATGTAAGCGTCTCTCTCTCCTTGTCAAAAACACCACCTCTTTACTAATAGCTTGCTCACGAGTTTGTTTGTCAGGGATGCTAGCGCCGGGGTCGTTAACCGGGAAACTGATAGTCAACCACTCTGTATTTTTGCAGCTGAGGATGCTGCTTAAGCGACGAGGAAATCGAGGTGGTGGTTATTGTTCAAAGGTGCAGGTTCAGGAGGAAGGATGGTGACATCTGCGGGTTAAGGTCGCTTGAGTGTATTGTAAGTTGAGGTTATGTGATATATCAGAGAACTTGTACTGAATTTTGGTCGTGTTTGGGAAACAACAAATAAACAATGGTAGGGTTAGCAAATACATAAGATTATATTGATATCTCTCGGTGTATACCCGCTGATGATACTCACCGAGTCACACTACCTATGAACCATGTCGACCCCACCAATGCGATGCTATTCCTAGAGCTAAGCTTTGAGCTCGGAGCGGATTTACCTTTTGTGATATTGAACTCCGCATTTCAATATTCATTTTATTTCAATACTCATGACTTCATTTCAAAATCTCGCCTAGTCGCCCTCTAATTACGTCACCAATTCATCAAGACCATATACACCATCCACCGCCAAAATGACCGTACCGCTACCCCCCTCCGCCTCCATCTTCCCCAGCTCTGCCAACCCTCTTACCGCCCACTCCCATTCACAAGGCCCCTTTCTCATCACCACCCGCAAACTCCCAATTTCCAAAGCCGGCCCCATTGCCACTATGGAAGCCCGCCTCGGCATCCCGATTCCTGAAATGATATTCGGCGACAATCTGATTGCCATTGAGCATGTGCCGTCGGGGTGGTCAATTGGCTTTTCGGCGGAGAGAGCGTTGGATACGGTGGATAAAACGGATAAAAAGATGTTACAGGTTTCATATGCGCAGTCGTGGAGTTCGTCGAGGGAGACGAGTACGGCAGATGTTAAGGAGGTTGTTAAGCCGTTTGATTGGTCGTATACGACGGAGTATTCGGGGACGGTAGAGAATGGGAAGGCTGGGGAGATGAAAGAGGGGACGGAGATGATTCCGTTAGAGTTGTTGAAGAGACGAGATCCTATTTTGTTCTTTGACGATGTGGTGTTGTTTGAAAGTGAGTTGGATGATAATGGAATTTCGTTGTTTAGCGTCAAGGTGCGGGTTCATGAGAAGAGGATGTTGTTGTTGGCGAGGTTGTTTATGCGGTTGGATAATGTGTTGGTGAGAGTGAGGGATACGAGGGTTTATGTAGACTTTGAGAGGGAGAAGGTAATTCGGGAATACACTATTAAGGAGGGCAAGTTTGAAGATATTAAGCGTGTAAGTTTACGAAGAAATGAGTCTGATTACGGACGAATCTGATATTAACTTTAAGTAGGCTCTTTATATGTCCGGGCGGACTCTGGATGACATGACGGCGGCCTTCCGAGACTCTAACATCGTTGCCTCTATTATGAAGCCTATGGACGGAAAATTAGACGAGATTAACTTGAAAGAGTTCGAGGCTGAATAAGAAACAAAAAGAGAAAGTCAAAGAATATACCTAACATTGAACATCAAGGACACATTATATCTCACGATATTTGAACACTCAGTAACAGTGGTAATATTTTCATTCATAAAATAAACACAAGACTTAATCTTCAAAACACCAATGCAAATAACCACATAAAAACAAAACCAAATTTCAATATCCTTACCCAAAATGCTATCTTAATACCACTATTCTTACTACCTCCCCCAACAACCCCTCCTCATCCTCAGCAACCTCCTCAAATTCCATCTCCCACCTATCTACCTCTTTAAACTTCTTCTTCGCCTCCTTCAACTCAACTGACTTCCCTACTCCCTCCGGCAATGAACTTCCCTGACTATCTTGTGTAAACGTATCGTCTGCTAACGGCTGGAACATACTTGTCTCCGCCTCATCCTCCTCACCGCCATTAGAGACTTCGACGGCCTCAGCATTTTCAACCAACTCGCCCTCGCCATCTTTCTTCTTTCCGTATGTCCTGCTGATGCGTTTATTTGGTTCAAATTGCATACGTTTTCTTTGAGCCAATGTCTTGATCTCGCCTGATGGCCCCGCAGCCGCAGTCGCCATCACCCCCAGTCTATCCCGCGGTCTACTACCCGCCCGACTCCTCGGCCGTCTGCCACCCCTTGTCAACACATCCTCCCCTTCTTCATTTTCCGCCTCCTCCCCTTGTGCCCCCCTACCCCTCCTTTGCGGCAATAAACTCTGCAACTCGGCCGTTAACACCTTCATCGGGACTACCTTTGCCTTCCGTTTACCCTTTGCTTGTGTGAAATTCGGCGAATGCGTCAACGACGGTGGAGACGAAAACGGTGATGACCTGCCCTCTTCGGCCGCCGGTGCTTGATGCCCATGTGCCCTAATCGGTGTTGTTGGCGCTACAGGTCTCCGGCGTCTCGCCATGTTGTGGATAGAGGGCCAAGCAACGGGGGACCCTTCCGACGACACACTACTCATCGGCGGTGCAAAGACTGAGTCATTAGGATCCAAGGTTACCGGGTGGTCCGTGATCATCGATTGATGGGCAGCAAGAGGGGATGGCAAGGACTCTTCATCGGAGGAGAGATCACTGAGGGAATCAGAGTCGGGGTCGGAGGGGATTTCGATTGAGGCGATGGGGGGGTCAATGGAGGCGGGGATTGTTTCGGAGGGCTGCGGGAGTTCTATGGGTTCGAAGGGGATTTCGATGGCTTGGAGGACTTCAGGCTCGGGAATGGACGCGGGGATCTCGACTTCAAGTTCCTCTGTCTGTGTATCCGGGATAACCTCGGTCTCTTGTGTCGCCGCTTCCGCCTCGGCCATAGGTTCCTCATCCTTCTCAGTATCCAACTTCGCCATTTTGCCAACTTGCCCCTCCTCCTTTGGCCCCTCAATACTCTTCCGCTTCCTTGGAAGCACTGAAACCACCGACCCCGGAACCTTACTCTCCTCCATCTTCACATCCCCTCTACTTTTCCTTTTCTCCACCGTCGTCAAAGTCGCATCTGGCCCCAAGTCCTCCAAATCACTCAATTGCCCATCACTATTATCATTGTCCACCCCCGCCTCCTCCTGATCCGTTCCTGCATCTGAATTTGTCGTTGCAACAGACCCCGCCCGTTTTCTCCTATTCGCTCCAATAATACTCGGCTCTCTTGCCCTCCGTCTGAACAACCCAATGTTAAAAGTCGAGCTCACCGTCGACGTATTCCCCCCACGACTCCCCGGCCGAATGTGCCCTGAATCACTCCCCGTAAACGACGGCTTCCGAGACCTCCCCTTCCTCTTAAACTGACTGACGCTAATCGTCGACGTATTCACCGACATCGCACCGTCGTCGCCTCCCCCTAAGTCCTCGGTATCCTCCATATCGAGATCAATATCCAAATCATTGTTGAGGTCAAATGCCGCATCATTCAAGTCTATGCCTGAGATCCTCCGGGACTTGCGGGTGAGGGGGGATTTCCGTGTCGAGACATCAGGAGCAGTGGTGGTAGCGGGTGCCTTGTCGGTGGGGGGCGGTGGGGTTGCAGAGTAGATGTCACTGCTGGCGGAAGACCCGATAGGGGCAGCAGCGGCGGCTTTGGGGCGGGGAGGTTCGGCGGATGGAGCACCGCGCATGCGGCGGGTTCGTGTGGGACGGGGCATGCTGAGATCTTGGTATGTAGGTGTGTGCAGGAATGAAAATGTGTGGGTCACAGTTTGTTGTCGTGGAAGAAATTGGGTTTTGGGTGAAGTTTTAACAATAGCCAATCATGGCGAATTTTCGAGAACGGAATGCGACAGAGCAATCACTCGTCAGAAAATCGAGTCAAGGCAAACAGGATTATGCACCACTTAAGTCGATCTGCCAAAACAAAAATGTAAAAATGTGCAGGCTTACAAAATACCTTTAATGTAGTCAAATTTGCCCAATATTCAGGAAAACAGTCTCAAGCTTAAGTTTCTTCAATTCACGATACCGACGATTCAACACTTGCCGTTTGCTACCACCTCACTAACCCTTTTGGGTAGGAACGCGTAAAGCACTCGCGGTTGACGCGACCAGGGTAAATGGCAGACACTATCATCGCGCTTCTGAAGCGAATGGGGATCAAGCGTGTTTTGGGCAAGAGCGGAACAGGGAAGGTGAGTGCTTGGAGTGATACAAGAGGGATTCGGCAGGGTTCACTATGTAACATGATTGACATCGTTGTGACATGATGTCATTTCATTACTGCATTTTGTTGCTAGTATTTTCTGATTCTAGTTGAACAGTCTATTATACAGAAGATGATAGTATACACAGAACAGTAGATTGAGTAATTAATCCACCGTTAAGAAAAAGAATATCGTTATCCCCAATACTTTTAAATCAAGGCCTTACCCATGAACATACTGTTTTTGACCTCGGCAACAACGTCTTTCCTGTCGTTGTTACCCACCAACACAATACCCCGTCCTCTCCTCCCCATTCTCCCTGCTCTGCCTAATCGATGGATAAAGTCAATCGTCGTATGTGGCACATCATACAGAATGACATATCTCACTGGCAACGTATCAATTCCTCTCGACATCAAATCCGTCGCAACCATAACCTTCACATTTGGAAGATCCTTCCCGGCTCTGATGACTCTCTTCCCTTCAATCTTCATGGTTTTGTTAACTGTGAATTCCTCCATCGCCACCCGGTTCATTCTCTTCTCCTCTGAATCCCTATTCAACGCAACAGCATCGATACCCTGTCCCTTTAGATACCCCGCTAGCTCCTGAGTCTTTTCTCGCTCATTGACAAACACCATGATGGGCTTCAACCCCATTTCGTCTTTTCCTAGCGACTGATCATCATGTTTCAAGGCATCGCGGCCAATACTGTAGATAGCGTCGGCACAAGCGAGATCCTTGTTGTTACAATAGGGATCACGGGAGACATCGATGACACCCAGCTGAACACGACGGGGAATTGCATGGAGGTTCGGGGTGGTGATACGCACCATATTAGGATAATGACTGGCGAGATAATTATCAAGGCGTCTGGGGATCGTCGCTGAGCAGACAACCAATCTCTTGACTGATGGCAGTGCTTTCTCTAGAATCGCAGTCGTCATCGAAGTGAACGACCGGTCAAAGAGTGAATCCGCCTCATCAATAATCAAATCCGTAACTCTTGCTAGCACATTCGGATCTGTTTTCGTAATCGAAGCTAACAAACTCGGCGTGCTAATCACAACGTCAACACCCATATGCGAATATAACCCTCTATGCATGACCGCCGCATTCTGATGTGCAGACATCTTCTCTGTCTTAAACTTCACTTCATGTGACAACTTCGTGGCAACCTTTGCAACTTGATCGACCAATTCTGACGTCGGGACCAACACAATAACCTTGGGCCGCGCCATCGTCGGATGTGGCTCATCGAACATCTCCATAGGCCTCTTGCTACCCTTACTCTGGGTAATTGCTACTTTTTGCCGCTCTTTATACGCTACGATCTCGGGGTCTTCCCTCTCGGCAATCTTCATGGCGTTGATCGCCGGCGCAAGATACGCTAGCGTCTTCCCCGATCCCGTTTCCGCCGCCAGCAAGTACTCTTTCCTTGTCTTCCCTGCGCTCTGTCCCAAAATTGCCGGGATTGCCAACCTTTGCACTGGCGTCGGCTTCACGTTTGTCATGCCCCTTAAGACATCCTGGAATATGGCCTTTTGAACCTCCGGTAAAACCCAAACTGCTCAAACAATTCAAACTTAGCCATTTTATCCCTCAGCGCACCGCGAACGCCGTATGAAACATCTGTCAACGACTTTTGCATCTTCAATGCTTTCCGGTCATCAAAACCTGGCGGGTGGAATTGGTCACGGTGCCATACAGGTTTCTGGTCAGACTTGTTGTTTCTTTCGGCGCGGGCAGCTTTGGAGGGGAGACGAGCAACGGTTTGGTTCATACTGCCAAAGGGGCCTTCGACCATACGTTTGTTAACTTTGGTGTTGAGAATAGAGGGGCGAGCGACAGTTCGGGACAAGACCATGCGGGAGGGTTGCTTGTTTCTGGGGCCGCCGGCGTAGTAGCGGATGGTGGGGATGGTGAGGAGAGTGATGGGAAAGAGAGAGCGGAGGGTGAGGGGGGTAAAGAGGGGGGCCATGTTGACGGTGACCCGTTGTAATATTGAAGTGAGCATTGTGTGTGGGAGTGTGACTAGATGGGTGGGTGACAGTTGGGAGTCTAAAGTATGAGTTGGGATTCTGTGATATTGTATATAATTTGATGTGTAACATCTTCGAAAACTTTCCTAATAATATGACCCCTGTTAATAGTTATTAGCAGCTGTCGACAGCTGTGGTAAATATCCTAACATGTGGCAATTGGCATTTAAATTCAGCATTTTTATCAATTTATCAAATCAACATGGAGATGCTTTAAAGTCTTAAAAGGTACTTGATTGTTCGGTGAGATCTGTGCCGCTCCCGTGTGTTGAGATTTGGCCATGATGGGAGATGCGGGTTGGCAATCGTTGATTGGACATGGATGGGGATGCAGTTGGAGATAAATAATGGTTTTATTCATGCATGAAGAGAGTTTGGAGACTCCGAGGTGTGTTAAATCATGGATCTTGATAAGATGTATATCGTACTCTCTGGCTAGTCTCTCTAGAGCTTAGCTATGTGCTCTAGTTTCAGTTGTGCTACTGAGCTACTGAAAAGAGACTTGACTGTTTTGGGTAATTCTGAATTTAGCAAGAGCGCAAGACCATGCCATTTCTCAAATCATCATCCGAAATAAATTTAATTTTCAACTTCACCTCTCAGCCTTGCTCAACCATCACCAAACTTCACCGACGATATCAAATTTACATCAGTAATATATATCACCACCGCTTCTGTACCAGCTTCGAGTCTCATCGTGCCCTGTGCATTCCACCACGACCTCTTATAGCCGCCACTACCTGCTGTTATTTACAGGGTAGAACAGCAACAACAAATAATTGACCTCGTCGATTTTGCGTCCGTTCGCAGGTTTCGCGTTTCACAAACTTGCATCTTTTAATTGAAGAAGCGTCTGTCTGTCCAAATTCTGCCGTCGCGTATGCTTAAAGCAAAAATTCGATCTTCTGACCAGGAAATTCTGATATTTTTGCACGTCGTTGTTTCTATCGAGTCTGTTCCTGGTGAGACTCTGTCAAGTCTATATACATAGTAGAAGCATCTTAGTACTTTTGAGATTCTTTCGATTTTACTAAAGCTATTTTCTTTTGTTCTTTTCTTCCCTTGCTTTGATCTACTTTATCTTTTGCTTATTTTGGCTACTTGCTTCTTGCTGGTCGAGCAGACGCTACTAACTTTTTATTTCATTATTACCCTCATATACACAAATATTTGTAGAACCAACGATTATCTTTGTCTTTCTTTTAACTGCTTCCACCATAATCATTTTTTACCTATCAGACAAAAGGAAAAATACCCGTCGGCTCAAACCGCCATAATGAGCACTAATCAGACTGGCACTAGCGAGCAAAGCCCGCTTCTTCAAAATCCTGAAGCCCCCTCGCCTCCCTCTACCTTCTCCAATCCCGAGTTGCCCTCCAACGTCACCAACTCAAAACCTCTCCGTACCGTCAGTTTTGATCCTAATCCGACCACCCGTACATTCGAAGTCGACCCCGCCGAATCCCGCCAACCCCGCCCTCGTACTTCCCCTCAATCATCACGCACATCAGTCCCTTCCGTCTCCGCCGCTCTCGCCTTAAACAACAAGCTGCGTCGTCGCAATAGTGGAACGCCTAGTATATCTCCTGGAACTGCTCCCGCACTTACGCCTGCGCCAAAAGTTGGCGCCCAGCGCACGACCAAGAATACCCAAAAGCTAAAGCTGCTGCCGACGCCTGAGACTGCTGAGACGCCAGACTATGAGAGTGGCAGAGACGTCTATTCGCAATACACTCGGATTACTGATCCCTCGGCTAGACGTGATGCGGCAAGGCTTGGCAAGGAAGATCGCAAGCGTTTACCGCGTGTGACAGCATATAATTCGGTGAATTCATATAACATGGATACCCTCCACCATTTTCTCAAGAGTAAGCGCAAGCGTGGCACCAAGCCAGTGGCATTCGACGAATGCATTTACACCCCATATTCATATTCCCGGACATCATCATCGTATGCTCCGTACGGCACATCTCCTGTCTTGGATGAGACGTACGTGACGCAAGACCAAAACCCGGTTCAAGCTTATGAAAGGCGCCACTCAACTGGTAGTGACATTGATGGCGGAATTGCCAGACAAGAACTGCGAAACATTGCTGCGGAACATGAACAACAACAGGCGTTTGCGGAGGCCGGACCAGCTCTCGATACAGATGTTGGAACCCCCGAAGTATTCATTTTCCAGTATGGTGTTGTTGTTGTTTGGGGTATGACGGAAATGGACGAGAAGCGTCTCCTCAATGAGCTTAGCCGGTTTGAAATTGAGCCGCAGCCGGAAGTTGCCATGCAAACGGAGATGTTCAACTTTTACTACACCAACGAGTATCAGGCGCGCATCTACAATGACTTCATCACGCTCAGAGACCGCAACAACTACATGACTAAGCTTGCTATTTCCCATGCTTTGGCCCAGTCCGTCCAGACAACCCTCTACGAAGAACTTGTCGGGAAACTATCGACGACTGCAAAGATATCCCCACGCAAATCGCACTCACTGGCAAAATCTCCATGTCAAGAAAACAAATCAACATGGCGATTGCCGATTTGTTTAACTTGCGTATCGGGATTCACGCTGCGGGCTCTGTGCTAGATACGCCGGAGTTGTTTTGGGTGCAGCCGCAGTTGGAGCCGGTGTACCAGGCGGTGAGGGAATATCTAGAATTGGATCAGCGGTTGTCGGTGTTGAATGATCGGTTGGATGTTATTGCAGATTTGTTGGCTGTATTAAAGGAGCAGTTATCACATGGTCATGGTGAACGGTTGGAGTGGATTGGTAAGTTTGATAATAGTGTCTATGTGTATGGAGAGTGGTTTGCTAACGATGTTTCTAGTCATCATTCTGGTTGCTATGGAAGTTGTGGTTGCGTGTGTCAATATCTTTGTCGATTTGTACGTTGGGCCGGAGTAGTATGTGCTGAGATTCTCTCGTCGAATGTGACGATGTCATTTGTAACTTCATTAGCATTGAGGGCCCTTGGGTCATTCATTGGTTGTTTATATTGTTTAGTTAGCGGTGGATTTCTATTCTTTTCATATATATTTGTTTGTCTTCTCATATGCAACCTCTCTACATAAATCCTCCATTGGCTGAGCCAATGAACTGTAATTGACATATATATTATCCGATACAAGCAAACGCAAAACTTCAAACCCAAGTATCCAAATTCAACCAAGCCAAAGTCATAACCAACTCCCAAACACAAAGAAATCTAAGTACCTAATTAATCAACCATCACATTCTACTCATCCTTGACACTCCCCTCCGCACCATCCACCATCTCGACATCCTCATCTCCCTCCTCATCATCCTTCTGTCCACTCTTGCTTCTATCATCCTCATCGTCCTCCTTATCCTTGTCGTCCCCCTCATCATCCCCCTCCCCCTCCACCTCTGTATCCCCATCCTTCTCCTTGTTCTCTTCCTCTTCCTTAACCCTGATCGCCTCATATCTATCTTCAAATACTTGTTTCTCCTCGCTATCTAACGCATCCCACCCAGCAGCCAATTCCTCGTTGACTTCGGCGGATGATTTCCCTTCGTCAGCGATTGTGTGGCGGGTTTCGGAAGTGTAGAGGTCGAATGCTGAGGTCAGATGGAAAGTCCCGTTGGGCGTGGACGTCCCGTTCAGCTTCCTGGACCCGACCCTTCCATTGAGAGCTCCATCGTTAGCCGAGGATTTCCTATGACCTCTCTTCATGCGCAAAGGCTTTGGATTGGGCTATTATACACCACATCTCGTTAGTATTGTATTCCATAAGCCCCATCTGATCTCGATCCACTCCAAAATCCACTCCAAAACATACTGTCGGCGGCGGACTCGGACTCCCATCCGAATCCTCAACATTAGTACTCGTCCTCTTCGCCATCTGCTCCAATAAAAACGCACGCTCCAATCGCAATTTCTCAACTTGTCTCTTCAACCTAACCAACCGCTGGCGCGCTGCATCGTTAACCTCTTCGATCTCATTAGTCCGATGACGGAGAAATCGGCATTTGCGCCGATACGCCTCTTCGACCGACGGCGGCAAAGGTTGCGGGATGACACCGTTGCCTAGATGATGAAAATTCTTCGTTAGTAGGCGCGTTGTGGCGCGTTGAAGAGGTCGATGGGACGTACTGGATTTTGGTGCCATGGTGACTATGGGTTGTGTGTAGAGGGTGGTGATGAATGTCGAAAATGGTGAGGATTGGCTTCGTCGTTGGCGTAAGATATAATTTTCTCGTTTGTGCACACAGGGCTGTGAATTCCAGACAGATTTCAAGTCGCGATTAATTGATCAAAGGTAATTCGAGTTCGTGTTATCAAAGCGATCATCTATTTATTGATATGTTATGGATTGTAAGAAATTCGCAAGATAATTTGATGCGATACTTGAGTAATTGGTGACGATGGCAATAGATGTTGGAACAAAAGAAAATGGCCAGCATTCAACCCATGGCATTCTAGCATCGTAACTTCCCTCTAGAGAAGTCTATTTATGATTTTGAAAGGATTCCACTGTGCTGCAATTGGTTCTCATGACGATAACACTGTGTGTAAATTTTGTGCACTGTGTGTTACCAAAAATGCCTTGTTGTGAATCAATCACCAATTTTGAGTATTCTTTTGGGTGGAATTTACGAGGGCTGGTAGGAACGTTTATCTGTACGCTTGAGCTGAATGCAAAGACTCTTATGCCGTTTAAGTCACATTATGTAATCTCCGGGTGTCTATGGTATCTCCGGCTCCCGCCAATTGCATCACAACTTTGTAGCTTCCCGTTTTTTTCTGCAGGGTCATGCAGGTAGGTAGGTCCCTTCTCCATCCGGATATTCAACCATCATCGCAAAATCACGTGAAAATTTCCAAACTCACAATCACCAAGTCACACTATATTCCCCCTCAACTCCGCTGTAAAATACACCCAAAACCCCGTCTCTATCTCCATCTCCTACGCCCATTTCCAGTTAAACATCTTACGCCCCTCGGAGCAACTCCCCAAACCAACCACATCCGCCCCCAGCACTGGCCTCTCCTGCATCCGACGTAGCCCTGCATCCCGCGAGGAACTAGCTCCTCGGGCCTCTTGGCTACTTACGGGAAAGGGCTCTGCAGGGAGTTTTGTTTTGGATTTCTTGAGAGGTTGAAATAGTGAAGTAAAGCATGAAGATGGAGTCCGTGCTTTGGAGCGAACGCTGAGGTAGGATGTAGTCCCGGGATCTGTGGAGCGGACCGGAGAAATTAAATAGCATCAGGAAGAACGATGGAGATTTCTGGAAGATTTTCATCTGAAGATTCGTTTAGAGATTTTAGATTATCTGGAATAATATAGAACTACTACCCCTATATCATGGCGTACTATAACCACAATCGTGAATATGACCTAGTCCTCCTCGGAGCCACCGGTTAGTCCCCCACGTCACTCCTCAATTTTTCCGTCAATACTTACAAACTAACCTTCTGTTCTTTCCCTATAGGTTACACCGGTCGGGAAACCATCAACTACATCATCCGCAATTTTCCCCCGACTCTCAAATGGGCCCTCGCCGGCCGTAACCCCACCTCTCTCCAATCCCTCCTTGACTCCACCACCGCTCTCGATCCCACCCGGACGCCTCCCTCCATCGAAGTGATCTCTCCCCTTTCTAAATCTCCCTCCAACCTGTCCATCCTCTCCCTTGCCTCCCGCACCCGTGTCCTCCTCTCCTGTTCCGGCCCCTATCACCAATACGGCGCCTCCGTCTTTGCCCACTGCGCCGAAGCCGGCACCCATTACCTCGATGTCTCCGGCGAACTCGTACACAACCGCACAATGAGCATCGCTTACGAATCCCTCGCTAAGAAATCCGGCGCCATCCTTATCCCCCAATGCGGCATCGAGTCCGCCCCCGTTGACATCTCCGTCTTCGCCATGTGCTCTACCCTCCAATCACGCCTCTTCGCCCGCCCTGGCCCTGTCACAACCGCCATGAAAATTTCCGGTGTGCCATCTGGCGGAACCCTCGCCACCGTGTTATCCCTCATGGAATCCTACGACCTTAAGGCCGTCAAAGAAGCTTTCACCCCATATTCCTGGTCGCCAATCCTCCGCCTCAATGCCCCCGCCCACCCCTTCGCCGGCGGCCTGCTTGCTAAGCTCACCGGTATCCGCCGCATTCCCGGCCTCGGCCTCCTCACAACCGCGGTTGCTGGCCGCACCGACGCTGGTCTCGTCGAGCGCTCTTGGGGCCTCATCCAGTCTACACCCTCCCTCAAGCAATTCAACTATGACGCCGACTTTTCGTTCATCGCCCTGTACCAAGCGCCAAGTATGCTGAGAGGCTTCATGATCCATCTGTTTGCGTTGGCGATGGGGGTTGTCATGGCAGTGCCGGCGCTGAGAAATGCGGCGAAGAATTACGTTATGCAGCCGGGAGATGGTGGGAAGCCGGAGGAGACGGCAAAGGAGAGGATTTCTTATGATGGGTTGGCGGTACCGGTGCCGGATATCGGGAAGAGGGTAAAGTCGCATGTTGAATATACGGGTCCGATGTACTACCGTAAGTTAAATGTCTAGTTTGAATGTCACGATCTTGCATGTACTAATCAGATTGAATAGTAACTGGTCTCTTGGTCATGGAAGCTGCTCGTGTCCTTCTTGAGAATGACCACAAGCTTCCTGGTGGTGTTTACACGCCAGCTTGCCTCAGCGACGCCTACATCACTCGTCTTGCTGATCACGGTTTCTCTATTGAAACTTTTGTTGTTGACGCCTAAACCCTAGCCCTAATTTTTGATAGTTCACAATATACAGTAGACTTCATACATTTTTGTTAGAAATCACTCTAAATTACCCAATTATTTAACAAGAATAAATATTATATCGATATTAAAACTCTAGTGGATATATGCATTATAAAATTGTGGAAGTAAGCTAAGACACCGTCCGCCCGGCACGCTCTATAAGCTCGGCCGGTAGATCCCCGGCACCCTGATGTTTTAAGCCTTCCCTCTACTAGTCGTTAAGCCCTCGAGTCCCAGTGTGCGCCGCTTTTCTACAGAGCCAGCGCCCATTACAGCCAGACTCAATCTCCGGTTCAGCCTCTCTATGTCGTTATACCATTACCACCCGTCCGCAATCCGCGGTCTCGGAGACCTATGATTAGTCCTCATCCCAGTTCTGAATTTCGTTAGTCAATGTCCACGATAACTTCATTGCTCAGAGCAACTTACTGGGTTAGGAGCCGGGGGCTTGGGACCACCAGCCTGCTTAGCTACAATAATCTGATCAACCGACAACACTGTCCGCACAGCCTCCGTCGCCAACTTGATAGCCCAGTGCTTAGTCACCAGAAGATCTAGAATACCCTCCTCGCGCGCGTTCAGGGTACCATCGTTGTTGTTGTTCTCAATGTCGACACCAGTGTCCCACTTGTCAGAGTCGTAGTGGGAGGCATACAGTATAGACAGAACTTCGGTAGCGTCCAGACCAGCACTCTCGGCAAGAACACGGGGAACGACTTCGAAGGCCTCACCGTACTTTTTAATGGCATACTGGGGAAGGTTAGGGGTCTTGTCACCAAGAGCCTGTATCCTCTCGACAAGTTGAATCTCGGTGGCGCCAGCGCCAGGGACTAGACGAGCATCGCGGGTAATGGCCTTGACAACGTTGACACCGTCGTCGACGGCGCGCTCAATATCATCCAGGTGGTTTTGGGTGGCTCCTCTCAGGACGATAGTCGATGTGCGAGTAGCCTCACTCTCTTGGCGGAAGACAGTGACACGGTCGCCACCAATCTCCATGGTCTCGACAACGTCGATATTACCCATCTCATCGGGCATAGGGGCACCAAAACGGGCCAGAGGGGTAGCGCCGGCAACACGGCAGATTCTGCGGAGCTCGAACTTGGACAGAACCTTGATGAGCAGGATGCCGAAACGGTTGAGATAGTGAAGAGCAAGATCACCAACGGAAGAACCGGCAATGACAACGCGGATACCAGCATCGTGAAGCTCCTTGATAGCAGCCTCAAGCTGGGACTCCTCACCCTTGGTAAAGTCAAGCATCTCCTGAGCGTTCTTCAGAAGAACAGTTCCCTTGGTCTCAGTCTGGCTGATGTCGATGGCGCAAGTGTAGACGGCGACCTTAGCCTTAAAGGCCTTCTTGACGGAACCGTTGGGCTCCTTGGGGAAGACCATACCCTTGACGACACGGGACTGCTCCAGAGAGCTACCCATGATCTTGACAACTCTGATGTTGTCAACGTTGAAGTTGGCAGGGTTCTTAGGCAGGACGGACAAAACAGCCTCGGCGACAAGATTTCCGAGGAATTCCTCGTTGCCATTCTGCTTGCTGGCGATGACAGTGCGAATAGCCTTGGCAAGCTCCTTCTGAGAAGTAAGGTCCTTGACAGTGTCGACAGATAGCTTCTCAAGGGTCTCCAGGGCGAAGTTCTGGGCTATCTCGTAACCAGAAACAATATCGGCGGTCTTGAGGCCCATGCGGAGCAGATCCTCGGCCTTCTTCAAGAGTTCGCCAGCAAGAATCATGACCATGTTGGTACCATCACCCATCTCAGCCTCCTGTTGTTGGGAAGCCATGACGAGAAGCTTGGCGCAAGGGTGGACGACATCGAGCTCCTTGAGGATAGTGGCGGCGTCGGAGGTCAAAATCATCTTCTGAAGGTGGTTAATGACAATCTTGTTGCGGCCGTAGGGGCCCAGGGAAGTCTGAAGAGTCGAAGAGATGGCACGGCAGGCCTCAATGTTACGGTGGACGGCGCCATCTTCGTTATCGTAGCTACCAATTACATGTAGGTTAGCAAGAGTCCAACGCAGATATCGCGATATGTCACCCCTTGACTGGTGGTGATCCAGACATGCCAAAGCTTTGGTAACAATGACGCTGGCTATCATGGCGGGGTATCAACTTCAAAAACATACTTGTTATAGCCTTGCTTGAAAAGGCCCGCATTGGGAGCGTTGGGAATATTAAGAGACATTATGAACAAGTGATATGGAAGTCACGGTTACCTATCGCGAACTATAGTTGAAGGTTCACAAAGAGGCGTCGTCAACTAGTTGTATTATCAATAGGAGCTCCACCAACACTTTCAAAAGGCTACCATATGCCAGGACCAAAAAATCTCCCCTGTATGGATCTACAGAGGAGAAATAGCCAATAATCACATAGCACGCGTGCCCCGCCATGGTCTTCTGGAACCCCCTGGATTCAACAAAGGTAAGTATAAGTTCAGCCGACTATCAACCATGGAAAACTAACAATCCCACTTTACGGGTTAGTATCTGGCTTGCAGTAGCATGCTTACTAGTCATGTCCATTTTTAGCAGCCATTCACTGACTAAATTAAATAGCCCCATAAAAGAGGACCTATCATCACGTGAGTGCCCTGTTCAAGCATTCTTGTGCGCACAAAGCTAAAAAAATTGATATGGGATTTTTGACTATTGCATTTTTACATTACCACAGAGATTCTTCCTTTCACATCTCAGATCATTCACCTAAATCTCACCAACCTAATTCATACATCACAATGGCTAAGCGCACCAAGAAGGTCGGCGTCACCGGCAAGGTACGTTTTTTAATTATTCTGAGACTGACAAAGGCTGTCGTTATGCTGCTGCTGTTGGATCGATGACCCTAATATTCAATTTTCAGCTCACATTTGCTAATTCGCCAAACAGTACGGTACCAGGTAAGAATCAACTCCGCTCTCTACTATCGAATACAACACGCAAAGGCAATGAAGACCGACGACCGACTTGGAATATTTGAAACTGGAACTAGATATGGAGTTTGAAAATGGGACTTGAATGGCCGCCTGCAGAAAACTCGGCAAGACCGACGACTTACTAGATCGCCTCTCCCTCGTACCGAAATACTCTGCCAGCACTTACTATGACCGCTCTCTACTCATACGGCTATCAATTCCCCCAAGTGCCAGTGACTCTATTTCCCGCCCAGCATCCGGTCAACCCACGACCAGCAACATCCACCAAAAAAATCCGACCTCTCTTCACCTTTGTCTATTATCGCCCATACACCTCGACATCACACTAACCCCCACCCAGATACGGTTCCTCCCTCCGTAAAGTCGCCAAGAAGGCCGAGATTTCGCAGCACGCCAAGTACACCTGCGCTTTCTGCGGTAAGGATTCCGTCAAGCGCCACTCTGTTGGTATCTGGAACTGCAAGTCCTGCAACAAGACCCTGGCCGGTGGTGCCTACACTCTAGCGTATGTTATTTTCCAATTCCCGTTGGTTGACTTAAAGTAAAAGATGTGGCCATGCTTGCTTGATTTTGATACTTAGGATGTATACATTTCTCGTTTTTCGTATCTTTGTCGCCAATCGAAGCCTTCATGATCTGAACATGACACCTCGGGTCCCCGCACATCTGCTGTTTTCTTGCATACTAATCAAATCCCTACAGTACCCCCGCTGCCACTACCATGCGCTCAACTCTCCGTCGTCTGCGTGAGATCGCTGAAGTCTAAATTTTACGCTTAAATAAAAATAAAATTGCTTTCGTTTGGGTTTTGGGTGTTGGGTCAAATTAAAGGGAATGATCGATTTGACAACGACCTTAGTGGTAATCCGGTCATAACGTAACGGGTAAACTCTAGGTCAAGAATTATTGGGACTCAAGATTCTCAGCAAAGTGTTTGTGCGTGTTCCATGGAGTTACTGGTTAGATTTTGATTTTTCTCTTATAAGAGACAGACTCAACCTTTCAAAAAGATTCGTTCCTACTAGGTCCAAATATGTTCTATGAGGCTGATGTCATGACTGGTGAGAGATCCTGTAAGCATGAAAAGTGTAATGAGATTGTGCGGAAGTGAAGATGTGACAGGATTGTTGACATCACGCATTAAGAGTTATATTGTATCGTGACTTTTCTTTTACAAGTCACTCGATTCCATGATTTAATGGATAAAATAGAGATCTCCCACTAGATACTGGCCCTAGTTTTAAACTTATAAAATCTTTGGTCTTGCGTCCTTGGTTCAGCGATAATATTTTACATAATATTCCCAGCATCTGTGGCATTAACAGAATGGACTGGGCTAAAGCGGGTGGTTCATCTTTTGTTGGCGCAAGTCGAGAATCCTTCATAAATTAGCAGCCGTTCACGTGAATCAGCCTCAAGGTCTCCTTCTAGATGAATAATATCTCAATCTATTTATTATGCACATCCTAATTGCTTTCATGTGATAGTAAGTTGTAGTTATCAGTTATCAATAGGGCGTGATTCTTACGCTTTATCAGGTTTGGAGATCCGGATATATTGATACCAAATCTGTCAAACGGTTCTTCCCTGTCCATTGACGTCAATAATCCAATTCGACAAATTAAATACACCTTGAACAAAGCAATTACCTAAAGTGTCAGCGTGCCAGCTGACAATGGCTTATTTTGCCCATGTTATTTAGGCGTGATTACGGACTATCGGGCCGCCAGGGTAGCGTTGTGTAAGCTATACTATAAATTGTAGCCATGCCCCAGTAGATTTCGAGCTTCTGTTTCTTTAAATGATTTGAATTCGAGATTGCCTTTCTTCTTCTCTCAATGATCTTCAACTAAACTATCATTTGTTGCAAAATTATGCTTTGGATGCTTTTGTTAGTTATCAATCAAACTATCAACTCTTATCTATTTTGAGATTTTCTACTTTTACCCGCTCAAATCATCTCCTTTTCATAGCACTC
Organism: Meredithiella fracta; assembly: GCA_023677585.1. Taxonomy (NCBI): domain Eukaryota; kingdom Fungi; phylum Ascomycota; class Sordariomycetes; order Microascales; family Ceratocystidaceae; genus Meredithiella; species Meredithiella fracta. Next base: position 380,684 of record JAGXCV010000001.1, on the reverse strand, counting down.
CATTTAAATTTACCAATCCACCATGGGCCAAGACATCTGCCCCATCTGCTTAGACGTGCTCGACTCTAACGGCGACGACGATGAAGTCACCATCCAGAATGATGCCACTACTGTAGCTTCGTATATGGATGAGCCCGAGTTTATCTCTCTACCGATTGATGATGACCCCACCGCCACTGCCGGATCCTCTAAGCTTTCACTTATGACCGCATCCCAAATACCTATCTCGTTGATCCAACAAATCCCCGAAGAAGAATACATCGCAAAGCTTGACCATTGCCCCCATGAGTTTCACTACGTCTGTGTACTCCCATGGCTCAATGAACACACTTCCTGTCCCCAGTGTCGCACGCCCACTACTGCTATGGTAATTTCAACACCAGCACCAAATGGTTAGTTAATATCTATCCCAGGTCCTCATTATATCCTTGCGCTCTCCTGTTTATGGATCATCGTTGGGTCACATACTGACATATTCACGTTTAGTTTGCCATATCAGAACCGAAAAAGTCACCAAAAATATCGCATCCAATTCACGAGGCCACATCACCAATGAACTTTCTATCCAAGACACACTCGAGTATCTGGAGGCTGCTGCCATTGTCTGGGACGATGACAACCGCGCGATATCTGGAGTTTGCATTTTCTGCGCCGAATTAGGTGATATTGACAAACTGATGATTTGCGATACCTGCGATGCGCCTGTTCATGTTCTCTGCGACTCTTCACTTCACGAGTTGCCTGAAGTAGCTTATCGGTGCCAGACATGCCGAAGCAGCCGACCCAGACAAGGAACTCGTAATAGAATTCCCTGGAAGCCCAGCCGCTACCAAATCGCCAATTACCTCTACTTAAATTCGGCGGACTTGGACACTTCTATCTTAGAACTCTACAGTAATCTACCATCTCGGCCTATTCGTTATCGGTCACTTCTAACTGGCATATTCGGTATCTCACATAACCCCCACCGCATCCGCATCAACAATCTTCAAGGTCATGATTCCTCCAATGAAATCTGGATCCCCCACCCTTTCCAAACATACCCAGTCACCGACTACTCAACCAAAATGAGATTCGCAATGGAATTCATACTTTCCAACGCGCTTCGGTGACGCGCCAAAATTTCGACCGTATGGGACGCAGAAGAGCTTATCGTGTTGTCTCTCCTACCCCGGCCCTTCCCGAACCTGTCACCCCCATTCTTCCCGGCGAAGAAGAGTCATGGTCAGCTCTAGAAAGTATTCTTGGTGTTGGTACCACAGGGCCTACTAATGATCATGTTCTCAGTCAATCATCGCGGTCATCCTCTTCAGGCTTTGCACCTATGCGTACTCACTCGGCCAGACCCCGTCCCGGTTGTAGTTCGGCTAGCCGTCCCAGTTCTTCTGGTGCTGCTCCCAGTACTCCCCATTCCTCTCTACCTAGACAGTCAGATAATCCAAGCTCAACGCAGCTTCGTCGTCCGGGGAGAAGGCCCCGTACTTTAGACACTGATACTATCGAAAAACCTGAAGCCCCTCGGCGCAAGCGTCCTTGCCAGCGTCGCGCTGCTCCAGTCGAGCCCCTTGTTAAGATCCCGGATCATTCGAGTGTTTCCTCGCCTTCCGGGTCCTCATCTGCTCGGCCGTCTCTAATTTCCAGTCTTCTCGCGGCCGTTGAATCTGGTCTTCCCGCTCCCGTCGCCCGTAGCGTGGAATCGGGTAAGAATCTGCTTGTATCTGATAGTCGGTCATCTCCGCCTACTATCTCGCCAAGTTCATCTCGTGATGGCAGCCCTGTTCGTGAGAACGGATCACCTAGACAGTCACCTCTCTCGTCTATTCTGATGCCGGCTCCGGGCTACTCTGGTACTCTGCAAGGTAGGGAGAAAAGCAAGGAGAACGAGAACGAGCGCGGTAGATCTGTGCAGCGCTCCCGAATTCCTGCCTGGTACAAAGATATGTCACCCGATAAACTTACTGTGTGTCTCCCGGGTCATTCAAGTGAAAAGAGTGAGTCTAGCAGCGGTCCCACCATTGCTACTTTGTTTCCGAGTCAGTATTCTTACAACCGGGGCACTGATCTCGTGGTGCAGGCGGTACAGTCTAGTCTCCGTAAGCACATGACTGTGGGGACAACGATTTCCAACGGGCAGTTCGGTGCTATCAATGCTCGAGTTGCCCGTTTGGTGAGACAGAAGCTGCAAGCTGTGGACCCAGCGAACCCGACATATTCGGATACTGTCAACAAAGTGGCTGAAGATGAAGTACAGAAGGCGATTAATGCCGTGATTTCTACAGCCTAACTTAACAATCTTTATATGCCGTCAGGGTATTCAAGATGTTTTCTTTTTGGTTTTGATCTGTATTAGAGATCTTTGTCGCCATGTTACATGATGTTTCTTCGCTCTTTGAACTTGAGCGGAGTTTTTGGGGTATTTGGGCCTATTTATTTATTTTTGCGGTATTTGTTTGATCATTGATGTTTATAGAATTGGAGTTACATTTCAGCATAGACATGGTAGTTTGGGCGTTTAGGTTAGTTCCTCTTGTTAAGTCATGATATATCTCAGTTTGACGCTTTTGGAATGGAGTTTCAGTCTCTGGTTGTGATTTTGTTAGTTAATAACCCATTTTTATTTATCTAATTCATTGGAAGTATGCTTGTTGATAAGATTGGAGTCTAAGTGACGTAATGAAATAATGTTGGTCTTCAGATTTGATTTGATTATCCGATACAAATAATTACATTAACCCTGTGTATTTAGGATTATATGGGCTGAATAAAATTCTCGACGTTGCGACTGATTATCGAAAGTCATGGAGACAAGACCAACAGCATTGCAAGTCAAAAGCATTATGTGTTGCCCAATGTTCGTGAGACCAACTATAGTTTACATAGCATACTAAAATATAATTAATCCGGGAGAGAAATGTAAGCAGTACACATCCAGCTGCGCCTAGTGAGTTTCAAACAGACACCGCTAGCGAAAAAGACTGCAACGATTTGTCTCGGCCCTCATAGACGATCAAAACAACTTGGAAATATTAAGATGGTTGGGAGGTTTTGAAGATAAGGAAGGCCTTGATATAGAAGATGAAAAGAAAGGGAAAAAACTCGTCAAAGTTGGGAAGAGGGCGGCGGTTTTGTTCTTGGAGATAAGTGGGGCGAGGGGCTGGAATATAATGGGAATTTGTATAACCCTTGTGGTGGCTGTTGGTGGGGTGGTGATGGTATTGGAAATATAAATGATATTAGCATGACATACAATAGATTATTTAAATAAACTCAGATTAAGTCATGACATTAAATTAAATATACACACTGAAACCCATTGATAATTTCTTACCCAAAAGCCCCCAGCTTCATACTCCAAACCTTCTACCTATATCTTCTTCCCTTCCCAACACCCCAATTGTGGCCCCGCTTATATAATCCGATATCGCGAAAAAGTTCAACCTCACTCTACACCCCAGTAGTCCCCATAGTACAGACCCGCCGTGCACCCGACGACCGCCTCCGCCACCGCAAGTACACTTTTAGCCCCGTTCCCAGAATCCTGGGGATCTATTGAGAAGTACCTCATTTGTTCATTTTTGACTTTTTGTTCTCCCTTATGTCATAAATTGAGATTATCAGGAAAGATGGCGATGAGATATCCGAGGGTTGTTGGTGGGGTGTTAAGAGGTAGGTGATGACGTCTATTGGAGAATGTCACAATGGTCTGCAGAACACCATAGTTAACTAGCTAACTAATTATCTCCCTAGCCCCCCAATTCGCCCGCCAGTACTCCGCCACCGTCGCCTCTGAAACTACTACTGAAGCCGCCATTCCTTCCCCCACTCACACCATCCGCGCCGGCATCATCCTTACGCGGGCCCCCCTCCTCACACCAAACCCTCATCCCTTCGAATCTGCCTTCTGGTTCTACCAAAAACGCCTCAACGAACGCTTATCCCTCCCCTTTTCCCAACGCTTCTACTTTAAACCCGACACGCCCTCGCAACTCGACTGGGCCATCAAGCTCCGTGAGCGCCGTGGGATCGTCGCCCGTGAAGTCGGGTACTATAACGGGAAAGCGGCGAATGCGTGGGATGACGAGTTGATTGTGGGGGATAAGCTGAGTACCCAGGAGGCGTTGATGGAGACGCTTTTGAAAGATGCGGAGTTGAGGGTGTCGGAAGATGCGGAGGAGATTCCGGAGGAGGATAGAGTGCCGTTGGAGAGACCGCAGGGGAGAACAGGGGAGGCGGATAAGGAGGGGAATGTACAGAGGCTGGATAGGGCGATGGATAGGACATTGTATTTAGTTGTAAAGGGAAGGATGGGAAGTGGGGATTCCCGGAGGTTGATTTGCAGGATAAGGAGAATTTGCACTTTGTAAGTTGAGATGGAAGATGAACAAGTCAGAGCGAAGAGAGTACAGAAAGCTAACAAACGTTTCCACAGGGAGCCAAGAGAGCCATGGACTCGGCCGCTGGCATCAACATGAATACCTGGATCGTCGGCCGTGTCCCCGTCGCCCACGTTGTCTCCCCTACCACTAAAACTTTCTACCTCAAGGGCCGCATCATGGCCGGGCAGGTGGACCTCAAGGGGAACACTCTGGGCTACGAGGACTTCCGGTGGTTAACTCGGGAGGAGGTTGAGAAGGAGGTTCCGGCGGAGACGTTCAAGGGGTGCTCGAACATGATGGCTGATCGCTAGGGGTGATAGGAGAGAATAATACGGTGATGGTTTGTATGGTTTGCATCAAGAGGGAGGATTGGATTTGTAGGAATATATGGGGCGGGGCTGGAGATGGTCGGAAAGAAGGTCCGTGATTTCTGGGTGTATTTGTATTATATAAATGTTTAGAGACACGAAGGTTGTAAAATGTACTTTTATTATTATGCTAATTTGGTTAGTAGAGTCTGAAGTCACTGTAACACCATAATCTTATCATAAACCACTACTAAAGCTCCGTTCCGTATGTATAGTCTATGATCTACCCTTCACGACACTTGAGGAATGTCTCATAAAACACCTTGTTATAGATTCCATTGCTGATATGAATGTAATTCACCGCCAAATTATTCGCCATCACACGCCAATCCAAAACCTCACAATACTCTCTTCTCTTCAAAATCTCCGGACAACAAAACCCATATCGATCAAACAATCCACGCAAATCGATCACCTCAGTAACATCCTACGGAAACTAACCCCGCGCCAATGCCTTCGCATCCATCACCCTCGGGAATCTCGTGCCAATTCACAGTCTAAATATCTCATACCTCAACGGAATCGGCGCGACGAAACACTGGCAAAGGTACGTCAAGTCCCAGACAATATTGTGACCAACAAGAATGGGGAGCAGCCGGGAGATTGTTGGGGAGGTCGTCGATGTTGCAGTTGATTTGGTGCATTTAGGGGTTTTGGAGGCCTTTGGGGATGAGGACGGAGTGGTCCAAGGTTTTGGTAGAGCGGGGGTTTATGAGGGCTTCGATTATGATACAGAGGTCTAGGGGTGGTTAGGGAAATGGAACGGATAAATTGCTTATTCCGAAGGCTTGCCAGTGGCACTCTCGATGCCTTGTTGGATTTGCTTCCTGATGCGGTTCATTGTCTAATGAGGTTAGAAAGGAGTTCAGTCCATTTCATGACAATGACACAGTTGAGAACACAATTTCTGGTGACCGAAATATTATCATAGCCTTGGAAAACCCCTGAATGATACCACGATGTCTTCCACTGACTGACTAATTGTTCTTGGTTTTACAATCAAGACGAGAATTATATCACCAATTGTCACTGACCTGCGCTCGCATGAAACTCTTAACTGCTACATCTTACCTTTTTATTCACCAACCACAGACCAATCCTCACATCCCAATAATACACCTACTCAATCTCCGCCGCTAACAACTTCCTCCTCACATTCTCCTCCTGTTTGATAAGATGCTCCTCATACTTGGCTAGATACTTCACTCCCTGGGTATACACCTTCAAATAAAACCCCGTCTTCACCAACATCTTAATCACCGTCCCATTCATATACGTCATCCTCTGAAAGTTCTTCTCCCTTGCCATCTTCTTTATGACATCCGCATATTGCGATAGTGTTGGTGATATGTGAAACACGAATGTCCTAACGTCATATCTCTGACCCTGCCGACGATATCTCACCATTGTTAAGCTAAATTGCAAAGGGCAGGACAGAGATACATTGTCCCGGATGTCGCCCCAGGCGTTTTCTATCGGGTCTGAGCGAAGATGGGGTTTCCCGGAGGCAGATCCGGTGGTAGGGATGACGGTTGTGATGGGGATGCCGGAGAATTCGAACTCGATGGAGACGAAATTGGTGGTTTTGATGGCAGCGAGGATTAGGGGGAGGAGGTCGAAATTTTCTCTGGTGATTTCCATGGTGGGGGATTATGTGGTGGTTGTTCTATTAGAGATGAGGGTAAACAATGAAGGTTAAAACTTTGAATTGGAGGGAGGTTTTAAACGGAGGTGTATCTACAGGAAATCGTCTATGGTTTTTATGTTTGTTTTTATGTCTCTTCTCCTATGTAGCGAGCTTCTGTTCCAGGCGAGAATAAACTTAAGTCTAGTGTAGCACAAACACGACAAAGAAAGTCGACTATATTCCATTGCGTTTATGTGTGGACATATAAATTCTGGAGACACAATACAGGATAAGAATACCCAGATATGTATCATTCTTCATGGACGGGACTTAGCCTTACACAACCTTGAATCTCTGGTCTATCCATCGATTTTGTTCCTTTTGGTGACAATTCTCTATATTGATAAATATGAAAAAAACGGTATATTTTGTTGTTCAATCTATTTTACCTTCCAGCAATGGTAAAATATACTTTGAGGTAATACAAATCTTTGATGGAGACAAGATACACTAAGCAACGGAATTTTCAAGGTGTTTTCCGGATCAAAGCAAATATATGTCTTTGTTGCATATTGATGGCCACTTAACAGCTAGGCACTCGTTTTGAAGATCTCTTCAAGTTCTTAACCGACTCATGAACCTCCAAAATTTCGTTTCTATGTCGCTCATAACGCTTATTTTGCTTTTAATTCCACACCATACCGCGTTGTTGAAAAATAATGACCTCCTCGGTTCCAATAAACAAATCTTAGTGTTTTTCCCCAGAAAGTGGGCTCGGTCCTTCAAGAAATGCTACTCTCTCGTACTTAGATATTTAATACCATGAGTGAGAGCTTTCTAAGAAACTGAAGCTAGCTTTCAAAATATATATATATATTTCAATGGTCGAAAAACTGAAAGTCACCGCCCTCTGAAGCTCGCTGATCATGAATTCTTTTTGAAGTTAGATGTAAATTCTGGAATCATTGGGGATATCAAGAATGAGAACGTCCTCGTTTCATACATTTGTAGCGTGTGCCGAAAAATCACAGTCGTCAACCCAAATTACAACGACGTGAAGGTGTCGACGCTATTTCTAATGGCGGCCTATCGTTCTTCAATTATCTTATCTAGTTAAAGTCAACTCTTTGACTAGAGGTTCGACGAAGGGTCATCACGTCGATTGACATGTGGAGACTCGGGAACTTGAAGTCGATGGCGACAAATGTTGCTGTCTTGACACAAGCTAAATCCAGAGCTTCAGCCTATTCCATAATAATTAGTTCCTATATGTAACATGCTCCTTCCTAACAATGTCACGTTCGGACCAGGCAAGCCTCTCAACAACCCCAATCTCGCAAATCAATCATCTACCATATGTATTCCATGAACCATGATACCATCTCTCATAATCTCGAACAAAAACAAAAGATATCATTAAATAAACACTAAACAAATCTCACCCCACATACATACATCCCCTATGCCGTCTTCGTCTGCCCCTCCACAAAATTCAAAGCATCCTCCGTACTCACACAATCAATCCCACTCGTCTTATTCCTAAACGTCACTCCATACGCCTTATCCGCCGTGTGTACAATCTCTGGTCTGAACGTCGTGCAAATAAATTGCGTTCCGGCATCCCGCGAGATACTCTGCAGTAACGCGGCAACCGCTGTCCGGTACTGTGCGTCGAGGTTGGCGTCGACTTCGTCGAAGATGACCATAGGGGACGACTCGGTTTGCTGGAGGGCGAAGATTAAGCAGAGAGCGCACAAACCTAGGGGTTTTGTTAGTAGATGGTTGTGATGGCGATATGTAGTGTTAATAAACTTACTCTTCTGGCCACCTGACAACTGCTGAATCCGCTGCTGCTCATCAAACTGCTTCGAGTTAAACGACACGCTGATCCCCACTCCCGTATAATTCTCCACCTGTCTCCCTTCCCCCTCAGACTCCTCCACATCCTCCCTCCGTCTATCCGCCCGTCTTTGAATGACCAATCGGCCGTGACCCGCCGGCACTAACTTTTCAAAGATGGTCGCAAACTCTTTGGATACTTGCTTGAATGTACGCTCGATGGCTTCGTCTTTACGCTGATCAAGATGGGCAACGAGCTCTTCGATGGAGTCTTGGGATTTGGTGAGTTCGGAACGGCGGCGCGTGAGGGCTTCTTGTTGTTGGGTGAAAGCGTTATATTGTTCGAAGGCTTTTTTGTTGACGTGCTTGTACTTCTTGAGGGCCTCGTTGACACGCTTGAGTTTGTTGGTGATCTGTAAATATCGTTAGTTTCAACTCCACATAAATGTCTAGTATAGCGAATATTGTATGCTTACCGTAGTTCCTGCCATCGACTCGTACTTCTCAAAAGCCTCCTCAGGCAACACACCCAAATCCCGAATATTCTTCGCACAATCCGAAAGCTGCTGAGTCAACATAGCCTTCCGGTGCAACGACTTATCCGTCTTCTTCTGCACCCTCTCCAACTTTCCCGCAATCTCCGCCTGTATCTTCTCTTGCTCGCCTTTAACATGGTAAATCTCATTTACCTTCGCCTGCAAGTCATCCAGCTGCCTCAAAGTTGACTGCAAAGTTTTCTCCGTGGTTGCCGCCAAGTTCTGCAACTTTTTGAACTCGCGTTGCGCCTCCTGGATCGATCCGGCGCCACCGGTGCCCGTCGACGTGTTCTCAAAGACAAGAGATGTCAATTGGTCGAGCTTTGGCTGCAAAGTGTGACGCAGGCTAATCTCGAGAGCCTGTTTGCGCTCCTCAAGTTCGCGGCGTGCCTTGCTGACTTCGTTCCATTCACGCTGCATATTCACAACGTCCTCCTCAAGCTGTGCAAGTTGGGCCTCCTCGTGGCTCGTGAGCGCCTTCTTGAAATCGGAAGCCAACTCGGCTTGGTGGGCCTCGAGGTTGCCAACGAACTCCTGCAAATTCCGCTCCATACGATCACGACGCTTGAAAGCCTCCTCAAGCTGGATGCGTTGGGCTTCCAGTTGGTTGGAAGTGGATGACAAGTTGTTACGAAGGGGTTCGAGGCCACGATCCATTTGGCTGAGTTCTTGCTCGGCCTTACGGAGGTTGCCCATGGCGGCGGAAATCTGCTGGTCAAGCTCCTCCATCTTGCGACGGGAGGCATCGGCCTTCTCTAAAAGACGATCATATTCATTGCGCCATTTACTGACGGACTTGACAGTCTCAAGACGGGACTTGCGGGGGTCAATGTAACCACCGGTCATGGCACCGCGCTTGCTGGTAGTGTCACCATCCATCGTAATACCGTCAACATGGTGGCTGCGAGCGTATTGGCCAGCGATGTTCAGGTTAGGGCAGACAATAGTACGGCCAAAGACCTGTTGGAACGCCTTGTCATATTTAGAATCATACTTGATCTTGCTGAGAATAGGAATGGCATCCACACTACGAGGCATGTCAATTCTGCGGGGCTTCAGGCGATCGAGCGGCATGAATGTCACACGACCACCTTTTGCGCTTGAAGGTAATTCATCAGGAACGTCGCCGTCTCACTGTTGTCAACAACATAGTGGAACAAACTAGCCCCGGCCACCTGTTCGACCGGAAGTTTGTATGCATCACTGACCTCCAAAAGCTCAGAAAGCGTACCGTAGGCACCGGGGATATCCTTTTCCATCTTTAGTCTCCGGATCGTAGCAAGACCACGCGCCATACTGCCGTCCATAGACTGAGAAAGCTCACGCTCGGCTTGTTCACGCTCATTGCGAACATCGGTGACAATAGACTCGAGCTTGTCATCCTCTCTGCGCAGCTGGCGGCGGGTATCCTCAAGCTTCTCAAGGGCGTCACGGGCAGCCGAGAGGGCCTCATATTTGGAAGTCCGGTCATCTCCCCAGCTGTTGAGCGTCTGGCGCAAACTGAAAGTAGTATCTTCGAGCTCAGAGATGCCCTCCTGGATACGCCCAATCTCCTCATCAGCTTCCAGTCTGTGGGCATTTTGGCTGCTAATGTTGAGAGTGAGGTCCTGGATTTCCCGGCGAAGCCAGTCATCACGCTCTGTCTTATTCCGGAACTGTGAGCTGCGGGACTGCTTAGTCAACAGTCGTGATCTCGCCACATCAGCAGCCTGAAGATTCTTGCTAACTTCTTCCGCTTTCTCTTTACGACGCGTATACTCAGGGATCAAGGAACTAAGTTCAATCTCCTTAGCAGCAATATCCTTTCGAATAGCAGAAATCTGTCTCTCTTGGTCTTGACGGGCTGTAGTCTCAGCAGCCTGGCTATCAGACAAAGACTTAACTGTGAGCTCAGCCTTAGCCAGGGCCTTGGCGGTGTCACGGCGGTCCTCCTCTAGTTGGCGCTTGTCAATCTTGAGCAACTCGATCTCACGAGACAACCTATGGATTTCTGTGTCCATCTTGGAAATAGACTTTTCACCGTCGATGAATTTTTGCCGCATCTCCTCCGTGCTATCCTTGCCTTGATCTCTTATCCGCTCAATCTGATCCAGAGCATCTTGTAACTCGACCTGCTCGCTGTGGAAAAAAGCGTACTCCAAGCAACGGCGCTCGCGATCTTTGTCTTGGAAACCACGAAGCTCCTCCTTCTCCTCTTCCAACTCCTTGAGACGTTCGTCAATGTATTTGAGGGTTTCATCGATCTTCTCACGCTTGTTGTTGGTGTCGTGCATAATCTTGAGAGACTCTGTACGTCTCGCTTCATAGACCTGGGTTCCGGCAACCTCCTTGAGAAGAGTGAGACGATCTGATTCTTTCATGTTTGTCAATGCCGTAACACGGCCTTGGGGCACAATATAGTATGGGTTTGATCTCGAGAAGCCAGCAGCCTCCAACAAATTCGTCACATCGGACTTCGTGACAACTTTTCGGTCTACCGAGTACTCGTCCTTCTTCAATCCAATAGTTCTGCGCAAAACAACTTCCGGATGTCCAGTCGGGAAACGATCATCCGAGTTGTCGAAGATGATTTCGACATAGGCGGACATGACGGCGGCACCAGAACCTTCGTGTAGAAGTGCCTGGCGCTCCTCGCGACTCATCTGGGTATAGGCATCGGAAAGAACAAATCGAATAGCAGCGAAGAAGTTACTCTTACCAGCACCATTGCGACCGACAATGACGTTGGTACCGGGGAAAAGGGCTCAATGACAATTTGCTCTTTGTAACTATGGACATAGAGCATACAAGGTTAGCGGTATTTGTCTCTTCGGGAGGGAACCACGGAGTTCCGCGGATAAGGGTGGGGTTTTTCCGTACCTTTTGAAGCCCTGGATGATGATTTGTTTGATATACATGATGGTTATCGAGTGTGTAAACACTCTGGTCTCACGTCGGGATGGAAACGAATGCGAATAAGCAGCCAATGGGGCGCAAAAGGATATCGGGATCGGTCGAGGATATTTTGAGGGTCTTGATTTGGCACAATAGGGTCTCCGGTATGCACTGTTGTCGTTCAGTCGTCACGTTGGGAGATAGTGTCACTAACTTGTGGTATCGTGAACCCTGACAGGCGTGGGAGGGAATGATCAAAAGCTCCAACCAATGATCTCGTCTCCCAAACACAAAAGTGGCTTGTCCAGGGTAAGGACTTCTGAATAACAGGCACTCGAATAGTCGGTCGAAAATAGCTTTTATCTTTTCAATATGAATGCGTAATTGCGTGCCAATGGCTTCGAATTTCAATATTATCACCAGTATCCGTTCTCCAATTGTAAATTCTTAAACTCAGTCCCAATCGTCAATGGAGGGCTGCACAGCTTCACAAACTACAGGTAACCGTCGAACTAACCGTTTCCAGGTGCTCGGTCAGCCTTCTGGGTGCTTTCGCAAGTTCCTACAGTGGATGCGCTGGCGGATCAGGGCCTGATTGGCGTGAATATAGGACCGACGAAGCTCGAAACGCGTCCGGGCATAGGCCACCTTGATAGTTCGCGTAGTAGCGTGACAGGATCAGGCTAGCTTTAGCTCTGATGTTACACGGGGTGAAAGTGCTTTTCTAGTCTGAGATAAAATGCTATAGGTAATCTGAGGTAGATTAAGAGGGATTCTTCTGAAAATTGGGGTGATGGCGCAGTTGGGAGCGCGTTAGACTGAAGCCATTAAACTCCGGCCATCTCTTCACAGAGTAGTTATCTAAAGGTCACCGGTTCAATCCCGGTTCATCCCATGGTTTTCTCTTTTAGTGGTTAATGTTAAGTCTTGACTTAACGTGATCTATCAAGATGAATGATGCCGATCTTATCAGATAGACCTATTAGCTTTCTTTATCTGTTTTTGACACTTTATGTCACTTTGTCTAGTTCCATACTGGTGAGTCTCTTTAATCCAGAAATGTATACAATGTTAATAATTGATTCATAACCCTATAATTTATTTCTAGATCAATATACAAATTTACGAACCGAAATAATAGGATTATTATCACGATTTAGATTTTTCCCCTCAAATCTATCCTATCCACCGACCTGTATCTTTCAGCCACAAGATCTTCCACCCTTCACAACAAAGTGCTGAATGAACATCACAGGTCGACTATCTGTGAACTATATTTTGATATTCCTAAAAGTTGCAGTGGCTATCGAGCTCCCTTTAATATGAATGAGGACTGACAAGCTAATCATCATGTTGCTGAAAAGCCTAATACAACCATGCAACAGGGCGCATGAAATCTGCCAGATCACTCTTGATGTACTTATCTTTCTTTTCTCTTCGCTTCGTACATACGCGAGATGCACGATTACTACATAGAAAAACCAGAAATTCACAAGCGGAGCTTCAAAGAATTTAGCCGAGGGACGGAAGAAGAAGAGATGAGAGAGGTTTGTTCTCAGGCCAACAAAGCCCCGTGTATGAGCGTGACATCTGAGAACTGATGAACTTGATGACAGTGATGCTATGGATATGGAATTTTGTTTGGTTATGCCGGGAGGGTTCCGTTTGATGACTGGGCCGTTCTACTTAAGGAAGGTATCTTTGTCAAAAAAATGTGATGACAGTAACGATGTTTAACGTGATGTCTACAGATAAGTGCACTATACTAGGGATGGCGATGTATAGTGACTTGCTGAAAGCGGCCCCTGATACAATAATAAATATGATGTGAGTGATCATCACCAATATGGAATACGGATGGCACGCAGTCGAAGAATATTTCAAGATTTAAGGGAGAGACAAGGCTATTCAACCATCAGTTTCCAACACCGAGAACAAAAACCCCTTCAGCCACATTGCATGCGACGCTCTTGAATGCCATGTCAACGATATGGACGGAAGTTCAGAGAGACAATAATTTCTGGGTACCAATAGCCAATCCAGGCTGGCCAGCATCAGCCAACTGACCCTCGCGGAATGATTCAGGCCAAAGATTCCATAGACATTCCGTAAAATCCAGAGTAACATCTAGCTTCTCTAGCGGCTTCACGTTTGGGCGCATAATGACACTTCTCCATACGCATGCGGCCCACTCCTCTCGCGAATGCTACGGACAGATACAGATGGAGTGGCTTTGTAGCCTCGGATTAGGTCAATGCTTCGTGGGTGCGTGACAGCAAAAGGAGGGTACGCAACGCAGTGCACAGAAATCCACGCCCAGGAATTCAGGAACAGGGCTAGCCGTTTTGAGCGACCTTCTGCGCCTGTCAAGAGTGGCGACGGATATATCTACAGCGTGCATGAAAATTGGCGATATCAACACGAGTGCACTAAACATCGTCGACCACAAATTAACATCTAGAGACATCTTCATACCATCACTGCCCCTGGAATTCCAAGCACATATCAGAGGGGAGTGGCTCTGATCGTATGACAGTTCGTATCAAGTAGCATGGCTAGCAGGGAAACGAGGGTGGAAATGAAAATACACCGAGATGAAGTATTGATGATGGGTGGGTTGGTCGTGGAGAATGTGGCGAGAAGTAAAAGTTGGATAGACAGAAATCGGCCCCAGAGATTGGCCCAATACTTAATACAAAAAATGATACAGTGCATATATTCCAAACATAGTGATGCTGACTAGCTGACTCTCATCATAGCAAGGATAGCTTTCAATGACACCAGACGCATGTGGCAGATGGAGAGCCGAGCTGATGGTTGGTCTGTATGATGGGAGAGGATTGCGAGTGACCGACAATCATGGAAACAACCGGTAGTTGGCAGAGGATTGTTGTTATAGGGTTAGAATGAAAGGTTTTGTAATCAAAGCGACAAGGGCGTGTATTGTGATGTTGGGGGAGATGACGAAAAGACAGATCAAAACTTGGTGAGCACAAAAATGACCGGGACGAGTCTGTAGTAGTGTCAATCCGGGTGATGATGTGTGGACGAACTCTGCAGATAGCCTTGGACTCTGAAAACGAAGGCGTTGCCATGATGGGCCATAGGAAAAACATTACTAGTGTCTGCCGTTTGTGTTGATGCAGCAATTGTGTGTCGTCTGAGCAGGAAAGAAATTTGGAATCGAAAAGGATGCAAAAATAAAAAGTCACAAAAACCTAATCCCGGTAGACCCAATTTTCTATTTCCTTTCTGGGACAAGCACAAGAAAAAGCCAGAACACCACGCCACAATATCCGGAGTGCTTGGATATGATTTCAAAGGCAAAAAACCTCTGCAATTCAAAGTTTTGCCGTATCCAAGTTGGTGGTTGCTCATATGACCTGACATGGGAGTAATTGACTCAGAAAAGAAAACATAGTTTTGGTGACCGGTGCATGCGTGAAAAATACATCGGCTCTATTTCATGACCGGCACATTAGTACAAGTTCTAGATGATACTATCATCACGGCTCGGGAATCCAATCGATATCATATAAACCTCTTCCTTGTTAGCATACAGATCTGTCACTTCCTCGTCCCAGCCCAATCCTAAGTAAAAGACTGATATGCTGCTGGCTCAAGGCAGGAAGTTAGTTGAGTAGTAATATTCGAAAGGACGCAAGTACTCCATATGTACCTAATGCCAAAATGCAGGGATCTGGCAGAATCAAAATGGCCGTGTCAGGGCGACTGACTATGGCCTGAACATGACCTGCCAGGCCCGTATGGACGGATTTTGCTGCAGAAAGACTGTGAAAACATGGTGGAGAAGACTTTTACAGGGTATTATTGCGGTACTTCAGTTGTACCTTGGCAGGATGGTCAGGGCCAGCCCAGTCGTCCTCGAACGGGGTTAGAAACGCGTATAAAATAGCAAGTACCATACTTATAGAGCGGCCTGCCCCTCAGCCCCTCGCCTCTGCTTCTCTCGCTGCCTTCTTTTTGCTGTTTTCCAACCCGCATTGGCATATCCTCGCTGCAACGACGAGCACGACCATCTGATTGGCTAATTGACGCAAGTGCTGTATACACAACGCGGCTGCCATATTAACAACTATCACCAGTTAGTTGGAGTGTGCAGTTTTGACGTTAGCTGTTGCCTCACAGTGAAAAAATCCAATCGTAGCCTCGTCGCTCTTGCCATCGTTGAGATTACAGTGTGATGAATGAAATTTTCATTTGCGAGTTACTTTTCTCTTAACTTCGTCCTCTAAACCATTATCTTTTCCTCATAATCTTTTTCTCATCTTCGACTTGGACTGTCGCCACCTGAATCCATCATTGACCATTTTAGTCGACTTACACGCACCAGTAGTGGACTGTTAATATCCTGGTCATTTCTCTGTCTTGTCTGAAATTGAAGCATCACGACTTGCGAATAGCATTAAATCTTGGTGTTCTTGACGATTAGGACCTGACGAATTTTCCTCATTTTTTCTTTTTCAGTCTCCTTCTCCATTTTCTTCAATTTCTCAATAGTCTATTACTCTGTCAACATTCCGGAAGTCAAGTCTTCGTTTACTGCCTATCATCGGCTCCGACTTTGCCGTGATTAAATAGTTTGGGTGTAGTCGGATTTTCTGTCATTGGTACCCACCAAGCAAACGTGTTATTGCTAACACAGGTAGGAACCTGCTTCTTTTGTGTAAGCCCAACTCAAACAGGACAGATAGATCTCATCTACGTATTGGCAGGGCTTCATTTAGATTCATGTTTCATTGCCTCTAGGCTCGCTTGCATGCATGCAGGAATGTGTAATCTGTTTGTAGATCCCGTAAAGTCGTATTATTCGTAGATGAGTCTTGTGATACTCAATAAGTATCCCATGTCGATTGATAGACCTAACTTGGAGCACTGTTGGTGTCTGAGGATATTTTATTCTAAGCGTGTTCAGATTCCCGACCTGTGATGTTTCAATATCACAATGTTCGTTTCTTCCACTTACAGACAACCATCAGTCTCTCTAGATGCTTTATTAATTCAGCATGTTTTCCTGGATACTTTTTCTGACGAAATCGCAGCGATCTATATCAGTTTTCGGCTTTTTACGACCTTTTATGATCATTTTATTCTTTAATATTATTTGAAAATGGCGTCAAGGTAAGAATTTTTAGATTCTCACATCAGCCTGAATATCATATTAACATCGTTGCAGATTAGATCGCATCGTCACGTAAGTTCACCCATGTCTGTCTCGTGTCAGATCAAAGCACTTATTAACAAACATAACATAGCCTTTTGGAGACCGGAAGTACTCGCCTTATCAGAGACACTGCTGTTAACCAACTAGCGGACTGGCAAAAGCAACAACCGGAAGAACTCTTCAATCTCCTTGCTCGTGTTGTCCCTTATCTTCGTCACAAAGACTGGGAGACCAGAAGAACTGCCGGAAATGCTATCGGCAAGATTGTCGAGAACGCTGCGCTTTACGACCCCAATGAAGATGAAGATGAAGCGGCTGCTAAAAGGAGGAACAAGAACTTTCTTCAGTAGTGAAGAAGGAGAGGGGTTGCCGTCGCAAATTGGATCGGAGCAACTATTCTCCTATGATGCCTTGGATATCAAGAATATAGCTCTTTACGGTCGTGAGTTATTGCGAAGTGGACCAATTGATGTCAATTTGGCATTATTGGACTCACAGGGTCGCCTGGATCATCTGAAGAAGACGCTCTGTGGTCGACTGGGTCTCTTAGGCCGCAAATTTCAAGATGAGGAGATGCCGGTACCGGTACCGGCCGATGTCGGGAGCCCTATGCATATTGATTCTGGTAATAATGCGGCTGGAATCAAGTGTGAAGGCTCAGGAGCTGGTCAAACTGCTGATGAGGCCGGATTGTCTACGAGACAGCTCAACGTTCTTAAGCGCAAACGGAAGAGAGAAGCCCAAAAGGCTGCATTGGGTAAGGGGGCAGTTTTGGCGATCTCTCGATTCGTCGTGGCAACCCGGTACCAGATGTCGGTGATGAAGAGAATGATAAAAGGAGGCAAGGTCAACGAGTTTTTTAACCTCGATCGACCGGCTGACCTTGATGAAGATTCCAAGGTTGTTTCAGAGTACAAGGGTCCGGTGGTTCCCATAAAGAGTGAGATTGAAGCTGAAAACGCTCTTGAAGGTTCTGAATGGCCTTTTGAGCGTCTCTGTGAGTTCCTGAAGATTGATCTTTTTGATGTAAACTGGGAGACTCGTCATGGTGCTGCGATTGGTTTGCGCGAAGTTGTTCGTGTGCACGGTGCTGGCGCTGGTAGACTTCGTGGCAAGTCAAGAAAAGCTAATGATCACCTCAACAAGCTTTGGCTTGACGACATTGCTTGTCGACTCAACTGTGTGCTGATCTTGGATCGGTTCTCTGATTACAGTTCCGATACTTCAGTGGCTCCCATCCGCGAGACTGTTGGTCAGACTCTCGGTTCAGTCCTCAAACATCTTCCCTCATCTTCCATCGATGGTATATTTCGAATGCTCTATCGTATGGTCATGCAGAACGACCTTGGTCTTGCCCAGCCAAGCTGGGGCATCTGTCATGGTGGTATGATCGGTTTGCGTTATGTTGTTGCTGTGCGCAAAGATCAGTTACTTGCGAACAAGGGGATGGTCGACAGCATTTCTCAAGCCGTCATGAAGGGTCTTGGGGATGCAGATGATGATGTCCGGTCGGCCTCTGCTGCCACTTTGATCCCTATCGCAAAGGAATTCGTGACTATGGAACCTCTTAGCCTTGACGCTCTCATCGACATCGTCTGGAATAGTCTTTCAAACCTTGGCGATGATCTTTCTGCTAGTACTGGTAAGATTATGGATTTGCTTGCTACTCTCTGCAGTTTTCCTGAGGTCCTGCGTCTCATGAAGAAGACTGCCGCTGAGGACGAAGAGCGCTCATTCTCACAACTTGTGCCTCGTCTCTACCCCTTTCTTCGCCACACCATCACTTCCGTGCGTCTTGCGGTACTGAAGGCTTTGGTCACGTTTGCCAATCTAGAAGCTGATGCCGGCTCTAATACTTGGTTAAACGGGCGCTTGCTGCGCTTGATTTTCCAGAACATCCTTGTTGAGCGTGACAAGAAGACATTAGAGAAGTCCATGGAGGTTTGGTCTGCTTTGATTAAAACCCTTTCAATGAAGGTCAACTCTGTTATGGAGGAATTTGGCACCCAGGCTGCCGAGCTCATTGAGCTTACTCTGTGTCCTCTTGGTACGTCTCGCAACAATGTTCCAATGAAGGCTCATCTCTTCCAAAAGCCCTCAGGCGGAGTTTATCACCTTGCCGGAGCTCCTCAGCCGAGCAGACAGTCTCCCGTTGATGCGGCGCCGTCTAATGACCGGCCCCAAAAACGTCGGCGCAAAACTACCAAGGTTGAGGAAGCTCCGCCGCCCCAGAGCACCACCCACGATGTGGATGGTCACATGATGCAGGGCGATGTTGATCTGGTTGGCATGGACACTCTCATCCGGTCTCGTGTCTATGGCTCACGCGCGCTGGGTCTTGCTCTGAGTTTCCTGCCTGTGCAGAGCATTGAAGCCTACTCTGGCCTCATCATCGAAGCTATTCATGCTCCTTATTCTTCGACTCAGTGGACCGCCGCTATGATTGTGGATGAGATGGCCAAGAATGCTTCAGATTCCACGCTGTGCCAGGGCTTTGTTCCTTACCTGCAGAAGGTTATCGACAACGATCGTCCTGATTCTTACCGTGAGCTTGTTGGTCACTTTCAACGTGTCCGTTCCCAATGTTCGCAGATGTTTAACATCTTCCGCGATCATGGAAAGGTTGGCGCTGGACGCTTGCCGTTGCTTCCTGTTATTGTCCAGGGAGATGCAGATGCTGGCCCGAACGCCTTTTCGCTCACTCACGCCGAAAAGTCCTGTAATGAGGACTTCGAGAAACTGCGCAAGGCCATGGGCACTGGCCATCGCGTTATCGTTACACCCCAGGTTGAAGATGCTCGAAAATTGGTTCGGGCTGCCATTGACTCAGCTCGTTCTGCTAAGGCTTCTCGGGATACCCGCATTAAGGCTTCCGTTGCTTCTGCTTTGGTTTCTATCCGCGCCATCCCGAAGAAACCTTCGGCCCTCATAAAATCTATCATGGACAGCATTAAGACCGAGGAGAATACTGTTCTCCAAAATCGTGCCTCAGATACCATTGCCCAGCTGATCCGCACTTTTGTTGAGCTTGGCCGTCGTGGTCCTGCCGACAAGGTTGTCGCTAATTTGGTCAAGTTCTCCTGCATGGAAGTTGCGGAGACCCCCGAGTTCCCGGTTCATGCGGCGAAGAAGGATTGCGTTTTGTCGATGCAAAAGGAGGAGGACCGGCCGGATCATGCTGATGCTACCCAGTGGGCTATTGAGGTCAAGGCCGCACGGATCACTCGCCGTGGTGCCAAGGAAGCCTTAGAGATGTTGGCCCAGTCCTACGGTCCTAAGCTTTTAGACATGGTGCCTAGCCTCCGTGACTTTATGCAGCAGCCGCTTTGTGAAACATTCTCTTCTGATGAACTTCCTCCTGGTGTTACTGACCCTGAAGACACACTGGGACAAGATGTTGTTGATGCCATGTCTGTTATCCGGACTCTGGTGCCTACTATTCACATAAATCTTCACGAGTTTATACTTTCGATGATGCCTCTTATCATCAAAGCTCTTCACTCTAAGCTTTCTGTCTTTCGCTACATGGCTGCCAAGTGCTTGGCCACTATTTGCAGTGTCATAACTGTCCAAGGTATGACTACTCTGGTGGAGAAGGTCCTGCCTTCCATCAGCAACCCTGTCGACCTTCACTTCAGACAGGGTTCCACCGAGGCCATTTACCACCTGATTGCCGTTATGGGTGACCGTATTCTTCCATACCTCATTTTCCTCATTGTCCCAGTTCTGGGTCGCATGAGTGATTCCGACAACGACATCCGTTTGATTGCTACCACCTCTTTCGCTACCTTGGTCAAGTTGGTTCCCCTCGAAGCTGGTATCCCCGACCCGCCAGGTCTGTCAGAGGAGCTCCTCAAGGGCAGAGATCGCGAAAGGCAATTTATCTCTCAGCTTCTGGACCCCAAGAAAGTGGAGGCATTCAAAATCCCTGTTGCCATCAAAGCGGAGTTGCGTTCGTACCAACAGGAGGGTGTCAACTGGTTGCACTTCCTCAACAAATACCATCTCCATGGAATTCTTTGCGATGATATGGGTCTTGGTAAGACTCTGCAGACTATCTGCATTGTTTCTTCTGACCACCATAATCGCGCCGAGGAGTTCTCCCGGACTGGTGCTTCAGATGTTCGTCGCCTTCCTTCGCTCATTGTTTGCCCTCCTACGCTGCCCGGCCACTGGCTTCAAGAACTCAGGCATTACGCCCCTTTCCTTTCAGCTATTGCCTACGTTGGCTCTCCCGCTGAACGTCGCGTTATGCGCGACCAGCTTATGGATAAGGACATTGTGATTACTTCTTACGATGTCTGCCGCAACGATATTGAGTTCCTTGAGAAGTCGACTTGGAACTACGTTGTTCTGGACGAGGGTCATTTAATCAAGAACCCTCGCGCTAAGATTACACTCTCCGTCAAGCGCCTAGCTTCGAACCACCGCCTGATTCTGACCGGTACTCCTATTCAAAACAATGTGCTAGAGCTGTGGTCCTTGTTCGATTTCCTTATGCCTGGTTTCTTGGGTGTTGAGAAGGTCTTCCAAGACCGATTTTCCAAGCCAATTGCTGCTTCTCGTCATGCTAAGGCATCGAGTAAGGAGCAAGAAGCTGGTGCTCTGGCTATTGAGGCCCTGCACAAGCAGGTCTTACCCTTCCTTTTGCGTCGTCTCAAGGAAGAGGTTCTCAACGACCTACCTCCCAAGATTTTGCAGAACTACTACTGCGATTTATCTGATCTTCAGCGCAAGTTGTTCGAGGACTTCATTCGGAAGCAGAGTAAACAGATTCATGAGGACGCTGGAAAGGACGACAAGGATTCGAAACAGCACATCTTCCAGGCACTTCAGTACATGCGCAAGCTTTGCAATTCACCTGCCCTGGTTATGAAACCTGGTCAAAAGAATTTCGAAGATATGCAGAAGTATCTGTCGAAGCAGGGGACTACTTTGGAAGACCCTCATCATGCGCCCAAGCTTACTGCTTTGCGGGATCTTCTGGTTGACTGCGGTATTGGCACTGAAAATGATTCTGGCGTTAATGATCCTTTGTACCAGCCCATCAAGCCTCATCGTGCTCTCATATTCTGTCAGATGAAGGAAATGTTAGACATGGTCCAAAACACAGTGTTGAAAAACATGTTACCGTCTGTTTCGTACCTTCGACTTGACGGTAGTGTGGAGGCTAGTCGTCGCCAGGACATTGTCAACAAATTCAATGGCGATCCTTCGTACGATGTACTGTTGTTGACCACGAGCGTTGGTGGTCTTGGGTTGAATTTGACTGGTGCTGACACTGTCATCTTCGTCGAGCACGACTGGAATCCCCAGAAGGATCTGCAGGCCATGGATCGTGCTCACAGATTGGGTCAGAAGAAGGTGGTCAACGTTTACCGTCTTATCACTCGTGGAACGCTCGAGGAGAAGATCCTCAGCCTGCAGCGCTTCAAGATTGACGTTGCTTCGACGGTTGTCAATCAGCAGAATGCTGGGTTGGCTACGATGGATACAGACCAGATTCTTGATCTGTTTAATTTGGATGAATCTGGACCAAGTCTTATATCGGACAAACCAGCGAACGGAATTGAGGGGAGGGAGGAAGACATGGTGGATGTCGAAACTGGTGATCTCAGGGCTCCTGGGAAGAAGGCTTGGACTGATGGATTGGGTGAGCTGTGGGATAATAAGGAGTATGAAGAGAGTTTCGATCTTGATGGGTTCTTGAAGAAAATTGAGTAGTTTGGTGGTTCTTGAAAGTGTTAAGTGTTTGATTTTAATTAGTAGTATTGGGGAGCAAGGCGTTATTGTTTAATATTGGAATTCTCATGTTATAGATGGCGGGTGGCGTATACATATCGTTTTTATTCACGATGCATTTGACCTTTCTATGTGTGGATTATTCTGTGCTTAAGGTGAGTTATTTTCATGGCCCTCATTATAAGCCTGTGTGTATTAGTAGTAGTCTCGACATCAATTTATATGCTGTTTTTGTAGGATCATTTTTTCATACAAGTATATTGTGAAAATGAAGTCTCATGCAAAAATCGTGTGCCATTGTATAGATGCTTTATGCCATACGACGTCATTGCCTTTTTCGAATAACACAATGTTTGTAGTTGCTTGGCTTGGTGGGGTAGCTACTCTTGATGCACTAAGCTAACCTTCTGGAGCCTTCCTTAAGCTTCCATATTCGCTGCCCCTCATTGGACCAGTACTGACCAGGGATCTTGCCATTCTGAGTAAGAAAGCTCCTTCTAACATTTTGTTGGTGCAACTTTTGGATAGAATCTCCGCCCGACTTA
The DNA here is from genome assembly GCA_023677585.1 of Meredithiella fracta. NCBI lineage: Eukaryota > Fungi > Ascomycota > Sordariomycetes > Microascales > Ceratocystidaceae > Meredithiella > Meredithiella fracta. Next base: position 357,592 of record JAGXCV010000001.1, on the reverse strand, counting down.
GACCATCGTCATCGACTACAGTCTTCACGACCTAAGAGCCTAGCTTAACTACGTGATAACCAACGTCATTTGATACTTTTAACACATACACCCGACCTACTTTATATACCGAGACTACATAGCCATCAAGATGCCCATCAACTACAGCAAATGGGTACGTCACCCCCCAAATCACTCCGCACTTCCAACCCAAGTACTAACCGTCCTCTCTCCCTAGGACGCCCTCGAGCTCAGCGATGATTCTGACATTGAAGTCCACCCCAATGTTGACAAGCGTTCCTTCATCCGCGCTAAGCAAAATCAAATTCACATGGAGCGCGCCCAACGCCGCGCCCAAATCGATGCCTATAAATACGAAACTACTGTCAACACCGGGCTGCTCGCCCGCATCGAGGCGCTCGTCGCTCACCTGAAGGCGAACGCTGTCGCTGTTGCCGCGGGTGAGAAGGACGCGGGACAGGTTGCGTTTACTGCGGTTCTCGAGACAGGACCAAAGGATAAGAAGGATGATATGCCGCCGCCAAGACCTGAGGGGATGAGAGAGGATACGAAGATTCCGTCTTACACGGAAATGTTGATGGGGTTGCTGGATGAGGTGAACAAAGCAATTAAAGAGAAGAAGATCGAAGACAAAGAGAGGTTTGACGCGATCATCGTCGAGTTGGGCGATCATGTGGGTAAGATCAAGGACATTATGAAGGAAACTGCGGTCAAGCAGGAGGGGTTGGAAAAGTTGGAGGGTCGCAAGATCACTTCGGAGTCCTACCACACCGGCTTCGATAGCTCTCACGTCAACAAGAACCAGGCCGGCGAGGCTTCATTATCGTCAGCGGCCCCTGCCAGCACTGGCAAAGTCGAGCTCCTCAACCCTAACTTCGACCTTGAGACCGGCCGGGAAAAGGGTGAGTCGCGGTCGGCGCTTGAAGATGATGCGGAGATCGCGGCGCTGCCGGCTACGAAGCAGTTTGCTATGATTCCGGCGAATGATTTCAGGACGGCGCATGAGTATTTGCGCGTCCACCCAGAGATCTTGACAGAGAAGGAGCAGGATGCGCTGATGGTTGATGCTTTTGATGCAGCGTTGGAGGGAAGAGAAGACCTTTGCAGACAGAATGTGCATCAGGCGTTGCTCATTCAGTACTGCCGGGCGCTCGGGAAGGATGGTGTCGCCATGTTCTTCCGGAGGATTACGACGAAGGGGCACCAGGCGCAGGAAGTGTTCTTTAAGGATGTGCAGGAGACTTCGATGAAGATTCGCACGAGGGCAAGGGAGATTATAAGGGAGAAGGCGTCGCAGCCGCAGGAGGTTGAACAGATTCAGCTGCAGGCTGTTGAGCCCGGGACGGAAATTTCCATCAATCTCCCCGAAGCCGATTCTTCCGATCCTGAAGTCCAGGCTTGCAGAGTCATCTTCGAAAGCTTTACCCCGAGATGCAAAAGGCGCTTGAATCCGGTGATCTCGACAAAGTCAACAAGGTGCTAGGCGAACTGAGTGTTGAGGATGCCGAGGTCGTCGTGGAAAAGTTGAGCAAGGCGGGGATTTTGGGTGTTAATGAATTATTGGATACGACGACGGAGGAGGGAAGGAAGAGGCAGGAGGAATTGTTGGCAGAGGGTAGAGCGGCAGTTGAGGCGAGGGAGAGGGCGGCTAACAAGGTGGCGGGGTTGACGGATGATGAGCCGGTGCCGGATCCGGAGTAAGGGGTTATGAGGTTAACGGTTTCAGAGTATATTTAATAAAATTAAAGGTAATGATATTGTTATGTTTCTTATTAATTTCACGAGGTGGATTCGCTCTCAATGCATGCATGTAGTACTCTTTGTGAACTTCATATGCTGCACCAATGTAGCATCGTCATGAAGATTGCTCGAGCAGATGCTGCCGCTCCTTCCTGTGATACGCTAGTCAGATTACATAATCACAGCTCATGATGATATATCCCTGTCGAGCTGAATATGTGCCTGTTAGTGCGGGACGCGATTTGCAGGATACGGAGATAGATTATCACGCACCAAGTCCACAAGAAAAGGAAGATGAAAAGAGGCTGTATTCCTCGAGATGGAGCCAATATATAGGTACGCAGGCACTGTTACGGGTATAAAAAGAGTTTTTCCTGCAGTGGCCTGGGGGCTGGGAAGTCGCGGATTATTATGTTTAAGTGACGTCACACGGGATGGTACGGGTGTCCTGTCAAGTGGATATATGTAATTTAGGGACACAAGCTGGGATGGTGGCGCATTGGGTTAGCGGGTCGCTACTAGTGTGGGAGGTGAGGTGTCGGGTCACGATGCCGCTGTGCGTCCTTCCGGGTTTAGTGATTTTGCTGTGATGTGACTTCTAGCTAGGGCATTTGTAACCTCCTGATGCGGGTGGGTGGTGGGGAAGGGAGAGGAATGGGAAGGGAAATTCCAGTGGGGAATAATGTTTTCGGATTTTGATGGTGAAATTTGGGTTTTATTCTTGTTAGGCCGGTTGATCGTGATGGGCTTTTTGTTGATAGGGCATTCTTTACTTTTTTTTTTTCTTAAATTTTAGTCTTTCTACTTAATTAACAGAAATTGTGAATTTTGATGAACGTACTCCCTTCCCTTTTATTGTCAGTTTTACCTTGGTGACTGCTTTAAACAAACTCAAAATCCTCGTCAAACTTTAATTTAACTTCGACCCACAGTCATAATTTCTTATCATTCTATTCTTTTTCATACCCCGATACTGATATTTGATCTCGGCCATGTCTTATAATAACAACGAGCTAAAGCTCAATGACCAGCAATGGTCACAACAAGACCAGCAACAAACCGGGTGGCAGCAGCCGTACCAACAGCAAGCGCCACCCAACCCGCAGCAAGCGGAGGCAAATCAACAGTACGGAGATCCGCCGCCGGCGTATAGCTTTACCCACCAACGGAAGAGAATAAGAACAATTATACGTTTGATCAAGCGTTCAAGGTTCCGAAAAGGAAGTGGAATGACCTTTGGGCTGGGCTCTTGGTAAGTGAAAAACAATGCCAAACGGGTGATGCTCATTCAGGAATTATAACTGACATGAAGTATTGATTAGTTTCTCGCGTGTCAAGGTGGCTTCATCGCTGTTTCGGTTCTGGCCTTGTCCAGCTACAACGACAGTTCCCGCAGCGGCCACGGAATCTACGACGATGCCGATTCCTTCGGTCTCAATAGTAACACGGCGATCCTCTTCGCTTTCATCATTGGTGTCTCGTTCGTCTTCGGCTACCTCTACATCAACCTCGCGCGCATGTTCCCGAAGCAGTTCATCTGGGTTACTGGTATCTTGAATATTATTCTTGCTTTTGCTACGGCCATTTACTACATTGTAGACGGAACTTTGTATGCAGGTATCGTCTTCTTAGTCTTTGCTGTCTTCCTGACCTTTTGCTTCTTTTCGTGGCGCAAACGGATTCCCTTCTCAGCATTAATGCTGACTACAGCCGTGGATGTTACCAAGGGTTACGGCCATGTTTGGCTAGTCAGTCTACTGGGTGGTATCGTCGGTGCTGTGTTTGCTGGGTGGTTCTCAGTGACGCTTGTTGGTCTATACGTTCGGTACGATGATAACTCGAACCATGCCAAGCTTATTGGGCTTATTGCCTATGCTACCTTTGCCATGTACTGGTTCTCAGAGTGGCTCAAGTATACCATTCACACTGCTGTTTCTGGCGTCTATGCTTCGTGGTACTTCAGCCCGAACAACTTCCCCAAAAAGGCGACCCGGAGTGCCCTTGGTCGCGCCTTGACAACTTCATTTGGTTCAATTTCTTTGGGCTCTTTGTTGACTGCCATTATCCAGGTTCTGAGGCAACTTGTCCAGGTCGCCCAGGGCCAAGCTGCTGATTCCGACAACATTGCCATGTGTGCCGTCTTCTGTATCCTCAACTGCATCCTCGGATGCGTCCAATGGGCCGCCGACTTTATCAACCACTTCGCATTCTCGCACATAGCATTGTATGGGACCCCGTACTTCCAGTCGGCCAAGGACACCTGGAGCATGATCAAGCAACGCGGCATTGATGCCCTCGTTAACGATTGTCTCCTCGGCCCTGTCTTCTCCATTGGCGCCATGATGATCGGGTACATAGTTGCCCTCCTGGCCTATCTGTATCTCAAGTACACCAATCCCATGTACAACCAAAACGGCAGCTACACAGCAGTTGTCATGGCGTTTGCTTTTTTGATTGGCATGCAGGTGACGAACTTGTTCACGACACCTTTGGGGAGTGGTATTGATACAATTTTCGTGGCGGTGGGATGGGATCCAGTGGTTATGGCGAGGGAGCACCCGCAGATTTGGCAGGAGTTGGTGAGAGTTTACCCGACGGTGATGAACCAGATGCATGTGTAGAGACACAATAATGGGGGAGGGGGTTGTGATATGATGTGGTAGTAATGGTTTGTAGCGAGGTGGGTGGAGAGAAAGTTGTCAGTGCTCAAACATGATATCCTGAATAAGTAATATATTTTTTCCGAATGAACAATTTTCTAACTTAAAAGGACACTGATACTCATTTGGGATGTCCACATTGCAATACAATTCAAAAGAAATGGCAACTTGCCCCCACTCGGAGTCGAACCGAGGACCTTGTCATTACGAGTGACACGCGCTACCACTGCGCTATAAGGGCTGCTGCAAGAGGCTGTGGTAGGACAGTTTATGAAGGGACGCATGGAGATGCCAGATAACAATATTTGGTTCTACATTGTGCACTAGATAGCATGGTGTTCACTAAATGAAATTGAAATGGTACGTCTTGGAAACTAAATGGGTGTTGCCATGAATTCGAAGGAGCGAAGATCAAAATGATGAAAAAGAAACAAAAGAAAAACAAAACAAATAAACACCATTATCGCCTCGAGACTGGTCCTCGTTTCGGCAAGCTGAGCCGGTGGCGTATGCTGTTATCCTGTCCTATTCTATCCTACCCTACCCTACCAACCTTGATATATCCCATCCATCTCATCACCTATTATGCTTCTCACCTCTCTCCCGATGTTCTCTATGCCCCCTCTCCTTCTCATGCCCATGCCCATGATGCTTCTCCTCCCTCCTCTTCTTCGCCCCCTTCGTCTGCGCAACTAATTCCTTATTCAACCTTGGCATTCTGTACCCGTCGGCGGCGCGCCCTTCCATCATATCGTGTTCCTCTTTGGAGAGACCTTGGGGTTCCCGGACAGCAACGTCGAAGACAGTCATGTCAGTTTCCAAAAGAGGCCAGAGGTCCTTGGGCATTAGTTCGCCCCATTTGTTGCGGAATAACTCGACGCATTCGTGGTCGTCTTGGGCGAGTTTGGCGGCTTCTTGTTGAGCCGTGGAAAATATCTTGAAGATGTTCTCTTCAACTTTGCGACGGCGGTCCGCTTCGATGATTAGTGCGCTGTATGACCGGCGGCATCCTTCATATGTATGTGTGAGCTGTCCCATTTGCTGGATCCCTTCGATGATTTTCCGGCGTTCGTCATCCCACATGTTGCGGAAGATAACTTCCATTTCCGCCATGTCTTTCATGCGGATGCCGAGGTCAGAGACAAGGGCTGTTGCTTGGTAAGCGTCTTTACGGGAAAAGTCAACGGCCTTAAGAGTTTGTTGCATGTCGGTAATTAGCTGTGCGACTTTCCGGGATAGATCGTTAATTGTGTCGACGTTTGCCTTGGCCGGTGCTGCATCGTCGAGAATCACATTGTATAATTGGAGAATCTCCTTAGTATTCTTGGGGCGTAATGATCCAAGGCTTCCGCGGATTGATCGGCGAAAACGGAGGGAGCATTGGTGGCGGCAAGGGCAAAGGCAGAGGGTGTGTAGCGGACGGCAATGAGGCAGTGATCATAGTGGTTGTTTAGGGAGAGGAGTGCTGAGGCGATTTCCTCAACGAGGAGCTGCACTTGGCGGTGAAGGAGGGTGAGGGTTGCCACAGGAGTCGCGGGGGTTGTCGGGAGGGTACGTGTGTTGGGTTTTTGGAAGGCGGAGAGGAGGTCGGGGATTTGCTCGATTTCGGATGTGAGGGTTTCGATTTCTTGAAGATATTCTTCGCGGAATTTCTAGGGTGTGTGTTAGTCATTATATGATTTTTAAGATCGTAGTGCCAAGAAAACTTACCTGAAGTTCACTCAAAGCTCCCCTCATCTCGTCCTCGAGATTTTGGATATTGCTATGCTCAATAAAATCCAACAAAGTCTTCGTCCCTTCACCTATCGGCCTTAACTCCTTCTCAACAACAACCTTCCCCATTGCCGCCAACTTCATCTTCAGCTCACCCTGTGCCCTCTCAACATCCTGTTTAGTCGCAAGCAACTGGACATCCGCCATTTCCAACGTCTTAACCTGGTGATCCCGGAATGCCCGGAGAATCACAAGCTGATGGAAAAGATTCGTCGCCATGTGCTGTGACGCTGCATGCATAGCGACGCCGGCTTCAAGAAGGGCAGCACCTGTGTTAGCGATGGAATGGGCCTCAAATGCATGCGCAATCGATGCAAGGTGGCCCTTAGCTGCCAGAAGGAGGTCCAAAAGTGCCGCCGGGGTCACCGGGGACTTTGGTGGATCCAAGAGACTCTGTCGGCGGATCGGGAGGCTCTTCTGGGGCCGAGGGGATGGCTGGGGAGACACGGATTGCTGTTGTGGTTGGAGGGCATCGGATAGTCGGGTATGGGAGCGCGGACTTTTGAGCGTGCCATTCTTAAAGGCGCCGGTGGTGATCGAGACCCCAGAGGAATAGTTATTATTGGAGCCGGAGGCGACACTGCCGGTAGCTGATTGGTTTTGGCTAACGAAGCCGCGGGAATGCGAGGGGGTGGCCATGGCGATGGTTGAGGGCTAATGAATGGGTGGGTTGAAGGCCCGAGGAATACTAGTGGTAGCGCAGGGTGATGTACGAAGAACGTCGCGGGATTGATTAATGTATAGGGATGGTGACAGCGCACAGAAACAATGATGGGTTTAATGCGCTGAGGTAGTAACGTCTATTTAAAGGATATTCAGGAAATGCTCAGACACCAATGAAAGTGGACAAAATCGGCGATTGATGGAAACTCCTACAAGCAGGTGTTCACATGATCGTCTCCTCTCGTCGAAGATAAAAATGATGACCTGACGCTGACTAAGACAGAATAGTAGTTTTGGCTAAAGAAGCTTCAGTAAGTGCTTGCCGTTAAATGGTAGTCGATGATGCTGACGCTGATGTTTTTCGAATACTCGATGGAAGAGACTATGGGCGACTTGCAGCGGTTGTATTCTGCAAACGGCAGTCACGGCTGAAGATCGGCGTGCTTGGGAGTTTGTTTAAAGCAAAAGATGCAAAAAGGCAAAGGTCTTGCTGCCAGTAATATAAAATGTGAGTTCTCTCAACACAACGCTCTGATAAGAAAGCAGAATGTATATCTTATAGGTAAGAGATATAAGATATTGATGACTTGGCTTTGTTGGCGCAAAGGGATAAACAATAGCGATAGTGTTGCGCCGATTGATAAGCGCAGAGATTATGGTGGTGGTGCAAGTTAACTAATGGATCATGCACAAAAGGGACGAGTAGGTGCTTGGCTGGAACGAATTTATTTGACAATGGAGCTTGGGTGCTTAGCCTTATCGATAAGGATATATCATATAGATAAAGAGCTATGGCTGATGGGCACCAGTATTAAAGAGTCTGGAGAAGGAATATTACTCAAATGGGGTAACCCTATTGACTTACTGTTATAGATTGTGATTAATGAAATACATATTATGCTTTTGTCCCTTATCCAAAACTTTTGATATGAACCAATCAACATTACTACGTCAACAATTGAATTAAAGGTTGTCAGTGCCACTATGAAACAAAACCCCACGTGAAGATGTTAAAGAACTTTAGACTCTCATTGCCTACCAAACAAAGACTAGCTCTACTGCATCTCTTTGTTCCATACTCTAAGCATATCTAAAGTGAAAGGACTGATGTGAGTAGGCCAAAAAGATCTAAGTCTATCAAGGGACGCAAGAAGAACTAGATATAGGCCTTGGGTCTTTGATATTTGCATCAAATTTTCACCAGGAACAAAAGTCTTCATGGTGATCCCGCCTCTACTTGGATTTGAAACGAAGCTACTTGGAACTTTTAGAAAGACCTTTAACTTGAATTCTTTGAACTTTGTGAACGTTTCAAGACTTTGGATGGCTTTGGTGTGGAAATACTAGTCTTCAAACATTGAATATATGACATCTTGAAAAATATAAATAGATTCGCAACCTACCGCTTGATTTCAATTTGTTCTTCTGCTCCTCAAACACACTCACTCACTCTTCTCTTCACTTTACGGCTACAACAATCAGACATTGTTGTATCAACTTCTTCATTTTCATTTCTAACTTCGACTGTCAAACATTCATCACTCACTTTTCAAACTCCGGTATTGTTAATCACCCCCCTCCTACCTCTAGACCATCTAGTATTGTCTTCTACACCCACTTCCACTCTAGTTATGCCCGCTCCTCAAGCCACCACCACCGCCACCTTCATATTCTCCATCTGCTGCATCTCCCCCGCCCAAACTGCCATCACCATGTCCCTCACCTCCTTCTCCTCCGTCACTGTTTTTCTCGAGTAGGATCTCACCGACGCTCGTAACGACGTTGCTGCTGCCCAGCTTGTCCCCCAGCAGATTCTCAAGATCTTGAAAGATACCAAGGCGATTGATGCGCTAATATCTGTTGTCGAGATCGATATGTGTGAGAATTAGGTGGGGTTGTTGGCAAGGTTACTGCCGATTGCGCCAAGTTGTTTCCAAATATGGAATGACCGAAGGCGAGGAGACGCTAGGTTTAATAGCCTAGGCTCTCATCTTGACTGCCAATTCACTTTATTCACTGGTATTTCTTTAGATTTACTTTCTTTTCTTAGATTCACTTTTTTAGTTTTTGATTTTCGATATACACGAGTCCAAACTGCACTCGTGACACCGTAGTAAGTGAATCCCCTCATGTATACTAACCTTTCTCCAATAGACTTCTTTACATAATATACACCCAATTTGCCTGGTACGTCGAACTCCTCGCCATCTATATTGACAATTGTCTTAGATCAATTTACTAGTTTCCTAATTCAGTAACTTTCTAAAAATAGGTATGTCTAACCTCAACAACTAGACAAAGGCAACAACCAACATGTGATAGTTAACTCCATTAGATACACTAAATCTCTTTTTCCCACTACTGATCCATTATAGCACTAATCCCACTCCAAATTCCAGTTCCACGCAGGTAAGTTTATCCCTTTCCCTTTATTTGGCCCACTAAAGTTCTTAGATTTACAGGCCTTTGTACCCCACATAGTTTCTTTTGAGGTAAATTGAAACATTGAAACTACAGACAAACTAATAGTAACTTTATTTTGCTTCAAGTATCTACTATCTACTGGAAACAACTTTTATAGATAATTATACAGCTCACTCTCCACTATTGACAGATACTAGTGTTAACGCGTTCAAAAACATCATGTAAACTTTTAGTAAGTCATCACCCCTCCCTGCTTTTGTTAATAGTATATTGTTCAAAATGCCATACCTCTTCCATCCGTTTAGTAAGTCTTCCTCGCTTCTGTTTCAAACTAAATTCAGTGTCCTAGGATCCGAACTATCAAACTGTCTATTGTGGGCCTGTTCACAGAGTATTGTAAGTCGAAATCTCCCTCTAGATAATATTGGCAGTGCTTACAGGTGCCTTGATATGCTACTGTCACCTGGCTAAAGCCGGTACCATCATTATAAGCCAAGATTCCCTATATCGCTAACAATCTTCAAGTTCTCACGCGCCCATGTGTTCAATCTCATATCTCTAGACTGTGAGTCAATCACGCTCATTCTACTAATTACGTCTGGGCTGTTTTCATATTGAAAATCAATAGTCTTTTGAGATAAGTCGCTCCTAATTCTATATCAGGCTAACCTTACAGATAAAAATGACCAAGAAATCTGAAAAGTTCATGAATTCAACGCCGTATACCACTTATCACTCATAACAGACATATCCTAGGATTCGTTTCAATATACCTCTTATTGTATCACCAATTCAACTTTATCATATGATTGCCAAAAGACTAAATGAGTTTCTTCATTCAGAGTTCACCAACTCAAGATAGACAATTATTTTCCCTACTAATTAACTAGATTCCAAGCCCAAGCAAAGCTCTCGAAGCTTATCGAACATTACACAGAAGTTACACAAAAACCCTCATGTTACACACAAATCACATGCTAACAATCCCAAAATACCCCTGAAAATAAACTACACATCTCCAGGCCTAATGGCGCAAAGATAGCGCATTTGACTTCAGATCAAAAGATATTTATTTAAATCTGATTGGGGTCACGGTCAGTCAACAGATGTGGAGCCTCGGTTCTCTTTTTGGCCTTTTTTGTTCCTGTTTTGCTTGCCGAGATCGTGACCCTGGATCTGGGAGTGACCCTCTAGGGTGACATTGGATGAAGGGGAGAAGACTGGGAGTGGGGACGGGCTTTTGTCGGCAGAGAAGAGGATTTTCTTTCGCCTGGAGGTGTTACAGGATTAGTGGATAATATAAAAGCTAGTAGCTAAGAAAATCAAAATATATCACAGTAAGAAGAAAATATAAACAAATTTAAGACAACAGTTCCCAAAAATAAAATATTCAATGTTCATTGATCATTCACAAAGTTACTGTATTTATGCCGGTCTACATTCATAATAGTACAAAATACCACCTTGAACTCGCTTTCTCTCATTATCTGATCCCCATCCACCAAATTTCCCAATTCAGAAACTAACACCATATCACTCTCCCCAAACCACCCTCCGCCCCGCACCATTCCCCGATCAAAAGCCACCTAGACCACCTCTGGCCCAAGTGCCTCGCCTTGTCCTCCCCCCTCTACGGATGACCCGACAGGAAGGAAAATCGTAGCCCATCCAGTAGTGGAGATTAGCTGAGAGGCTGCGCACCCTTTGAAACCCCAGGTAAGATAGGGGACAGATCGGAGTTTGTTTCAAGAATTTCCGCGGATAACGGAGGTGGGGAGATAGAGTTGCTGTGTTGGGAGTTATTGGGCGATGAGACAACTGATATTGGACATTTGCATTTTAGGGGCGGATTGGGACAATTGATGGCTTGGGGATTTCGAGGATGTTGGAGCTATTGTATGAATTGGGTAATGGGTCTTAGACTTAACGGGTGGTTTGAGTGACTAGACCTGTTAGTTTCATAGACGGGAAACATAGGGGCATTTGGTGGTTAAATTATGTTATTGCCCTTTGATGCCTAACAGACAATGACTAATAGACCTTCTCAAATAGGCAGAAAACATGAGTGAAAGATGCTGCAAGCTTTTGATATCCGTTTGATATTTTACGAATGTGGAAAGTTTCTTCACTAAAAGCAGACAAGAGAGGAGGGTAATTGATATCATTAGAAATGCCGAGAGTGATGGGGCTAATTTTATAGAGAGCGGGCTTTCTTAAAAGCCTGATGGGATAAAGAAATGGATGGGGAATTTGTGGATTTGGGATGCAAAGGGGGTGGGGTGGGAGCTTTGTCGGGGTTGGTGATCTCGCAATTGGCGGTCCAGATGACATTTTGTGATCCCTAGCTTAGGCGTCAGAAGTACGGGAAGGTATTTGCAAACGCTGAATGTACGAGTTAGGGGTGGACGGAGATTCAAGGGGAGATATCTGGAAATTCCAGTGACGATTTTTGACAAATTTATGAGAATTGAAGAGATAACAAATGGCATGTTGGTGAATGGCATCAATATCAAAAATGGCCACGATATCTCATAAGTTACGATGTTACCAGGGTTTCAGTGCACGGAATAACCTCATCCGCCCATCATCAATTGCCAATCCGGCATTCTCAGTTTTTGAGGATTATTATGACTAACAGTAATTAACTTGAATCCGGGGAAGATTATGATGAGATGAGCCCTAAGAGAATCCGACGGGGCGGATAAACGGTATTTAGACTATGGTCGGAGCTGTGGTTTCCTAGAAACAAGATCGGTACATGATGCCAGAATGGACGGTACAGCCCAAGTATGAGGTGAGATTGGAAATCATTGAAGATCTTGATGAATCCGATGGTGGAGGAGGGGTTTCGATGAGGAGGATAGGTTGGATTGGGGGAGTGCTTGGTCGACAACGACCCTTTGGGGATTTAGGTAGTAGGTGGATGGCCAATTGAAGCGTTATGGGGATTTTGGGTGGCATATTTGATATCGAGAAGATATTGCATCATTTGGGGTGAGAAAATGAAAATTACAAAATAAGATTCGATATTAAATCAATATTCCATATCTTGATGGCCAAGCATCAAGGTACTCGCACTTTCCTAAGAGCTGTCATGGTAATAAATATAGTGGAAACGTATTTAGAATTCATGATTGATACACTAAACCAAAAATGATATAATAGATGGTGACCTAATAGATGGCGAAAAATAAAAACACTAGTTCTAACACTGGAGCTTACTAGTCAGGCAAGATAATCTAAAGATGGGAAGTATTTGCGAATACCCAGAAAACTAAACCAACATGCAAAAAATGATGGCAAGTATATGTAGGATCCTGCATGTGAAAGTAATTGTCTGTGAGTCTTTTTTTTTTGTGATGTGAGTACTCCAATTTTCGAGTTTGTGATTGTAATAATAATCCTCAGATGTGAGTCTCCATGGTCAAGAGGCAAAATTCTACAGAAGACGTTTCCGAGCTAGTATCTTCTATTTTGATATTAAGAATAGTATCATGTTCTGTAGGAGTCGTCGATATTGTGGGGACAATTACCCGATTTAGTAGTAGAAAATGATGCAATAACGCCATCAAACCTGACGATGAGATACGTGTGATGCAGATTTATAGTACCCAAATCGACTGATTGACAATGGCAAATTCTGGTACATCAATTCTGAATTCGGGAAACATCCTCTCAAATCAACTAGAGCCTTATTGACTCTCGATTACAAAGTCTATTGAAATCAATACCGCACCCTTGATCACAAGCCCAAAACCCTGTTCCTACTTGACAGGGTCGTAAGTCTCACTTATTATTTGACGTCCTCCCAATTGCGTAAGGGTTTTAGCTGGTTCTTTCCTGGTTTTTTATTTTTTCCAATACCAAGAAAACTGCTTAGTGGACCTTATTACTGCTTCAAGCGCTACGTGATCGCGGAATTTTATTGGCTTGTTTAGGGCGAAATCTTAGATTCTGCCCATTGGATTCAACCTCCATTCCGTCTTACAGTCATTCTTTTTATCTTTTGGATCGCTCGATCGATTATTTTGAATTGGGGTTTTCGCTTCTGGTTTACTGCATTAGTCTTCCTGCGTATCCACTTGCATCGCCATGATATTTTTCTTGGACTCTGCTGAAATCGAGACCATCTATCGGCGCAATTACAATAGCTTATCGTCAGAACTCCTCATGCCTTCAACGGCCTCTGCGCGTGAGAAAAAGTCCATATTCTTGTGAAAACACAAGCTCCGGGTACAAACTCTCACAAAGTCTGGTTATCGCGATAACCCGACAATCGTCGACCCCCACTCTCTCCATTATCGCGCCACCATCTGAGATTGCCTGGCGGTTTCTTTGCTACAACCGGCTCGCCATCGCCCTCGTCGACTACTTAAAAAGGCCCATTGGGCGTATGACGTGCTTGAAGCTTGGATCTCTCGCCCCGAAATCTATCGTTACAAGCTGGACGCCAGAGATATAGTGGCTGGTCCTTTGTACCTATTTTGGAGCCACCCTCAGGAACAGTTGCGAATTGCAAGGATTTGCTTCGATTGCGAATTGATTCTATTCTTGGTCGCATTTCTCCGTCTATCCCCTTTTGTCATTGATAAACATCTTACTTGAGGGACATCTCACCTAGCATCATTACCTACTAGTCTTTCTTGCTCCTTCGTTCACCTATTTGGATCATCAAATTCACCATCAGGCCCCTTCTTGCACTATAATCTTAGCTCTCAGGATTCCCACTTACACCTCACTGTCTTCCAGGCTCAAGGAATCTGCGCTGTCTCCTGTGCCGATTAGCTCAGTCACTTCATCCCTACGGCGCATGACGCACCTGGGTGTGGCTGTTGTATGACAGAATTTCATCTCTTGGTTGCGCCAGAGCGTCTATTGTTAATCTGCTACCCAAAGCTTCCCTCGTCAAGCATTCCCTACACGCCCTCCGACGCAACGCTGCGCCGATCTTCACTCATTGTCATACATCTTTGATATTTTTCCATAATCTATTGCTTGATATATATCCGGTCGTATCCTGCCTTTTTGTTTACTTACAATGGGGAGTTCTTTCGATTCAAACTCCGGTCCTGTACCACCCGACCCTTCTGTCACATCGACTACACACGCCTTCTCTCAGCAACAAATTCACGACAATAACAAGACGCTCACTTCCTTTGAGACGACTGGACGCTTGCCACAATATTCTTCTACCTCACGGGGAACCAATACAAACGCTTCTTACCACCAGCAACCTTCACCTTCCGACTTTCCTTCTCTTCAGTTACCTAAATTGAACCAACCTCACATTGCTACTCTCCACCCGAGTCTTCAAAGCGAAGTCATCAGAAGTGACATAGACAACCGCAGACGCCCCGAGGAGATGGACTCCGTCAGACTAGTCCAAATGGCGACCGCCCTTACACCTAACACTGTCTCTCCCTTCCTCCAAGAACACATCCCCACTTTGTATGCACCGGTGGGGAAGCCTGATTTCAGTCCGGTTGCTTACACCCACGTCAACACTGGGTTGACGGGAAACAGAGATCCGAATAGCAAGTACTGCTATCGGCATGCTCCGGATTCCAAGTGTCGTCGTGTCGCTGATGAGACTAAGATGGCTATCATTCAAGATGTAAGCAGAGCCCTGAAGCGATCCTAAATGTAACGCTGCTATTGGTAGTGTTTCACTGAGCTTTCACTAATCTGATATTTATAATTTTTAGGAACTAGATCGTTTGCCATCTAATGATCAGCAGGCCATTACTCATGTTTGGTCTCTCTTCTCTGCTGCCCCCGCTAAACACCGCGAGCTGATGCTCCAGGGCATTATCACTCAGTGTTGCTTCCCCCAACTCTCGACCGTTTCCCGCGAAGTCCAAGAACAACTCAAAATTGATTTTATCTCCGCTCTCCCCGCCGAAATCTCCATCAAGATCCTCTGCTATCTTGACACATCTTCGCTCTGTAAGGCTGCCCAAGTAAATCACAAATGGCGCAACCTTGCCGATGACAACCAAGTATGGCACCGCATGTGCTCGCAACACATTGATCGCAAGTGTACAAAATGCGGGTGGGGTCTGCCTCTTCTTGAGCGCAAGAGGTTGAGACAATGGGTGGCTTACCCGAGAATCATCAAGGAGGTTACAGATGACACTCCTATTGCGGAGTCCGCGACTGATAGCAACAAGCGCAAGAGATCTGAGAAGGAAACTCGCATCTCAGCACAAAAGAAAACTCGGTGTGAAAAGGAACGTCTCCTATGGAAGGACGTTTACAGAGAACGCTTTGAGGTAGGGTCCAACTGGAAATATGGCCGGTGCAACATCAAGATTCTCCGCGGCCACCAAAACGGAATCACTTGTCTAAGTTTTGACGAGAACTTCCTGGGGTCGGGGTCCTATGATGGGACCGTCCGTATCTGGAACATCCACACTGGCGACCTCATAAGGACCCTGAAGGGCCACACTAGTGGTGTCTCCACCCTTCACTTCCGCTACCCTGTGCTCATTACCGGGTCCCTAGATCACACTGTACGCGTCTGGAACCTCACCAATCAACCCGACTCCGAAGAAATCAACAACATCCAAGCCCATACCGAAGGCGTTACCACTGTACACTCCTCCGACAAAATCATTGCTTCGGGTGGCATGGACAAAACTATCCAAGTTTTCGACCTGCACACTCGGCACAAATACGCCCTGAGGGGACACTCCGACTGGGTCAACCATGTTCGCATCGACGAGCAATCACGTACAATCTTCTCCGCCTCTGATGACCTCACCATCAAAATGTGGGACCTCGACAGCCGCGAATGTATCCGCACCTTTAAAGGCCATGTCGGGCAAGTCCAACAAGTGCTTCTCATGCCCGAGGACTTCGAACCCGATGGGTTGGGGACCGCTGATGTTTCGGCTACTAGTGATAACCGCGGCACTACGCTGACACCCCCTGGTGATTGCGGGGGAGAGATTGTGAAGGCAACGATACACCCGGATGCCCCATTCGTTAGACGGCATGTGACGCCGCCGCCACCGGAGCCGAGACAGAAGTTTGGTGAGGTGTTTGAGATGAATCCATCGAGACCGTTGCCACCAGCATATATGTTAACGGCAGGGCTGGATAATACTGTGCGTCTGTGGTGTGTAGCATCCGGTAAGTGTCTGCGGACAATGTTCGGTCACGTTGAGGGAATTTGGGGGTTGGCCGGGGATACCCTTAGGGTTGTCACTGGGGCTAACGATTCCCTGGTGAAGGTTTGGGAACCGAGGAGTGGGAAGTGCGAGAGGACGTTTGCAGGCCATGAGGGGCCGGTTACGTGTGTGGGGCTGAGTGATAGTCGGATGGCTAGTGGAAGTGAAGATGGATTGGTGAGGTTGTATACTTTTGAGGGGAGTAGTTTGGCGCAGTGTGGGACGCCAGCATGAGCGACGGTTGAGAGGGTGACAGTGGTTTTCCAGTACACTGTTTAGGGAGTGTTTCTTATGTATGGGGGATTTGTGATTTTATATACCTTTAGAGCTTCTAGACTTATTACGCCTAACCTTACTTTTTAAAAATTTAAATCAATAATTTTTGACTTCATCATTATTACTTGCTTGTGCTCTTAATAATGGACTTTTATAACTGAAAATTTACTGAATCTTTCAATCTCTACTCACGTTCTCTCGTCCTCGCACCTCCCCATTTCCCACAATCTCGACTCCGTCCTCCGTTTCAACCTTCCCAACCCGTATCTCGTTATGTAATCATGCAACCCTGACTAAACCTTACACTGCAAACCCACTACGTGGCCAGGACTATCTAGCATCACCGTGACTAATTGGATAACGACGAAAATGCATTCGGATGCTACCAATGGGAAAACACCGGGAGGGCAAAAGGTGTAGTTGTTAGTTGACAAAATTGCAAGTTTTTGACCAGATTAGATGATGACTAAGCATATAGTGACAGGGAAATTGGCGCAGGGAGAACATGTGGGTGATAGAATTTTGACAATGATACGAAACTAACAAAGGATATTCTCGGCCCCGGCGAACTGCCATCAATAGGAGATATGCCATCCACCCCATGCCTCACCCACTCCAAGTGATGCCAACTAAACAGATTCCTTTTTGTTCGGTCATATCAGCCATCGGATTGGATCCTGCTTTGCGTAGCCATTTACGCTTTTATTCTGACGATCTGGGTCCCTTAATCGTTCTTTCCTCACGTAATTATTTGCTGTTCTCTCTGAGATTCAAAACCTTTCTATTTAGGAAACAAGGTTACATCTTGATAGTGGTGTGGCGAGCGGGAGAATTTGCAGAAAAGATGTTTGCTGATGAGGAGGGTGATTTAGAAATCAGAAGGTGGATTTGTTAATCATGATTAAGGATAGTGATTTTGGTGGTGATTTTTCGGGAGGTTGTGGGGTGTGGGGACCCGGTAGGGAGTTAGGAGACCATGAGGGATTGGGTGGTAGGACGAGTTTGTAAGTTTCAGAGTTGGTGATGGGTGACGAGAACACATGTGCAGGCGACAACAGAGCATGTATCCAAATATCGCCAACAGACCCTATGAATTGCGCATTCTGTTGCATTCACACACCCAGTTCACGATCGCCAATCCTTTAACCACAAAGACTCCCGGCCCGCTCCACAATAAAATGTGTTCTGGGCCACTGGGACAGGTATTGTAGAATAAATCCTTGTTTTTTTTACTAGATGTTAGGAAGTCGTTGCAAATTCTTGCATAATTCTTGCCTATTTGGTACGCGGTTAAGCTAGTATGGGGTAGTTGTTACCATCAGCTTTTTGTCACCTTGGTAACATATGGAAACTGGAAGGAGGTTATGTTATGGTTGTGGGGGTGAAGGAAGCATGGTTGTTATGGAAGGTATTTAAAGGAAACGATGGGCCGGTTTTGAGGTTGTGGATATCCTTGGCTGCATTGGTTGGTAGATTGAATTGCTTCTTTTGCTTGGTTTTAGATAATGGCTTTATAATCAAAGGTCTTATATATCATTTGTTATTAATGTTATTAGATTATATTTTGTAAGAAGTATCCCTTTAATGCAGAATGCCCGCTATTCTTGAACCCGTGCGGACGAATGAAGGGCCCGTTCCGGTCCCACATCACACCGGCATGTATTCACAGAAATTCTTTTGTTAGATTTCTACTAACCGTTTGATAGACCCCAAACCTGACCCAGACATAATTATTGTCGACTGGGACGGCCGCAATGACCTCAAGCACCCTTTAACTGGCCAACAAAAAAATGGCTGGCCACGGGCCTTGGCCTCTTCGCCACCTTCCTCTCTCTTATGAACGGCTCCATCATCACCATTGCCCATGAAGCCATCAATGAGGAGTTTGGTATTTCCGATTCCAACTTCCCGCATTCGTATTGGCCCATATGCTCTTGGGGTGTTGGTGGTGCTCTCTTTTCCTGATTATTCTCCCAGTCATGGAGGACTTTGGTATCCGGACGGTTTTCTTGATCACCTACTGTCTTTTTTTAGCGTTCCTTATCCCTATTGGCTTCGCCCAGAACTTTGCAACGCTCATTGTCATTCGTTTCTTCTCGGGTGGATGCGTGTCAATTCTAGCTAACACCGTCTCGACTATCCTCACCAACGTCTTCGAAGGCGATCGGGCCCGTACGCCGGCAATGAGTCTGTACATCTTGCTCTACCTTGCCGCCACTAGCATGGGCCCAGTTATCGGTGCGGGAATCTTCAAACATCTTGATTGGCGGTGGTTAGGTCACTTGGAGACGATCTGGACGGCCGCTATGCTCCCTCTGTACTTCTTTGGCCTCCCAGAATGTAGGGCGTCAGTTCTATTGAAGAGGAAGGCGAAGAAGATGAGAATGGAGGGACTAAACTCTTACACCAAGGAGGAGCTGGATACTACGCCTTTCATTGATATTCTGGTCATGTCAGTTCAGAGACCGTTGTATATGTTGTGTACCGAATCTGTTGTTTTTGTGTCGACTTTGTGGTCTGCATTCTCCGTTGGTACCATCTATCTCTTCACTCAGTCAGTTGAACAAGTCTACAGCGGTCTCTACGGTTGGGATTCTGTTGAGGCTGGTTATGTGCAATCGGCAATTGTTGTTGGCGAGATCGTTGGTACCATTTTTTGTCTGATGACTAACTACTGGTATTATGACTCTGCGCGTCGTAACACTGAGGCACCTGGTATTCCGATCCCCGAGGCCCGTCTTTACCAAGCTGTCATTGGTGGTTTCTTTGGTGTCACTGGAGGCATGTTCATGTATGCATGGACATCCTACTCTTCGATTCCTTGGATTGCCCCCACTATCGGTCTTGCAATTGTTGGCTTTGGCACAACCGCAGTTGTTCAATCAATCGCAAACTACCTTGTTGACGCCTACAGTAAATATGCCGGGAGTGCGATTGCAGCCATTTGCCTTGGCGAGAACCTGACGATTGGCTTCTTACCATTGGCAGCGATGCCAATGTACAGCAATTTGGGATTTCAGTGGACGAGTTCACTATTGGCGTTTATTTCGTTGGTGATGGTGGCGACGCCGTTGGGGGTGTTGAAGTGGGGGAGGGTCATTAGGGCAAGGAGTCCATTTATGAAGGAGGCGACAGAGGATAGGTTGAGGGGGGAGGAGGAGACAGTAGGGAGTCAAGTGGGAGTGTGTAAAAGGAGTTTAGAATTACTTATGACGATCATGACTTGTTTTGGAGAGTTGAACATCTAACATAGCGAATGTTTTGGTAATGTGAACGTAGATAGTTGGATATCATTGGCTTTATCTCTAGTCATGTCCACATGACCTCGTGACACCATCTATCTTCCCTCTTCGTGGAACCTCTCACCCCTCCCCATCTTCATCCGTTCCCTTCATGACCTTTCTTCTGCCTCATAATATTTTATTGTTTCACAAACAAAACCTCGTCATCCACATCATCAGGCAACAGTCTCTTCTTTGGCGTTATCCGTGTTGCCTTCCGGATATCAGGTGTCTATTTGGATGTCCCTTCTTCGGCGATAAGCAAACTGGTAGGGTGACTAGGGGTTTCGGGCCACACAGAAGGCTCAGGGGATGTCGGTGGTGGCTCGGTAGAGAGTTCGGGAGATAGCGGGATTTCAGTGGGTTGGATACAGCGCAATTTCTCAACAAACGAAAGATGAAATTGCAAATGAAAACGGCGGCTATAGAGTCATATCATCTTGGTTAGCTTGGTGTCTGAAAACTCGGGACCTGAAGGGAACTCACCGGAGCTTCATTGGCGTCTTATCATGTAAGAGATTCTTCATTTCGTGGGCAATGGCTAGCCAATCGTTCAAGCTGAGGCTTTGGGGGGGCTGTATGAGGGTGAGAATAAGGTCGGTGTCAGTGCCATGTGCCCAGGAGTCAGGATGAGCAAAAAAGGGTAGAGTAAAGGTAAGTACAGAGAAAATATTTCTTGGGCATTATGGGTGGTGATAGGAGGTAAGAGACAACAATAGGAAATAAAAAAGATAATTAGAGGATGGGGGTTTCATTGAAAGGAAAACAAACAGGGAACATCAAGGAGAAGGTGGTAGAAGATGATATGGTGAGAGGTATGAAGGCAGTTCAGTGTCTAGAGTTGATTGTCATAATCTAAGTTGACAAACAGAAGTACATGGCGATGAGACATTTTGAAAGCATTCATACGACATACTGCTCTTAAAGCTCATCAATGACTCCTTCCTTATTTTTACTCAACAGAGTTAACAGCGCGGGAGCTGGATCGGAACTTTCACCACCAAAATCCTCCATATCCCCGGTCACCTTTCCCGTCTCAACGAGAAATTTCTTCCGTTTCTTCTCATCTTCAGATTTCTCTTTCTCACTAGCCAATGGCTCTTGTCACTTCCAATAGCGAGATACCCCGTCTTTAACATCTTTCATGCTAGCAAACCAAACTATTTTATCCGCCGGTCGTGGAACAGGTTCTTCCATCATCCAAAACTGCTCTTTGATGCTCACCTCAAACTCTCACATCACCTTGACACAATACTTGTGGATTAGAGCAACATATTTGCCGTTGTAATGATAGATTATCCTAAGGCTGCTCAGTGTTCGAAAGTGCTGAGGGGGTGGTTGGGCCAAGACTGAGGAGAAAAACAGTCAAAGATGCCGCGACGGAAATACGTTTGAACGAAACACTCATTATATGGTTGTCAGTATCGTCAGGTTTAATGATTTCTTTTGGGGTCATAGTTCTTACCGGGCTTCCTCGGCAGCCATCGGTATGTTTCTGTTGGTCATTGTGTGGGCGATGTCCTCCCAGGTTGTATAAGTGTTGGGATGAGAGGAATGGAGGGTGAAAATTAGCATGTCGGCAACATGTCTGGGTCAGGACGCGCTGTTTTACCTCCTGAGTGGTTCATATTCGTACTAAATCCTGGGTAAAAGACCGTATGGTTTGAAGAATGGAAGGGTCATAGCGAGAAAGTTGGATTGTGGTGAGGAAGGCAGATTTATGTAGCTACACATGGGGAGGTTTGGAGTATTTATGTCAAATCGAGAATTAATCTGGTGCTCTTACGTTGTATATTTATGATCTATAGATCAATTGTCTAGTCCTTTCTAATCACAGCCTGAGACATCAACCAGACCTATCATAAAAACCCCCTTCGTTGCCCCCGAAAGAACCGGTCCGTTCTTGCGCTATATTTTTTCACTCTTGACTTTCCTTATTTTCTTGACCAGTCATATCTCCCTCTTTCTTGCCATCAACATCCTCCTCTGTATTAACAACCTCTTCCACCTTCTTTTCCTTTCCACCCTTGGGCTTCTTCGTCAGAGTTCTGGAATTTGTCCCGCCATATTCTGTTTTAGCGGCACTCTCGCGACCACTCTTGGAGGGTGTCTTTGGACTCGCAATTCTATATTCAGAATCTTTGGGGCTTTCTTCGCTGGTGAAGCCCCTTTGAACAGTAATTTGACTTCTTTCTTCGCACAGTATTCGTGGAAGAGACGTAGAATACTGGTATAGTATCGATTCTTACTGAAGGTTAACTTCTAATTCGTCATTCTTTATCATGATGAAGTATTCGTGTACTGGATGCCTGAAAAAGTAGCCGGGTAGCTGAGTTGACCCATTTTGACAGTGATTTCCTTGAGGATTGATTGGCGCTGGAGTGAGTGATGATGAACAGCAGGAGATCACATTCCATATCTTGGGGGCCCAATTTTTCTAGCGGAAGCTTTAGAGGTAAGAGTGTCATTGTTTGTGGTCATGGCGAGAGATGATGAGTGTAAGTGTTTCTGGTGTGTTTAGAGAAAAAAGGAATTGGGTGTTTAAAGTGGTTTGTCAAATAAAACTTTTGTCCTGAAGATGGCAAACTATGCCAGTACTAATATATAGGTGTTTATATCATGAATTTTATTGTATGAATTAAACCTTTCCGGAGCCTAGGATTCATATGCACATTTGCTGGCTGTACACTCTCTCTCATTACTGCTAACAAATATGTAGATTATCTCACATTGTAATTGAAAACATTTACAGTTCCCAGTCAAACTCAGCTTTTACAATAGGCTTGATGATCTTTTGGATACCAACTGCAGAATCATCTTCATGTTTTTGTTATCTGACACCCTTCTTTATTCGATTCATGTTCTTCTATGATATCCTCTTTGTTTCTAACCTCGGTGCTTTTGTCGGGACTTGACCAGAAAACCTGTCCAATTACTCTCATAATATGCATATGCACCAAGTTAGAATGTACTGGCTAGCCGCCTAGGTTGTCTCATATCATGATAGTGTTCTCGAAATATCTTCTGTTGACTTGAACATTTAAACGACTTTGCTACTATTCACATTCGCTATCCTATAAATATATAGTTACAAACACTGCAGCTTCTTGTCAGTGTACATTCTGCTTTCTACTGGCACACATTACTTCACCAAATATTTTCCAGGCTTTCTCACTTATACTTTTCATAATGGCCCCCAAGTCCCCCCAATTCGACAATGTCGCCAATGATCAATGGTCCCTTGCCGTTGAGCTTGATCTCCTAATGCTAATGCTCACCAACAAACGCGCCATGGAAGGCCACAACTGGGACTTCATGGTCCCCAAATGCAGGGACTGGGCTGGAAGTTCTCCCGTGAGGGGATCCGGTAGGCAAAGTCTCAGCGTGCAACATAAGATAGATAACCAACAAAAACAAAATAATCTAGAAAGCATTTCCAGGCCAAGATGAAGCCCATTTTTGATGGCAAGGTCGTTGAAGGTGACGTCCCAATGACCACTAAAGATGAAAATGGCAAGGAAATTCCCCCGCCCAAGTTTGCCAACTTGAGGAAAGCGTTGCCCCGGAAGGATCCCACAAAAAATAAGGTTGCAGATGACAAGGACAAGGCGAGCCCAAAGACCCCGAGTACTAAGAGGGTGAAGCAGGAAGAAAGTGATGAGGAAGAGAAAATACCAAGCAAGAAGAGCAAAGGGGGGAAGGTTAAGAGTGAGGAGGGGGAGGAGGGGGAAGACGAGGATAAAGAGGAGAAGCCTGAGAAGGAGAGTGGGAAGAAGGGGGCTAAGAATATGAAGATAGCGAAGAAGGAAGCGGAGGAGGAGAACGAGGAGGAGAACGAGGAGGAAGAAGAGAGTGAGGAATAGATAGTGTTGGTTAGGAATTGAACGCTCAAATAAGTCACTATTATCATTACTGTTTGTCCATATCCCAGTATTTGATAAATTACTAGTTGCCTTGGTAGTCTATGAAATTAACATCGGGAAATATCTTAACTTAGCCCACTGAGGTATGAATTCGAAGCAAAGATTATCAGTGTAGATTCTGAGTAGTTAAGCGCCTAACTCGAGGTGTTTGGGTATCAAGCCGAGGAGACAGTTGGTAGACAAGAAATAGTGACTAAGAAAAACTTAAATCCGTTTATAACTTTTTACACGTGACAACTTTCTTGATTTATTCTTCCGAAACTTCCTCTTTACTAGCATATTCTCGATATCTAACGCCTGCTCTCCTTCGCTTTTCATAGCTTCACTCTCTGTATTCTCGACCTTCGGCACAACCTTTTTCTTTTCTTTTCCTTTCCTCTTGCCTTCTCCATGGGGTTCTCTCTTCTTCTTCTCTCACCTGCGGACTTAAATTTCTGTTTCCGAGGTCTTTTTGGCGTGATAGAATGCTTGGGGGTCTCGGGTTCCTCTAGATTATCAGTCAAAGTTGCGGCTTGAGATTTCTTCGGAGTTGTGGTCTCGACTGGGAACTCGACATTCTTCTCTTCACAAGTCTTTCTGAAAGGACGCATTATGCGGTCTTGGTATTTCTGACTAGGAAGCAAAAAGTAATATTTGTTAATAAAGATCAACCAGCGTGAGACAATCTTAGCTTACTGAATACTCTGAGTCGAGAACTCAAAGTCCAGTTGGTTCATCTGGAGAGTAATTATTCCCCATTAGTGGTTATGGAGACAACTAGTATTTAGCAGAATCAACAAGACAAGCTTAAGTTTTGTGCTTTCGGTCTAGATTTTGGCGGGGTTAATGGAGGTTTTGTCGGGTGCATCTTCAAGAGTAGACATGGTGGGTAGCCTTGATATATAGGAGCCGTCGGTAAGGTGAAGTTGGCGGTGGCATAGTGAAAGGTATTGTAACCCATCCCTATTCTTATAGATTGTCACTCAGCATCCAAAATTTGATGCTAAATGTTACAGGAAACTAGTTATCCAAACTTTATTTGTAAATAGCAATCACTATACTAGATGGTGCAGGACTATTCTAGATAAAATTTCTTAGTCAATATAGATTATAGCGAACGAAGTCAATTAATACAAACTATAGTCAATACAAAAGTCATAGCGGACAAACTCTCCTTTTGTTGTATTATGGCCGATAACAAGAGCCAAATTCCGCCCCTACCTTGATTCTTACACTTCACTTTTCATTGTATCTGCTATATTCATTTTGCAAAGTCATCAGAAGCTATATTAAAACTAGTAATCAGATTTTTAGTTATCAAGATTCATAATGTCATCTTCCGATAGCTTTCCAAGGACTCCGTTCGACAAGCGATCGTCAACAGTCGAGCTAGATCTCCTCATGCTCATGCTCTTTCACAAGAATTCTACCGAGTCTCACAACTAGGCCCACACCACAGAATAGATGAACATCTTTGGTTGGAACTTCACAAACAGAAGTTATCGGTAGATCCTTTATCCATTTACACCCCAAAAACCACTACACTAAATCAAATCATCAGTGGCCATTTCTAAGCTGCTACAAAGAAATTTGAAAAGAAATGCACTAGGAAGGTTTCCCTCGGCGCTGAAGTTGAGAGGATGTCTCCCAAGGCAAATGGTCCGTCAGCGAAGAGGAAAACTGCTACAAATTCCAAAAAGGAGGAGGAAGAAGAGTCGCTGAGAACACCTACAAAGCGCAGAAGGGAACTGAGGAGCGAGGCCAGAAAGTAGGAGAGCAATTTGGACAACACTCTGCTGAGGAAGAAGGCGAAGACAGTTAGTTTGATTGTTCATATGGGGTCAATGTCGAGATTAGAGGAGGGAACAAAGGGAATGATGGGTTATATAATGAGGATACAAAATAGGCGATATCATAAAGTTAAAAATGAAGATAAAGTCAAGCCTAGTGGTCTAATACTCAATGTAGAAAGCGGGAAATGCTAATTTAATATACCTAAAATATAAATACTTCGATTAGGTGAAATGCCAATTTCTCGTGAGCTAATATTATGTGATCAAGTAGACTATCATTATGAGCCATGGCATGAGAGTGGTCTACTAAGGGTAGTAAAAGGGATTGAGTCTGAGCCAACACATGTTCAAAGGTTTTGCCTGGAAGAATAAGTTGGTAAAAGTTGATGATGTGAGTATCTCATCAAGGTGCTATTCCATGTTTAAGTTCTCCAAGAAACAAATTTGTAACACCTTGTGGAGCAGACAAGAAGATTCACGATAACACCTGCAAAATAGTAGGCACAGATATATATTAGTGCCCACATCCACATTTCCAAATCCACGAAAACTCCCACTAATATACGTTTAACGCACACAACTCAATTTCCAAGTTACACAAACTAGTGGCTCTACATAATTGTCATGTCATTTCCCACAGGGACCCCAGCTACCCCCTCCTCTCAATAAATGATGTCCTACCGCCGGCTTCAACCTCCTCTTATTGATCTTCTTTCACAAAAAGTCCTTACCGAACACAATTATAAGCAAATTCACGAGGAAATGACAAAATTTTATTGGACATTCACCGAACAAGGTACCCGATAAGTATCACAATATTTCACATACACTCAATTTGAACCAAGACAGATAACTCGTTACAGCATCTACTTTGGGTCAACCCTCAGGAAAAAGTTCAAAGCTCGATGTACCGGAAATATTGACCTCGCTTGGTGGTGATGCCAGTGAATATAGGGTTACTATGCCAGTTAAAGGGAAGAAATCCTCTGGTAAAAAGAAAGCTTTGCTCAAGAAGAAAAGGAACGAAGAGGATGAGACTAAAGACTCGAAGATGTCGCTGAAAAGGGACGCAAGTCGAAAAATATTTTGAAAAACCTACTAAGGAGAGCGGTGAGAAGACGCTGATGAAGAAGGTTAAGGTAGAGAATAGAACGGCGCCGGGTGATGTTAACATCCAGCATAGAGACATAGGAGATTATCAGAAGGTAGTCAAAGAGGAGGAGAATGATGATAAATAGGCTAGACTTTCGATTGCAGAGTGGATAAACAGATTAAAGTAGCCATTATATAATGCACTATCACTCCATTTAACAAATGAGATGTTCAGACCCATGTTGCTCTATATGAGGCCTTTATCAATGCATATATGAATGTAGCCTGTTGCTGCCCATGAAATTAGAGCGAATACATAACTTCACCTCCTTAGTCATTCTTCACCTTCATTCATAATCAACTCTCACTTATCACTCAAACCTGAAGATCACTATCATATCCCCCAAACATAAGACTCTGAAACTCCATTCGCTCCAGTGGACAAATAGTCCCCAACTACCAAGCTTAACATGCTCATGCTCATTATCCACAATAGAAATGTGACCAACGCTCAAGATTAGCCCAAAGTCGCTGAGCAGATGGAACAGTTGAACTAGAAATTTACTAGCACTGCTCTCCGGTAGGTTCCAGAATATACGATAGTTATGAGTAATACTAGTAGCATACTAACATTCCATAGTCATCATTTCCATGCTACAATGACCAAGAAGTTTGATAAGCGATGCCAGAAGAATGAAATCGATTTTGCTGGAGCAGATAACAAGGGTAAGTCAATTGCCGACTCCCGAGAAGAAGAGAGGACGATCTATCAAGAAAAAAAGTTTTGAGTGGAAAATGAGGATGGTAAAGTTTCACCTAAGCCTGTCAAGGAACTAAAGAAAAGAGCGAGAAAAGCTAAGAGTGATGATGAGACTGATCTTCCTATGGTCAATAAGGAGGTTGAGGATGATAATGATGACAAAGAAGCAGGTAAACAGAGTTTTGAGAGGATCAAGAATGAAGAGGATTGAGTTGGTTTGAGTTGATGTTAAGTTGAAGTAACACAACGATATGAGATATCTGGAATCTACTACTTGATATAGCTTTTGATTCATGATACCTAAGCTATTCTGACTGTATTTTCAGCTGGCCTTAGAACTTATATGCTAATTTGGTCTAGAAATAACGCCTCTAGTCAAGATTTAATTACCTAATTATAAATTCTCCGCAGAAGCATCTAGTCTTCACAAACATACTGCCAACAACACCCACCTACTCACAACCCCACCATATACACCTTTTCTTCCCTAACATGGCCCCCGCTACCCCAAAAACTCCATCGATCAATCCCAGGACCAAATGGCCCCCCAAAGTGCATCTCGACCTCACCCTTCTCATCATAATCAACCGCTTGGTATTCAGCGACAACGACTGGCGCATCATCTCCAAGCAAATGGAATCCTTTGGCAGCAGCTCTATGAACACCGCCATCAGGTCAATCCCACGATGTTTAGTAACAAGTCAATATACTAATCTTGATACAGCAAATACGTCCAAGTTACGATGATGTCGAAGTTTGGCAGTAAGTATGGAAGTGCCAATGTTACGTTTATGACGGAGAAGGGTCTGAAGGGAATGTCAGACCTATATTCAAGAAGATACCTATATTCAAGAAGATAAAATCGCAGAGGAATAAGGCGGAGAGTGAGGAAGTAGATGGTAGAAGCCCGAAGCCGGCTGCAAAGAAGAGAAAGGAGAATAACGATAATGACGCGGAAAAGGACCCAGAGATGAAGGAAGTTAAGACAAAGATGGAACCCAAGGACACTAATGATGAGAAAGCAAAGGAAGAAAAGGCCGAGAGTGCCAAGGGTGAGACGGCGAAGGGGGGACCGATGTGAAAATGGAAAGTATGGAGTAGGTGTAAGGCTAGCGTCACTTTCAGCTAGATAGATACAAATATTTTCCATTCTGAAAACTTTAAGTTGATACCTAACAGAATGTAATAGTGAGACATCAATGCATAAACCTCTAGAAGTTCCTAGATCCAACCATAGCAACCTATAAACACGTTTCCAATATAGATATATGTGCTAGTTATATTCCCATATCAGCTCCATTGAACCTTCATCATCAACACCCTCCCCTTCATCACTCACCACCCACCATCATGCCCAAACGTCTCATCCTCTCCATCTCCAAAACCCCACCTTCCCCGAGCCCAGAGCCTAATCCAAGGGCAAAGACCCGCTGGAGCGCCACTACTCATGATGACCTCCTCTTTATCATCACCAGTCGGTTCGTCGCTCAAGGGAATGACTAGAACAAAGTTCAACGGCAGTTATCTGCACTAGGACACAATTTTACGGCTAGAGTCATTAAGTATGATTATATACCAGTAAAAGTGATGTAGATTATCATGACGCTAATGGGTTTATATTATTATCCAGAGCGTCTTTCCCGGGTCGTGGCCGATTTCGACAAGCGATGCAACGACAAGGTCCATACCGCCAGTACTACCGAAAATTACAGGCCTCCGGTCCCGATAAAACAAGTAAGAGGTCCCCGGAAGAAGAAAGTTACCAACAATGCAGATATAGCCTCGACGTCAAAAGATTCAATTCCCAAAGTTATATCCAAGAAGAGAGAATGCAAAAAGACATTGGAAAGTGAAGTGGCTAAGAAGGCAAAGAAAAACGAAGACAAGGAAAAAGCGAAACCTGTTAATACTGATACGGCTCGAGTGAAGCTGGAACTGATGGAGGATAAAGAAAGGGTTTTTGTGAAACCGAAGCTGGGGTTGGCTAGGGCTCTAAATATGATATTAGGAAAATTAGGATGGGGCTGCTGGAATCCGGATGTCGGGGTTAAGCTTTTGGTTACTGGGAATGACACGGTGGAGAATGATGAGGGTGGAGTGATGATTAAGCCAGAAGATAATGGAAGAAATGATGCATAATAAAAGATAATAAAGATGGGATATTAGAAATTAATAAATAGAAATCATTGGTGTACGAAATCCATGGTGGTCATAAGTAGGGTTAGGGAAATATTGCTGCTACCCAAATTTAAACATCGAGATCTGCATTCCAATAACTGTACGAAATTAAAAGTGAAAAACTTTAGTTCAGTTTTGTTTAAAAAATCACCCCAAAGTTATTTCATAGACACCCACACATCTCATTCCATCATCGCATTCCCAAACCTAAACCCAAACCCTTACCACTTGGAGAACTCGTCATCCTCGGCAGAAACTCGGAACGACGCCAAAAGAAATGTAGTCTAACTCACTTCCATGTGTTGGGCAATAGTCATGAAAACGCGCAAAGCCGCGAGCCGGGACACTCTGGGTAAATTAAGACTCCTGTGATTGTGCTGCATGTCGGTTGTGTCACTGTGGGTGCGGTGCCATTACCCTGGATTTTCGAGGTTACATAGAAGTAGGGATCGGCATGGAGACGGGAGCTATGGGTCGTATGTCTAGGGGAATGGAGCGGGAGGAGATGAGAATACCCACCAAATCGGTAACCCTAGGGTCACAACTCCCTCCATCCAGTCCCTTCCGCCCGGCTTTATGTTAATCATATGCAGGGATTTTGTTAGAGTATATATCCACATTTGGCCTTGTTGACGATTTAGGCGTCGGCTTGACAGATGTCGAGGGCATCATGTGACAGGTTGTCATGGGAGTTTAGCCGCGGATGTAAGTGTGCTGAAAATTGCTGGGACTAATGGGTGTGTTTTAGTAGGGACTAAGTTGGGAGATCTTTGGAAGAAAGGAGTCTCGAGTTAGTTTTGGTGAAGCTGAGACATAGTTTACCCCGGATTTCGGTCGGGAGGGTGGTGAAGGAGCTGAGGTTGGGTTATGTGGTGACAAAAATGAATTGAGTTGAATAATATTCGGGTGGATGGCGGCTAGAGAGATAACTGATGGAAATATAAGGAGGAATAAGAAGTTCTTTGATCCCAGAATTGCGAAGACATGTGATAATCAATTAGTCTTCCTCCTTGAAGTTTATTTTAGTTTTGATATTTTGTGGCGATAACCAATTCAGCATCATCCTACTTGCTTATATTCAGATTGTGTATTCGGTATATCAATTTAAATATCGGATATTTATTGTTTACATTTAATCATAATCAAAAATATTCTCAATCTTCACATCTCAACATGGCTGACCAAAAGAAACCCTCCGTGGCCACTAACCTCATCGCCGGTGGTGGCGCCGGCATGATGGAAGCCCTCGTTTGCCATCCCCTCGGTCCGTCCCGTCTTCCACAGCCCTTTACTCTCTCCTAACTAATTATCGTCTATACCTCTAGACACAATCAAAGTCCGCATGCAACTCTCCCGCCGCGGCCGTCAACCCGGTAAGCCCACCCGCGGCTTCTTACGCACTGGCCAAGCCATCATTCAAAAGAAACGCCCCTTGCCCTCTACAAAGGCCTCGGCGCCGTCCTCACTGGCATAGTTCCAAAAATGGCCATTCGGTTCACATCTTTTGAAGCCTACAAAGGATTCCTTGCGGCCCCCGATGGCACCTGTTCATCATCCGCTACGTTCCTCGCTGGTCTCACCGCTGGCATCACGGAGGCCGTCGCTATTGTTACCCCAATGGAAGTTATCAAGATCCGCCTACAGGCCCAACATCACTCAATGGCGGACCCCCTCGATATCCCCAAATACCGCAATGCCGCCCACGCCCTCTACACTGTTGTTCGCGAAGAAGGCTTCAGCGCCCTATACCGCGGTGTCTCCTTAACCGCCCTCCGCCAAGGCTCCAACCAAGCCGTTAACTTCACGGCATACAGCATGTTCAAAGACGCTTTGTACAAATGGCAACCGCACCTTAATGAACAGGACAAGCTGCCTTCTTGGCAGACTACCGTCATCGGCTTAATGTCGGGTGCTATGGGGCCGCTTAGTAACGGGCCTATTGACACAATCAAAACCCGCCTGCAAAGAATGCCCGCAGAACCCGGCGTGTCTGCATGGAAAAGAATCACTGGGATTGCCCAAAATATGTTTAAGTAAGTTTTCCCATATATCCTTTAGCAAACATCGTGACGTCCCTATGTGCGGTCAGTTGAGCAGATGCATAATGACGTCATTGGACTCGACATGTTAAACTAGGAAGGAACTAAGTGCTGACATCAATGTACTCAACAGGCAAGAGGGTATTCATTCTTTTTACAAGGGGATCACGCCGCGGATTATGCGGGTTGCGCCGGGACAGGCGGTAACTTTTACGGTTTATGAGTATTTGAAGGAGAAGATTGAGCGGTCGACACCAGTGAGGCGGAAGGCTTTTGATTACGATGAGCAGTAGGTGACGAAGATAGCATAGCATGGGTATTTGATTTCACGAGTATTTTATTTGGTTCCTTTTGATTTTCTTGATTTCGTTACTTTCATGCTGCGCAACGGTATATATTATGATACGAATATTCTTTCTCAAATAAAGTCATCAACAAAAACCTCAATAATAATCCCATCTACCGTCTCCCCGGTCTCGCAGGACGTTTAAAGCCAGCCTTGACCTCTGCCTTCGGATGCAACTCGTCCTTAACGCTCACCTCCGTAATCTCCAACGGGTCATCAACCTCAAACTTTTTGTCTACCGTAATTCCAGCCTCGCCCGCAGCAATATCGAGAACCTTGCGTTTCATGAGAGGGTACATCATGCGTGCCTTGATGCTCTTGGCGCCCGAGGGACTACTGGTGGTTACGGGGCAGGTGTAGAAGAAGAGCATGGGGGAGTGGGCAGCACCGTTATAGGCATGGGAGAAACGGTAGAAGGTGAAGCGGGGCTCGGTGGTTGAAATATCTCTGACGACGCTGGAAATGGAGACAGGGGTGGTAGTGTTGGTGACGGGATCGAGCTCGACGGTTTCGGTTTCGATGTTGATTTTCTGTATGGAGAAGGGTTGTTAGTATATATTGCAATCTTTATTTCGCGCAAGTCTCTTACCAAAATAGCTATAGAAGATATTCCACTGCCAACATTCTTCAATGCTTCAAACGCCGCGGGGTCGATCGCCATATCTAGACTCTTGCCCAGGTGAATCTCCTTCATCGCAGTCCCCCTACTCACCTCCTGCTCTGCCCTCTTAACTGCCTGCAAACTCTCCTCTTCTTCTGTCAACGGCGCATCCGTTGCCCCATGAGCCTCCTGTTTTTTAAACCCCGCCTCCGTCAACTCATCTTTCGCATTCGCAAAGAGTGTATCCCTAAAATGCTCCGTACCCAATTCGCGTGTCAACGTTAAGCGCGTCGAGGCAAATAGCGTCTTCTGGCGGACCTTGGCGAGATCAGGGATAAAAGTGATGCCAAGAAAGTAGGGTGCGGAGTCGTAGCGCTTGAGGATGATGTAGAGGGCTTCGGAGTCGCTGAGGTGGGTGGAGAGGGCAGGGAGGTTGCCGGTGAAATCGGGAGTAGTGCGCGGGATTAATGCAGTGGGGGTGAGTTGTTCGTTGGCGATGGTGACGAGAAGGCCAAAGTGGGAGGGGGTACTCTGAAATTCTTGGAACTTTGCGATGAGCTCTTGGGAGGCTTGAGAAAAGGAAAATGGGTTAGTGGGTGATTGGTTTGTAGGACGAGAGCATATTTAGTATGCGCAAGGAGAGACTATGAATGCGACTAAACTTACCGGTGATACCGGATTGCATTTTGACAGCTGATGTTGATTGAGTATTGAGTTCAATAACAATTAATTCAAATTCAGGATTCCACTTTACGATGGAGCTTAGCTAGAGTTTGGGCTGCTGCCAGGCATCAGGAGGTCATATGGCCGTGTGAAATGTGACAATTGATCCTTTGTACACTGCCTATATATATATACTTATTCGTACAACTCGTGGAGGCATAAAGTATCTAGACACATAAAGGTCTCAAAACTTATAGTTCAACATTGTGAACTAACAATGGGTGAGCAATTCAATAGTAAGAATAGCCACTTCTATTTATATGGCCAACTTCATCTTCAATTCAGCTACCACTTCGAAGATCTTGATGTCGAATGTCACTACATATTGCCTCTCATAATCCTCGAAGGTTTTGTTTAAGAGCATCCTACTACCCTGATAAGATAAGCTTTCCAAATCCCACCACCTAAATCCGCACCCCACCATACTAAAATAAAAAAATCTAACGAAAACAGGAAAAAGAAATAACTTCTAAAGCTAATAGTAAATCTAGGAATTTGCCTGTCACGACCTTAAGTCGCCTCCAACCGACAAACCAAAACACGTAAAGAAATCTTTCCTTGATTTTCGTCCATCATGTCGTCAGATTGTATCCCGAATTCCTTGCGGACTTTGTTCACCATTTGCACCCTTTCAATTGTCTCTTTTGGCATTTTCAAATACACTGCTCTCGATTCGTATTTGTCGGCGTACCTTAAGCCCACTGAGCTCACTAGTACTGAAGAGATTACCAAGGACAGCAACGCTAAGACTACTGAGACTATTGTCGAATCTACCCCGAAGAAACCGCTGAGAATATCACCAAAGAGTCCGAAATTGTCACCCAAGAACCAGAAGCCGCTGTTGAGGAAATTGAAGAACTTACTGTTGAACTCACGGAACCCACTTTAACCCTAGCTGTTGGAATTGAGACAACTATTGCTACCCCGAAACCTGTTGTCGAGATCCCTGTCGAGACTACTGCTGTTGAGCTTACAGTCGTCGAACCCGTCACCGTCAGATCTACCGTCGAATCTATCGTTGAGCCCACCATGGAGACCACCAAACTCCCCATCAACGAGGAAGCCCCTACCGCCGCTCCCGCCGAAACCATCTCCGAAGATGTTATCCCCGCTGCCGACTACTCTGACTACTCTGACGACGTCCTCTCCGATATCGAATACACCAGCTTTTCTAATAATGCCCGTCGGAACCCCCAGACCGGCGGTTCCAACGCCAAGCCCTCCGTCAACACCAAGGCCCGTATCGATGACCAAAATCAAGGTCTCGCCCGCCATGCCAAGGTTGATATGTCCAAGGATATGGGAAGCAACTCCCGTGATCTTAAGAACAAGGATAAGAGCGACCGGGCGACCACTGAGCTCGTCATGGACCCCAAGACCCGGATGATTCTGTTCAAGATGTCACAACGTGGTATCTTCTCCGAAGTTAATGGTGCCGTCTCGACCGGTAAGGAAGCCAATGTCTACGATGCCATCCTGTACCCCGATGACCTCGATGACGAAAACGCCTGCCCTATTCACAAGGCCGTTAAGA
The DNA here is from genome assembly GCA_023677585.1 of Meredithiella fracta. Classification (NCBI taxonomy): domain Eukaryota; kingdom Fungi; phylum Ascomycota; class Sordariomycetes; order Microascales; family Ceratocystidaceae; genus Meredithiella; species Meredithiella fracta. The sequence continues at coordinate 322,635 of JAGXCV010000001.1, read as the reverse complement.
TTTACAAGACCTCCATCCTTGTCTTCAAGGACCGCGAACGCTACATTGCCGGCGAGCACAGATTCTCCAAGGGTGCCGATATGGGCAATTCGCACAAGATGGTTAAGCTGTGGGCCGAGAAGGAGTTCCGCAATCTGAAGCGTATTCATGCCGCCGGCATCCCCTCACCCGAGCCTATTGCCCTCAAGAACAACGTCCTAGTCATGTCGTTCCTTGGTGACCGCAAGGGCTGGGCTTACCCTAGACTTCGCAATGCCCCCATCGAGACCGAGGAGGCCTGGCAGAGTATGTACGTGCAACTGGTCAGCTTAATGCGCACTATGTACCAAGAGTGTCGCTTGGTGCACGCGGATTTGTCGGAATACAACGTCTTGTATAACAAGAACAAACTGTACATTATTGATGTTTCGCAGTCAGTTGAACCGGACCACCCGTATTCGCTGGAGTTCTTGCGCATGGATATCAAGAACGTTAGTGACTTCTTCAAGCGGAAGGATGTCGAGCCGTTGAGTGACCGGGTGACGTTTGATTTCATTACGCAGAGTGCAGGCCCTTTGGATAAGGAGGGGATGGCGAAGGCAATTAATGAGAAGATTAAGATGCAGATTCACGAGGAGGCTGGGAATGCTGCGGAACGAGAAGTGGATAATGCTGTGTTTAGACAACAATACATTCCTCAGAACCTAGAGCAGGTCATTGATGTTGAGAGTGATATTGCCAAGATCGGACAGGGTAAGGGTGACAACTTGGTTTACAAAAATTTGTTGGCCGACAAGGTTCTTATTGAGAAAGAGGAGGAAGAAAAGGAGGAGGAAGATAAGGGATGGGATGGCGAGGATAAGTCCGAGTCGCAAGGTGAGTATGAGAATGGTACCCCTCGTGGCAAGAAGCACCAGGACAAGGCCGACAAGAAGGTATGTTTGTATATTTAATCGCTTGACAAAAATCAAATACTGATACAATCACCAGGCCCACAAGCTTGCAGTCAAGGAGGCCAAGCGCGACAAGCGTGCCACCAAGATGACCAAGTACCAGAAGAAGAAAGCCGTCAACTCTTCTTCCCGCAAGAAGTAAATTCTCCACCCTGGAGTCTCCGAGTCGGATATCCTGTGGATATGACGGCTCCGGAATGTACTATTGCCCCTAAAATCCTGAGGGTCCCTAGGTTGGCTTGTGATACACGATGACAGATTGCCATGACAGGCTGTATCATGTTGGATGGACCTAGCGTTGTTACCTGTGTATCGCGAGTCGGTCAACCGTAATGGATCCAGCAGGACCTCAGATCTGTTATGACAGATGGTCTGGTATGTAAAAGGAGTTTTGGCGTTCGTTTAATTTATATCCGGTATTTATTTTTAATGTCTTTTGTTGTATGAGTAATCTCCATGTTGCTTTTTGTTATGATCTAGGTAAATCTTGATAGAGACATCGGCTTCGGTGATGAGAAACACATTTTCCGTTTGTCATCAACACGAACACTTTGGGATTCTAAGGTTTGATAAGAGTGTTTTACTTTGGTGGATCTATTGGGCTTTGGAATCTTAGGGGCTGTTTGTCTGACGTTGATGACTTTATTTTGCGTGACGAACTAACAATGTAAAGAGAGCTTTGAATAGTTATGGATAGTTTTGATAGATTTAATATTATTCTATGGTGGCTATAAATAAGTTGGTAGCGATCTGGCGATTGGTGGATGTTGTGATATGAAGGTTCGCCGAAGGAGGGACCTTTGTTTTATCTGTGACTGTGGTACGCTACACTTGATGTTTTGTAAGTGGGGAATCGGAGCAGTTCGTTTCTTCACAGCGGCAGAACTATCTAAAATTGATCTCATATATCGGTACAATTTCTTTGTAGGCTTATTCTTCTCATCTATCTCGTATATCATTTCGCACTTGAGCAAGTTCGTTCCATGTGTCAATATGGTGCTGATGGTTTGTCGCTGGGGGAGTTATTCTTGTAAGTCCATTGCCTAGTAGGATTACCTTGTGTTACGTGATGGGTTTCCGTAGGTTCCGTCCAAGGGGAGTTCAGACAACTGCACGATAGTGGTCAAGAAGAAATTGTATGTGAAATCCTGGATGAACATCATCCAATAAAGAACACGTTCACTTAGTTTCCCAACAACAATTCTGAACATGTCATCCTGCCTTAGACCTGATGATAGTAGACAATAGGAGTTGTATGGGGTAGATGGATGCCATTTTGATACATGGCACGTCGGTGATCTTTTGTCGTACGGCGCAAACACCGACCCTTGCACAATGACTGATTACACTGACTGAGTCTTTGAAGATATTCAATGTTAACAACAGGCCCCTGACTCCCATTGTATCATCTTTGTGTAATGGCAAGGACTATAGTTGTCATTTGAGGTTGATACTTTAGATGGATATCCAATGTTCAAATCACCCTCCACCTCAACCCCATTTAAGATATAAGTCTGCTAGTCCCTCGACTCCCCCCATTTGTTCTCCTTTTTTCACCACCAGCTCTCTTCATCACATTTCCTAGATACCTTACACTGCCAGACTCATACCCAAACTACAACTACTAACATCGATTAGTCTCTTCGCTATGCGTCTCAAGTCACTCTTCATGGCCGCCTTCGGGCTCCTCTCGTCAACTGTCGCCCAGAGCCAGTATGCTATCAATGGCTACAGATATGACAGCTGCATCCAAGTTGATCCTTGCCGCTTCGAACTCACTCACCCCCACCCCGCCGGCGGCTGCACCCCGAAGACTGCGAGGAACTCTGCCAAGGCTTTTCCTACGTCGGAGTCTTCAAAGAGTAAACATCCTCACTTCATCTCGCCTCGTCATCATCTTTACTAACTATAATTCCGTGTCATTTAGTGCCTGCCGCTGCGGAAACAACATTGGCGAAGTCAACCGTCAAAATGATAACGTCTGCAACAACCCCTGCAAAGGTAACTCCACTCTTGGCTGGTGCGGCTCCGGCGGCCACTATGCCAACCTCTACTGCTCGAGCTTCCAGCAGCCACAGCCGGGGAACCCGACGATCAGCATTTGGCCCCCACTATCACTTCGGTACCTGACGGGTACCCTGGAGGCGGCTACAGTTACCCAACGCCGCCGGGGACCTCGTGGACTTCTGTGAAGTGTCCGGGGGAGCCTTGGGGGTCGGGGCCGGGAAATGGGAGTTATGGTGGCGATAATGGAGGATATTACGGTGGTAACAACGGTGGGTATGGCGGTGACGGGTACGGTGAGGTTGCGACGAGCACTTGGACTAGCGACGGGTATACGTACACCTACACTTACTCGCCTATCTCGTGGACCTGGACCACGGTAACCACCACCCTTGGCACTTACACCTTTACCAGCCACACCAGCAGCAGTGAAACCACATTGACGACGACACTTAGTGGTGCGTCAGAGCCGTACACGACCATTACTTACACGAGCGTTAGCCGCACCGTCATCCCAGGCGAGTACACCAGCACTGCAGAGGCTACGTATGTTACCGCGACGGCTGCGCTGAATGATGGGAGGAAGAATTTGGTGAAGGCTAATGAGGTGTTGGCGGCTGTTGCCTTGGTTGGCATTGTTATGTAATGGAGACGGTGATTGGTCCCGGGTATGCTATAGTATATGGTGGGTGGACACAACAGGTTGTTGCTTGTTATATAGGTAGTGGACTTGATATGGGATATGATTGGATGAGGATGGATTTTAATGTAGTTTCACGGTTTCATGTTTGTGGCTATGGTACTATTCCCAGTTGGTGGTGATAATTAGTATTAATTGAGTGTCTTTCATCGACTTTTTATCGTGATCAAGAAAGTTCATGTCTCCGAGGAGTATCCTCGACCTCTACGATATGTGCGTTATCAGCTTCGATAAACTTTAGCTTCACAGGTAGCATACCATATTGTTCAGGTCTGGGTGTCTTTGCTAAATCATTATGATCAACGGTCAACTCTAGCCCCGCAACCGGCTCCTTGGCTAGAGTCAACTTAGCCTTCCGCGTCTTCTATAACTAATCTGTCAGTACCACAATAGCAAAAACACCCGCCAGTACACCAATAACAATACCACCAATAGCGCTACCTTCAATATTTTTCTTAGTTTTTGTCTAGGTCTTAGTGGACGATGACGGGGACGAACTCCCAGCCGTCGCCTCCGAACTCGATGGCGTCGCAGTCGTCATCATAGTATTACCTCTGCAGCTTCCAAATTTGGTTTTGTAAGCAAAGCCACAGTAGGCAGACGTGGCACAAAAGTTGGTGTATAAGCAGTATTTCCCATAGTCGGAACCGGCGCATGTGAATCCGGCGTGTAACGAAGACCAGATAATTTAAATTCGAATCGTTACAAATAGATACAGAAAGACAGCAATGATTCTTCAAATCACAAACAAGGAACAACTTCAGCCCCTCATTCACATCTACTCATCCTCTTCTCCATTTTCCTTTTATACTTCCGCTCTATGGGATCTTCCCTTAAGCAAATCGCCCTTACCAGGCTGTCAACTTAACTGTTAATTTAACTATTAAATAATCACATCCTAATCCTACGTTGGAGGACCCTCCGAGAGATGAGTGGCGGCCCCAGTGAAGATTTTGGCGGTCAACTTACAGGAAAAGGAAGCAAAATGGTTCTTTTTGGGACGCTGGACTTAGACGGACATGAGGCTGTTTGTTTCAGACTTTTAAGGGCGGGAAGTTAAAGTTGTTCGTGGCTAAGTTACCATTGTCGAGGTCAGATTAGATTTAGTGGGTAGGGGTTTGTTTATTGTTTAGTAATTATGCGAGTCTACTAGTAACTCTACAGTGAGGACTAAGCAATCGGGCGTACTGCGCCATGGTTAAGAGGTTGCTTCAAGTCTTGGCAGGAATTCCAACAGCGTATAAATAAATATTATAGTTACTAAAAGTAGACTATAACATGAATTTGGAATTACAAAGAGTGCCGGATATATTACGACTGGTATGTTTGGTAAGGCAAAAGCATATATCGAAGGGCGATCAATCACTAGAATTTCATGGTTTGAACCTTCAACTTCACTTTCAAGTTTTACACCACGATTAGTTACTTTAATATCAGATATACCCCATATGCAACTTACCATATCCAAGCTCTTTTCAGTTTCAGCCCTTACTCATCAAACTTCCACATCGAAGGTACTAACTTTGGCCGGCGATCCGTATGATGCACCGATGTGAGGCAACAATATCCACCCGAAGCACAACAACCCCCAAGAAATCCCTTACAGATGAAGATTGGAGCACGTGCACATGGAGTGTGTTCGTCCAGTTGACGACAACACTTGGTTAGTTTTGAGCTTAACAGTACTTGCGTGTCAATATTTGCATGAAGAGTTTGAAACTGAGAATTCTCAGATGGATGTGAAATATACGTCAATAAATAAGACTAGCAAACGGTAACATGTCGATGAATTTCTATAGTGCCTAGTCTTTGTACAACATATCACCATATATGAATAAACACAGAAACAAGTCACCATCCCATCCATCTCCTTCCACCCGAACGACCCAATGGATTAATCTCACAAACAAACAATTCCTAAAACAATCTTAACATCAAACCATATACTCACCAAGAATCCACTCAACCCTCGCACTCTTCCTTCCACCCCTCCCGTCCATCCCCGCCAATCTGAAACACCAAGCCAATCCCCCACCTAAGAAAACCCATTGCCGTGAGATAAACATGGCCATGTTTGCCCCCAGTGTGAAGCCGGCGACTACACAATTCTAAATAGAAGATCTTGTTGGTTCCTGGACGTCGATCAAGGTTCTTGAAATAATTACACAATATAATAAGATGCGAGACTTTGGTGCAGAAGGCCGGTATATCGAATAGTTATATAAAACGAGTCTGTCGGACAGCCTTAGAATGCTTGATAATGTTTTGTTCAGTAAACTTGATGTCCTGAGCATTTTTCATTTGCGATTCTATTTCTATTCCATTAAATTTTTCGAGAGTTCGTGCTATGCGCAAGTTTATTTTCAATATCCCCTAACTTTTACTACTTATTTTGGTCTTCTCGATTGGATCTGCGATTCTTAGTCGATTACTATTAGGTACCTCCTTCCAATGCCACATCTTGATTTTGTACAAAAGCAAAATACCAGCTTAAACTTTCTCATCTCTTCTATCTAAATCACCTACACTCTTCCAAAATGCTCTATTACACCCTTCCCATCCTCGCTGCGGCCTGCGGCCTAGCCTCCGCCGCTCCCACCTCTATCCCCTCCACATCCGCCACCAACTCCACAGCCACCCGCAAACTCCTCGTGTCCGCCCCCGGCTTAATCTCCCTATACTCCTTCAACGCCACCGCTGGCTTCACCAAGCTTTCCACCCTCAACGTCACCGGAACCGCCCCCTCCTGGATGACCCTCTCATCCCCCAACACTATCCTCGCTGTTGATGAGAATTCTGCTTCCATCAACGCATTCAATTTGGATTTGACTAAAAACTCCATCACTCCCGATACCTCAGGTACTGTCACTGGTTCCACAGGCGCCGTTCACCTCGAATTTACCTCCGACCGCAAAACCCTCTTCTCTTCCGCCTACGGCAGCGGAACCGTTGACATCTACTCCGTCACCAACTTTTCAAAGTCCCTAACTAAGCAACACACACTCACTATGGGCCCCGCCAAGCAATCGAACCCTCATCAGACCCTCATTGACCCCACTGGTGCCTTCGCCGTCACAAACGATTTAGGCTTAGATAAGGTCTTTGTTTCCTATTAATGCAACTGATATTGCACAGTCTACGAGCTTTGCGGCACCGGCGGGCTGTGGGCCGCGTCATGGGGTTTGGCTGGAGGGTGTGGATAAGGCACCGGTATATGCTCTTGCTTGTGAAAAGAGTAATCAAATTGTTACGTTTGACGTTGTTTATTCAGGTGCGACTATGTCGCTTAAGCAGAAGGCTGTTATCTCGTCGATTCCGACATCCATCAAGGCGACAGCGTCGGATGCCGCGGGTGAATTGTTGGTTTCACAAGATGGGAAGACTGTTTATGTGTCAAACAGACGAGTTGATTCGACTGAGGGGAATATTGCTGCTTTCACATGGGATGGAAAAGAGTTGACTTTCTCGCAGACTGTTGATGCTGGTGGTTTTAAGCCGCGGATAATGTCGCTAGGTATCAAGGGGGATATTCTGTTCATTGGTAACCAGAGTGGAAAGAAGGGTCTTGTTGCTTATGAAGTTGGGTCGGACGGGACGATCGGAAAGGAGATTACTAGTTTGGGTATGGAAGAGTGGGGTGTCGCTAGTGAGAATGGTCCGTTGTTTGTCCAAGAAATTTCCGCTGTCGGGAAGTAGATATCTTAGCTGGCTAAGCTATACATATACTGATTTTCTTGAATATAACTTAATCACTATCTACACGCTATATCAATCGTCCAAGTTACCATGACGTTAAATGTGGAGGCTGTGGTACCTTCCCTCAATACAAGACTTAGATTAATCCGGAAGCTACCCACCCTATATATAAGTGGAGTCTGACTTTCGATATATGACAGGTGCCGGCAACTGACAAGCAGCTGCCTGTAGCTATCATATTACAGGCAATCGGGGAAGCTCCGAGTGCCACATAGTATCTCATCAAACTACATCAAAACTTCATAATGGATGACTCGACGAACCTCCTAGGTACACGTTATCTTTCATATAATGCTCGAATTATCTGCTAACTCATACCCAGACTACCACAACCGGCTCATCGCCTCCATCCTCTCCCGGTTCCGCACCCTCTGTATGATCGCCACTTCCCGCGCAACCGCCGTTCATCCCGACATCGCCAGCACCTCTCTTTCTGGTATCTCCATGGACCTTGAATTCGAAGCCCTCTCCACGTCTATCAAGGAACTCCTCAATCTCTCGCGGCGCATCAAGGAATTATGGGTGTTCGGCCCGTTGGGCCAGCAAGATAATGGCGCGAAGGAAAGAAGAAAACAGGTAGATGAAAGTGTGAAGGAAGTGGCGAGGATATTGACAGTGTTAGAAGACGGGAGTTTGAAGAAGATAGTGGAGGAAGCGGGGGAATTGGGCGGTGTTAAAGGAGGGGACGAATGGGGGATGGGCATTGAGGATTGGGATCTCGATGGTTTGGCGTTACGGAACTATCTGAGTACATCTAATAAATTTAGGATTTCATCGCTTTGACTACACATTTATAAAAGCAATGATGTTGAATGAGAGGTATGCGGACCATCGGTCATGAATGCCAAAACTCACATATTTAAAGTTCAGGACCCTACTTATCGGGATATAGTACGTCGTACGTACTAATCAGTCAACCACGCTTCATTCACGTAACTTCGAGCAAATATTCTGTCTTTCTTGACAGTAGGATACAATGAGAAGTGATGGGCAATCGACACAACTTGAGCGTTGCCAGTGGCTAAGAACACCACCACTAGACAGCAGACTATGCCAACTCATCACAACTTAACGGTTGAAAAACACGACATATGTTATATGCAACACTTCAGTGACTTGGAAGGCTATGAGAGGTGAAATGGGGCTAGTCTTCATGCCATGGCTATGAACGATGTAGTTTCTCTTAAGCATGAAGATGGGGTGTCTTGATTCTTGAGTCCACATTTGGTTCAAATGTCTTGGGCTGTTGCACGACACATGTATGTCTTATCGGCGATATGCCGCTGATGGATTAGGTTTTGTGGCCGTGGCAGGTAGGGCGGAGCTATTTGGATCAAATGTTTGGCATAGAGACGAGAACGACAGCACAACCATCACGGCATTTGAATTTGCAATATTATCGGCACAATTTAGCCGCGATCTCTAGGTACGGTTCTCTCACCTTTATTGGAGACAAGATGGCTACTTGACATCACCCGTCCCAGTTGGAGACGAACAATGAAAATAGTGGTGTCAATCTCCATACCAACCACTATCTTTGCAGCATCTCACCATGATTGATCAAAGCTTATCTTTGTCCATCTCCAATCTCTAAGATTTCTGTCTAGCCACTAGTAACATGCTCTTGTCAAACCAATCTTCGACCCTTCACCAACCAACATTCCGGGACCTTTATCTTGGGTAATTTATAGCAAAACTCCCCAATTAGGCGCAAAAACAATGACTTTTGATCGAGAAAGAGACTCACGAAGTGTCTTGTCAGAACGGAAGGATCATGAGAAATCTAAAGGATCTTACAGGCACGGCATAGACGGCTGGCGGTGAAGAGATCTTCTGTGATTAATAATGATGACGAAATGGACAAAATATGAAAAGACAATCAATTCGGTGTGAATAAAGCGAGATTTATAATATATGGACAATGCTGACCACTTGTGACATAAGGATAGACCGAAGAAAAAGCAAAAAAGAGATGCTTCAGAGAGCGAACGTTGACAAGACTGGGACTCGAACCCAGGCGGATTTCTCCATCAAGAAACTTGCGTTAAGGAACGACCTTAACCTGACGCCATAACCAACTCGGCCATCTTGCCAATTTCTGTTGCAAACGAGATTTTCAGTGGAATCTTTGACGGTCCAATGACAGCAGTCTCAGTGAAGTATAGCGAGGCCATCGTCATGTTACACCTATCACGCCCCAACCACAGAACTGTGAGCAAAGTATCGTGACATCATCTGACTCGACTGAAAACTCGGGTTCCTCTATTACTGTAATTTCACAAACGCATTAGTGTTTTTGGCATGTTAGTAGCGATATTATCAGGTTCTTGCTGCCCAAGCACATAAGCGACCTGTACTATCTTCCGCCCGCATGACCCTCAAAACATTCTAGCCTCTTTCCGTATTTCCTATCTTGATAGCTTGCATACGTCTCCCAAACCATCACCAAATGCTACTGTATCCCAAAGTCTACCCAAGTCCCCCTCACGAAATCTCGTGATCCCCTTCTGCCAAGAACCCCAGCCCATCTTCCCCAATTCACAAGCTCTACCTACTGCGTCTTGTATTCTCTATAATCTGTCTCCTCTCCCCACAATCGACCGGAGCCGCACGCAGGACCCATTGCCCAATATATCCAGTAGGTCTTTTAGACACGGCACAGATTCATAATCCCGCATTGCTGCGATGATATTCACAGTCTAGGTCCCCGCATTGTCACCGTTGTATTGAAGCCTGCTCTGGGAGCCTTTCCGTTTAGGGAACGGGGCAGAGACCGCCGAGGTTGTAGACGGGTGCAAGATTGAAAGAGATTGAAAGAGATTGAAATGACCATGGGTCAGGTGGATGTGTATGAAGTGTATTTATGGAGGGGCTATGGGGTTGTATGCAGGTTTGTGTGGGGAGAGCCGTTGTTGCAGTTTGCGGGGTATGGGAAGAACAAATGTTGATTCAACAACATCTGAATAGTAATCATGAAAATAAAGATTGCACACTGGGAGACGGTGATAAAACCCTTAAAAATGGAAGATGAATGGAGACAGTCGACCCGGAGGATGGCCAGTCAATTGGTAGTTGGCGGTTGTTTCGGGACAACGAAGAGCGAGGGATCACGGCGATAGTATCGTCAATTATAATATGGCAGCGTGACTACTTGGCAGTGTGGGTGGTTAACGTTAGGAATAGTAGCGGTAGAGTTGGAGAAGGATGGAGATATGATGATGGAGACAAAAGGAGGTGTTCATAGCCAAATCGTTTCTCCATTATCATACCTGCACTTGGCCCATTGGAATAAGGAGATAGCTGATAACTAGGATGTCTCAAGTGCGAATAATATCAGATTGGAGTTATAGGGAGATACAAATGCATTGGTGGGTTGTGCAATAAGACGGAACATGAAACCATTGTGCAGACTATGGCATCTCTGTGACCAACGAATGACGGAGAAAGTGGGATTGCCGGATACAGCTGCAGAGGGCTGAGTATTTCTTGATGTGGGTGATAAGCTTTTCTTGGAGTCCGATATCGACTCATTGATCACGATATTTTGATCATTGCTGATTGCTAATTAGCACCAGTGCTATCAAAAATTATAACGGGTGTCTTTCGGGGCACTCGAATGGCAAAGAGAATTTTAGCCCCAATATAGCGAGCGGTCACATCCAACCATTCCTAAAACGAAGCCCACGTTCTAGCCTCTAACAATCGACACTATCCCTATAGTCACAAATTCCCAAAGTGTCTTCCAGCCTACGTAGACGCCCACCACATCCACCATGACCTCTAGTCCGCATATTCTCAATCTTACCAATGTATCCACATTTACTACTTTAGCTGACTGACTGTCTGTTTGTCCACCCACACCTCCCTCTCCTTCCAATCCTAATTGCATCACGCATAACTCCCTAAAACGGACGATATGTCTGACCCTTTTGCCCAGAATACTAGTGGAAATCTCCGGACAAATGACGTGAACAAGCAATGCACAAGCCTCCGTGATAGTGCAGCGCTGCCGAGCTTGCAATCTAAACATGCAAGGGAAAAGGAATTACGGGTCAAAATGCGGGGTTCCAGAGGTTCTTTGTACATTGATAGGATCATTGTGTCATGATTCAAGAAAAGGCCCTAGGGGTCCAGACTGTGAGATATTTGGGAATTCAGGAATTTAAGAATGGTGAAGCCTGCTTACTACAAAATCGTAAACATGGAAAATATTGTTTGAAAACCTGCAACGACGGCAGTAAATTTTGCTACATTTAATCAGTCCCTGAAAGGTGACAGTAAGAAATTCCGTTCTAGGCCCACGTCCGGCTAAATGCATCCGTTAATTCACGATATCGCAGAGCCTCAGTGGCAATATCACCACGCAGCCACAACCAAATTTATAAAATAGGAAATCCCTACAGAGCCTCCGTCCTGCTTATCAAAAACACGACCCAAATTCCAAAGCACAACTCGTAGTCGCAAGAAGAATGACATCAAGGAAATTGGGATATTTTCTCTATCAAATCCCTCACCATGTCTCTTTTTATGAAGCAAAAATGATCTCACATCGCCCAATCCCATATATCACCCTCCTGGCTGTCCTCTGCATCCAGTCCTCATCGACTTTCTCAACACGACTCCTCATTATCCCGTGCCCCCATCCCACAGCCCAATCCCCCACGGCTCCGTCTCGTCTGTTAATCTGCCCACGTCCCTCTCCTGCACATTTTTATTTTTATCGTAGTATTCATATCTTTATCCTAGTCTTTTTGCTGATAGATACAGCAGATGCCGATGCTTTCCTAAAAGGAAATACCGGGATTGGCGGATCTCAAATGCGTGGCTTCCGTTTAAGGGAATTTCCCTATTTAGGTTAAATTGGCGGTTGGATATCACCAACGCTGGAAGATGGAAGGTTTCGAGTATCACTACACCGAAAGATGTTTCTGAATTCAGAGATGCGGATGTTTGTTTCCTTAGTTTTGTAGACTAGTAACAAAAATTAGGAAGGGACAAATTTGTGTACGACAAAGGTAGAGTATAAAGGGTGTTGATTGACGAGATGTGAAGGAGGTGGGGAGGTCAGTTATTTGAAGTGTTGTATATCACAATTTTGAGAATGGCGGTGATGAGATAAAGCGAAGATACTACGAGCGGTTAGCAATAGAGACCAATACCACACCCATATGAAGTCACAATAGCGGGAAAGTGCATCTGCATCCTGTCCGCCGACTGCAGTGCTAATTTCTTTATCCAGGAACGACATTGTTCCCTGTGACTTCCCGAAACCTAATCAGCCATGATCCCATACACCCTCTCCGCATACATGTACATGTATGTATGTACATATTTATGTACCGTACCATCCGCGTAGAAAACCCCCCATATGTATCTTCAATCAAGCCTCGTATTCCGCGCCGTCCTTCCGTTCACTTACGTATTCTTAATACCTCACTGCACCCCGTCTTCCGGGAACCCACCAAGCACATCCGAAGAATACTCTGCAGGGAACTCGCGGGGTTTAATACATACATACAGATGATAGCTAACTGCCACATATGTCACGTCACTTCCATGTATGAAACCGCAAGCCAACAACTTTAGGCTAAGGCCAAAGAAAAGACACGGGCTAGTAGCTGTTCTGGCGCATATACTCCTCCCCATGCTCTTTTCCACGAGTTTGCGATACATGTTGAAAATTTCCAAGAACCGAAATTCTGGACCAAACACTTGTTCTTAGTGTCATGTCCACGCCGAGTCCGCCACTACTTGCTCAAAACCTCCTCATAATACAAACCCTCATATCCATAGTACTTCATTTTAGCCGCCCAATCCCAAAGGTTGTACACGTTCTTTTAGACCACTGGTGGACGCCGTGAAACACATTCAGTACTTAGTGCCACAACAATGCGGAATATTGTTTCACTATCACAACAATAAAGCCCAGACAGTCACTCTCATCATCCGTAGACAATGCCCGGTCATTACTAGTTAGCCTGACCAGTGAAGATCTCAATATAGAAACTACAAGCTCATGGCTAGGTGTTGAGGAATACTGCGGGCATTAATTCTCTATGCGAGAGCAGCTGAGGAGGGATCTTAAGAAGCACATTTGTGGAAGATGAAGACAAAGTGATAGTTATAGCGTTAGTAACGATCTCGCTTCAATAATGTCGAAGAAATAACAGCCAAATGGGGTCAACTAGGCAAAAGGAATTCACAGGAAATATGGCGGAGTCTTTATTTGAGGTATCAACTAGAAGAAAAACGGTGTGGCAATGATACCCAGGCATTCAGTAGCAATCCGGTGTCGGTGATGTCGAAAGTCATACAAGCAATACAAGAAGTAGTATCACGAAATGTTTCCACTAATTTCACGTGGGTTACCGTTTGTGCGCAGATGTTGGAAACATTTAACTATAATCAGCTTTTTAGTCCAAATGAGAGTCCTGATACTAATTAATGTTCTTGACGCGAGCAGTCTCCCAGTATATATGATATATCGATATATAATAAATATAATGGTACATATTTATTGTATAATTGATCATCACTTTGATATATACTCTTCATCCCCTGCCAAATCCTAGGGACGGAACTTGAATCCATATGCACAGACGCCTCCTGTCGGACATTATCTCATCAGTTCTATTATCACACATCATTAATATTATCCAAAAGACTCCCTCCCTCGCGATAACGCCTTCCGCCAATTCCTATCAAAATCACCCAAACCCAGTCATTCATGATAAAGCCAATGATCTTACATAACGATTGCCACAATTCTTCCTCCTAACCGTTTCTATATATTCAAATTTATGTTGTAATCTATTTCATCATCATTATGGTCCCGAAATATTTCGCCACAGAAATCCCCGCCTGTCAATATCCCACTCACAACTCCGCCCCCAGAACGTCATGTCCGCCTGTAAGCTGCAAAGCACACAAACCCCAGCAATAAAAAATTTTAAAAAACCAATGTTCATGTCTTCTCAGACACACATACACACGATTCTAGGCCTGCACAATCAGTCTCCAAACACCACTCCAAATTTTATAATTCCATAGTAACCCCCTTTCCCTGCATTAATCAATCCACAATCCATCCAAATACAACCTCATTCATCCCACAGAGCCTCCAGCCCTTATTTGGGCCTCAAACCACTAACCCTTGTCACTGACCTAAACTCTATCCAAATACATGTAGCTATCGTGAAGAATAAAGATTTAAACCTCGTGGGTTCTCTGGATTAGTGAATATTTCAGGTGCTCAAGAAACCTGTGTAGACAGCGAGTTTGCCGAATAAGGTATGATCAGCACCTCACGGGATATGAGTTGCGGGTTGACTAGGATTTGCCGGCGTGGCTGGTGTTTTATTTATGGTTCTACTATGTAAGCTTGAAATATCCGTATAAGCCGTACCGCATACCGGAGAGATTTGCGTTGTTAATTCAACCTGACATCGCATGTGTTCATAAACACACAAACCCAATATCATGATGAGCATATCACATCCCTGAGACCCACGTTGACATTCACTTTTATTCCCAAGAGTCTCTCGTCAATGTACAACGGCCGCAATGCACGCCCCACTGGCCTGCATGCATACGAAGCCCATTGCCTGCCGCCAAAAGACAAGGATTGCGCAGAAGCTCCTAGCCGTCTTCCCTGTTTCCCCAAGGAGGAATCACCGAACTGAGCAGTCCGAAGCGGGTTTTGTGTGGCTTTGTCTTTGCTATTGGCGAGAGGGAAAGGTGGAGTTGCATTGTGGGATTGTTGGGTTTTCTTGTCATTTGTTGTGGATAGTTTGTGATAGAGGGAGTGAGTAGTTTAATGAGAGCGGCCGAGACGGTTGGATTATGACGAGGCAAACGCACTACGGTGGGGACGGGATAGACTTAGCCCCAGTTAAAGTCTGGGGAAGTCACAATGCTAATTCATTCAGGGTTCAGCGGCATTTACCTTTATACGTCATGACGTGATATCACAAAAGATTATCGGATATCTCCAGGGTTTATCGATATAAAATAACACTGAACCAACAACCCTATAAATTAAACCAGGAAAACCTCCCACTTGCGGCTCTTCGCCTCCATGCCAACGGAACCTCCCATCGCCATCCTCCTTCCTCACTACCATCTCCCTCAGCCCTCCACCACGCAATCTCCTCCTTGTCCGTGCCATTTGCCTCCCGGCTAAATGCAAAAACCGCACCTGAGATACTTGAAAACATTTCTTCTACACTGGATAAATAGCCAGATATGCTCAGAGCCCCTGGACTCTCGTTGCGCAAGATCCCTCTGTAATTTATGTGAGGATTATTGGCTTGGGTGGATCTAGGTGACTGCTGCACATAATTGGTGAAAAGGTACCGGAAAGTACGACAGTGATTGATCCATTTGGTGTCGGAGGGGCGGGTTGTCGGTCACATCACAGTGTTAGGATTCAGGGGGCGAGTTAGTTGAAAAGGAGACTTGTGTTATGTGTTGTTATTTGAGAATGTTTAACGTGATGAGTGAAATTCTGATTAGTGAGATAGAGAGGAGATTGAGAGTATAGATTATCCCAGTAGTGATATTTATAAAACGGTGTGAAGATGATTGAATTAAAGGGAATAAATAATGTGAGAATATTACTTGAGTAACTTCATGAATATCTTATAGCATCGTGATGCTGCTAACTTCTCGTCTGCAATTCCGGTTCTACTATCATACTGCTTCATGATATCCTCACCTCCCACGTAAAAATCACATAATCAGCGCCTATCCATCTGCACTACCACAACTTATGCACTAGAACCTCAAACATCACACAGCCTTGCAGTCTCTCATAAATCCCCCAACTGAAAAAGACGGTGAAGACCCATCTTCTTGGCATCGTCCCCAAACCTCCCTCATCATCGCTCCTCTAATATACCGAGCCTCCTCATAAAATCTCTACGCTCAGGATCAATACATCTGATACCTCATCTCCCTCCCCCCATAGAGCGGGCCGGTCACCTCCGTATTTCTCTCGCTCAAGCGGCATTGGCCTTTGCTTCTAGATCACCGACATGGCACCACAAATGATACTACTGTCTCCCCTCAACTTACTATTATCCGTCCATATCCCCCTGTGCTCGGCAAGCCACTGGCCATTGTAACAATCACAACCTCCATACCATCGACATACACTACAACCAACGGCCAATAAAGACACTTGTCACCTAAATCACACCACCACTCATCCTGAGTCCACCCAGTGTCTCCCCCTTCATCCTAAATGACCCCATTCAGGACACTCAGCTTCAATCGCACAACTATCTCGCTCATGGTTCCTTAACTGGGCGACCAATGCGCCCCACATCGATTGAGTGTCAAAGGCCAAGCCTGTCGATCCCCGTGGAACATCCCTGTTCCCCCAGATCATCCCCAGTTTGACCTCATACAACCTTTCCTCATAAGAGATCTCATAATAGGCAATATATAGAAGGAGCCCAATACTTAAATGACCAGGTCTAAGTAGCTCTTTTCGAGTCAAGACCCATAATTTTCGCTGATGGAAGTCAAAAGCGAAAAGGTGGATAGATTAGGATGTATCGGAACATAGCTGTGACTCCCAAGCTAGTTCCCTAATTTATTGAAGTCCTCAGTAGCGAAATAGGCCCAAGATTGAGGGAAAAGGGGTACCAACAGGATTACTGACTGTGGCGAAAAATGGTTAGTGAATGGCTTGAAGGGTGCAGTTACTAATGAGATTCTTATTTAGGCAACTTGCACAAGAATAGTTCATCCGTGGTGGATGTCGAAATCCTCTAGATTCTATTGGAGCTCAACTAACGCTGTTTAACCTTAGTTGACATTGAGCCTAAATTTTTCTCATGAATAGCGGGCCAACGTCGTATCAACACACTATTGACATCTCAAATCACAGGGCTATTGACTCAGATGGCGAAAAACAGCAGATATCGGAGCATATATATCGTCAGATATCTGTTTTTGTCGGGCACGCAAGCGGTTAGGCCCTCACAAGTTGTGCATGGCCTTTATTCTTCGTCTCACTTGCGAAACGTGCTCGAGTTTCCATGTCTTGACTCTGTGTAATATGCATGTCTAAGTAATTTAGAAACATGCGGATGTCATGGCTATCATGTCAGTGCTTTGCATACTTTAAGTATAATTCGAAGCCTAACATCTCCTTAAAGAACTATATTTTTAAGGTAGGAGAAACATATAATCGCAATATCTTATACATCTCCAACGTGATCTCGGTCAGATCAACCAGTCAACCCCCCAGTTCCATTTCCTTATATTTCCCCATATTTACCATTTATCCCTCCCTATCGAGCGAAACCTTGCTACTGTGACCATGTCCATGATATTCACTGTGCCGCCCATTGAACTTTCTCAAATTATAACCCAGGCCGGTTCATCTCCCACAATAAAATAATCAACCCTCCATCCCATTCACCTCACCAGATCCTCCAACACCCAACCAGCCCACCCGACGACCCCAGCGTCCCATTTTCTCCGCCTCATCCCGTCTTGTAGCCATCCACATGAGCACTCGAGCAATCAAATAGATCCGTCCCCCACCACATCTCCTCTTGTCTGACTACGAGCCAAAGATCCTAAAAAAAAACTATCCCACATCACACGGCTCGTCGCCAGCTTAGTCACTACCACCACTATACGACTCGCCAAACTTTTGATTGAAACATCACCCGACAATCGCTATCCTGCCACTACCCTACTTGTGTCCCCTCGGAGTTTTTATGGCGGATATCAATGTGGCTAAAGGATAGTAGAGTACATTTTATACATGGCAATTGCGCGTGACTGGATACTAGACAGCACGGAACGGCCGGTTACTGCCTTGGGGATGGCCTTATCAGAAGAAAAGTTAGAACAGTTCGCAATGATCTCGGATTTTTTTCAATAACTCAATTCCTAAACTCAAGAAATGTCTCAATCGCATGTGCTATTTCCAGAAAATGTATCTCAGACCATTTGTCTAACTTACCACGAATGCTCAGATATCCCTATCACACCTAAATCCCAATATCACGACACACTAATGTGTCTCCCTCTTCTCTCCAGTGGTGGAATTGGCCAATCAGATACTCATTTGTCCATGTTGTAGCTTTTATCTGCAAATATAACTACTCCAACTTGGTCGCGCAAATGTGGCGTTCTTTCTCGGAATGTTACAAATAGCCAATGGCTCTGGCCGACTTCGGGTTCCTCAAAGCTGAGATCTTAATTTTCAGGCGCCCCGGTACTTTTGGACCTTCTATCGAGAAAGTCGTAAACAATAGTGCATCAACTTCTACCGCGAAGATGTCATCGGAGAATCTAGGAGGGTCTTCATATCCCCAGTAACCAATAAACTTTGTCATATCAGTATATCGGAAGTGGTGATGGACCCTTTCGTTGGCAGCCCATTGGCGCTAGAGAAATTTGTCTTTCGGTAATGCATCTTGCGAGAATCAAGACGTCATGATAGAAGCGGCTAGGGAATTCTCTAGATGGGATGGTTGGTTGGGAGTTGGTGATGATAAACCCATGTAACCCAGAGGTTGGCTATGAGCTGTATAGCCGGGATCACAAAATATCTTTCATGAAAATAGTCAAGGTTTTCTCATTTTTCGTCACATCTATATAACCCTACTGTTTATATACTTCTTTTCTACAGAACAATAAGTTAAGTAATCCATGATAATTTCTTTTTCTGGACTGAATGGAATCTTGTTTTCTAAGAAATACAATCTCATAATCGACAGCAAGCCCAATACATCCTGCATATGCACTCCATCACCCCTAAACATAGAATTACCATAGCCACTAAACCATGATGCATCTTATTGCAGGCTAGCCGAACTTTATGCTAAGAGATTCGACAACCATTGATGTATCAGTCAATCAAGCGCTGTCATAGTAACCTCTAATTGTCTAGACACTTTATTGACCTGCATTATTGCCCACGATCCCTTTGCCTTGTAAAAATATGACTGAAAGTGGGAATATTAAGTCCACGACAGCATCCCAATATATTCTGACAAATCCTAATCCACACTATATGTAGCCTCAACTACTCTGAACTACCGCCACCGCTGTATTCTAGATCTCTCTTTCACAGTTCACACCGAAAAAACAGACACATTATCTATCTAATGGCTCCTCACACCCTCATCAGCGGCAAAAGGTCACTTAATGAGCGACCCTCCACGAGTCCCAGTCAGACAAGATAACATAATTCACCAACAAATGACCACTTGCGATCAATCTTGTCTCCAGCAACACTCGCTTGTCGCCCCCTGTTCGTATCCGTCGATATTACTGTGTGTACCGTGAAATGAATCTTACCTGCGCAGTGCAAGACTATGATATTTGAGGGTTATTGTTTTACAGGAGGGCAAGAGAGGACAAGAAGGAGACAAGGAATGGCTTAGTCTAAGCACTTTAGCTGTTTTTACGACTTCGGAGTACGCGGTGAGGTAATGAAGAAAGAATTACTGATTCATTCATGGGTAACTTGGAAATAATGAAGGTCATTGTGCTTTGATATCTGGTCAATGTGGTGTCTCGCTGCCTGGAAATCACAGGGTTTGGTAATGAGAGAAGGTTGGTTTGCTACGCTCAGGTTTTTACTAGTGCCTAGTATTTATAAAACACCAGCAGCAGAGTGAACATGATCTCCCCAATCGTGTATCTGGGGATCCGCGCACTGACGTTTCTGTTGACGAAATCTGGGGATAAAACAAATTTCTCAGGGCTATGTTTACGACTGACTACGTTGATGACTCGAGAGTACGGACCGGTCAGGCGGATACTTTAATATTCAAAAACAACCCTTGAAAACCTAAGCTCTAATTAGTTCCTAGCTGATTTATTCAACCAAGACCTTCCTCGCAACTTCTAATGATCACCGTAATCTAGATTCTCGGCCACTTCCATCGTGGCGAGGGCCAGAAGCTGCCATCTTCCTAGTATCGGGAGCTAGTGGTCATCCTGCTAGTTTAGCTGCATTATAATGGGATTCTAAATGTAATTGATCCATATAGCCCCATCACGGAGCCTCTCTAAACAGGTCTTTTCTTCAATCTAGATGTGAATATCCCTCATAGGGATGCTTCCTACTGTCCAATTCAGTCTTCACCATCACCAACAATACCCCTAAAGAACTAGTCGTGAGTCGGTCAAACCTTGATACTCATCTGAAAACCTCACACATATCCCATCCTTCTACACATGCGGGGCGGTCTTCATCTTCTTGTCTCCTACTTAGGGCAACGGAATCCGCATCTCGGCACCCCAGATTTTGTTTGCATCTACCCACATAGACGAAACAATGGGGTCACCAAGTTAAAGGGATCGGCAATCTTCCCTTCCACATTAGATCTATCTCTCTCTCCTTCCGACTAGTCCACTCGGGCCGCCCTCTACAATCTCGCATATCTACCTAGAAGACATCAAATTCTTATCGGTGGTGTTGCTTTCCGCAGATAGATTTGTACGGAGAGTAGAAATCATTATGTGACTCGTGAAAAGCCTCTCAAGACCAACCAACCTGGGCTCTGCACACGCCCTCCATGGACAGATGAGTTCGTGATGATTCGTTTGGGGAGAAGATGAATAACTAAAGGGCTATTATGGGCGGTGGTGAGACGCTGAGATTTGAAGATAGTGGACGGTGGTCTTGATAATAAAGAGGGGTTGATTTGCGATGTGGAGAGATATTATAATGATCTTAGCCTGAGATATGTATTGCAGTGATTCACATTTGACGTCTGCTATACTCGACGCTGTATAAAAGTTTCTATAAGTCCTAGAATTAAGCTTCCCCATTTAATTCTGCCCTAGAATAGACCGAGAATCCTTTAAATCCGTGATTTTATTCATTCTATAATAATATATTGGACCCCTACTTTCGCATTCCCAACATCTTTTTCCCTCAACTTTTTGATAGCTGGAGTTGAACGCAACACTGCCAGCAGCTGAGACCAAGACTCCCTAGATTTCTCGCCGTAGCGCTTGAACCGGGAATATCGTCAATCTAAGTTTGAGGCACAGAAACACTAAGGAATAAGAGCAGCCTTTGTTTCTTCTCTCGCAATCTTGTTTCGTTCTGTGCTCACTCGAGAACTTAGTGACTTGGGCGTACGAGCTCCTAGAGAAAAAAATATAGGCTACAATTAAATATTCATATGGAGATGGAGAGAACACGCTCAGATAAAGTTGGCGCAGTTCTTGGGGATTATGGTCTGGGAGTTCCAAGGCATTGAAGCGACCCGTTGTTATTAATGATCGTAGACGTGTTTGATAAATTTATGAGGAGTCGAATTAAGGTATTTGAACCTGATGACCGCCCAGAATTGTTTGCGAGCACCTTGATAGTTTTTGGTTTCCATCATCACGAACTTGCGCCGCGGCGCCATAATATTTCATAACCAACTGTCCTTATCTTGGTTCTTATCTTGATATCCTCACCCGCCTGTGAATTATCAGCTCATTGCGTACCGTGTACTGCCGAAATTTGTCTGTCTCTTGTTTTTCTTTTGTTTGCTTGTAATATCATCTTTTCGTCATAGTTCCTCAGTACATTCTTCCCGCTCTCGCTTATTCTGTCTTCGTCTTTATTCGCTTCTATTTTCTCTTCAGTGGATTTTCTGGTGGCCGACAATCACTGCTCGCTTGGCACTGTCCAACACCATTGACATTCCCGCCAGCTCACAAAATCGACTCTCTGCGAGTCTACAATCCTGAACCTAGGCCAAACTAACCCTGGACTGAGTCTGCTTTCGGCCCTGGCATCCCGTCTCTCAAGCGCTGCATCCTATCGTCTTTAACTTCTGAATTCCTGGTCTCTAGTGCGAATCCCCCATATACCTACATATGTAAGTTACTTTCATCTTCTTTACCACACAAGCACGCCACCGTATTCTTGAGTGCATGTTGCGGGCCTATGCGAACCGTAGTTTGCAGCAGAATATTGCCCATTTTCTAGAGGTGCTGGCACAGCCCATCAGGTTAGCCACCCGCGACCTAGACAGAAACTCAAGCGGCAAAATTCGCTGCAAGTCCTGCGCCAGGCGCCGTCATCAGGGCGGGAATATCGACATCAATCGAGCATGTCTTAGAGATTTCCCGTAAGCGTGATACAGCGACACTCCCGTTCAAAAACACAGAAATACGGACACTGTTCCGAGTTGGAGTCCAAGCAGAATCCACTTCCCTGAGCACGAAAAGAAACCCCACAGATAATCGTCGGCTTCCTATCTCGTCACCATACCATTGTTGCGTCGCCATTACTGTACTAGTTCCTCCACCTGGACTGGCCTTTTCATTCCATTCCTTTGGTGTCCTGAGAGCGCCAGCTTGTTGCACATTGTTTGCAGCCAGTACGTGATTCTTGTGCACATCTTACATGCCGTCTCCCCAAAGTACCCTTTGTTGCCCGCCCATCCCGTATCTTGTCCCCCATATCGCTCTGTCGCTGGCTGTGTTTCCTGCAGAGCAAAATTCCATCGTATCTGGTTATCTAGCTTTCGTTAGTAGTAGTGCTACAAAAAACTAGCAGATCTAAACAATCGCTCCATCCTAGGCTCACCCCTAACCCCACGCTAGTTTGTTCTCCATCCATGCATACCCTCCTCCCACCATATCAGATAACTGGCTACGTTCACCTACGTCTTTTCACGCCCCCGCCCAGATATAAGTGCTCTTTGTATTCTGGTGTGCACCCGACATTTCCTTTTCTGCTTTTGCTCTCGACCACCATCGCGACGACTCGACAGTCGCTACCCCCCCATAATTTAACACATCACGAACCTCACCTCACACTTCCCGCCCATTCTCCGCCTGTCCAATGATCATCACCGAGCTCATCTCTCGCCAAACTATTTGCATACCCTCACCCGTTGCCTACTACGCCTCGCACCCCGGTGGCAAGCTAGTTTGCTAATCAATTCGCCTCCCCATCGCCAGTCGACTCCTCCGGGTGTCATATTTCAGAATCTTTTCATTTGAGCATTTTTGTCTGCTCTCAAGGACTCCATCTTGCCTCTTATTTTTCTTTTCTTTTTCATTATCCTTTGAGATTCTTCAGGATCCATTTTTGTCTTTTGCCATTGTTTTCTCGCCATTGTTTTCTCGCACTTGCTTTCTTCGTCTTTCTCAACATCTTTTTCTCAGTAACTTCCTTGCTTGTTTGCTTTGTTCTTGTTGCATCTCCCTCGAACCATCCAACAGTTTGAAAAACATACGTTTTCGTGTTCAGAATAATCGCCAAGCCGAGTTCACAAGTCTAACAGAGAAACTGGATTTGGAAAAAAGAGCTGGAATAGTTTATAAGAATATTTACTGTTTGTTTCAAAAAAAAACAAAAACTTTTCAGTTCCGACACTTCAAATTCTGTCTTTTCTACTCGACATTCGCTGCCGTGCCTCGACCTTTTTTTCCTCTTTTCCAAAAGCTTACCTCCGCCGAGTCCGTCCTATATTCTTGGCAATTGCTTGCGCCTTTTGGTCAAACAGGGAAACTTTTGCACCTCCGCCAACCAATTCCAGGTGCCTTCCTTTTATATTTATTTACCCTGAAGCGCTCTTTTTTTCTACCTTCAATTATCCTCGAGTCCTCCATCCGTTCCGTCAAGTAGCAGTCGCTGACTGCCGCATTCATTGGCTCTTCTTTCATTCCCGTCGTTGCAGACTAAAGCCTGGCTGCTGAAATATTGCCCAGGTCTCTTGCCAAAAAGGAATCATTGCAGCATCAACCCCCTCCTTCCTCCTGTCCACCCGTCTTGCTGTGTCTCCTGTCGATTTATTTGGAGCCACAAAATTTTATTGTTGTTTTACCGTTGATTAACATCGCAACCATTAAGCAACCACGGTTCATTTTCTTTACTAGTTAATACGGCACTCCTCAGCAGCGGCATCCCGCTACTTGACGCAAGTCGGCCTGAAGTGAGATTTCAGTAACTGCCCAATTCGAACCTAACCAATCCGCCCACACACGGACCAACGTGATCCATCATAACCGACAACATCGACAAGAGTAACTGCTCCAATCATCAGTTTGCATTTCAATTTTTTTTGGTAAGAACTTCCGATCCAATTTTCTTTTTCTACAAGCAGCGTAGGTGACTGCTAGTTTTGAGCCCTCTAGCCTTGCCCCTCACTCCCGAGCAAAAAGTGAAGCTTCAACTCAAAATCATCATCGTCACTTCCACAACTTCACTAAGCATCACCAGTGGTGTCGATCATCAAGCGGAAGGTCTTTTCATAGACTATACCTCTACAAACCAGTGCAGCATTTCTATTTAGTTATTTT
This sequence comes from Meredithiella fracta, assembly GCA_023677585.1. Classification (NCBI taxonomy): domain Eukaryota; kingdom Fungi; phylum Ascomycota; class Sordariomycetes; order Microascales; family Ceratocystidaceae; genus Meredithiella; species Meredithiella fracta. Next base: position 297,951 of record JAGXCV010000001.1, on the reverse strand, counting down.
GGTTTTTGATTTGTATTGTTTTGTTCCGTGATAATCGTATTATTCCTGCCCTACGCATCGTATCTTGTACATTTATCCATCTTCCAGCATATTGTTTCAGCATCGCCACATCCATTCATATACTACCCTCCATCTGTTCTGATCCGGCCCGAAATTTCTGTCTAGTCCCTCAGGTTCATAATCTGTTGGCCTGCAGAGTCATAGCCTTGTGCATATCTGCCCACTTATACCCAACTCACAACAACCACTTCTACCCGTCTCCGCCGCCTATTTCCCTTTTCATCGCCGTGCTGCTCCTGATTGTGTCCCTTCTGTCTTACTGTTCGCCGTCCGTATAAGCCTCAGGGTGTGTACTTGAAATCTTGTGCCTTCACCAAGCTCACATGTGCTCGCCCCGCTTGGTTATCTTCGCTTCTGTTTGACTCGATCATCTCTGGTTTTCGTTGCTTGCTTGCATTCCCATCATTGTTCCTTTCCCGCACTCCATTCATCGTCAGGCTCTGTGTCTCGCTTGGTCATTCTCTCGCATATTGAACGCCCTGCATCAATCATATACGATATCCATGACCCAAGCGGCCTAACACGTCACCTTGCTGTTCGGTTGCGCTCACTTTCTCCATACTCGACCAAGTCTAACCAGTTCTAACCACTAACAGATTCCATCATCTTATTCTAAACAGCCGATTATTTCCGTGGCCCTCATCATCTTTGACTTGCTCTTCTTGGCTACACGCCCCAGTCTAACTCTTACTCCCTATACCCATGCCTATGCACATTACTGTGGATAGCACCGCTGCCTTCCCACGATTTTCTAATCTTTAAAATTCTTTTTGTTTCTCCTTTCCTTGCCCACTTACAATTCCGTTCCGTCGCAGCTCGCTCGGACTATAGGCAGTCTTCGTCGCAATGCCGTACACCCCGCCTTCCCACTCGCCAGCTGCGTCCCCAGTGGCCAGCCGCCGGTCGTCTTACAGTTCCTCTGGTAGTCTGCCCCGCTCAGCCTCTTATCTTAGGAAGCATAGAAGATCTCCGTCGGCCACCATTGCTTCGGATACTTCAATCGAGGCTTCCCCCACTTCTGATAAGCTCACCTCTTCTACTTCTACTTCACCTTCATTGATCAAGACTGTCTCCAATAACAGTGGCTCCTTGTCTTCATCGCCTTCCACTTTCTTTTCCTCTATCAACAACGACAAGCAGCAACTGTCAACATCATCGTCATCACCTTTGACCATGGCTACTGCCACCATGACCATGGCTCCGGCCCCTCTCATGGGACCCATCACCTTGTCTATCCCTTCTAGTGTGCGCCAGTCTCCTCCCACCGTCTCCTCTGCCCACTCGATGCCTGCTGGCGCCGTCCTGTCACCACCTGAGTCGGCGTCGGACAGTGATGAGTCGGATGGTTTGATGATCAGGGGACGTGAACGCCAGAGCTTAAAGGACTTGAGGGATAACATCCGTCAGACTACTATGGAAGTTTCACCCCACATCATCGCCGCCAACCCTTCGCCCACCAAGGTTGAGGGGCCCAGCTTTGTGCTCTCTCACAGACGAGGCAACATGATTCCGGGCGCCTCTACCCCGCGCTCTTCTGACAACGCCATTGACAACGTCGATGATGAAACTGACAGCGAGATCTACAAGCCTAAGATGGTTCGTAAGAAGTCTGGTGAACTGGTGCGTCCTGCGCTCCGTGCCTCTTCTAGATCTCGCCGGGCCAACTCGGCGCCTGGAACTCCCATATCTTTTAAAGCTGTTCACTTTGATTCTCAGCTTGAGCACATCCGCCACTTTGCCCACCAGGACAGACCCGCTGCTGTCAGTGCCGGAACTTCGCCTAATGAGGCGTACGAGAGCGAGAGCGAGTTCCCCTTCTATGACAACAAGCACACTTCCGAGTCTCCTTTCTCATGGGAGATGATTACCACCAACTTCCCGGCTCTGTCGCCTTACCGTAAGGCCCAGCCTATTTGTCTGGAGAAGGTTTGGCTGTCTCTGGATCAGAAGATGCTGGTAGGCTCGGTTGCTGTTGCGAACCTGTCGTTTCAGAAGTTGGTTGTCTGCCGCTTCACTTTTGACTACTGGAAGACAACCTCGGAAGTAGTTGCTGACTACGACTCTACTTTTGCTCAGACGATCCACCCCACTGGCACCGATCGCTTCAACTTTGCTATTCGCCTGTCTGATACCGCCGAGCTTGAGAATAAGACCATGTACTTCTGTGTGCGCTACAACGTTGATGGGCGCGAGTTCTGGGATAACAACCAGAATTTGAACTTCCAAGTCGGTTTCACCAAGAAGTATCAGAGACCTGCGGCTAAGAGCAGCCAGCCCAAGGGCAAGCCCGTGCAGGCATTCTCTTCTCAGTCCGCTGGTTCTAGCAATGGACTTCCTCGCTCCCGCCGCACCACTGGCTCAACTAACCCCTCGCCCCCTCGCTCCCACCATCGCTCCAAGTCGATGCCTGCTGGCTTGGGTATTGATGACGCTACTACTAAAAAGGCTGATACTTCCACCAAAAAGGATGGTTCTCTCACTATGTCTACCAAAATCAACCCTTTGAGCCTCTTGGACGACGAACCGATCACCTTGCGCCTGAAGTCCAAGCGGAACCCTTCGCCTGAGCACCAGAACAACGCCACTAGCAGCAACCTGGCCTTCTCTAACCGCTACGATTTTAGTGCGTCGCTGAGTGCAGCGCGCAGCGAGCCTAACCAGAAGCCTAAGCCCAAGTCGCGCCCTGTCAAGAAAGAGATTGTTTTTTCTCCTGCTCCTGTCACTATTCCCACAACTCCTATCGTCCGCGCGCCGGTTCCCGGCACTTCGAACACTGGTACGGGCTCCTCCGCCTTCCAAAACTCTTCATATGAGGAGATCCTCAACAAGTACTGCTTCGTAAGTATATGAATTTTACTGTGTGCTCATACACATTATTGCCGTCCCTCGCACGCCCTCATCTGTATATACACGCCTATTCTTTCCACCTCTGGTACTAACATTTGTCTGGATTCGCAGTTCGGCTCGAAGCCCGCAGGCCCCGTCCTTGACCACAAGTCCCCTAACCACTCTTCTCCCCCCGTCGCCCACACCTACTTCGCTGCCTCCCAGTCCCACGCTTCCCCCAAGAACAAAGGCTACCATTCGTCCTTTGGGGCCGCTTCGACTGACTACAGCGCCAAGCCGTACTTCCCTCAGAATTCCGGCGCCTCCCAGCACCATAATCTGAGCTATGGCGCTCCTATCAGTGCTCCAGTCACTCCTGGTGCAGTTCCTCTGCACGAGGCCTCTTTCTCTCTTATGGGGTACCCCCCTAAGCGTCCTCAGAGCCTTCACCAGCAGTTTGCAGGGGCTGATCTGCCCGGTCTGGTTCCTACGGATGGGTCGGTGACTCCTTCTACTCCTGGGTCTAGCAATAGCTCTTCTCCCACGATCGCGATGGCATCACATAGCTCTCCGTTGTCTCCGCCTGTCATTCCCACTGGGATGTCGGGTCTTCCGGGCAAGTCGCTGAAACAGTACGAGTTTACCACGGGTTCGATTCATGAGCATCTTCACGCGAGTGCTACTGCTATTACCAGCTAAGTCACTCGTGAATATGGTGTAGTGGTTTAGGTGATGGACAGATGCTTTCCTTTCTCTTTTTTCTTTACTTTTCTTGATACTTCTTCTTTTCTTAGGTGGAAGCCTTCATTGGCCCCTCTACCTATTTTCTTTTGATAATATTTTTTTTTAGTTGTATGCTGGCCAAGCATATTCTAGTATCACCGAGTCTAGGCAGGCCTGCTCCTTTCTCCTCTTTTTTACTGCGCCCTTCTGGTCTCACTTCGAGTAACGGAAGGTATCCTTGACATTCGGAACTCGGATGTCTTAAGATTGACCTCAATGCCATATAGGCTTTGGTTGTTACCCAAGACTGGCACTCATTATCTACTTCCCTCATACATTGGGGAAAGAATCCTTTTTCTATTCTTGATCGTCTGCGGGGCTTTCATTATGATGATGGCTACTACAGACTTCTTTCTTTTCCCTGCGCACTACTTAGTCTCTGACTCGGTACTACAATACAGGAGTGTACGATGATTATTTCATACTTGTTTTTATTGATTTTTATAAACCATAAAGTGCGACGACCATATTCCGTTGCCACTCTCGGGCCTATCTACTACATATAGCCTGAACCCATCCAGAGGATAACGATCATTTCCTCTCCCAACAACCTTTTCCTATTACTATTTGGCCGTTTACCTTTCTCTTTCTTTGTTCTTGTTACACTATTACCTAGTTCTTGCTGCTTTTTGTCTTTGCTTATTTATTAGCGGGTTTTGTTCTGGTTAAAAGTTTGCTTTTCAGCGTTGCTTTATTGCAGGTTTTCTATCTTCTAGTTTGCGGGATTTGCTTGTCTGGTGTTGAGATTTCTTAGTATTTGAATTGGTTTTATTTCTATATGTGCTATATTTCGAGTATTCTCAATTGTGTCTACATTATTACCTGGCCTCAACATCTTTATATAATCATTTCTACTGTGTATCAATATGTTTTCTATTTCCTATGTATCACTCTTTCATCGGCTGCGCTGACTATCGTATTTACTATGGGGTATTTTTACTATTATAAGATACAATCATGTTTTCTATGCTTGTTATCGTGAAGTCTTTCTGCATATTCGCATCTTTCCCTGTTAAACACTGCATATGCCAATACCACCCTCCTCCATCCTCAACTCCCCCAATCAATCATCTTACCCCCCGGATCATCGATTTTCCACTCCGTCTAACTTTTCTAGTCAATCATCAGACTCTTCAGCACTGGCTACGTCCTTCCTATGACCGTCATAAGAGCCACCGTTACGTTAGGTGCATCAAGGGCATGTGTAGTTATTGCGATCAGGTGGGGCTCTGTCAGGTTGCAAGATATTTGGATGTTGGGAGGAGGGGTTGTGGGAATGTGACCCTGCGGCTGCATTTGGGCATTTTCAAATGGGGAATTTAGAGGTTAGTAATGAGGTGGATTTAATGAGGGGTTTTCCTATTTAAGTTCAATTTGGCTTTAAGTGGAGGATTTCTGGATCGGAATAGATAGTGGACTTGGGGTGTGATAGACGGAAGCTCAAGTTTATGGTGATGGGCATATCGACCGACAGTAAGTAAGCCGTAATTATTGATATATTGGGTATTCATTACTAACTATAAGCAATAATCAACCTCGTTTACCAATTAGCCTGCATTGAAATCCCGGAATGTGATCGATATATCGTCACATCTTCTAGAATGTCCCATGGTCCCAAGATCTCCATCACTGTCATATTACCACGACTATCTCACTTGAAACTTCATTCACTTGCGTCCAACAGGATGGCAAATACCATAGCTTGTTGCCCCTCCCTCCTTCGGACTATGATCCTCCGCGGCTACCTCCATCCCTCCAAGCCTATCAGCCACCCCTCGACACCCCCCATCGACTCCCTGACCCTCACCACTGAATCCCAATCAACCCTGTCAATTTTCTTGGAGAAGGGACCTGGCCAACGGAGATCGCTTGTTGCCATCTCCAACTTTTGCTGGCGATGTTACCGTTTGGATGCATATAATGCTGCTGGGACAGCTGGCGTCCCAATATTGGTTGGTTGGGATGTATGGTGAGTTGGCCGTACATATTGCCGGTGGTGTCGAGGGATGTTGTAACGGACTAAAGGGAGTTATTGACACGCCGGGTTGGAAAATGGAGGGTGGGAAAATAGCGGGTGAGTTTGGGGTGGTGAGGTTGGGGTATGGTGACACAAGGTGGCCGGGCAAGGGGTTCTTGGGCTGTGTAAAGAGATTACTTTCCAACAACCAATGGCAAGATGGCCGAGCGGTCTAAGGCGCTGTGTTCAGGCTTCTGCTAGAAGCTTCGCAGTGGAGAAATCCGCGCGAGTTCGAATCTCGTTCTTGTCAGTACCTCTTTTTGATAATGTTAGATCCTACGATATTTTCACAACATTATTTGATTTCTTTTGGCCTTTGTACAGGGATCAATTTGCCCACAGATATTCGTTGTGACATTAGCCGTTGTTTTAATTTTTGACATGCGTTTGTGTAATTATGAATAACGAGCATATATTTTGTATTTACTAGTATAAGCTGATATCATATTCATATCTGTGTAACTTAAGCCTTGCCCATAGAGTCTCTCAGCACTGCAAAGGCGTCTTCGACCGTTCCCAGATATCTCTTCTCGGAAATCTCCCAGTTGATAACAGCCCAGATGTTCTGTAGATAAGCAGCCTTACCATTAAGATACTATTCCACTTGTTAGCATCACAACCTTCCATATACTGACAGTTGTCTCTCAAATCCAAATTTACCTGAAGATAGTAAGCATGCTCCCACATATCGATCCCAAACACCGGTACCTCACCACTCATAACCGGATCCTGATCCTTCGTTGTGACAATCCGTAATCCCCCGTTCCCCTCTTTAACCAACCACCCCCACCCACTTCCCTGGATCTCTAACAACGTCTTCGCAAACGCCGCTTTGAACTCCTCTACGTCTCCCCACGTCTCCGTGATCTTCTTCACCAGCTCGGGGGCCGCGGACACCTGGGTGGCAGGAGACCCCGTCGGGGCGAGGTTTTCCCAGAAGAGCGAGTGGTTGATATGGCCGCCGCCGTTGAATTTGATGGCAGCGAGGAGGGAGATGTGGGTGGGGATGGAGGAGGTTGTCAGAGTGGATAGGGTGGTGTTGAGGTTAGTAATATAGGTTTGGTGGTGTTTGGTGTGGTGAAGGGTCATAATTTGGGAGGATATGCTAGGTTCGAGGGCCTAGGGGGAAGGTATGTTAGTATATTGTAGTGGCGATATTGGAGGGTATATCTAATGAGTCTTTCGCGCCTAGAGACACTTACATCGTAGGCGTAGGGAGGAGGAGAGAGTAAGTGGTAGCCATTTTGTCAAATTGGTTATTAGAGGTTGTAATAGTGTCGTTAGGTTTCTTTGTTTTTCGTTATTCAATAAATCGTCCTGTCCGGTAGATTGTTTCTTTCTCAACATTTGATATTTATAGAAGAACAGAAGTCACCTCCTCACCCCTCTCTACCCCGCTCAAGATATACTTGCCAACCGCATCTGCTTACAAACCATTTAGCCAACCAACCCTTCTATTTCCCCTCTCCTATCCTTTTCTACTACCCATCACTTACCTCCCCGTTCCACCTTTCCTAATCGGGTGTAAGTACACCTGTAACCCTAGAATCCACCCAACCTGCGCAAACTTGCTCATCAGGGTTCTCATGTTCTGCATCACAAACCTGTGAAAGCGCCCTAGATGCGAATTATGATTACAGAATTAGACACTAAGGTATCGAGGGAATAAAGAAGCTGCAGAATCAACTTACTTAAATAATCTTGGAGCGAGGCTGAGCAGCTGTTTGGGGGTGCGCTTGTTTGGGGTGATGGGCTGGGGATGTGAGAAGGTTAGAGAGAGATGACGGAGGGATATTGATTCGTTGCTTTATAACTGCTGATTTATATTTAAAAGGCCTTTGACCTCTTTTTGATCATCTAAAGTTGTCTATTCTACATCCTCAACTAAAACTTGACAACAATATCTGCACTACTACCCTTGGTCTCCTTCCTGCAGTCAACATTTTGTCACTTTGTTCTCACTTCTTTCTTCCATTTAAAATGTGCAGTCTTGATCTCTCCACTCGGCCTCGTGGCGGTGCTTTGGCGGCTCTCCAGCCGGCGCCTGATGCTACTTGTGGGCTCTATTGCGATCTTACTTTCCACACTCCCGGTAGCCCCACATCACCCCATGCTACTCATCTCCGTATCGAATCCGAAGCTTTGCACAACGCCAAAAGCATGCGCTTCATCATCCAGTGAGTTCACATGCTGAAAATTACCCTCAAATTGCCTTTTACATACTAAGATTTCATCTCTATAGTCGAACTGGTGAGCTCAACAGGCCTGTTAGTGAATGCGGTTGTTTGCAGGAGTTTACCATTTTCCCGGTATTTTCTGGACTCGAATCAAATACCAGTGAAGAAATCCTTAGTGCTCCAATCGAGATTGGCGTTGGCGGTGCGGGTGTTATTGGGAGACGGGTTTCACTGGTAGTCGACGGGTCGTATGTTGCGCAGGGCATCATCGGTTTCAACTTTTGAGTCCAGATTTATTTAGCAGGGTTCATGGTTTTGGGGTTTTCCTTTTCTTGGAGTTCATATTATGATATTACAAGATTAGATCCATAGGCAAATCTAGATCACCAACATTGTTATTAGCATTACTATTTGAATTGATTCATTTCTCATTGAAAAATAATTTAAGAAATTAAATAGACATGTTCATGTCGTTCTTTTAATCCATACCTTCCTCAGAGATTCTAATTATAACTTCCTTCCATTTTGTCGCAAAGGATTTACCGAATATCTCCCTGATAAGATAAACACCCATAAATTTCAACAATCTCACCAAACAACCACACCTTCATGAGCTGCTCGCCCACCTCTTGGTCCACGATATTTCTTCCCTCTTCCTTTCCCCTTTCCCCCTTCTCTTGTCATGAGAATTCTCCAATTTATACTGTTGCAAATATGTCGTCAGAGAACCCGTCTACTGAGCCTACTGCCTCTGCGGCCCCTACCGTTGCTCCTCCGGCTCCCGCTGGGAACCCCGTTACCGATGTGCCCGCTGGCTCTGCGCCTGCTGACAACAGTTATGGCCCTTCCAGTTTCAAGCCCGAGATCCCCGATTGTGGAAAGCGCCAAGGGTATGTTTACTACTTTCCCTCTCCCTCATCGCCTCTACATACACCGAAAGCCCACAACGCATCTACTACGGACACACGGCCAACATTTTCTTTGCTAACACATAGTTTCTGAACGAACCAGCCGTCACAGAAAACGTAAGGGAGACTACAAAGGGAAAGCCACCAACAAACGCTCACGCAATGATGAACCCGAAGGCGGCTGGCCCGCCCGCAAAGCCCGCGAGAATCCCTTCTCCGCCGAGGAGATCGCCGGCGAAGAGCGCAAGCCCAAGAAAAAGGTTGCCGTGTTGATCGGCTACTCGGGTACCGGATACAAGGGGATGCAGATCAACGATCAGGAGAAGACAATCGAGGGCGATTTATTCGCAGCGTTTGTCAAGGCCGGGGGTATCGCGAAGGCGAATGCGGATGATCACAAGAAGAGTTCGCTGATGCGGTGTGCCCGAACGGATAAAGGTGTACACGCGGCTGGCAATGTCATTTCCCTGAAATTGATTCAGGAGCCGAATATTGTCGAAAAGATCAACGAGCATCTTCCCCGCAAATCCGCGTCTGGGGCATCCAGCGCACCAACAACCAGTTCAACTGCTACAAGTCCTGCGATTCCCGCTGGTACGAATACCTTCTTCCTTCCTACTGCCTTCTTCCTCCCCACCCTGACTCCTATCTTGGCAAGAAGATCTGGGAGCAAGCAGAGCTCCGCGGCGTCACCGAGACAGTCACCAAGAAGCTTGCGGACGTCAAAGACTTCTGGAAAACCGTGGACGAGCAGGACATCAAGCCCATTATCGCCGGTCTGGACCCCGAGATCCGTGACCAGGTGCTTGCCCGTTTGCACGCGTCGGAAGCCTTCACTGGCGGTTTCGTCAATGGTGCTGAGGATAACGAGCCTGTGAAACGGGCCGCTAATGCTGAAACTAAGCGAGTTGCGGAGGCTAAGGCCGAGGGTGGTACTACCGATCCTGAGGTGACAGGCCCAAGGGAGCCTACGGCAGTGGATTTCGCTTTGAGAGATATCAAGCATGCTTACATTTTGGCGAAACGCCGGTACCGTGTGACGTCCACCCGGTTGGGGCAGCTTCAGGATGCTTTGAACAAGTATATTGGAACCCACAACTTCTACAACTACACCATTCGAACCGAATTCAAGGATGCGTCGGCCAAGAGACACATCAAGTCCTTTGAAGCGAACAAGGAGCCTATCATTATCGGTGACACTGAGTGGATTTCTCTCAAGGTCCACGGCCAATCGTTCATGATGCACCAAATCCGCAAAATGGTCGGCCTCGCCTCCCTCATCACCCGTTGTGGCTCCTCCCTTTCAACCATCGACCTCACCTACGAAAGCGAAAAAATGGCCATTCCCAAAGCGCCTTCTCTCGGCCTCCTCCTCGAACGCCCTGTCTTCGAAACCTACAACAATAAAGCCACCACCCAGCTTGGCCGCGATTCGCTATCATTTGACCGCTTCATGGATAAGATTCTGCCATTCAAGCATGAATTTATTTACAATCGAATTTACGAAGTGGAGGAGAGGGATAACTCGTTCCATGAGTTTTTCCAGCAGGTGGATAACTTTAAGAGTCCGTACTTTTTGTGGCTGACGGCGGGGGGGTTAGAGGCGACGAGGACGGCAGGGAGCGGTATGGATGCGAAGAGTAAGGAGGAAGCGGAGAAGTTAGAGGGGGGCGAGGATGATGAGGAGAAGGGGGATTCATAAACGGAGGATAAAACGGGGATTGCGGAATAATTGTTGAATATATCATGGAATTTTATATATTAAACTACTCTTCACTGTGAACACCTGCAAATGTTTTATATTCATGAAAGCTTCTAATAATTGGTGAATGTATAGAGTATTGTTTGGCACTTTTACTTAATGGAATTCTTGATTAGACTTGAATTAAGATCGTGATATTATCGTCATCTTTGCTATATTTAGCGATGGACCCTAACCCTACATAAGAACATTTATCAAGATATTTCAGAAACACAGGCACAATTGTTATTAAACAGATCACCGAGTAATTCATGAACTGAGAGAATATAGCTCATGGTTCAACGAGAAAACCAAACGTAGACTGCCGCCGACCACCTAGAAGCCCTATCTATTCTTCAAATTGCCTCACGATACATAATATCTAAGACATCGCCTACCGACATCCCACCTATATTAACTCTCCTCTTGGCCCTACCTCACCGATCCCACTACACTCAAGACCTTTACACAACAGACAATCTGTCTCATCTTTGATCACCGCAGCCCAGAAATTTCCCAGTACCCGCGAACCCCTGGCTAACTCCCTGTCAGTGCGAGCACCCATCAATTAAATCAATATCGTTGCATAAATTCAATTCGGGTCGGCTGGGGCCCGGACGATGTTGGATAATAGAGATTGTCGCGTGTGATGCTTCTTGGGTTGTAGTATGAGGACATTTGAAAAATAGAAAAAATTGCAGCATATATTATGAAATCGAGTGTGACATTAGACAGTGAAGATCCAAAAGACGACCCTCGATTGGTCTGTCCCAAGTCCCACTTTGAACTCTCCTCATCCCTATCTCAATAGTCCAACAATAACATCCCGAGACACCCACCCAAACATCATAATCATTGGCCCCAGAATATAATCAGTGCTCGCTCCCTTCTGTCCAACGCAACGCTTTCACCCTATGGGAGACGCCCACGAGCCAATCACGCAGCAATACCAACCTTTCGATTACTGGATACAAGACAGAGATGACAGCTTGGGCCCATGCTGAGGAAGCCGGGCTCCTTTACGGTCAATTGGTCTCTTCTCTCGTCTCGCTTCGGACTACGCCAGAAGCTGGGGACAGGCATTTTATTTGTGTAGGAACTAGAAATAGCATCAAGTAACCAAGGATGCATTAAATGATTACGAGAAGCTGGTTGTGATGAAAATATTGTGAGGTATCGAGCTGATATCTGGTACTGATTTTCTGCAATATTTATGCTACCATATCCTACCATCAATAGCACCACTAATTATACATATTACACACTATATCGGTATTTATGCATAGTTTATGCAAGTACTAAACTAACACATCCCACCCCTGCAATCGACTGTCACTCCACTCTGACCAAGTCTCTTCCTTAATCTCGAATTCCCCAAGAAATGAACGAATGACCGTAAAAGACAATAACGTAGGATCCAATCTTGTCAATTTAACTCCCTACTTAAAATCGCGACAGCCTTTCTCGTCTGAAAAATGGAGCTGTTGTTTCCCTAGGAGTTCGATCTTGCTTGGTTTGCATCCGATTTTAGATTTCTAATGAATCAATTTAATAGGTAGTGACTAAAGAGATCAATTGTTGCCTCCTGTTTTTCATTTATTGGAATTTGTTGTTTGAACTTCTTTCACTTGCGATGAGATTAGCGCATGCAATTTCCTGCTGACGGTAATCTGGAAATCGTAGTTACTTTTTTAAACACTTCTTTCTTTCCTCACGTCAACCGGTCTGCCGTTGGGCCGCCTTCCACCTCCCGAATTCCCGTCACGAATTCAAACGAGACCTGACGAATGAACACTCTTCCACCCTTAATTCACGACTTCACACCCTAATACCCCTAGACTGCCCAACCACCACTACACCGATCCCCCCAACGAATGGCCCCGGCTGCCCACACCGGCTACCATGAACTCCCGCTCTCAATCCACCTACCAATTCCCACTCCTCGCCGCTCCCACCCCAATCGACGACACACAATCAAACCCCTTTGACCCGCCCCGCCCCGTAACCGCCGAACACACTGCGCCATTCTCCGAACATGCCATCCCCATCCGACACCGGTCCCGCCCTGACCTCCGCATTAACACTACACGGCGCGAAACGACAACTGGTATTCGCAATGCCAGACCTCCAGTATCGATGCACATGCGGCCGTCGCGGCGCGTTAGTATTTCATCAATAGGGAAGCAGGTCCGCTCGAGGTCTCGCTCGTTGTTAAGACGGCGACCAAGCACAAGTAGACATGAAAGGAGTGACTATGGGGAACGAGACATTGGACCGGCACCGGGCTATTCGGCGATCAAGAGACCGCAGACTGCCCAGGTCACGGTGGGGGAACAATTCATCTTGCAAGTTTCGCGACCCGAAGGTCCTGTCGAACGAGAACGCCACTCAACTATCGGCCGCGTACTACGAAGGGCCTCAATTAGCATCCGTGGCCTCGTCCGCGAACGTAATCAGTCAACATCTTGCTCCGAAAGTACGGAGAACCGCTCATTACCGACAACGCCGAATCCACAACAATCTACTTGGACCCGCTTGCGCCAGGCCGCACGCGGCCGCCCGCCGCACAAGTCACCGATGATGGTGGAGTATCTAAGTTCGCTTGATGAGGGTGGGATGCCGTCGCCGGCGTTGCCAGTGCCTGGGAGAATTGGGGAGCCGCCGATTATCCCGAGGAAAACAGGGTTAGCAGCGAAGGCGTCGGTTGCTATGCAGAATCAGATGTTGATGCAGGGTAGAGACCCGACGGATTTGGAGCAGATGAAGGGTATGGCGCAAAGATATGCATCGTCGAATGAGTTTGGGTATGATTATGAATATTCTGAGTCGGGTTATGCGCCATCGACACATGGATTAGATCCATTGGCCTATCTTCCGAGGGATATCATCCTTATGATCTTTGGCCAGCTTGCGCCGCAGGATGCCGAGATTTGCAGGAGGGTTTGCCGGAGATGGCATGAATTGTTTGAAGATTCGTATATGTGGAAGATTCTTTTGCGCAACCAGCTGGCGCACCCTTTGCGACCGCAGGCAAGGTTATTGCTGATGGTGGTTGTGGCCTTCCGGTTAGTGTCCCTGACAATAACTGGAGAACAGCCGCACACGCTAAGGCGAAGCTCGAAAGCCACTGGAGAAACGCCAAGTCTCAAAATTTTGCTCTATATGGCCACCTCGACAGCATCTACTGTGTCCAATTCGATGAATATAAGATCATCACCGGTTCCCGCGACCGGACCATTCGTGTTTGGGACGCTCAAACCTATGAATGCCACTTTGTCATCGGTGCCTCCACATCCCTTAGCGTCGCCCAACTGTACCGCGAGGATGGCCGCCTCAGCCACTACTCCACCATGATCGAAAAAAACGGTGAGGAAACTGTCGTCAGTCAGTCACTTCCCCAACTATTCTCGTTCCCCGAATGCCACACAGCGTCTATTCTCTGCTTGCAATACGACGACGACCACTTAATCACCGGATCCTCCGACCAATCAATCATCGTCTACGACATCCGCAACAACTTCAAGCCCATCAAAAAGCTTATTGCGCATGGCCGTGGCGTCGTCGCTCTCTCCTTCAACGAAAAGTACATTGTTTCCTCCACCAAAGACAAGACCATCGCCATCTGGGATCGCAAGACTTTCAAGTTATTACACCACTTCAACGCCCACGAAAGCCCCGTAACTTCCCTCCAACTTCGCGGCAATCGTATAATCTCCTGCGCCGGGGATCCTGTCCTGAAAATATGGGACGCATCAACCGGCGAATGCATCGAGACAATCGAAGGCCACACCCGTGGTGTTGCCTCCCTCCATTTTTCCGAAAATGGCCGCTACATCATTTCCGCCGGCAACGACAAGGAAATCCACGTTTGGGATACCGAGACGAAGACGACTGTCAAGAAGTTTACCGGGCACACGGGGCTTATTCGGAGCATTTATCTCGATCCGATTTCGGGGAGATTAGTTTCGGGATCGTATGATGATTCGATTCGTATTGAAAATTTGCAGACGGGACAAGAGACAATTAGAGTGGCGGATGCGCATAAAAGTTGGGTTTTGGCGACAGTTTGTAATTATCGGTGTTTGATTTCGACAGGGCAGGTTCCGAGGGTGCATATTATGGATTTTGGGAGGGTGTTAGACATGTGCATACTTTGAAGTCGCCTCCGAAGTATAAATTGTGGTGATAGAATGGTGAATTTTTGTTTTGTTGTTACAGTATTGTCTTCCGCTTGTTTCTCTTGTTATGGCTTTTTGATTTGATTAGTTTATCTTTCCTTTGTCCTCAGGGTTCCTTTTGTTTGTAGAATAATTTTGCTTAGCGTTTTTGGGTTGTCGAGGCAGCCGATTAGCGGTATTTATCAAAGACTTAGTTGTATACCTTTGGGAAAACTCCCATCTTTTGTTCAAAATTTTTAAGTATTTAGATTTAAAATGTAACACCGGCATGCATTGTATTCTATTTGCGTTTAGCATTTCTACAATGTGAATGCCATTTCCTAGATCTTCTTGTAAGTGATCTTCGCAACCTCGGTTATTGAGATAGTAGGTCATGATCTACTTGTCGTCTCCTTCGGTTGTATCCGTGATTAAGTGTATGCAGTAGTTTGACTCTACTCTCTTCACTTACTTTATTATGGAGTACTGTCTAGTTTCGTTACACTAGAACAAAAGGATCTAGTAGAAGTTTGGGCGGGACGGTGAGGAAGTAGTGAAATGGGCTGTGTATAACTTGTAATTTTGTTGAGGTGAAGTTGGAGCGAACTTTGTTATCACAAAGACGCTAACCTAGACAACGGACTCTAAGGGTATGGCTTTAGTAATAACATAAGTTTGTGATTGTTGTAAAGTTTATGACTAGGGTTCTATTAGAAGATTTAATGATATAATTCACAACTTTAAGTTATGAGATCGTGTTTGTGACGAAGGCCCATCAATTTGAAAGTAAACTTGCGAGAATCAGCACCGGACAAATTGGAAACGTCGAAATGATCGTGGCTCTGGGCCTTCTAGAGCTTAAACTACTGGTATAGTCTACCAAATTCAATTTATTGCATATTTTGAATGTCTTCTATTTTAGCTACGATGCAACGATGCAGCGAGATCAGTATTCATGAAACAGTGGGCTAAGTCTACATGAGACACATACCACAGCATCGACAGTTGTGTGGCTACGCGCAATTAGTTGACCACCTATGACACTCTTACGAAATATGCAAAGCCCACAGACCGCAAACAAAGAAAATTCTATACTTTAACTGAAAGAATATATAGTCGGCCATGCAATCGTCAAGACTTAACACCAAACATCACTCCAATCAGCCAACTTGATCAATACACAAAAGAGGAAATTCCACACTACTACCAGACGGTAGTAGTGTGGGAAAAACCACTGTAATGTTAATAGTTAGTGGTTTATAGTTTATGGTTTATGGTTTATGAATTTGGTAATTATTTGGTTCTACGGTTCAGTGGAGTTAGTGGTTGGGAGGGTCTTTGGTGGGACATTCGGAGGGTTCGTTGGGATTTATTCAGGCGGTCATTATCTATCTAAAGAGCTGTCTTGGGATTGTCAAGTGTCATTCACTGTTAAGGACTATTGGATTGTAGCCTGTGGTATGGTATTGGTGCTACCCTGTCATCGTAGTTTCAATTTGAAGTTAGGCAAAATGTCAAAATGGAATTATCTCTTCCTAGAGGAGAGCCATGTCTCATGCCCCCAGAAAAATTGCGGATACATTGCTTGAGCCGGATACAAAGTAAACTCTCAACAAAAGACTAGGGACACAACTCAAGGGAAGATGAATAGAATCACCTACCAGCTGAAAGCGTGCGTACAAACCGCCAAAGTACACAAGACAAAGCTCCAGTCAAGGCCTGAGAACTTCACATCATGGATCGTAATTGCACCGAGTGTGAATCGAACATGCAACTCGTCACTTGTAAAGGAGGGGATAAGTTCAGAGGTACAAGCCCCTATAGAATATACCATGGAGTTTCTTTGATCGTTGGGAATATACCTATTACCCGGGACTATAGCCGCACTTTTTTTCGAATTTAAGACTCTTAATCCGAGGGTTTATGGTTCTTTCTTGGCTATTGAGACTTCCTCATGGATTAATGAGTAAACTGTCAATTCGTAGAAGCCACTGATAAGGTAAACAGTTACTTTATTTAGTCGCAACCTCGTTGTCCCCGCAAACTCGAACAATCAATGAATTTCAGCCTCGTCTGAGCTCCACGAGATAACTTGAAGTTATCTTCAACCACCCAACACACTGGTAATGACTGTCAGGATCATATCGGTACAAAATTGATACACGAGCTCAACAATGGACTGGATTGCTAGATCCAATTGGGAGTTTGAAGGATGAAACTGTGTTTGATTTTACAAATAAAAGGTCTAATTCCATTAATCACATAATAGAGAGTTGTCGCAAACATATGCAGAACTTTGATCCTTTATTATAGTCAACTCCAAACATTATGTAGTATTCAATTAACCAGTGACATGCTTCAACTATCTCCATCTTTAGTTCCTCAATGACAATTCTTAATCCAGTATTTAGCTACTCCTGTATATGCAATTTAAATTAATTCGCACAGTATATAGGTCAAGATGGCCCTAGCTCTGCATTCCCCATAGAAAAAAAGGGTGAAAGATAAGCGGTGTGGTACAATGAATTTCTGTGGATTTTTGTGGATGAATTGTAGATTTTTAACGAAGTTCGTTGTTTAATTATTTTGAAAAGTTGTATGAGCTGTTTCAACAGAAAGGGCCAAATTTTCCCCAACTTGGGAGCAGAACACTAGGGTTTGCGGATCATCGTGTAGAACTGGATTTCACATTGGTAGATGTGGTGCTTGGTGGGGAGGCCACTGAAAGTTCGTGTTATAGGGTCCATTATAGTTACATAGACTTGTATTAGATGAGATAACTAAAATGATATCAGCTAAGTAATGAAGTTACCGTGATGATACTGATCATAGAAATATTCGATAACATCAATTATTGTAATTTTTCAATGTCTTCTATTTTGATGTTAATCGTTTCATCAATAATGTTAGTCTACAATACTGGGTCACAATATAGAAAGTTACCTTCATAAAAGGTATTCAAATTAGCGTCCGATGGAAGTCTTTGAACCTAAGACGCGCAGAATCTCAATAAACATCAAAAAACTAGACATCATGACGAGTTTCATGCTTCACCGTCGCTGCTCAGGGTCTAGGTTGATCAACCTGATGATACCACCAGAACTCCATTAGCAAGCACAACACTACTACAACGACGATCATCACAACATAATCATATTTCCAAATACTTTGATAATAAGAACAAGGTATCCGTACTGTAGGGTTATGGCCCACTAGATTGACCAGTTTCCTCAACACCATAAACTCAAGCATCATTAAACGAACCCAGTCTCACTGTCATCCTTAAAAATGCTTCAACGCCAAGACTACCACAAGTATGTCTAGTTTCTATCGCCTCTACAGCGTTTTCTCTAAGATGATCCCAAAGCCCATCCACTATCCATCCACCAGACCCAAGGCCATACCTTCCATTAACATTCAGCCTCAACTCCGTGATTTAGATTGTTACCACTATAACTTAGCCTTGCCTTCACATCATGCAGAAATAGTGCCATTAGACTTACGCTTAGAAATTGTTGATAACAGTTCAATAGATGAGGCTGGAATTTTCTTAGTCTCATTGACTCCATAGTCCTTAAATTATCTCTTTAGGAACTTACTATTCGTCCGTTGTCTACGATCGCTATTCTAATCTAATTGTCGTTGTAGGGTACTTATAGACATGCTAAAGCTCATAATAATATCCTCTTGATGTAAAAATTTCATTTCTAATCAGAAAATAAATTTGTAATGATATCATCAATTTTGACTTTTTTAGTTAATTTTCATTGATAATAATGAGGTCATTGCGATTCATGATTGTTTTTAAAGTTCTATCAAAAAAAGGCTTTTGGTGATTGTTAATATGGGCGTAACTATCATAAGATACTGTTTTGGGAATTCACCATGTTGACTTGAATAATTCACAAGCTAGTTCCAAGGAAGAGACCCTCACTTAGGTAACTACCCTCAGCTCGAATTTACCGAGATCACAACCTCATCATCTCACCATCTAATAAAAAGCACCACAGCCCTGAGTTTGAACTCCCAACCGTCATCCAAAAAAGAATTCCCAAAAATATATGACACAGCGTTGTAGGAGGACTAGTGTTCCCACATACTGGGCCTCTAGTCATCCTGTTTAACCATCTTCAGTAAACCCTTATGACTGGCAGTTGTGTTTTTGCCCTCGGGTGTATAGATTGCGGATCATAGAAACCCCAGCTTATATGGTCAAGACCCAGCTTATATGGTCAAGACCCCGCACGCCTAGGGGCTCATTATCTAACGGTTAATCATTCTCCTTCACTATCTGTCCCCTTTGCAACCCCTCTGACTGGTGATTAGTATATGCCTAGACGGAGAATGGCGGGCTACAGTGTGGTTGGGAGAGTTTAAGATAGTGAAAAGTCACTGGCACTTCGAAACTCTTGTCAAGAGGATAACCACTAGACCAATAGGTTGGCTGTTGCTCAAGATACATAGACTCTACCCATGTATATAGCAGACACTCCTGGTTACTTGGACAGAGAATCCTGATATTTCTAGCCCGATTCAATGCTGGTTAGATATCCCGGGAAAAGCAATCACTAAACCTTAAGCTTCGGGCTACTGTATTAATTGGGTAGTCATCCCATAAGGGGTTGAAGGTTGTTGACAAGTGCTGCAGCGTCCGCACCTGGACTCTAAATCTTCGAGGGCATAGAAAAGTTCTGGAGGGCTAGCTTATATCGATGATAGATAGTTCACTTTCAAAACAAGAAAACACGTCAACATGCTCAGTCTTGACAAATGAAGAAAGTACTGTCTATAGTAAATAGTTCATCGTAAAGGCTTTCATGAATTAGATATTAAGCTACAATTATGAAATCTTCACGATAGTGGAAATCCCATTATTGTTGAAATAGAATATTGTATGCTATTTAACTATGCTATATCTCATCGATAACGAGAGCGACACACTAGACTCTTCCTCCGCCCCGAAACCATCCATGATATTTATAATTCTCTCTATCAATCACTTCTCTACAATAAACCATCCCCAAGAAGAAAATGAGAATTCATGACAATTCCTCCCTCTCATCTCTCTACTCATTTGTCACTCAAACTATCCCCAAATATTCACATCAAAATCACAAACTCAAAAGTTTGATGAGTCGCGGATCCTTACCACAAATCCACTAAATCTACTATTGACTATAAATTTCCCAAAGTTCGACAGTTATCACCATTACCTTCGACATCTACTCAACGCTATATGGTAAAGGAATTGAAGAACCATAGGATCATAACGATAGCAGAACAGAACAACGTCTCGATAGGTTGAGAAAGAGTGTCAGGCAATAACTTCAGTCCATATACATTTGCGGATTTTATATATCCAAAATTTGTCGGATTTTCATGGTATTTTAGTCATAATAGCTCATTTTACAGTAAATTGCATCGAGGTAGAATGCATACGGACAACGCGACCTTACTAATACAGTCTTAGGCCACAATCCCTTAAATCGTGGAAAATGGTTCAAGTGGAAAGAGTCAGGAAGCTCATCAAAAGGTCCACAACTAGTAGTTCGAACGTTAAAGGATATCCCAACCAGTCAAGGCCTTGTCAAACAATGTTAAATTAAACTATTCTTGATTTACCGTTAGAAAAGCACTATTTATCAGATATTATAACAGAGGTAGATGATCAATGATATCCACTGTCAGTAAATAGTACTTTTGGATGCTCAAAATCACACTGCAAATTCACTTGGCTAATACGCATTTAACTGTACATTATTTTCATGGACTTTCAACCCAGCCAAACTATGCGCCATTAAACAGTCATCAGAACCAGATCTGCATTTAATCATAAAAAGAATACTAACTTGTCAACATTACTCGTGAGGCTCATCATCCGTTTCATCAGCTGGCCCCTCGATGTTCGGATCCATCAATCTATAGGTACACTATTAGCCCTATCATTTAAAAGTTGAAACAAACGACAAAAAATGTGATCATGACTGTCTCAACTTTCAAATACCAGCCTTTTAGTTGACTGGTATGTGCTGATATAGATTGCAGTATATATACGGTAAGGTAAGGCTATCATGCGCCGGAACACTATATAGGTTATAGACTACATATTATCCCCAAAAGCTCGGTATTTGACGACCAGACTATCCAAAGATCTATATTGTATAAGACGTGACATGTATGGAACTTAATGATGACGCAAATGGATTGCATCTCAACATAGCAATATATAAGCGGAAATCTGGGTGAAGTATACGGACGTATATAGTGCAGGCAGGTACACGAATAGGATATTGGAATAGGAGCCAGAAAGGCCGTAAAGTCGATGATCACAGTGAGCATAAAGTGGAATTGAACAGCTGTCACCATAAACAAGCCTGGAAGCAGATGAGGGGGCAGTTCGCAACGAAACAACTACCAACTACACCATATTTGTTTTCCTGTTAGAAACTTGTATATTGTCATTTTTATAGAAAGTTGGTGTCACAGTGTGGTTATGTCAGCATGGTTTGGATTGTGGGTGGGGTAGAGAGCGCGTTAACGGTACTGTCGCCTTCTTATGGATCGGTCCACTAGTCCTTTCATTATCAGTAGAAGTATTAAAGCTGTATCATAGTGATCATGATGCAAACTATAGTTTTTCGTGATTCTATGGCTACAAATATGTCATCATTATCGTATACCGATCCAGTTCTGTTATATGATTAATCTACCGATAAAGTCATGTTTTTATTGGTATATTGATATAATTAGCCACAACGATGCTATTTTGATAACTCTATTCACTTGTAACCCATTCCTCATCAAGATTTTCAATTTCATCGACAAATTTATTTATTAAACATCTTTTTAGTTTTCATTGAACGCTCTTGTATCTCGCATTATTCTATTCTCACTACTCCACCATAAACTTGCTCAACGTCCCACACCTTCAGTGTAATCCAACCTTGAGATATTTGCAGCCAATCAGGTTGCCACCAGCAGATCATTCCCTTTCCAAAAATTCTCTGCTTAGCGTGAGAATGCCCAAAATAAACAAACCATACATGCAGGTAACTTCCTCGAATGTTCTCTCCACTATTTACTTTTTGCAACTAGTGCCCGGACAGAGTTTTATTCATGGTGATACACAAATAAAAGCACTACGGAGATGTCGATCCACCAAGCACTGGCGTTTACAAGACGATCGGCAAACTCGTGTCACACGAACATAACTTAAATAACTAGTGTACTTTGAATTCGCTAAGTAATTGATTTTCTTTTCTACATTCATTTTTAGTGTATGGTTTTTCCTGTAAAACCATCATCAAAAGTGGATAATCTACTTTTAGACCTAGTAGGTGGATCTTACAGTAGAAGTAGTCCCCCATTTAGCCTGATTGAAACAACAAGTTCATCCTATTCGGTTATAAGAGTATGGGGTTACAACCCTAGTATTATCAAAGAATGTACATATACATCTATAGTTCTATATATCTGCTATTGTGATTATTAGTTTTGTTGAGAGTACTTTTTATTTTTCTTTAGAGAAAGTTCCTGTTAGTCTTTAGTTTCACTTAGTGATCAGTCCTGCAGAAGATATCAGGTCTTGTGGTCTAGTGGTATGATTCTCGCTTAGGGTTCAACCTAAAGCAATGCTTGCGAGAGGTCCCGTGTTCGATCCACGGCAAGACCCCGTTTCTTTTTACTTATCTTTTATGTGTATCCAACATTTTCATCTGACATCCCATCACCCTCGCTCAATGTCTCTAGCTTTCTTTTTCTTTTCTTTTTTTTGCTACATTAGCCCATCTATTAATCTCATATCTCCCATTCCCTAAGTCCGACCAGCTCCCCACCTCTAACTCTAACCTCGACAATAATGGCCTCCATTCTTCGTCCCCCTTTCGAAACATCCAAACCCATCCAGCATCAACTTCTGATGATGCAAACAAATCCTCAAATTTCCTACCTATCTCCAAATGTCTTGCCTACAAAAGACTCTCAGTGTAATGCTCCTAACCCCATGACATGATGAAAACTCTCCAAGACGACGCTGGACGTGACCTAAGTTATGGGTGGCGTTACACTAATACCTGACAGGCCATGGGTGAAAAGTGGCTGTAGGGTCAAAAAGTTGATCACTGCTTCTATGGGTTGGTCGTGGCCAGCGTGCGGATATCGCGGATTTCTAGAAATGTCGGTGCGATGGGTAAGTATTAATGGTCTAGGCTTTTCGGTTAGTGAGCGATATGCTGTGATCTGGGGTCTGGTTAGTAATGAGGGAAAGTCATGATGGTGGTTTGTACTCTATGACCAGCTAATAGTCTTTCCTTCCAGAGGGCCCTGGGAAACAAAAGACCTTGTAGGTGGAGCAAACATATGAACCGCTTTTATTAACATAATTGAGTATATCTTGAATCGATAAACTTACCGTCTAGCCTTAAACTTCAAGCAAATAACATGCCGGTTTTTGACCATGCAGAAACATCTGATGGATGGCCAGATGTTTCATCTCGCTATTCTCATCACCAGGCAGACGATACATGACCCTCATGCTCGCCACGATAGGCTTCCTCTGTTATGCCATTATCAAGGCCACTCTCGCCTCCAGATCTCTTTGGTATGCACTTACCCGTCTCGTCCCACAGTCTCGTAACCCACGCATGCAACAGAAGCTCTCCACCCCCTTTCGGCCCCCCCAGCAATCCGTCTCCCCAGGGACCCTCAAGACACTAAGTCGGAAAAACCTAGTCTTCCCGAAAGGATTGGACTTCCAGACAGCATTGGAATTGCTTGGTTCCTATCAAAACAACTAGCCAACGCAAACTGGCCATGTCCTAGTGGCCCCGGCGCACAGTAGAGAATCGGGAAGCGCCCCGAGTATTGTGGGGACAATCGGTTTTGGCGACAGTATATCAGTGTGGCGATCCATCGGAGACTGGGTGATTATGCGAAGCGAGAGAAGGTGATACGGGCGGGGTGGAGGATGAACAAACATAAGGAAATACAGGCAGCAATGTGAAAGTGGATTATGGAGTGTTCATTATGTGGGGAACAGGCGGTGAATATGGATGCGTTAGGTGGTGGACACGGCATAGAGGTGGATATGGTTGGTGTTTCTGATTGATATTCGTGACGGGGAATTCTTGGCTACAGCACACAAGGAAAAATATTAGAGGGTATGTGCAGTGATAGTAGGTGTCTTAAAGATATTGGAATCGCAGGGACCCGGATGACAGGATGCTGCGCTGTGGACTATGACGGCATTTTTAGGGTGGGGAAAATAAGGGGCGGATGATACTGTGAGAGAGCAGTCATGATGTATATTGGAGGGGTTGCGCAGGTGATGGAAAGTGGTGATGTATGTCATGGCGGATGATCCAGTTTGAGAAACATGAAGTAAGAGGAAAAGCTAATATTCCACAGGCTTGCAGATGCCGTGTGACTACGTATAGTGTCAAGTCCGTTAAACAAGTTGAAGTCGGCACAACAAGATGGAACCGGATTATTGTGGCCTTTTTGTCAATAAATGCTTTGTTATCATTTTAGGTATTGAATACAAGCATAAAGCCTCAAGCATAGACATAATGAGAAAAAGTTCGACTTGGCCTAAGTCTCATCTTAGAAGTGAGGTCATGCTGTTCGATGAAGGATAACCCTAAGATATCATAGCTTGTGACTTCACGACCCAGAATAATACCATCAACTGCGTTGTTCATTGAATGACACCTCAAGTCAAGTGGCCTTTGTTGCTTTCGCCAAAGCTTCATGTGTCAACTCCAAATATCGTTCATCTGCATGATCAAGAAACCATCCGTGCCTATAGCATCAACTCAGGACACTTTGCAATAGCTATTACCAACCAATCATAGCTCCTAATTCGTATATCCACAATGACATCACGATACATCCATTTCGGCCTATTTCCATACTCCTTTCCATCATCAATGATCCCCGTGATTCCATCCCTGATCGTGATCTTTACACGAAACCACACGCCTTTACCCACCACGTAACCTCAGAGGATGGGAGGTTATTTTAAAGTAATCACCATCTCACTTTCTAAGACATTCACCCCATCACATGCTCCGGAATATTCCTCTACCATCTGTTCCGGTTAAAATCGCAAATAGCCCCGATGTATCCGGGCTACCTCCTGCCCCCAAAAGTCCCTCGCATGACTTACCCATCGGCCTTCATCCGCATTCACCATAAACTTCCGACCCGGAACCAAAGTAAATATATTTTATTTGGTGAGAAACAAGTATTTTCAATTTTCTCGGCGGCGATCCTCGACTACTATTTCGAGGGTTGCGGCATATAGTGGCGTGCTAACTATGGTGAAGACATATGTGATCGTGTGTGATCGACGGGAAATCTACAGTTCTTGGGCAGTGACGATCGGGGTTTAATGGAGGGGGGATTTGATGATGAGAGCGTGGGGATATTCGGAGGTGTTTGTTTCAAGTTTCTGGGGGTCTGGTGATCGTGGAAGGGGTGGAGATAGTCTGAAACATGGTGTGAAATTGTGGGACTTCGGATCAAGTTGTGCTGTAGGCTTCATATAAAAAGATCAACTCTGAATTTTTCTTTGATCGGGGGAGGGGGTTATGTGACTTCTTGAATGATATTATTGTCCAGTAGCAATCGAAAACTCCGTGATATCGTCACTTTTCTGTAATCCTGCACCCTAAGATCAACTCCCATCTGTGAAACATCAACGATACTAATCACCGTCACCCACATCCACCACCTCAAAACAAACTAAATATTGTCTGAAAAAGGCTAGAACAGCACTGAGCGCCAAACAACCTCCTAATTTCCGTTAGGACTTTTTTGAATTCTTTAATCACACACTTAAATGTTTCAGACCTGCTTTTGATTCTGTATATATTACGAGTTCCCCTGCCGATGAAATGATCCTTTGTTCTCTCTAGAACTGCAACGAACAATAGCCGAAGCTACCAATCACTCTTATGGATTCTTTCCACATCGATAGGATGAAGCGCTGAGGCGACAGTGAGGATATGCCCTGTAAACAGCATGTATTTCTATAAGTTCCCTAAATTTAGACGCTAAAGCCGGTCTATATTAGCCACTAAGTACCCTGTAAATATGTACCTCCTAGGGCTCTTCTGCACGATGTGTGGACCGGGAGTTGAATTAATCGAATGATTGGCTCTCACAAGCTGTCAAAAGTGAAGCTTAATCCTTAAGTGACAAAAATATATTGAATGCTATACGAACTTCATGATATTTATCGACCCAGTTTTTGGACCCAGAATGCTCATGGAAGATCTGCATGGCTGAGCTTTATATACACTACAGGCCTCCTCGTCCAGTTGTTGCTGTGGACTGTAATGATCGCTGCCTGGATGTGAGTGCATTATGCGCCATTAATTCATGATGGGAATGAAACAATATGTCAACTGATATACTTTTGAGCTCTATTCTAGGGACTTATTCTCTTCTCTTGTCAAGCGCCAGGTGAAATTTGAGTTTAGTGTCTGAATTTCAAATTATGACTTGGAAGAAGAGATGTTCAAAAGTGATATTAAGGTGAATTTCGGGTGTCTACACGGTTAACTCTACTGTTTACTGCCTTAACCTGTTCAAAATAGAATGGATTTATTGTAGTGAATAACAAATTAAATATCCCATTCAAAAAACCCCTTCACTGAATATTAACCTACAGTTCTCATCGTCGTTAATCGACTTCACACCAAAAGACGCGTGATCCGTAAATAAAATTGCCATTTCTAGCCTCGGGATGCTGTTGGTGTCAGGCAACTATCACACTTAGGTACTTTTCAGCTGTATGGGTGTGCAATTGCCGTTCAGTTTCAGTAAGCCGGCTGCTATCAAGATCTAGCAACACCAAGTGTTATCGACGCCACGTCGATCCTTTGCACGTATTTCGACAAGACAAAAGACCTCACTTCATGGCATCAATATTATCTAGCAACTCTTTTAATCTGTAGTATTGGCAAGCTTCCGCGCTAAATGTATCCTGGTAGACTCACTTGCTAACCGGTATTAACTTGGCTGTGCCGTCGATTGGACTGTGATTTAATGATTAGTGTGTTTTGATTTTCCTATATAGAGACGCCAGAGCCAGTAATTTCACTAAGGGATAGAGACAGCGGACAACAATCATAGACGTCACTAGCTAAACATATGATTGTCTTTGTATTGAGATTTGCAAATATTACTAAGATCTTGGTGGCCAAACTTTGCGTCAAGATCAAATAGTGGCTGCGTGGCCTCTGGCTGAAGATTGGTGCATTCTCTACAGAATCAACTGCTATCTTTATCTCCCTGGTCAATAGACGAAGCTGATTATTGAGGTGAATCGAGATAGACGCTGGCGATATGGCTCTTCCAGGTTGTTCTGGCATTTGCTTGGTTGTTGGTGTTCCATTCATTGTATGGCCATAAGAGACTGATCCAGTTGCATATTGCATACTGCAACAGGAGTTCCCATTAGCCTTTCATGAGCTTTACTGGCCAGAAACACCTATTATACCAGTACAAAACCAAGACTCTTGTGGCTATGAAGCTGCTCGTTGTCTGAAGATAATTGGCTCTCCTTGATTCACGCCCCCTGCGCGCTCGGATACACCCCCTTTTCCTAGAATCTATGGCAAAACCCACGTGCACAAAACCATCATCTCGCACGCCCTTTCTTCTAATTACCACCCCCTCACATCCTCCTTTCATCTTGGGGTCTTGACCACCCAAATGACACAACTGCAACAACAACATCTGTTCTCACACGCCCTTAACTCTCCCAATATCCACACGACCCATTTACCTCATTGACTATGGCATGGTCCGTGGAACTAGGCGACGAGGCCCGCGAGGATCTCTTGGACGCCCACAAAGGAAGTAATCTGAACCTGAAGCTGCGGAGGATGAACAACAGTGACAGGAGCAGCAATCATGCTTACTGCACGAGCTTCAAAGCCTACTGCTTCCATGTAAGTTCCATTTGGTCCTTGACGGCCGTGCTGAGTACCATTCTCAGTCTTGCCTCTGCTCCTTCTCATATCTCATTATTAGCAACGAGTGGGCATAACGGTGCAAAGACAAACCGTACGCCTTTTCTATATAATGTACATGATGTTGCTTCTGCTTCTCCATCGGGTCGTTCCTACTCTTTCTTTCCTTTCCCTCCTCACTACCAAACGTCTCTTCTGTTCTTGAAACTAAGCATCGCATTGAGTGTGTGTGTGTGTCTTCTTTTCTTTCCCTTCCTTCCTTTCTTCATCACTTGTCTTCACTTCTTTCCAGTTCGTAGCTTCGTGCTATTGCCCTTTCTCTGCTGCGCAGTCATTCTTTACTTTCTATAACATTCTCCAGCCTTATCTCCATTTGTCAAGATACCCTATCGTAACTTTTATTTACCATATTCTTTTATCCAATATCACCACAACGGACCGATTCTATCGTTGACCTATTCACTGTTTGACTCGTTCTTTTTGACAAGGCATACACCCCCAATTCATCAAAAAGCCTCATTAAATCGAAAGGTATATACTTCTCTACATCTTGTCCTGTACCTTTGGGATCTCTGTCCACGCCCCTATCAAAGCATCCGGAACGCTGCAAGCGCAAGCTCTATCCCTTGATCTTCATAGGCCATTTTATACATCTCCAGTTATCTTCATTCTCGGTAGTTGGCTAGCACCAGTTATGCGGAGCTTTCTGGAATGCCTCTGGATAGCAGAGGAAACAAAATATATCACATTGGACTACCTTGAAGTATCATCACTTGCATATAAAGAAACAGACAGCAGCCGTATTGTCTCGAATCATTCTGGAACACACCGCTAATTATCGTGATAGACCTTCAGGAATCTTTTCTTTCTATCACAAGAACCTTTTCTATCGATCCCCATGGTTTCCGCTATTCTTCTGACGGGCATTATGGCCCTCAGATTCTTTGCCACTATGGCGTCTGCTCTGCCTGCCCCTCTTGCTTCTACCGCCGAGGTCTCAGTTACCGCCACTTCTAATAGCTCGGATTGGTGGTTCTCTCAGATCAAGCGCCAGGGAACGATTGCGTTTTCGACTAACTCTACCGATTATACCATCTTCCGCAACGTCAAAGACTTTGGCGCTAAGGGTGATGGAACCACTGATGACACTGCTGCTATCAACCAGGCTATTGCCTCTGGCAACCGCTGCGGCCAAAAGTGCGATTCTTCCACCGTTACCCCCGCTGTCATCTACTTTCCTCCCGGTACTTACCGCGTCAGCGCCCCCATCGTCATGTACTATTACTCTCAGCTGATTGGTGACATCAACGACCGCCCTGTCATCAAGTCTCTTCCCGAATTTGAGGGTATGGCTGTCATGGATTCTGACCCTTATGACACGAACGGAAACAACTGGTTCACCAACCAGAACAACTTCTTCCGTGGTGTCCGCAACTTTGTCATTGATCTGACCGCCCAACCTGTTGGCGTGGGTGCCGGTATTCACTGGCAAGTTGCTCAGGCTACCTCGCTGCAGAATATTGAGTTCAACATGCGTACCGATGGTGGGGATGCGAACAAGCAGCAGGGTATATTCATGGACAATGGCTCCGGTTCTTTCTTCTCTGATCTCGTCTTCAACGGTGGTAACTATGGTGCCTTCTTCGGTAATCAGCAGTTCACCACCCGCAACCTGACCTTCAACAACTGCAAGACCGCCATCTACATGAACTGGAATTGGGTGTGGACTTTCCATGGTGTCACTATTAACAATTGCGAGGTCGGTCTCGACCTGGGTCGCACCGATGCCACTGGCTCTGTCCTCATGATTGACTCTAAGATCTCCAATACCCCTGTCGGTATTATGACTCCGTACAGTGGTAACTCCACTTTCACCAACGGTACTCTAGTTCTCGACAATGTTGACATGAGTAACAACGTTCCTCAGGCCATTGTTCAGACTGACACAAATGCCACTATCCTCCCCGGTAACCAGAAGATCAAAGGTTTCGTCCAGGGCCACGCCTACACTGGTACCACCGGTAGCAAGGCCGTCCAGGGCACTCAGGATGGTGCCGTCAGACCGTCTCCTCTCGTCGACGCCTCTGGCAACATTTTTACGCGCTCCAAGCCCCAGTACCAAGATGTTTCTCTCAGCAACGTTGTCAGCGTCAAGACTGCCGGTGCCAAGGGTGATGGTGTCACTGATGACACTGCTGCTATCCAGACGATCTTTGACAGTGCCACTGCCGACCAGCTCATCTACTTTGACCATGGCGCCTACCTCATTACTAAGACTGTTGATATTCCTAAGAACATTCGTATTACTGGTGAGATCTGGCCTTTGATCATTGCTGGCGGTAACTCTACTTTCCAGGACCAGACCAACCCTCAGCCCGTTTTCCGTGTTGGAAAGGCCGGTGATAAGGGCCACGTCGAGATCACTGATCTCATGTTCGAGACCAAGGGACCTCAGCCCGGTGCTATCATGATGGAGTGGAACCTTGAGTCTGATGAGATCGGTCAGTCTGGTCTTTGGGATACCCACTTCCGTATCGGTGGTTCTGCCGGCACCGAGCTCCAGTCTGACAAGTGCATGAAATCGCCCACTGTTAACACCACTGCCAACCCCGAGTGCATTGGTGCTTTCATGCTCTTCCACCTGACTGAGTCTGGCTCGGTCTACCTGGAGAATGATTGGTTCTGGGTTGCGGACCACGAGCTCGATCTCGCGGACCACTCGCAAATTAACATTTTCAACGGTCGTGGTGTTCTTATCGAGTCTCAGAAGGGCGCTTGGTTGTGGGGTATTAGCTCGGAGCATAATGTTATGTACAACTACCAGCTCTCCAACGCCAAGAATGTCTTCATGAGTCTTCCTCAGACAGAGACTGCCTACTTCCAGGGAAACCCGTCGTCGCTCGAGCCCTTCACTATGAACAAGGGATTCAACGACCCAGACTTCAACACTATCTGCAAGGGGGAGTCAAAATGCACTCGCACTCTGGGTCTTCGTGCTGTCGACTCGTCCGACATTCTTGTTTTCGGCGGTGGTCTCTACTCCTTCTTCGATAACTACTCGCAAACTTGCTTGGCTACTGAGGACTGCCAGCGCGATATGATCCGCGTGGACAACTCTTCAGTCACCATGTACGGTGTCACTACCAAGGCTGCGGTCAACATGTTCATTCTCGATGGCGAGGTCGCTGCTCTCCAGAAGGACAATACCAACGTGTTTGGTTCTTCCGTGGCGCTGTTCTCCTCTTCGGGCTAGGTTCCCGGTAGTTACTAGGAGAACAATGAATTTTTGACTAGCCTTGATGAAGGCGAAGTTGACGAGGACAATAAGGATGATTATTTAGACGAGGAGCTTCCGAGTACAAAGAATCCGGCGTTTTTTGCGCCGTCATGGTTCCGGAGAAAGGACAATTCATCGCCATCGATACTTAGTCCTATGAGGTTTTTTTCCTTTTTGTTATGTTTTTGGGCTAATGATTTCTTTATGTTTTTATTGGATGGATTTTGGTAACAGGTTTATTTCTTCTTTTTTTGGAGATGATTGGAGTGCTCCATCACGT
Source organism: Meredithiella fracta (assembly GCA_023677585.1). NCBI lineage: Eukaryota > Fungi > Ascomycota > Sordariomycetes > Microascales > Ceratocystidaceae > Meredithiella > Meredithiella fracta. The sequence goes on along the minus strand of JAGXCV010000001.1, from coordinate 266,745 downwards.
GATAGCATATAGTTACCGGTCTCTGCATTTTGCCACTTGGCTTTTTCTCATTTCTCATTTTAGTTTTATTGTTTGGCCGCGCTTTACTAGATATTTCTGCTATAAAGGTCGATGGCCGGACAGTTTGGTTTTTATTCAATACAAGCAATTTCCTTGGGTCTTCATAAAATGGTCTTATTAAACAAACATTGTGACATTTGTGTAAATGAATATTTACCCCACCTTTCCGGCTCTTGATCGTCCCGATTTCCCGATAAAGAACTCGTAGAATTTCCCAATTAGTCAATGCACAGTGCTCAAGGGTAATTTCAGAATGCGTTGTGATTGGTCAGCAGATGCTTTCGTACTCCACAGGGTCTTGCAGTCGGATGGTCCTGGTTCCAAAAGGATGGATGAAGGTGAAGGTATATAGGGTCTTTGCATATAGTAACATAAATATAAAAATCTGGTGACATCTCACCGCATTTTATCCTTTACCCAATCAACTTAACCACCAACCATCCACTCAATATTCAAAATGCCTTTCCATACACCATCGACCCTTATCAAATGGTGGCTCACCATCTCCACAACCCTCGTCACCTGGGACTTCCTCTACATATTCCTCCGCCCCCATTCCCTCCCCGGGGGCTTCCTCCACTTCATTTGGTCGTCGTATGGCCTGTATGGCTCCGTCGACTACGTGTATTCGGCAAATGCGTATTACGCCGGGGATGGTTTCGCCGCGGCGCAGAGTTTGTTAAATGTTGTTGAATGTTTTTGTTATTGGGGGTATTTGGGGAATGTCGGCGGGGGATGGAGAGGTGTGGACGTTGGTGGGGTGGGCGGGAGCGGTCATGACGTTGAGTAAGACGGTTTTGTATTGTAAGTTGGGGAATGAGGGGTGTTGTATAAATAGAGAATGGGATTGCTAACAGATTCTAGGCGCTAATGATATCTTTTCGGGGTTTCAAGTGTTAGGCATAACGATGCTTGGACTTTGTTGACTATATGGATTATCCCCAAGTAAGTTAAATAATGACGAGATAAGACATGATGAAGTGGATACTAACGATCTCAATAGTGGTCTCTGGATCATCTTCTCGGCATACATGGTGTACTCCATCGGCTCTGACCTGGTCACCGGACTTAAAGCCGGCCAGGCCAAGAAAGCCAACTAATCCTATCTCCTCATCTCGCCAGTCACATAATTACATGGAATAACTTATCGCTCAATATACCTCTTTATCTACATTTAACTCACTAAGAATCACCGGGTATCCCTCTCCCTTAACAAAAGAAAAACACAAAAGAAACAACCAAGTCCTCACTACACTCCCTCACAGCGGCGTATGCCCCCCAATATCATTATACATATCCCACTCCGTCCCTCCATCCTCCGCTTGCACAACCTTCGGCATTTCAATCCTCAACCGTTTGTCCGTTCCCTTCCCATCTTGCCTTCTCGCCAACGCCTCGCCCATACTACCCTTCCCCCCAAAGGCAACTGAAGGCCCCTCGAAGCCCTGGTTCGCCCTCGCCATTACGACATTAATCGACCGTTTTCTAAGAGTGCGAGGCATCATAGCCTTCTTGTCCCATTTGATGGTTTGGAGAGTGGGTGATCCCGGGCTTTCGGTGACGACAGAGGTTGTGGCGGTTGAGTAGGTAGCGGAGGAGGCAGTGGTCGATATGCTGGAGTTCGATGAAGTTGAGTGCGATCTTGAAGTTGTTGGTGTCGGCAACGGGGGCAACGAGGTAGTCGGGACTGGATTCGGCGGCACGGAACTTTGTCTCTTCCCTGACGGGATAGCCCCAGACGCTGTTGACGGCCTAATGACCTTATAGCCATCATCTCTGATCTCCACCTCTGGGCTGTCCCCGGCAGTCATGCCATTCCCATAGTGACCCACCACAATTTCCTTGTATCTATCTACCTTTTCGATATTTACAAACCCCTCATTCTGCTGCCACTTCGGATTCTTAAATAGACTCAACCGCCTCATGATCTCCCCCTGCGCAAAACTCCTCCCTAGGCTCATAGCCCTCCCCACATTCCCAGTCTCCCTGACTTGATAGAGGACTCGGTGCGCTATGATTGCAATGCTTCGGGGCCAGATAGTCAATATCCGGCTGAATCCCTGACATGATGCCCAACGGTGAAGGCGGCACCTCGGCCCCATGGCCAAAGTAAGGATCCGTGGCTCTCCTGATACTCCGCGCCTTTTTAACCGCAGCTTCCTTCCACGGCGGAAGGTTGGCCGTAGAAACAGCCAACAAGTATCTCGCCGTGTCGATCTCACGGACCTCCACCGGCGGTTGCGTAACGGACCGGAGACATTGGTAAACCCCGTAGACTAGAACCCAACGGACCTTCCGCGCATCAACCAAATTCAACTTCTCTTTTCGTTCAATCTTGGACGGCCGGAGGACAGAGTCCTCTTCAAATGAGCGGAAGGCGGCAACTAGCGGGTTCCCGAGGAGGTTGCGGGACTTGGGGGAATTGCTAGCGGAGTTGAGAGCGTCAATTTGTACCAAACGGGCTTCCGGTTTCACTTTGTCAGTACGTAACAACCAAGATGGAAGACTAACTGATCTTGAACAGGCGGCTGTTGAGATCTCGGGAAGTTTTGGGCTCGGGTTAGGCAATGAAGCAAAGCGACATCTAAGATCAAACGAGTTGACAGTCTGAAAAGTGCAAATTCCTCCCTGGGCTAGAAAAGGGGCGTCCGAGGTGGTGGTGAAAGCATCGTCTTTGAGCAGCTCGTAGAGACACTCAAAGTCTGTTCTCATCTCATCGTACACATCCTTGTTGAATATTAAGTTGCGAGAATCTACTGATGGAGGCGGATATTGGCCGAATCGCCGGGTATAGTGTCTAAGGAGAAATTGGCGGAAGCGCTCAAAGTGATGGCGGGTCCCTATTGTGAGACCAAGGTGGTGTTCGGAGAATTCGTTGGCGAGAAGAGTCGATAGCATTTGAGAAGTTGTTGACAACCGGAGATCGTAGTCGGTGCGAGCACGACGAATCAGCTTTTGGGAGACTGATGAAATGTACTAAATGGATAGGTTCCATATGTTAGCAAATCTGATTAGAATCAATATTGAGAATGGCAAAGTCAGGGTGGTGTAACACATTATTTGAGGGGATCAAAGTACAGATGAAAGAGGGAAAGCCAAGTCCCATTGAACCTAGAGTTAGGTTCAAGCCCTTGATTCTGTGACAATCAATTTCACTAGACTTCCTCAACACCAATTACTTACTCGATATTCGGAGCTGAGAAACAACTGTTGGCTCATCCCCACACAATGAGCGAATGCATCAATGTACATTTCCTAAACTCAAAGTGCTCACTCACATACAAAATCGCCAACGCATGATTGGCCAGATTCTGCATGTTAAGATACCCCTCCTCCTCCAAATAATCTAACAAATCATACATATTATTCGTCCCCGGTAACCGAAACCTTTTCATACTCCCTATCAACTCCACAATTGCTCTCCCCAAATGCGCCCCTACTAACGACTTCCTACAAATCCACGCAAAGAAATTTCGTGTCCGCACATGAAACCGCTGCACCTGAACCCTATTAAGGCCTGCCGGTGCCGGTATGTACAGCTCCACGGGTCTCCTGGGGTGTGCGCGATGCCACATGTCGAAGCCGGGGTAGCTGGAGGCTTCGCAGAGTATGGAGCCGGGGACATCGCGGGGAGAGTACATTTCGATAAGCGGGTGGCAGCTGGCGGCGAGAAGGGCAGTTAGGGGGATTTTTAAGGCGGGGCCGCGGCGGGAGGTGCCGCGGGCGAAAAGGTGGACGAGGCAGTTCCCATTGCGGTCCCAGAGTTCGGGATCCTAAACGTGGGAAGAAGTTGTTAGAATCGGTGCTCAATAGATTAGGTTCACGATTAGTTATGGCCGTACTTGTTTGAATTTGTCCCAGTTTGTGGATGTGCGGGCGGCTCCGTCCCAACGCTTGAGGTGGGCAGTCTGCGGGAGACGGCCTTCCATGAAGTCGCCAAATTTCCGAGCTCGCGCTGAGTCAAAGTTGGCGTTTGTTGGTGTCATAGTGGCGATTATCTTTTAAGTGTTTTCCAGTGAATTATGTTGCAGAGTACTTTCGAGAAGGTGTCGAAGCAAATGTGATGCGCAAGCACAGTCGAGATACAAACAAGAAAAAAAAAGAAAAAAAAAGAAATGATACTAAAATATAAAAACTAAAAGAGATAACAAAGATATATGAGCCGAAGAGTCAAAGTTAATTAGATAATAATAGAAATAGTAAAATGAAGTTATCGCGATAGTCGAACCTGATAATCTATAGTTGTTGAAAAGTAGTAGTAGTAAACAAAAAGAAACAAAGAAGGAATTTCTGTAAGTGAAGGTAAGAACAAAAGAAGGAAGAACGATTAAACAAATAGGGCAGTTTCCCAAATAAGAAACGGAACAGACAAAAATAAGAAGTAGCTTCAAAAGGAAAGAATTCAAAAACGTCATTCAACGATGACAATACAAAGTACTGATGAAAATTTAACAACGTCAAGTACTGAACCAATGACCAATGACTAACACGCAGAAACTGGAAACGACAAGATTCGACTCAACCCAAAATCCAATTACCAAATGCAGCAACAGAGAAAAAATGACCAAAAAAACAAGAAAGAATAAAAGGAAGAAACCAAAGAGACTCAAGGCAACAAAATGCATCCAAACACCACTGACAAAGCAAAGGCCAAACTCTCTGGAATCCAACCGTCACTAAGGGAGGATTTTACGTCGATATAAAGAATCCCAGACGAAAGCGGCCACAAGAGACCTTTGCGAGAAAACTAAGAGAGCTGGAACAGATAATGGTGAATGCCAATTTCGGGGTCCTTGTGTCTTGGATATCTTTCGTTTTCCTTCCTTTGTGACTGAAGTTGTGTTCGCGAGTGGATGGATGAGTGTCTAACTCTAGCAAAGACGGTGGGTAGTTTGGCGTGACCTCGGGATTATCGTGCCCTCATAACAGGGACTTGGTGGGATCCCAAAGAGACGAGAATCCACAATCCACAAAGCAATCTCGTCAACAATCCCGCTCGAACCTTTCTCACTTAATAGAGTAACAGAAGCTCTCCTCGGCACTCAGAGATCGAACAGACCAACCAGGTATCTCGCCGGCTAACTCGGTAGTAAGACGTCAACACACTAGTGACCTCGAGCTATTCGTAGCCACAGTGCAGACAACTTAGTTGTCTTTACTTTCTTTGCGGGATTCAGCCTGTGGTCTCTGGTGAGAAGAAGTTAACTTCCCTTTGCGGTGAGCAGCTGTGATCGTGGACTCACGAGTATTCCTAGACTCCCTAGCCAAAGGGTAGAATGATGCAAGTGACAAAGAGCGTAGCGGCGACCTAGTAACTCCGGAGCTTGATGTCCTCATAGGGATGTGCTGATTTGGATTGAGGAGTGGGTGGGAATATTTGATATCAGGATCTTGTGCGGTGTAGGGGCGAGAGGAAGACCGTCAACCGGTAGCGCGAAGGCGTTTTGCGAGCGTTAGCAAGTGTCTTGACGAGATGCAAGCCACAGGAAAAGAATCTGGCAATTTAGAAATGTGGTGTCGAGAGCAATGCCGAGAGACAGGAAAGTGAAAAGACAAGATGAAGAAAGGGCGGGAAATTTCAGATAGTCAGCAACAAAGACATGAAGTAGTTGCAAAATGGGTAAGGAGACAATCTTAGTGGGTGGACCGTGGAGAAGAAAGTGGAAAGAGGTGCAACCAGATGATGTGGAAGGAGAAAGAAGACAGGATGAACCAGAAGTCAGGTTTTTTTTTTTGGGGAGAGGGGGAGAGGGGGTTGTGATCCGTCAATGTATTATATGCAAACTAACCACAAATTTTGATAATCTTTCTATCTGTAAAATAACACACACATCCACAACATCTGAGACAATATAAACTTTCTCTCCATCTATCAATTCCATATCCATTTTATCGCTTAGGCGCCACCCGCTCCGCTCCTGCCCTCTCACGTCAGATCTCTCATCCCCATCGCCAGCTCCTTCCTAAACCTATCACTCAATGCCAATACCTTCCAAATCTCACTATCCAGCTATCTTCCTATATCTTTTTCCCCTCCGCTATACGTGGTTGCAGGAAATAATTGTAGCCTGCAACAGCCCAATTGGGTTACATACGACATGCAGTACTAGTTGGCTGGGCTGGGCGCTGACGAGAGTCCGGGACGACAGCGAGAACGATGTGATGGTGTAACATCTGCTAAATAATGCCCTCAGTAGAATTCTGGTAAAGAAATAGGGAGGAGGGATGAAAGCTGTTAGTCCGGGCCTGATGGGGATTGGAGTGGGATGGGTGGTCATGAATGCGTCTATGTGCTAGGTTGTGGCAGAGTAATATACATGGGGTGACGATCTAAGTATAAGTGGTCACCACCAGCTGAGAACCGTGAGCCCGAGTTCCCACCTTATATTTAGTGATGTTGGACTATATTCTCGCCTTCACAGCCAACATGTCAAGAATCTATTTGATTTTAGTGGCGATTGTCTTATGCTCAGTTCATACGCCATCTGAACGTCAAAGTGCCCGCTGTCTCTCTCAAATCCAAAAGCTGACCAGCACAACGCCCAAATACAAAAAAGTCTGCTATTCACCACAGGAAATTAAATATCCTCGCATTCCAAGTACTTCAGCCACTCACGTTTTGTCGTTCCCGCCTTGTGCCTTGTAACAAATTGCCCAGCTAAACCAAATATACAGCCCGATGTGGTAGCCCATCATACCAACCCTACTGCCCAATATCATAATTGCGGGTAAATTTATGCATAGTATACGTCTCTTTATGTACAGTACTTATCATGGAGCCAGACCACTTCTAATGGCTGATTCTTATTCATTATTGACTTTTATATGTCACATCGTCCTGCATCCTACATCCAGAATCCCATCCGCCTCACTTCCCACAACCAGCCGGCCACGTTCTGCCCAAACGAGCACCGATCGGCAAAGCCCCTCCAATTTCTGCTTAGTCCATGATCTCTGATTTAACATGCCATTGTGGACAATCTTGGGCAATTAGTCAATGCCATAAAAATTATGAACAATCTTATTTTCCTTCTCTACTTCCCAGTGAGATGTCTAGAGGTAACGCCATTAGCGTCAACAGTGGACAACCCAAATACTCAGCTTCCAAGCATCCGGGAGAGGGAGCCTCTAGGGCGTGAGAGGTCGGCTGGGATTGGGAGATGGTGGACGTTGCACAGGGGTTTAGTGGGGTTTTGTAGTATCTGTATAAGTGGGATTTGAGTTGAGAGGCTTGTTCTTTCGGAATTGATGTGAAGAGACTCAAAAGAAAAAAAGAAATATTTACCAAAAGTACTCATAGGTCCGAGATCGTCGGTACCAGGTAGCATCGTCGAGTCATGCTACCAAGATCTTGAGAATGATATGACGATATGACGATATTTGCTACGTGGGAATACAAATATAATTATACGATTTGGGAAATCACCTACGTCAGCTTCCTTTCCATCTTGCACCAAGGACCTCTCCCAACGAACCACAAATCAGTTAACAAGCTCATTATCACAAACTAGTACTCTTCTAACCTATATTCTCACTAGTCTCCTCACCACCACCCCAAACAATATCACACCGTATCAACAGCTGAGCCGTTTATCAAGAATCTCATCACAATTCTAGCCCAATCAAACCTTTCATCAATAACTAGGAAAGTCCATCCGCCACCTCATCTTTCCCACCATCCACGCGTCCATTCTGCAAGCCCGGCTTTCTATTACATGTATGGCAACTATCTTCATTCTTCCTCCCTCAAATCAATAACAACGTATTCCGCCATGCAGGAGGTGCATCACACCCACTATACCGCAAAACCCTACTAGACCCTACATCCGAGTCACCTGAACGGTCTTCTGACATCTCTCAAGTCTCCTCCCTTAAGTTATTGTTGGCTCCCTTGCGTAATAGTCCCGTTTTCATAAATAGTGGGAGTCGATATTATCTCCCTGCGTTCCATGGCCTTGAAACCATCGAGGTTTAGATTCCGAGGGGACTTTGGCCAAAAAGACGATGGACGGCGGACATTGTCGGCATTGGGAAAGTAATTGATACGATTAACTTATGATCTTATGTTATGAACATCCTCATACTTCTCATGTACCCACAAATAGACCATTCAGCAATAATGCGCGATGCATGCAACATATATCTGCAGTCCATCGCCTACAAATCATCCAGTTAACCTCAAAAGAGCCCCAATACAACTCTACACGGTCCAGGAAATAAAACCATCCATAACCCCATCACCAAACCTACAAATGCCGACTAAATGCGGATATAGAACACCTCTTCATGCAGCATCCATCCCCTCCCCACCCCGTGCCACCCGAGATCCCCTCGCCATTCCGCTCATCCATCCACTATCGTTAACCTACCAAGACCATTCGGCAATATAAAGTATCCAGCTTCTGTCCTCTGGCGTTCCTCACAAGACAAAAATGCCAAAATTTATCATCGTGACCATTCCTACCTAGAGTTCTAAGACGCCTCGGGAGATGTTGTGTAAGCTTATTTACGGAGCCCCGTGCGTAGGGGAGATTTGAAAGGGTACATCAGAAACGGTCTAACCGCTAGAAATCCCTGGTGTGCATTTACCGCCGGAGCTGATGTCGGAATTTATATGTATCTGGGTGGATATCTCCGGTGACTCTCCGAAGGTTATAGAGCTTTGGTGTCGACTGGGCTGGTTAACCCTCAAGGTCTTCGGATGTCTCATTTAATGTCGAAGGTAATCACAGGCTTGATTAGTAAATAGCTTACTTATCTATCTATCTACATATCCATCGACTTACCTCAGATATCGCCTCTCAATAACAATACCCTGTACATATTCTCAACACAGCGAGCCCACCTGTACCGTCCCGACCCCATACGACCATCGACACCATCCCGCGACATCTCTTTCCCATGCCTTTCCTTCGTGACTTCAACCTTATGATTTCTCACCTTTGCTAGCAAATCTTACTGTGCCCTACCAGAACCAGTTTCGTCAACTCAAGCGGGTAAGACGTCAGCGACGAGATAGTGTATATATTTGTAAAATGTTTCAAGTATCTAAGGAGTATTTAAAACAAATAAACAGAAAGCGTACGTAGCTAAAATTTCTATTGATGACACTCATCAAAAATGAGGCTTCTTTTGAAAGTCGTAGTGAGATCTAGAGTATATGTAACTTCAAAACTTTAAGCAAGTGCCGAATTTTTATTATAGATTAAGATTTCGGCTGCCGATGTTCCTAGTGGGGTTAGGGTAGCACGATCCAAAGCTTGATATATCCACAAGTTTCATCAGAGTAGAATAATTGTCTTGTTACAGATTTGAATGCTAATTGTTTGCGGATTCAATGTTTAGCGAAGGATTTTGTTTGTATTGTCAAGGCAATGATTGGATCCTGCTTCCCACGATCGAAAAAGTGGCGATCTAAGTGGGCGACAACTGAGGATTCGGACAAAGGTTATGTGAAAATGAAGTTTCATTTTGAGTAGATTCAGAAGAGTTTTCACCATTAGACTTTAACAGATGGCTGCCAATGCTTCTGTGACTCAGCATATATCAAAATTAACAGCAAATGTTTGTCATTAGACTTCTGAAAACATCACAACATTTCCTCTATCGTCACTAACCCTTATCCTCCAATCACACCATTGCCAAACTCCTTCACTAGGTCCCCTCACAATCTCTCTATAACTCAGCACCTTCCTGTAATCGAAGCCTTCAATCTACCCACCTCCAATATATATTCATCCTTTCCCTCTAATCCCCTTTTTTTACTAAATCTCAATCACCATGTCAGCTATCCGCAGATCGTTCGTAACCGTGGCTAAGCGATTCCAGTCTCCCAGCAAGGTCGTCTGCGTCGGCCGTAACTACGCGTGAGTGAATAATCCTCAGTCAATAAATTGTGAACACTCATCACAATACCAGATATCACCATCTGACTTCATGCCACCCTAATTAACATCACTATCTTCATAACCCCACTAACTCTCACCAGCGACCACGTCTCAGAGCTTAACAACGTCCGCCCCAAGCAACCCTTCTTCTTCCTCAAGCCCCCTTCCTCCATCCTTGCCCCCAACGCCGGTCCCGTCATCCGTCCCAAGGGCGTCAACCTTCACTTTGAAGTCGAGCTTGCCGTCATCATCGGCAAGGAAGTCAAGAACCTCGAACTCACCCAAGAAAAGGAAGCCTACGATGCCATCGAGTGTAAGTCCCCGCCGTCCTTCCCGCCATCACCCGACCCAGCTCATCTCACCATGAAGTGAAATTGGCCCATTTTTATCCCGCCCGACGACTAATTAGTCAATAGCCTATCTGCTCACCATCGACATGACCGCCCGCAACGCCCAGAACGAGGCCAAGAAAAAGGGTCTCCCCTGGGACATTGCCAAGGGCTTCGACACCTTCCTGCCCATTTCCCAAGTGATCCCCAAGTCCTCAATCCCCAACCCCCATGACATTGAGATTGAGCTTGCAGTCAACGGGGCCACCAAGCAGAAGGCCAACACGGAGCTGATGCTCTTCCAGATCCCAAGATTGCTGTCAGATATCTCCAAGGTTATGACTCTGACTCCGGGTGATATTGTATTGACGGGGACACCGGCAGGTGTTGGGGCGGTTATTGCGGGGGATGTCATGACTTGTGAGTTGACGGTTGCGGGTAAGAAGGTTAAGGAAGCGCATATTGAAGTCAAAGTTGAAGATTCGACCTCCACCTACGAGTTTACTGAGACCTAAGTGTGAAGTCACGGTCTGGTAATGTGTTATATATAAATATATATAAATGTATATTACTCATTTTTAAAGAAACAACGCTATCTCATTCTCTCATTCACTCTAGCATTGATAATCACTCTGACCCCATATACAAACCCTCCTATCTCCCCCCCTCCCCTCTACTCCAAATTCGGATCCCGAATCGACCCTTCCGCCGGCTTCCAATCCGCAACCACCCCACATTTCTTACAAGTCCTCTTCTCAATATCCCCCTTAAAGTTCTCCACCCCCTTCTTAATCTGCGTCCCCAAATCCTCACAATAAAACGCATCCTCATACACAATCTCCCGACACCCCGCCTCCGCACAATACCATCGCATCCGATCCAACATCCCCGCCGGCCTCTTCTGCTCCAGAACGATACCCACCGTATCAGCAAAGCGTACAGGATTGTGCGGGGTGTTTGGAGGCAGCAAGAACATATCGCCTTCGCGGATGATGATGTCGCGGAAGACGTTGTTGTCAACGATTTTGAGGAGCATGGCACCGCGGTGTTGGTAGAAATACTCGGGGGTACCGTTGATGTGGTAATCGGTGCGGGCGTTGGGACCGCCAACAATCTGAGGATTAAGTTAGTTTAGGGGATACTCGGGGGGACGGACCATAACGGTAAAGTCGGAGTTGTAGACGCAGTAATTATTGATGGGGGTTGAAGGAGGTGGAAATTTTCGTTGAGCCTAGAAATGATTAGTACAGATTCCTGGGATTCGAATAACGATTGATTACTTACCACTTGGGCAGGTTGATAGGTTGGGCGATGGCCAACATGATGGCGTGTTCCCGATATTGCTATGATATGATGACTAATGCTAGAACCTGCCACTATGTATACATATATAAGAATACTATGATATATCTTCACTAATTAGCCAATAACTATAATATAAAAAACTTAAGATGATCTTGATATTACCAATGACAACAATCCCAAATCAATACAACCCAAACTATCACCTCAACTTCATTCCATCCATCCGTCGACCATGCCCCCTCCCTTGCCCCACAATCCTCTATAAACGGAAACTACGCTATGTCTGACTGCCTCCAACCTAAAACACCCAAACCCCCATCAACACCCCTTCAGCCTCACGTCAAGTTCCCCTTGTGGAAATCGATCATTTGCTATCTTCTAGCAATTATCGCAATGTCTATATCATATGCAGATGTTTTCATGTACATAACTTGATGTTTTACCACATTGTGCATATTTTCAGCAAGCTTTTAAGGTTGGGGAGGGTGTCATCACCGATTGACAATATGATTACCATAACAGCATATGACGGCCCGTTGGCGATGTCATGATCCCATTTGAGTATATAAACACTGCATGATCCCCTAAACCAACTACGCCACCAAACCAAATTCCCATTTAACGAGTACCTTTCCCCTCTGCCCATATAAACCCGGGCCACCCACCTACTGATTGCACCAATTGTTTCATATTATGAACCCTAATATAACCCGGACGCCTGATACGTAAGCTCTGGTTAGATAGCTACATTACTTTGACCTCTCATCTCTTTCTATACATCGCGTCGCAACATCTAACTTCCCTATATCTACCATTAACCACCAATCAACCCCAAGATGGACCACTCCCACATGGACCACTCCACTATGTCCCACACAACCCCCACAACTGCCTCCCCCATGTGCAGCATGAATGTAAGTCCTCCCCCAATCTCCCCGCATCCCCTAACTAACCCAACCCCCAGATGCTCTTCACCTGGGACACTACCAACCTCTGCATCGTCTTCCGCACCTGGCGTATTACCACCCCCCTCTCTCTCGCCCTCTCCCTCCTCCTAATAATCGCCATCTCCACTGGCTACGAAGCCCTCCGCGCTCTCACCCGCCGCTACTCGGCTGCTGCGGCCACCCGTATCGACACGGCGCCGCGCGTTGCACAGAAAGAAGCAGCTAAGCGGACTCATTTGATCAAAGCTGGGTTGTACGGTGTGCAGAATTTCTATGCGTTTATGATTATGTTGGTGTTTATGACGTATAATGGGTGGGTTATGTTGGCAGTTAGTGTAGGGGCTTTTGTGGGGTATTTGTTGTTTGGAGAGGATGGGGATGCGGTGAAGGAGACAGCGTGTCATTAGGGAGAGTTGGTATTTAATGATGGGTAGTTAGGTGATGATGAAGATTTAGAGCAAGATTAGTTAGCAGCCAGAGTATCAGGTCGTGTAGTAGTCAACCCCGAGACCATAGCCTTGGAGTTCTTTTATATATATAAACGTATTGTATAAATTCGCCGTAACCGTCTATCTCTTCAAGCCTTCATAGATACTTCACAACATTGACAAGAACCAAATATTGAATAATAATCATGAATTCATGACACCCGGCCAAACTGAAACCAAGCCCCTGATATATGAGCTGTATACTAAATAAAAATCCCTAAATATTCCAATACCCTAATAAAGGGTTTATAAATCCGACTAATATCAGATCTCAAAAGATAACAAGTGAAAGCCTGTACTGTTTTACCAGGCAAAATGTTCCAATAATCCCAAATCACTAATGACTGGCCCCTTCACATATTCGCTGTCTCTTCGCCCCCTTGTCTCCAGTTCTGGAGAATATGTGCAATGCTCTTCTTCGGCTTCTCCCTCTCCGCCATGCCACCGTGCCTCCTTCTCTTCCGGTCGAAGAATCTCCCTTGTTCCGCCGCCCTCTCCGCCAACATCTCATCGCCGAACTCCTCGTTAATCTCCATCTCGGGAGCCTCGGCATACGCCAATCTAGCCGCCTCGACAAGAATCTTGGCAGTCATGCCCCACACCTTGTAACGCCCCGGGTGCTCCTCAAGGACATCAGCATTCTCGGCCAATCTCTTCTCGTGCTCAAGTGCGGGGTCCCGAGACGCAAAGAGCTGAGGGGCAGGCTTAGTAACACGTTGATTGGTAATGGGAACGTAGAAGTTGTGCACGCGCCATGGCTGACCATCGTAGTCAGACCAGTAACCGTCATAGAAAGGCCCATCGGGGAGGCTGGATCCATCGGTCGGCGTCTCATCATTGATACGAAGAAAGTTGTGAAGCGGTGCAGAGAAAACAGCAGCGACCTCACCAGCGTGAGGCGTAGGCCGAAGAGCATCGGCAACGGCCGGAGCAGAAGGGCATGAAGTCGGGTTGATACGATCCAGGATAGCCACACAAGGACGGACAACAACGTCAGTCCGCGCAAGAGCGTGAGGTAGATAGCAGAGCTGCTTGATATCGTAGCCCTTAGGCAAGTACTCATTGTTTTGGGGAAGACCAATTTCTTCCCAAGCCTCCCGGCGAGCAATCTGATACGGAGTCTCTTCCGTATTATCAGCCTTGCCACCGGGGAAGGCAGCATGGCCACTAAAGTTGCGCATTCCAGCAGCACGCATAGTCAACACGACACGAAGGTCACCGGCCTGATCAGGGTACAGGAGAACCAGGACACCCGCCCGACGGCAAGCCGGGATAGAGTGCCATAGAGGAAAGTTGGGTGAAAGGTAGCGCTGAAGCCGTGAAATGGCGTTCTGTAGAAAGTGAAAGAAGCACTGTTAGTTTACTATACTATGGTGGTCAAGCGCTGGGAGTTTCCTTTTATGATTCTAGGGTTTGGGTCTGCGGCACAGGCTGCCCTGTCTGACCAAACAGAATGAGGCTCTTAGTGAAGAACGACATGTCGATGGAGGCAGGGTAAACCGATGAGAGAGGAAACAACTAACCAAAGACCTGGAGTTAAGAGGCGCCATGGTGGGTAGATCCCAATATTCGGCGGATAGAGAATAAGGTGAGAAAGAAGACAAGTCGCACAATGATGAAATTGGAAGCGCAACGGAAACAGTTGGCTCACGGTCGGCAGCTGGAAGACTATAGTTGTTATCGTTGGTTTGTGTGGGTTGCTGTTGTTGTTGTTGTTCGGTTTCTGTCCCAAAGTCAGACTCCAGTTCCACACTTTGATTTCAAGGAAATAAGGAGACGGTCCTGCTTCTCAGGCGGATACTCACCAATATATGTACTGGATGCCGATAGTCCCTGGTCCCAGATCATCCCCTCCTTCTTTCTAAGAATAATCGCCTCCTCTTTCTCTTCTTTATCGGCAGCGCGCATTAACCCACCAAGCCCCGTCACATCAGGAGACACCCAGGTCTCAGAGACCCCACGACAAACCTGGGGTATGGGCTTGGCGGGCAACGCATAGACACTTTGGCTGTTGGTAGGACAATCTCCACTATGAGCAGCATCTTTCTGAACTTGCTGAGGTGTAGCTATATCAGGTAAGACATCATCACTACCGACCAGTTCATCAATAGCCCTCCCGGACGTTATTGTATCGCTAAAATGGGCTTCTGCAACAGTGGGATCAAGGCTAGTAGTAGCTGCGGCCGTGGTCGCGGCGCTTTGGCTTGCCGTGGAGGATGACCCCAGACCGTTGTTATCTGGACCGGGGTTTTCTGCACCTTTGTCTGTGAAAGTGACTGAGGATAGGCAGACGGGATCGTTAACCGTGGGCCGCGACATGGTGAGGGTCGTAAAAGTGGCGCAGATCAGGTGGCAAGCTTCAAAGAAGGTGATATCGGGGAGTACAGGTCATAAATCTGAAGATATTGGCGTTAGTGTCATCAAGTTCAACCATGTGTAAGCGGAAATCGAGCCTGTGGTAGTATCGCTTGATAATATAGACACTATGATAACAAATCAGGCTATAGTACGAACCAGGAAGCTCCGGCAGCCCTTAGACTCTAGACTCATCGTAGAACGACTCTAAAGCCGCCGCTAAGAATCCCTCAAGTCCCTACCAAATCCAAAACATCATTAACAAAGCGGTGAGTTGCACAGACTAATCCACCCTATCAGAAGCTCGCAAAACCCGCAGCATCGTGCGTTAGTCGAACGGTCGTGGTGTTGTTGTCAGGCAAACGGACTGAAGGCCTCAAGCTAAAGCGACTATCGGCATGGGTGGTGTGCTTTTCTGTTTTGTTTCGTTTCTGCTCCTCTCTTCTTATTATCACAAGTTGCTACAGATCTGCTAGATAGTGATCTGATGCCCTGTCTTACCTGGCTGCCTGGTGTGGGCTAATTGGCCAAAGGGGGGTGTCAGAAGCGAAGGCTAGTGACGGCAGCCGTGTTTCGTGGTGCTTATGCTTTCTGTTTGGGGGTTTAGGCGACAGTAGCTAGCGTCGGAAGACCGAGGGAGCTCGCTGATATCGGCGATAAAGAAGGGGATGTTGTTGATTACCGTATTGGGTTTACAGTTTGATAGCTTTGTAGTTGTTGGCTGGTATTGTGTGGTTCGTCCCGTGGAATCTGTAGATAGCGCAAGTGAATGGTGGCAATAAAATTAGGCTCCGATAAGCCAGGCTGGGCTTAGCTAACCTTGGGGCTCTGCGGGAACTGGCTCTAGTGCTTCTTGAACCCTTAAGGTTAAATCGGCAGACACTGACCTGACGGCTCGTAAGATTCGCTCTAATAAGGTGGCAGTGGCGGATGATCTCCTGATTAATGATGTGAAAACAAGACCTCAAATATTGTGCATAGTGATGATCGAAACATTAATGAATTAATCTTGGGCACATTGCATTATTCTCACAACGATTCTTGGCTACAAGGCGTTGTTCATCTTTACTGGGAGCTACTTTATTTCGCTCTTTCCCTGACATCTTCAAGCCGAGTTCACAGACATTTGACCCTGAGAGTCAATGAATGAACCTCGCCAAAAGCATATTTTTCTCGCTACAAACCTCCCATACGGTCAGCCTATCAGCTATTTACTCGCAATATGTACCGAATTCTATGTTACTTCGGCTACAACCTCTCCTAATTTCTCCATCAATAAACAAGGCAACCCTCCTCTCCAGTCCCAAGTAGACCTACGAATCCCATACAACCTCCAGACCTCCAGTTAATATTTTCTTTCGCCCGCCCACCTCACGAAAAAGCATCTCCAAGCGCCATGAAAGTTTTTTTTTTTTAGTTTCATTGTTATTTCTATTTAGAGAATTCACGACCAAGCTCCTTCTTACGCTATATTGAAACAACTCACTCAATCCTTATCTCACTTCTCCAGCTCCTCTGCAAATCACACAGACCTAATCCACATCAAATCCCACCCTCATAAGCCCCCACTACCCACTAGCCATTCTCATCTTGACAATATTTACTGACTAATCCCCAGAAATCCCCATTACAATCTCCATCCCCACAACCTTATTCTAAATCCATCCTGCAACCCCAGATTATCACCGACAAGGGCTCTTTCACCATCCACATCTCACCCCAGCACTATCCTGTCTTGCCCTTCTACTTCCGACACCCTCGCGCACCGTCCAGGCTTTTTGGCCCAGGGAAATTTCAACCGCGGTGGTTGGGGCGACTATCTCCCCTTGGGGACTTAGCAGATCTGTGGAAGCGAGAGGTGGAGAGGGACGGAGATGAGAATTTCCGTTAGCAGTGAGCTGGGATCGGCGGAGTGAGGTCACGGGAACGACTTTATACTATAAAGGGAGTTCTTTTGAATTCCTACATAGATAAGGAAGTCAATTAGTGAGGCCAGCAAAGAGGAGGTTGTAAATAAATTTGTGATATATCACATGAAATAAGCTTTGAATCACCACTCTTGATGGTTTCTATGTAAAACAAAACGTTGAGAATATGTTGTTTTTCAGCCACCGAACAAGTCTGGGACTGAACACAGTATAAATCCGATGCATCACCAAAAGTTATTCCGAAACAAGGGAGGTGGGGTCGGCTTCGAGGTGCGTAACCCTTACAGTGTTCGTGTCTTATATATAATATTAATGCGGGCAGACTAAGAAAATCCAGCAGAAAATCTTATGTTGAAGATAAAGGGTTCATAATCGTGTTCTCAAGACATCTCAGCTCTTGAATTATAACCTAACCCTATTTCTATCAAACGAACTACGTTGTATATATATCAAAACAATCTAAAGATCAACTAATAGATTATAACACCTGAGATACATTAGGATTGATACCACGTTAGACAAAAATATAGGAGCTTTCGTCATTGAAAAATGTAGTACTGTCGTTACAATCCCATAATCATAGCCAGTCTATAGACTCAACAAAAATATGTGAGAAAGACTGGTCTATAAAATAAAGTTGCATCCTGCTGTATTAAACTATATCTCTATAGTCTTGCCATCTAGCCTGTGATCCCAAGGAGAAGAAAACTCAAACACCATCACTTGTATTTCTTGTTCCTCCGAGGGAAAATTCTAAGCTGTTAGATACACCATCGAATTCATTAAGTGGCTCAATTATTATCATGTAGTAGTACTGATATAACGATATGTTCGCAGGGCTGGTCGAAACTATCGATGTCTTGATCGGTTAGATATCAACAACGTTAATAGTCAATATTTCCACATTTGTGCATGATGAGAATTGTATATATTGCTACTAGCCAAACAATAAACAATCATGATCGATTTGCATATAACTATATTAATGAAAATCAACATGAAAGGGTTCAATTTGAGACTACAGGTACCGCGTTTCTCATGACTTGAAGAATCAGGTTCTCGTGTAGTAGTGAAATTAGAAAATATGATCTTCCCTGTTGGGCTGGTGATGATATATCGGCAGAAAATACATCTAACTCTTTGCTAGATGAATGAATATACCAGTGTTGGACTGGAACTGATAAGCAAGTTTAGCCCTGAGCTAGTCGTAATATGAGTCACACACTTGCTAGATAAAAGGAAAGTAGAGATGAGAATCAATTCACATGAACTAAATGGATACAATCCTTGGAAAATCAGAAAATGACGACTTTTTTAGCTCTTAGGTCTGTGGCTTTCTTAATCACCAATATTATTGAAATTTGGGCTATTAGATAAAGTTGCTGTGAGTATTATATAGGGATAAATTTGCAATACATCCACAGCTCCTTCCTGATAGCATTCGATATACACAATTTCAACATCTTATAGTACTTTGCTAATGTTTAGTAGTGATTTTGATGGGCTTTGATAGGCTGAATACATAGCAGATAGTTTTATTATATTGGTCAAGGGAGTATGCAATTATAGCCCTGAAAATATAGATATTAGGCAACACAGAATTTAACTAGCTAATATCTAAACTAATCTGTAGTATGTATCCTGATGACAATTATCGTGATGCCATGAATATCCGAGTTTGACACGTGACTTGAGCCTGTGCAACAATCACGACCATACCCTAATAATTTAGTCGCACATATACTAACCGTCACTTGTGTAAATGATACTTCCAATCCAGCTGACTTCTTCTTGAGAACCCAGCCCCACCCGCCAGTCACGAAGCGCCGCGTCATCAGGCGCCTTGTACCATGTCAGAAGAATTGGCAGACGCGGTACCGAAAGCCGATGGATGGCAATGGCAATGCTGATAGTGGCAATTTCATTTTAAAAGAAAAGCCGGCAAATAAAGTACACTAGACTCTAGATAACTCTATCTTGTATTTACACGAATACGGACTCTTCACTTGGGATTCAATCACGAGTGGATACCACACTCTTGGCTCGGATATCCGGCAGTTGTGGCATAGGCGTCATCGCTTCTAAAGATAGAAAGTATCGACGCTTGACAACTAGACTAGCCTTTGATTGATCACCAGTTCCTGTCTCACAATGACGAGCCAGCACCACCCAATTAATCATATCCCCTAGTAGTCTCTTCAATTTCCATCTCTCAAACCCAATGTAGTAAATCGCCAACTATCAAAAAATCCACAAGACCCCTTCCCATTAACCAATCTGCAACCAACAACAAAAACAACCGCCACCACCAACCCAAAAAGCCTACAATAGTCAATCCCAAGCCTCTTCACAGCCCCAGCACCGACCGCCGATCATGCCCAACTCACTAACAACCTCTCCGACAATAGCGGGGCCCCGTCTGAAACAACGCCTGGATTGCGCGTCTACTATCCGGTTATCCGCCCAACGTTCGTATAAAGGAAATTGCGTGGCCGATATGTCTGGAACTGAGGTTCCTCTTTAATATTGGATGGATTTCATCCTGTTTATTTTGAGATTTTTGGTTTTGAGATTAACTTTTGTCTTTATTTGTGAGTTGAGATTGATAAAGATTGATAATATAATTCGGATTAAGTTGCGATCTGCGATTTTGGATTTGAAATTATCCCCACCCATTGTTGATACTGCCAACAAGATCTTTTCTTCTCACGGAAGATACCACGAAAAACTCTACTTTAAATCACGATCTACTGCTACCACATCGCCAAACTCATCATGCCCGCCCTTTACACCCTCCTCGCCTCCGGGCCCCCCTCAATAGCATCCCGCTCTCTCACTGTCAACTCCACCCAAGCGACCACTATCGGCATAATCGGCGCCTACTCTGCCGCCATCTTCATCCTCTGGTTCACCCCTTACCTCAAACACCTCCTCTGGCCCTTCAAAATGCTCACCATCGCCTTCCACGAATTCGGCCATGCCTTCGCCTGCCTGCTCACTGGCGGCAAAGTCAAATCGATTTCCCTCGATCCGCATGAGGGCGGCGTCACTCATATGTTGGGCGGTGCCTCGGCGGTAACTTTACCGGCGGGGTACCTAGGGTCTTCATTGATTGGGGCGTTGTTAGTTTTTGCGGGGTTCGATATTGTGGCGAGTAAGGTTGCGAGTATTGTTTTGGGTGTTGCCTTTTTATTGACGTTG
Organism: Meredithiella fracta; assembly: GCA_023677585.1. NCBI lineage: Eukaryota > Fungi > Ascomycota > Sordariomycetes > Microascales > Ceratocystidaceae > Meredithiella > Meredithiella fracta. The sequence goes on along the minus strand of JAGXCV010000001.1, from coordinate 246,245 downwards.
TGGTGGGGAAAGCGCGATTGGCTTACGATCATGACCGTTCTCCTTGCCGTGGGTCTTCTTGTCGGCTGTTGGTTCATCAACCACGCCGAAGCCCTTCGTTTCGTCGTCGTAAGTTCACTGTCTACTCTTTTATATAAAATATCCTCCGAGAGTATAACTAACATCATCTCCTAGCTCTTCATCGGTACCATGTCATCCTTGTACTCAGTTTGGGACATCTTCGACGACCTCATCCTTCGAAAAGTCAACGAATCTGACGCCAGCCAATTTGCCAACCGTTATGGTGGCTCCTCCAAGTGCTGGGGTCTCTTCTGGAGTTTCATCTCCGTTGCTTTCCTTGCTGGCGCTATCGTCGGTGGCATCGCGGCGTTCCCGGAGACCTTTGCCGAGCAAAGGAGGATTCGGATAACTTTATTCCGACCATGATGATGGTAATGAGGATGGTTTAACGAGAGAGAAGGCAGAAGAAAAGGGGTTTAGTTGATATTTAATTTTGTCCATTTCTGTTATTTTCATGATTACCATAGATTTTGTAAAATAAGAACCATACAATTCACAAGAATCACCTTGATCCCGTGATGTAATGTTTACTCCCTTCACATCACTCAAATGACGAATAGAATTAATTTCCCGCTGTCACTGCCACCTCTACCGGGAGACCCAATGCAATCGCATTAAGTTGAGCCGCCATTTTCATCTTCACCCATTTCCAGTACGCATCCCACTCTGGTGCCTGAGCCGGCTTCACCTTCACCTTTTCCGACAGCGCCAAGCTCACCTGCATCGCCCCTCGGCACGCCTCACCCTGCTTCTCGACTTCCTGCTTGACTGCATTCTCCTTCAACTTGACCGATAGGATCTTCTTGAACGCCATAGCGATGGCATCCATCTGCTTGGAAGTCGTCTGTGGGTCGATGTTCGCCAGCTTGATGATCATGAGGTTGCAGAGACTCTTGATGTCATGGTTATCGGATAGACCGGCAATGACACGAGGATAGATGGCCGGGACCCCAAGAGCCTGGATGGTCTGATCGAGAAGCGCATACAAAGTCTCGTATGCACCCTTACGGATCTCAAGACCACCATCTATTGTATGTTTGAACGGACCCATCATGATCTCTCTGATCAGCTCGGGAATGACTTCGGTCTCGAACATGACAAGACCCATAAGCTTACTCATATGGGGGATGGTGATCTCCGACTTGTACTGGACAGCGGTAGTCAAGTTCGTCATGCCCAGACGACGGTTCTCCAGATCCGAGTCTTTGAGACCAATGAGCAGCATTGAGACCAGGGTAGTCTTAAGAGTAGCCTCAAACATAGGCGAGGTGTCCGGAAGCGCATGACGCAAGCAGTGAATGGCAAGCGCACGAGTGGAAGGATTTCCATCGTTGAGGAGAAGCTATGACATAAAGTTAGCACGTATGAAATATCAGCAATGATACAATCGAACTCACTTGAAGCTTAGGGATGAAAGTAGCCGGGTCCGCAACCGTTAATTTCGCCAAACACTCAGCAACAACCACCCTACTCTCTGCACTAGTCTTCACACTCAAAAGGTGATCCCAAATCTTCTCAACAAAAGGCTCGACCTCGATCGCCCCTGAGTTGAATAACTCTTTCAACGAGTGAAGCAACAAGTAGGCATGGAATGGAGTTCGCTCCTCCGTGTTACAAAGAACCGGCAGGTATGTGGCAACATCACCCGAAGCCGCACGGCCGAGAGAGATTGCAGCAGTCAGGCCAACCTGATCCATACTCTCACCGAATTCTGCGATGAACACATTTGGAGTAATCTTGGACGCGGTACCGGTCCGTTTGGCAACTTCACCCAGAACGCACAAAGCCATGCTCTGTCTCTTGATGTCATCGGTAGCCTCAAGTTCTTGCAAGAACGCATCTAACCCAACACCAGTTGAGCTGCCACCAGCAACAAGCAGAGTACCAATGGTACGGCCGCAAGTCTCAACAGAATCAAGTCCATCAACCTTGAGTAAAAGCTTTTGCATAAGCGGGGCGCCGGCGCCGCCCTTGCCCAGAGCTGTGGTAAGAGTCAACAAGGGCTCAATGGCAATATCGGCCGATTTGGTCCCAATGTTGTCCGCGATAACCTCAGCAACATTATCCATCCCAACCAATTTGGCATCCATCTGCGCCAAGAAACATAGGACCCATAAGGCCGCCGTCACCAAACTAGCATCATCTGACCTAACTGCCAGGAGCATGTTCTCAACTACAGTAGTCAAACTGCCAGTAGGCAATAGAACCTGAGTCGTTTCTGGAGAGATCAGTCTTTTGAGAGCGTTGATAGCAAGGTACGTGTGCTGGCGTTTGCCACTACCCGCAATGTTGGCAAGGGCGGTAACGGCTTGGTGAAGGAAATCAGCACCGAGACCAACTAGAGTACTAGTTTCTTGATCAACAATAGAGTTTAAGGCATAGAGAGCTTGAACCTTGGTGGATTCAAACTCAAGGCGCTTCAGAAGAGCTTGGAAGCCACTTGAGACCTGGCCAGCGGAAAGAGCAGAAGCGACACCCATATCCAGAGAGTGAGAAATTATAGTACCAAGGGTGCAAGTCGCTTGCTGGCGAACATCTGTGTCAATCTTCTTCTTGTCTTGAACTAGATTCAACGAAAGATCGTACAACTTGGGGAGGTCTAGGGAACCAACACCATTAGAGCCGACAACAACAAATGCCTTCACCAATTCTTCAACAGTCAAGAGAGCATCGCCAGTAATTTTGTACATAGCTTCCGTGATAGTACTCGACAGAGTCTTCGAGATCAAACCAAGGTGGGGCTCCAGAATCACCGGCTCGTACTTGCAGATATCCCGGATTAGAGCCAACCCAGTCGACTTGAGTGTTGTCTGAGTCGCTGACAAGTTACCCGAAGCAGCATTGGTGTTCAACGTCATTCTAGAAGCGGACATATCAAGACATTTGAGGGTCCCAAGCACGATAGGGTCGAAGTAAAGCTTCAGACCACCGCGCATAACTTTGATAAGGTCGTCCATGAGTCCAATAACAGCCTGGTTAGCGGACGCAGTCTTTCCATTGAGAATCTTGGCACCGGCTTTGACAATCGCCGACCTCAGGGTGATGAGATCATCCTTGACGTTTTTGGTAGCCGTAGGCTTGACGGCCATAGCGTTTTGATTAGCATGCGTGCTGCTCTGCCGTCTCCGTTTGAGACTGACAGTAGGGGTCTGCAGCGAGTCAGAATCAAGTTCATCGTTTTCGTTGTCGAGATGAAGGTAGTCGGAGGTCTTGCGGATCGTCTGAGAAAGCGTCGAAATGGCCTCCAGTTGAACATTTTCGTCAGAGTCAGAGAAACATTTGACCAGAATCGGAGCAATTCTCTTGTACAAAACACCAGCATCGATCAAATCTTGGCTTCCACGGGTGGTGATAAGCGAGAAGAGAGCTCTCAGAGCACCCTTGCGGATTCTCCAGCTCGAATCACCATTCTCATCTGCAAACTCTTCAAATTCATCATCTTCATCATCCTCATACTCGTCATCATCCCCCATAGCCTCGTCTTCATCGTCAGACGGTACCGAATTGGGGTCGTATCTTGAGAATCTCAACCCAGCCTCGATCGCCTCCTCAGTGAACACCTTCATCTCCTCAGGGCAAGCCACTAAGAAGCTTTCCAGAGCAGCAATCGCTGAGTCGACCATATCCTCATACTCGGGCGCTTCAATACCGTCCGAGATCTTCTTCATGTGTACATCTAGGTGTTCCTGGTCCAAGACGGACAAAACAGATGGAGCAAGAGCCGGAATATGAGGGCCCACTGCCTTGGGACTGCTTCTGGCCATCTGGCCAACCATAGATACAAATAATCTGCGAAGAAGCACTGACTGAGATGAGTCTCCCAAAACATCCTTGATCCGCTGAATGAGCGAGGTCAAAGTCTCGCCTGTCATATAAGCCGCTAGCAAAGAGATAGCAGATACAGCCTTCTTCCGAACACCGGCGTTAAACGCTCCATCCTGTAAGATAAACGTCAAAGTGTTAAGCAACGCTATCACAAGCTCTGACTCCAAGTCATCGCCCATAACCTTGATCACATCCGAAACAACATCCATCTGCTCTGGGATCTCGTTCGGATTGTTAAGAAGATAGATATCCCGGTCTGATGGGGCCATGCCCGGAGGCGCAGGCGGGCGGAATTGCGGGGGATTAAACGCAGAACCAAGAAACGGTTAATTCCATTAATAGCGTTGTTCGGATTTTTGGCGACTTCGGCGGCCTTCGCGAGGCCCCGGGGGATGACGACGCTGGCGATTGCGTTCCGTAGGGCAAGCGAGGGTAGAGAACGGTCTTGGTTGGGGCTTAACTTCATAGTGGTAAGTCTGTCCATAAGGTTGGCGACTAGGTTTGGCGGGATTTTCGAGGTTAGAGGTCCAAGCCTGTGGGTGACATGTATTTTAGTAAACATCTGATTCCCAAGCGGTGATGTCATCAGGAATAACCTACGTCTTGAGGGCCTGGTTCTGAACTTCGCCATTTGGATCATCTAGAGTCTTGATCACAGCCTCAATGAGTCGCGAAGAAGTATTGAAATCTTGGCTCAAAGATTCCGCCCTGTTAGACTCCAAGAATTGGATGATATCATTGAGGGCCATGTAACGGAAATCCGGATCGATCTCTTTCAGTTTTTTGATACAGCCCTGCATCTGCATCGCCGGCGAGATCACCGAAGGAGGAGTCTCTGCCATCTTGGTTATTGATTCGCCAGTAGCTTAGCAAAAATTTGTTTCTATGAATTTGTAGATCACCACAGCGAGGTATTGTAGAGGCTGTGATTCGTGGAACTGACGGTACTCGGCTTAATTGGCGCCGTCACCGTGAAAATGGTGACGTTAGAATTGTCGATTAATAAAGATGATACAAAAGAAAAGGGAAATGAAACAGAACGAATGGAAGAAATCCGATGATTTTACACGATTATAATTAGGCAAACTTTGTGCGTAAATAACAAAGACCAATGAATTATCATTTCTTCTCATGACATTCCCGTCTTCCAGAGGAGGGGCAGGAACCAGGTACCTTCCAGGAGCTATTCTTGCAGTGGTGATGCCCCACTTCCGTAGACGAAATAGGAAAAAGTGTATGGCTTAGTCATCTAAATTAATGTAAGGAAGACATACTAGTACTGTGTAATACAGAGTTGGGTAAAGGTACAAAAATTAAAGACACCTCAGAGAGTGCCGTATGTATGTAGTGTATATGTCTATAAAGTAAAACAGCCTGTAGAATACCTGGACTAGAAAAAGAATAGTTTACCTCCTAGAATCCGCCATAGGGCTTCTGGATCTTCTCCGTCTACTTGGAGACCGATCTCGCCGATTTTTCTCCCGTCTAGGCGACAGAGTCCTATCACGACGTGGTCTCCGGCGGTCTCTATCCCTGTCCCGTTCTCTGTTCCGATCTCGATCCCAACCCCGTTCTCTATCTCTATCTCTATCTCTTCGATCCCTATCTCTATCCCAAGGCTCTCGGTCTCTCCTCCGATCTTTGCTCCGACTTCTTGGACGATCATCTCTCCTATAATCTCTCGCACCATCTCGTCTTTCCTCCCTCCTTTCCGGGTCCCTCCTCTCTGGCAGGCTCGACCCCGACGCCCCCTTCACCTTAGCCTCCTTCTGCGCAGCCAAATAAGCCTTCGCCTCCCTTTCCCTCTTCTTCACTTCGTCCTGCTTCCATCTCTCCCTCCCCTCCTTATCTAATCCCGGCGGCGGAGCAACCGCCGTACTAGGCGAGTCCCCCCCTCTTTGCTTAGAAGGCTCGGGGTCCTTACGAGCTGGCGGCCGACTCTGAGATTCCCGGGGTGTCCGACTAGGCGACCGTCTTTGTGATTTCGCATCTTGGTCGCGACTATGGGCACGACTAGGCCGATAGGGCGGCTTGTGGTGAGAAGAATGGTTCCGGGAGAGAGAACGACTGCGGGGTCTATGAGATGTGATGCTCTCACGATCAGCATGAGAAGGCGTAGATAGCGCTACCTTTGTAGCAGTACCAATTAGCTTGACTTCGGCGGGTCTTGAAGACTCAGTAGTCTTCGGCAACTCTTTCTTCCGGGGGAGGATAGCAGATGCGGGTTTTGCTTTCCGTGGCGGTGGAGCCAAAAGAGCTTCGTCAATCTCAACTTCAGGCGCCTTATCATTTCTTTTGCTTTCCCGTAACAAATCAGCTAAAGCCTCTTGTTCAAACCTATCGAGGTCCGCTGCAGTAAGCTTCTTCTTCGCCCTTTCATGTTCCTCTTCCCTCTCTTTCCTTCTCCTTTCCCTCGACCTATCTCGCTCAGATGACGTCCTTCTTGGTCTCTCTCTCGATCTGCCCCACCGACAATTGCGGTCCCTTCCTCTGTCATCATCTCTTCCCCTCCTATCTGCCCGTTCTTTATCCCGTTGTTTATCTCTCTCGGCCGCCAATCGTTCCCTCTCCAACCTTCTCGCATCTCTCTCCGCCTTCCTCTTCTCTTCCGCGGCTGCCTCCTCCGCTTCACGCTTCTTCTGCTTCTCCCTCTCTTTCCAGATACGCACTTCTTCTTCCGCGCGTTCCTCCGCCCTCTTCTCTTCCCTTACAATCCTTCGCTCTTCCTGTTTCGCTGCCGTCACTGCCGAATATTCCGCATCGGTCTTCGCCCCGCGCAGCCGTTCGGCCTCTGCCTCCTCTGTCCCAATTTCATTGCGGCGGAGTTCCCGAATTTGCCTTTCTATCGCTTCGACGTTGATAAGTTTAGTGATGACTTCTTCGGCTTGTTGGTAGACTCCAGAGCGTTCAAGGGCACCGTCGATTAGAACGGCGGCTTTGCTGGGGTCGGTCGAGAGGAGTTGTTTGGGGTTCTTTTGGACTTCTTTGCTAGCGACTTGGATGATCGATTTGATGATTTGGTTTTGGTAGTCCTGTAAAGAACACATAGTTAGAAGAGTTATGACAAGTAATAAGGGTCGAATAAAGCTTACACTGGCTTGGAAGCTCTCCCAAATCTGTTTACGTAGCTCGTCATAGCCACCCTTTTTCTTGAAGGCTGTCGCGAGATCATCGATTGCGTTGCGAGTCGCAGATGGAAGAGGTAGTTCAGAAGCTTTAAAGCTGCGAATTTGAATTGTCGTCGTCTTTGGTTCCGCGGCCTTGGCCAGGACTTTGGCCGTCGGCCATAGTTATAAGGGTAGGGTCTTGTTATAGGTATGAAATGATCGAATCGTGTATCGCGTATCGGATGTTGATATAGAAGATTTCAAATTATGTAAAGGCAGATCCGGTGAAGTTTCTATATATAAGATAAGATTTTATATGACAAATTGACTTCATTCCTTGACAATATTCACGTCAAGAGACCTAAGACACTACTAAGCCTATTACTTCTTTCGCGCATGTGAACTAACATTTTCCCATTAACTTTCCACTCTTCCGACAGAAATTCTTACAGCCTTGCATACACGGCTACCAATCACAGCAAACAACCTCCAATTTTCCCATTCTCCTCTAATCCCTGCTACCCCATCACTTTAATCATCTTCGATCTCACGTGATAGAGCTAATCCTTGTCCACACCAATTCACTCCACACCGCAAGCTTCTGAGCTCATCCACTACCCACCCAATAGAGCTCCCGTCGTTCCGAACGTCCGCCACCCATCCTGACGTGATTTTGAAACCCCCCAAACCTACTCCTAATTCCAACCCCTCATTGCAATGCTCGGCCGCCTTGCCTTTTGGAGCAGCTTCGGTACGTCCGTCCCGCACAACCTCGTTGACCCACCCCACTAACATCCCCCAGGTTTCGCCGTTCGCTGGTGGCAAATGGGCATTGAAATGCGCCCATTTTTCAACAAAGAGTCCCTTTGGGTTTACCCTATCTACATGGCCGGCGGCGCTAGCTTCGGCTACTGGCTCCAAGGCGTGGACGACCGGCAGACGGCTATCCTCTCCGAGCGCAAGCAAGCTCTCCTGGAAAAGCGTGCTCGTGTTGCCGTGAAGGCTGCTGAGGCTAACGTTAAAGAGGAGCACTAAAAGAGTTGTTTCATCCATTTATAGCATAATGATTGGACCGGAAATATACAGACTTCGGAATTTCTTCAAGGGAATGCGGATTACTTATGGACATATTTCGATGGTACCAGACTTCATGAACAACAGACGAGATAATCTTATCCCAAAATACTAGTAAATGCTGATTTTTTTGATATATTGAAAAATTATTCATTTAAATTATCATGTATCGCTACCAAATGAACCCATAAAAACACTTTTTGTGATCCTTTCCTGAAATCACGAACTGAAGTCCTCTACATTGATTCGCAACGGACTCGATTTAGTCTGGCTTCCATCAACCCCACTATCATCTGGTTGGGTGCGTCTCAATCGGATAGTCACACTTTTCAGCCAGAGAATATCGTCCTCGCTCTCTTCTCCAGTACTCTCAACCATCTCTAATCTTTGGAAAGCTGGACACAGCCAAAATCTATGGGCCTTTTTCCGCTGAGAATACCTCCGTCGCCCAATAATCACCTTCAATCTCCCAAGTTCCCAGACGTTTTGATCAAACTGCAGGCCCAATTTCTAGTTCTCGTCCTGCAACCGACGGATCGTAGCCACATTAGAAAGTGACGTCTCGCCGTAATCCGTAATCAGCGAGCCAATGTATTCTGGCCTAGTAGTATCGAACAACAATCTAACACCAGAATCCCGGCTAAGGTCGGGGTCAATCTCGTTGTAGGTAAGAGAATCGAGGGACATCCGTTCGGTGAAATTGATAGACTGGTTAAGAGCAATAAGACGAGTGCCGTAAGCCTTAGTGGCAATGGCCAAATCAGCGGTACCAGACCGCGCATACATGGCACCGTTGCTGAACATGGCCTCGGCGCCAACCATGACCAGGGTTGCAGCATTCAAACCACCCTTCAGACCAGAGAGATCTGGATAATAAGTGACGTAAATGCCCTCCTCCTTGAGTTTCTTAGCCATGGCCAAGCCGTCCATCTGAAACGGATCATCAATGATAATAGCCCGGAAGACACGACCTTCCTCGCGTACACGGAGGAGAGACATCTGGATGAGACGGTGGGACGCATACGTCAGGACAACGTCGTTATCGTTAATCGCTCTAGCGGCATTATCAGAAATGACGTTATCGGCAATTTCGATGCGCTCGTGAAGCATGCGGTCGATGGTGTCAAAGAGGAGTTCTTTGGCCTCAGCCTCGGGAGTGTCGATTTCGATCTTAGTGATCACGACCTTGATTCGGCGAATGGCGTTACCCATAGCAAAACAGAGTGGCCGGCAAGCAGCAAGGTACTCAATGTTGGTGTTGAGGACGTGAGGAGTGAAGTGTCTGGAAAGAGAGGTGCCGCGAGGAGCGGAGTACTGGGCAATCACCTAGTTTCAATACGTTAGTTAACTGACACACTTTAATACAATGTCTAGGATCTGAACATACTTGACGCAAAGCAATCAGGGTGGCCTCTAATCTTTGGATGCTATCCGTGATCTCAAAGAAAGCCATCTGCTGCCCCAACCGCACAATCGCCTTGTGAACTTCCTTATCCGCCGCCTGGATTTGTATCCGCTTCGCCATCGACAAATGGCTAAAGCATTCAGGAATCTGCGACTTCTTCACCTCCTTAACCTCCTTCACTAATGTCCCTTCCATCGCTTTCTTCGCCGCTTGTCTCGCCTGAGCCAGCGCAACCGCTGCAGCCTCCTTCCCTTTCGCCATCTTGGCCTCCGCAACAGCTGCCGCCGCAGTTAGCATAGTCGTCTTAGTCTGTGCTCTACGGACTGCCTTCTCAGCCTTTTTTTGAGCCTTAAGCTGGGCGCCGGTCAGCTTCTTTTCTCCGTCAACGGCAGAAGGGGCAGCGGGGCCATTGAGGGTCTTCGCGAATGTTTTTGCGGAGGTCGAGACGACTGCGGGGGTTGTGGCAGGAGCTGCCGATGCTGCGGGGGCTGGAATGTCTTGCATCATAGTAGTCATATTTGTGTGAAGATGTTGGTGTGGAGATCTGGGCCAGTTGTTTTGATGACTGGTCAAAGTGGCTGTCGTAGTTGCATAAAGTAAACTGGACTGAAAACGACAAGATTGTCGATGGATAGTGACAGCGCTGTGCTGGAAAGCTGCTAGTGCTTGGACCGCCGATGACTGAATGCAGGTAGATATTTGGCGATATCCCGGTATTCGACTGATTGTTGATTGTCGTCGAAGTAAAGACAATCAGTAAGGAAATCGTCTGATGATAGAAATTTGGCGGAATTGATAAAGAGATTATATGACGTTGGCATAGATAAAAGCAACGACTAGATATTGATCAAAGATTTCTTCAGATTCAAAAGGTCAAGAATTGAAGATTTCTAGTGGGGATTGGAATTTCAATGTACAGACATAGGAAGTTGACTCACAGTATGAGCTACGGTGCCGCCGTCCACTTTTGGGATTTTGTCAACATGCTCCGTGAATTCTGTCTTCAGGTGACCGGCCCACTTTTCAGACACTAAAACCAAGCCACAACCCACTGTATTTCGAGCTAAACCCAGTAAAGAGAACAGCTCAGAGCCCCGCTGACGTATGACGGTTACACCAAATTCGAATTAATGGCCTTCAATTTTGCCTTTAGCAACTGCCCAGGATGTTAATGGTAACCTACACCGAGATTCTTACCGCACTGGCTCCATTCACTATAGTAAGTCCAAGGATGATTGTGATGATACCATAAAAGTTTCAATATTCATGATTCTATGAGAATATATTGCTAGATATAGAAAATAAATATAACAAAAAAGATGTCCAACCAAATCTCGTACAGATATCCATCCACATCATCTAACCCTCAAGCCTCGACCGCCATCGCCGGCTCCCGCTCCGGCATCTCCCGGACTACTTGTACCTCAGTTTCAGCATGTTTCTTCGTTTGACAAACCCTCGGCAAGATGTTGAACCTCACCACATCCTTCGGCTCCGCAACTGTCTTCTCTATATACCCTTTCGAATCCTTCATCGCCTCCATTACCCACCTCTTGACCATGTCCCGGTGTTCCGGCGACGCCTCGTCCTTCCGCTTCTTCCGCACCAATCGTAAATGTAACTTGATACCTTTACCGACGTACTCTTTAACCTGCTTCATCCGATATTCCAAATCATACTTGTTGGTTCCCCAGTTTATGTCAATGACCTTCAACTGCTTGGCTTTATCCTTGGCATTCTTCGCCATCGTCTCTTTACGTATTCTCTCCGCTTCCGTCGCAATGTGCACAACTTTGCAAATAGGCAACTGGCCGCCCGGGTTTGCAATCATTCGCAGTGAATACTCCTCAAGATTTAACATGGCGAGAATCTGCGTCGTCTTCTTCGGCCCGGTCATGCCCCGGTTATCCACCAGGATGACCTCCTTAGCGCTGATATCCCAATCTTGAGGGAGCTGCGAGGTATCCTTTTGATACTTGTTGCTCCATACAACTGACGTTGAAAATGCCGCACGCTTCGGGAAGACAATGGCATGTCGGATCGGCGCGGCGACGGTAGGGTGTACCAAGGCCCGAGTGGCGGCAGGGGCCACGAATGTGCGGTAGATAACGGATCTCATATTATATTGGCAATGACACCAAGGTGTGATTATTGTTGTATTATGGATATGGTGATGGGATGAACAAAAAGATAACTGAGACAAGTAAAGAGATTGTCGACGCCAGTAAGCGAAAAATTGGCTAGATTCCAAGAGAAGGCTGAGGTTGGGTTTCGGCGTTTGAGCTCTCAGGAAGTGCATGGAAAATTGAAAAGTGGGCCCACTTTAATCTACAGCCTCCGATTGAGCCAGAATGAGGTAAACATAAATAAGAAAATTAGATATTAAAGACCTATAATGACATTTCATTAATACTTAAATTCATTCCAATTTTCTATCTCGCTCTTACTTGTCCTTTCATTCTACCATCTTCAGTCCCTCACAATCATCACCACCATATTTAACCCTTACACAAAAACCCTTCACATGATTTCCTATCTTCCCTCCGGCTGGGGCACCTCCCGTATCCGCGGTGTCTTCTACTCTATCACTGTCGCGATCCAAGTCCTCGGCATGTCCCAATACACATTTGACCGCCTCATTGCCTTTGGTCCCGCGCAAGGCCCCTCCATGGTCCCCACCTTCTCTGTCGCCGGCGAAGGTCTCATCATCAACCGGCTCGCCCGTCACGGCCGGCACATCACCGTTGGCGATCTTGTAGCATACGATATTCCAATCAACAAGGAAATTGGGGTGAAGAGAATCATCGGGATGCCGGGAGATTACGTGTTGATTGGAAACCCGAAGGATGGGAAGGACATGTTGCAGGTACCGGAAGGGCATTGTTGGGTGGTGGGAGATAACTTGAAGGCGTCAAGAGATTCAAGGGACTTTGGGCCATTACCATTGGCGTTGGTGACGGGAAAAGTGATTTATCGGTATAAGTTTCCGTTCAAAGATATCACGCCGATAGAAAGTGGAGTCAGATACGTAGAAGAATATAGATAAAATAGGGGATCATATTACATATACCTAGATACACCGCATTAATAGAAGATGGCAGGATTTAATAGTAACTAGGACAGAAACATCATAAATGCCATCAATTGTGATTTAATAAAACACCATCATAAAGGCATCATAAGCAAGAATCAACCACACTAGGTTCAGATTTGGACAATATCACAGAAAGACAGACATAGAACAAGAGTATACAACAACCATGAGGATATCCTATTCATCTTGATACATCTCCTTTAAAACAATAGTTCTAACCCCAACAAGAACTCGGCACAACATGCTCAGCCACGTGGCTCACAATAGAACAATCAAAGACTCGGTAATATATGCCGACCAAAGAAACTGACAACAAATCAAGGCCCAAGTAAAGTAACAGCAATAGAAAAAGGAAAACAGCAATATCCATCCCAAGTCCAAAAGCAAAAGAAAAGTGGAAAAACAACAAAAAAACAGAGAAAACAAAGATAACAGAAAAGAGATAAACGCCTTGAAAACGCCGAGTCATGCGGAAAGAAAAGGTATCACATCCGGCAAACATGTTGCCTCCCAAGAAACTCACACTCGAGGAAGAGTCCTACTGATATAAATCCAAGCGGTGGAGATTCCAATGTGCGGGTGCCACATATCTACCAAGGAAAATCAAACTGTCGAAGCCAGGAAGAGCAAGCTTAGCCCTCAATGTGAGTCTTGGGGAGGCTGTGACCAAGGAGCTCCAGGCAGCGCTGGGCCAGAGTGATAACCTCGGCCTCGTCATCTTCATACTCGGAAGTATCGGGGATGCGGTTGCCGATGGCCTTGATCTCAGCGAGGATGTCTTCCGAATTACCAATGAGTTGGATTAAAGACTTGTCTTCCGACTCAATAAGTTGAAGCAGGGTCCAGATGGCGATATGCTCGAAGGTCGGGTCACCGCTCTGCAGGAAACGATCGAGGTAGCCGTGCAATCCACCATTGGGCTCGTACCAGTTTTGCACAAAGATGGTATAGTCGCCTACCTTCGAAGATAGGTTGCCCAGGGCAGCGGCACTGTTACCCTGAACTTCAATGTTGTCAGAGTAGGTCAGGGGAATCAATACATCAAAGACGCCCAAGTTTAGGAGATCGCTTTTGAGCTCGTCGCTGAGAGCCAGCACGGCGATAGCGGCCGTCATTTCAGACTGGACCGAAAGCGGCACGTCCAGAACAAGCTGTTGACATTTCTGGACCGCGCCGGCATCGAGAACCAACATCTTGTTGCGGTCGGAACTAGCGGCCAGATTACGGAGGGTCGAGATAGCGTGGCACTGGATCTCTTCATTGTCGGTGGAGCCAAGAAGATCAACCAAGGGCTTGAGAAAACCGGCCTCTATTATTGGAGACTCGTTGGCCGGGTGGATCGAGATATTGCGAATGCAGGCCACCGCCGACAAAATAAGAGGGAGGTAAGATGACTGCAAAAGCTTGAGCAGGCGCTGTAGGCCGTGAGCACGGACAATCTCGAGTTGGTACTTTTCATCGGAAGCCAGATTGCGAAGGGCAAGGGCGGACTGGCACTGGACTTTAGGGGAACTAGAGTCCATGAGGTTGACGAGCGACTGAACGAGCTTGGTTTCATTTTGGGCAAGCTTTTTGCGGTTGTTGGCATCAACTGCGATGTTGCTGAGCGCAGTGGTGCAGTAGTACTGGACGTCAACGTCGGATGAAGATAGAAGTTGTACAAGAATGGGAATGGCGTTTGCGTTGACAAGCTCCTGACGGTTCTCATCAGAATGGGTCATGTTAAGAAGAGCCCCAGTAGCGTTGCGCTGAACTCTCATATCGCGGGATTTGGCAAGGCGGGTTAATGGGCCCAGAGCGCCGGAACGAGCGATGACCGATTTGTTTTCCTCGTGGGTCGCAAGGTTAGTGATGCAGCCAACAGCGTTGCACTGGACTTCGACGTTAGGAGACTGCATCTGCTGAATGAGAGGCTTTAAGCCACCCATCTTGACAATGAGGACTTTGTTTTCGGCTAAATTGCGTCATGCACAGTTAGCTGACGTTCTCTATCGCAAACCTTGTGGATATCATCACTTACGGTCCACAGCCAAGTTCCCCAAAGCCGCGCTCGAAGCTCTCTGGACCTCAATGTCTGGGCTCTGGAGAAGGAAGATGATAGGTGAGAGGGTCTCACGGTTGACAGGACGGACATCTCGTTCAGTAATTTCGGCAAATGTTAAACTCGCACTACGTTGAAGATCGATGTTCTCGGAATATACAAGAGTGCTGAGGGCCTTCAAAGGCTCGTCGGTGAAAAAGTCGGTCTGTCCGCGCTGCAGATAATTATAGTCGTCAGTATAGCAACTCCAGATAGTCGTAGAGTTAATCTATGATAGCGTCGAAGAAAACTTACATTTTCCAGGTAGAGGAGGAGCTCGGCGACGGCTTCGCGCTCATTCTCGGCAAGTACGGTATCATAGGGAATCTCGCCAGTCCGTCCTGTGGGAATAGAGAAAGTTGTTAGTCAGTGGTTCACAGATACAAAGTGCCTTCTAAATCATCTGTCCGAAGAGGACAAAAATCATGAGACTCGACGTCAGCGGCGACAAGATTCGAAACCTAATCACCACAACGGCGCCCATAGATGCCACATGAATAAGCAGCAACAAATACTCACCCTGACAGCACGAATTACAGACACCCATCGCGATTTATTAGAAACGACTCAATCGCACTCAAATAAGCCAGAGTTTGTGGCTACGGCGCAAAATGCGGGCAATAGCAGTCAGTGATGGTTGACAAGAAGGCGTGTTTCTTGGGCGTGTCAATAAACGGCGTAAGGAATTTTTGGGCGAATGAAGGAAAATAGAGTGCAAGCGGAAATCGGGAGATTTGAATAGTCACAAGTTCGAGGTTGATGCACCCGTTAAGTCAATTAGTATAGGCAATTAAGCACAGAAAAAGGCTCCAGACCCTAGCCTGTCCACTAGAAATTTAGACAATTCGCAATAAAACGTGCTGGATGCTAGCTTAACAAGGGCGCCAAATAGAGGCACTAATGGGCTGGATTCTCGATAGATCACACTGACGACACGAGGAACAACAATAGCCAGGAAGACGTTGTCTGCTCAACAACAGATGGTCCGGGCTTCAATTCTCTATTGCAGCTAGAGTTGAGTGGATGCTGTGTCCCACGGCCTGCTTAGATTGGCCGATGATAATGGCTGCAGGAAAGGGAGCTTGGATCGCAGAATTGTCGAGGGCTACTGGGCGCTGTTGAAACGACCAGGTGTTTGGAGATAATTTCAGATATGGAATACGCGGTGGCGATAAGTCGAGTAAGAGTCTTGAGTGGAATGTGATTGCTAGCACAAAATTGAAGTCGATTGTTTGTTTCAACTCACAAGGCTGAAGGGTTTCAAGGCAAACGTGAGCTGCTAGTGATGGAGCGTCCCTCGATTATACGGGCGGTTGGGCAGGCGATGCAGCTCCAAAAGTAACAGGGCCTTGGAAAGTATGGATGTATATGTATGGGAAAGGAGCAGTGATATTGAGGGTGTGGTTCACCTGCAATAAGCGTCCAATGATAGCAGTCAGTGATTTCTCAGGTAATGGTGGTATCTAGTGAACGGATGGATGGAAAGAGAGAATCGGTGGAACAGAATTTTGCTAGAAATCAGGACCTGGACAACAATTATATGATGAGAAAAAAAGAGGGGGAACGAAGGGCAAAAGAAGGCGACAGCAAGCTGTCGTGAGATCTTAATCAGAAAGAGGGTAGTTATGCAGGATGTGCGTTTAAGGAAGTTACATGGTAGGATGTGCGTACACGATATACATTATATGGTAGGTACCTTCGTGACCAAATTCTGATTTTGTAGAAGTCACTATCTACTGTCTGGGAGGAAAATTCTTCATCGTCGCTATGATAAATCATGATACTTTGAGCCCGATTTCAACCTCTGTCACCAGTCTTCCATTGTACTGAAGTAGGACTATTACTGATATTTTCCATCACTTTTCTAACTTTCTACTGCCAACTTGATTCATTTTAGTTCCAAATAATACAGGTTTCTCCTGGGATACAAGTTTGTCGAATAATTCTAATACCATCTCCCACTACCATTTTTGTCTTCATCTCAATCTTTGCGAAATTTGAGGCTTTCTATATTCCTGCATGATAAGATCTAATTGAGTGTTGTCACGACCACCTTGAACGGCAGCCAACACACAAAATGCACGATTAATGTGCTGAATATGTATGCGGACCCAAAGGACAATCAGCCTAACTAAAGAATTGTACCCAAGGTAACTCCATCCGGTCTTAGGGCGTTCCCTTGAAGTAGAACCTGTCAGACGGCTACATGTACTCGCAGAGGGATCCGGTCTCAACACGATTGTGGTATCAAGTTCATAAGCCATAAATATATCACGAGTCAGTATTCAATAATTTTGCCTGAAATGCTATATACTCTGATAAGATGCTAGTCAAAGCAAGTCATGGAGCTAGTTACACAAGTTACGATCTTTAAGATATCACAGATTTAAAACGTGTCATTGTGGGCATCCATCAGATCATAGCTGCTGTAAAGTTATATTTGTAATAGTCACTTTGACTAATATTAGGCTGCAGATCATGGTTATGACAGCCAATTCCACTTGTGCTGAGTGGGTATATCATAGGTATAAATACTTAGATTCTTCAAGTGAGGTCTGCCAAGCCACCACCTATATATTCTTTACGAGCCCAACTAAGGTAGTACTATCTGTATTAGCATAAGCAGGTACAAGACATATTACTATATTGGAAGACCTTTATGTGTTAGACATGTTGTATCTAACATGAGTAGATCTAGTTGCTTGCCGGATACATTTCATTATGGGTAAGCCGTACTACGGCTGATATAATTCACAATTGATACAAGGGTTATACAACCCACAATATTAGTTGAAGCGGGTCTTAATCGAAGGTGGGGAACTAGACAGGGGTATTAGTCATAAATGATACTGGCCGCATTTGCATGGTAAACTCAATCCGTTCCGTTTTGAATCAGTGAAGATTTGGGGATTCGCCTGCCGGTGGACTTATTGATGACGACACTCTCAGTTGCTATCTGACAATTGCCTATTTGTTGTCTAATAGTGATAACAAGGATTTTTCTCTTGATCTCATTGGCCTTGAGCGTTATCAAACAAAGACGTTGACTACTAGCTATTCTTAGATCAGAGGGGTTATGTGTAATCATTCTTTCTGTATTCATCACTCTGTGCTTAACGTTGAATCGGGAAGGTCTAGTGTAGCAAGGCTCCCATTTTTCAATGCTCCCTTGATTAATAGTGGAATTTAGACTTTGATCTTTTCTCACCGTGTATATCTCTGTATATTCTAATGAAGAATTTTGAACATCGTGACTTTCATATTTACCACTTCTGCAACTTGAGAGGCTTATATATATATTTCCCGCACCTTTCAGCATCTCTCACTGGCGCCAAACGACAGCGCCCTTAAAGTCCTTTGTTCCCCAAAACTGACCGTCTGCTTGTCAAACAGCCTTGCTTAGAGTCTAGCAAAAGACGCTACTAGCCGAATCTGGTGCACTCCATTCGTTGCTGCTTGCATTCGCAGCTGTGAGGCTCTTTCTGTTGATCAGTACCTCGCTAGCCAAGACAAATCAAGGGTCACGGCTAGGATGTCTGAACCTGTCGTGCCCGAAAGTTACGGGCTGTCATCTTCCCTTCCCTACCTGAGCCTATTGAAATTTACAATTCTAATGGCTCTAGCTCTGAAGTGACAGAGTTTCAGACCCACGAGCAATTATCATCAACTACTAAAAACACGCAGACCCTTGATACTAGCGTCGACGCTGTCGCCACTTCAAATCTTCCCGTTATAGCCAGTGACTCTGTTGACAAGGCTCAGCTTGCCTCCACGGACTTGATCGATTCTTCAACATTACAAGCTACCTCTTTGCATTCTGTGCACTCCGATAAGACATCCGAAGAAATTACTGCCGAAATTTTGGCTGCTACTTCTAGCGAAATCCACGACATCCCAAGTCCCACTAAACCGCAACCAATCTGGCAAACTACGACTACCACTGCGCCTATTGATATCCCGGCCCCATTCGCCCCGATACCAATCAGATCCGCCCCTGAAATTAACATGGCACGGGCTCAAGCAGATACCGAAATCCCGTCAATCGCTTCGCCTTCCACATTCCTCCGCAACCCGGCCGCATCCGTTTCCCAACCTAATGTGACGCCTCCCGCTGTTGCTGCGACGTTAGGATCCATTGCGCCAGCTCTTGCACCCCACCCCACCGAGACCCACAACTCTTTGTTGACGCTGGACATACCCCAGGTCCAAAGCGAGACTATTCAGGCCTTCACCGAACCCATCACCGCATACTCTGAAAATAACCCCAGCCATTGACCATGGCCGAACCTCAAACTGGGGAGTTGTTGTCCGAAACGGACTATCACCAGCTCTTGGGTCTGGTAAGTTTAATGAGGTTGCACGTGACCTAAACAAAGAAATATAACTTTCTTTCATGAGGCGAAAGCAAAAGGAATATGCGCGAAGCTAAATACTGACTTTGCTATCTTGATTTAGCGGATGATCCGTCGTTTCCTGAAAGTGCGCACTAGTTACGACGTATTGCCTTTGTCATTTCGTCTTATTGTCCTTGATAACAACTTGCTTATTAAAAGAGTTTGGGTATTTTGATTCAAAATGGTATGAAATATCTGGCTTATGAACATTTACATGATCAACAACTAACAGAACTCTAGCTATCGTTTCAGCCCCTCTATGGGACTCACAGGCGTCTACATTTGCTGGCCTTCTGACAGCCACTGATTACATCAATGTTATTCAGTACTACTGTCTGTACCCGGATGAAATTGGAGCTCTTGAGCAGTTCAAACTTCACAACCTCCGTGGTAAATCTTCTTTGATAATCTAGCGCAGTAAACAATCAACTAACAACAAAACAGACATCGAAGCCGCCATTGGTGTGTCACCAATCGAGGATGTTTCCGTCCACCCCAGCAAGCCTCTCTACCAAGCTCTTCGCCAGATGCTCCAGACCCGTGCCAGGAGAATACCGCTCGTTGATTTTGACGAAGAGACTGGTCGCGAGTCTGTTGTTTCAGTCATTACACAGTACCGCATCCTAAAGTTTATCGCGGTCAACAACGAATTCAACACTATACTGCTGCGCAAGACGCTTAAGGAGCTTCCCATTGGCACTCACACCGATATTAAGACCTTGAGCATGACCGATACTGTTCTTGATGCTGTTGGTATCATGGTTGCTCGCAATATTTCTGCTATTCCCATTATTGATGAGCGGAGAAAAGTCTTAAACGTGTTCGAAGCCGTGGACATTATTCCTTGCATCCAGGGAGGCAAATACGAAGAATTAAACTCTAATATTAGCGAAGCTCTTTCTAAGCGTGCCGATGACGCGCCTGGAATCTATACCTGCAGTCAGGGTGATAGACTTGATGCTATCTTTGATACGATCCGCAAGGCGCGTGTTCATCGTCTTGTTATTGTTAATGACGAGGGTATCTTGAGGGGCATCATCTCTTTGTCTGATATCCTTAAGTATGTTCTGCTTCATGGGGAAGAGACTGATGAGTTGTATGGTGAGGCGGAAGATGAGGAGGAGATCAAGAGGCAGTATGCAATCTACACACAACTAAATGTGCAAGTTCAGTCATCTCAGAACTAAGATGTGGATAGGATTTGAGTTTATGTCTTCGTTGTATTATAGTCTAATGAATATCCTTTATATGAAGAGAAGAAATCATTGGGCTGAGTGCATCGTGCGGCTCTTGTGGGCATGACTTGCAACCTTGATACTTGTGTCACAATGCTACTTATAGGGTTTTGCATCATGCATGACAGACAACTAGTTCATGTGACTTAACTCTTTGTTCAAGCGCGATAATTTAAAATATTCAGCTTTTAAATATCACATCCGAAGCCATACCGAAAACTGATATTTCTGTCAATTCACACAACAAGTACCACAAGACCCAGCGGGCGCTTGAAATGCTCGATACCTGCAATTCTCCATACTAAGGACGCCAGTACAACCAATCACGCATCTCCAGGGAAAATTTCCATGCAAGCCTCACGGATAGGGGTTTCCCACCAGCGTGCGGGAGACGACGAAGAGAGGTTGGTAGAACGAGGGGTTCGGGAGGATAGATGCAGCAAGCCATGTAGAAGTAGGAATGTAGCCGGTGTCTGTAAGGTGTCGGTGGTGATTGGGCAATGTATCGGGGCTAGGAGGATTAGGTAATTGGCGGGTGGCCCTGTGCTTATGTGATATCTCGCTTTTTCTTCATTGCCTAACATGTTTCCCCAGCTCTACTACGTATGGGGAACTCGACTTCTCATTTATTTGCTGGTATCACGAGAGAACTGCTTGTTTTCTATCTTGAGAGAGTATCTCTGTTTTGTCTCGAGACTTCTGGTCCCACATCGTCGGTTTGCCTGCCAACAAAGCTTACTTGCTCACACGAGCGTTTGCCTTTATCTTTACTAAGACAGTGGCTCTCTTCATATCCGTCATCTTGGTCACTTCACAGACTACTTTTGCCCTATTGTCTGCTTCGCTATTCAACTCACCCTTACTTCCACAGATCGACTAGTCCTCTTTTCCTTTGTTCCCATTTCTGTCAAACGAAAAGTCCCCACTTTTCACTACTAAAAACAACAAGAGCTTGGAGTTGAGATCCCAGCCCAAAGGTGCAAGAGCATCTTGAGTTGCCAAAAGGGAAAGAAACAAACAAGTCCTTGGCACTGGTTAGGGCAACTGGTTGGCCGAAAGAGCGAAGATGAAGGCACGAAGCTTTATATTTCCACGCAGAAGACTGCCAGGAAATCTTACCACAATAAAGTTTCGCTCTCATAATTGTGAACATATCTACTCATTTTAACACTGGTTTCTGGGGAAGCACTGACGGAGTCCCTGTTGGTGGTGTAAAGATTTTAAAAAAGAATTGCGGGAAGGTACAAACGGCAGCAATTACCAAACAAGGGGACACGAGGCATTTGCAGCAACAAAAGAATCTTGTAAAGGTGAAGATTTTACAAATTGCATCAAATCTCTGCTCTTTTCTACCTTATTGTGGAGAGTCTTGGATAATCGCGTGCTGTTATCATGAAAACTTATTGTTTACTTTTTTTGTTGATACCTTCGTTTCTTTCGAGTTTTGTACAGTTATTAGTATTATCAGATACAGTTTACTTTACGACTTTTACGACTACTGTTAATTGAAGGGAGGTCAAAAAACCAACTTATCAGATATCTCCCCATTCGCTATTGAAAACTTTTCCTTATTTTCGTTATCGCCATGGACGACCTCGTGCCTCCGTCTCCCATTGGAAATCCTCCAACCCTCTCGCCTCCCCCCGATGATCTCAGTTCTCGATTCGCCCGGAGTCTGAGGCCATGGACCGCACCATCGCCTGCCCCGTCCATTGTTTCCACGTCAGGAATTTCCCATTTGATCCGGCCGCGTAAGGAAAACCGACTGCATGAGATTTCTGCCGGTGGTAATAGATCCACATCGGCGCTACCGACGTCAACGTCTTCGGTTTCTATCTTTGGCCGGGCTCATGATAGAGAGTCAAGGATCCGGGCCAAGTCACGGCCACATTTGAGGCCGACGGAGTCCTGGGCGGAGTTGAACCAGCGGGAGCTGGGAGAAGACCGGTCTAGTTATATCGAGCAGTATAACAATTTGGCAAAAAGGTGAGCTTTAAAAGCAATTGACATATCTGACCCAAGAGTCACGAAAACCCGGCATGAGATTCGCCAGTATCTATTACATCTATTGAAGAATCAAGAAACTGAGATTTTGTATCCGAAGGTTTGTAACACAGTCTACGATTCTGATACTTTGAGACAAGACTTTGAAACCAGTAGGACAAAGTCTTTGAAACGTAGTATCTCTAAACGACCGAAGAATCCCCACCCGCTTAAATTTGGACAGGAAGTGCATCGTCAAGTGCTTGCCGACTGTCAGGTGGATGAGGACAGCCCTCATCCGACCACTATTACCGAGAATCCAAGGTAGTTGCAAGCCCTATGCGTTTCTTCTGGCTAACCTGGAATACGACTCAAAAGCGGAACATGAAGCAACTCCAAGGACAGGATTTTGGTCCAGACCAGGTAAGTTTTCTCTAGTCTTGATGCTTCATGATGCCTCGCTAACTGTGTTTCGCCCGTAACAGAGCGAGCCCGATGTTCCAGAGCAGCCTAGACGGTCTCTCTTGGCGCGCATCTTCCGCCCTAACGCTACTATGAACCTGACTAAGACTCCGGGCGAGCACGTAAAGATGACGAAGAAGTCTGTGAGCGATTACATTCGGCCGCTCATGAAAAAGCCCATGCCGAGATACGTCAGACTTGATTCGATGATACGTATCAGCGGAATGAGTGTGCTGGCTCTGGACAAACCCTACTTATGCCGGCCGGTAATAATGCCATCGTGTTTGCATGAGACGGGCGTTCACTTGCTTAAAGAGTGTAAGCATTGAGTCTACTAACCATATCATTTCAGCTGCCAAGCCATATGCTAACAATACTCTCTACTAACAAGGCGTCAACATTCCTGGCTTGTTCCGGATCCCGGGGTCGTATCGAGTAGTTAATGCTCTATTTGAATACTACCTTTACGCGGTGAACGGAGGCCACGATATTTCCGAGACTGTTCGCGCCGCAGGTCTTCCGAAACATCTCAAATTGGGGCCACATGACATTGCTTCGGCCTTCAAACGGTTTCTTAATGCAATTCCGGGGGGGATCCTCGGCTCTGTGGCCCTACTTGACTCATTTGAAGATACCATGATGCGCCATCGAGCATCGCAAGAACCGGATGAGATACGAGACAGGGAGTCAGCTCAGATGATTGCGTTGGCTATCGGGGCCGTCAACTACCAGCCTCGCCGGGAACTCATTTGTGGTGTCTTTGCCATCGTCAGCTTGATGGCGGCCCGTGCTGAGAAGGCAGCGGCGGAAGGGACTGGCGGTGAGCTCCTCGGTATCGAGGGTCTCGGTATTGTGTTTGGTCCCTTGTTAAAAGGAAATAGCCACTTCGACCCGAAGTCAGCGCAGTCATTCGATAGCAACGTGGCGAGCGCGACACAGGATATGGAAACGACAAAGCGACTAGTGGAACAAGCACGAAATGCTAGTGAAATTGCATCTCTAGTGTTGAGACTTTGGCCGCAGATTGTGGCCGAGCTGCAGAAGGCCAATATCTTTCAGTGTCATGTTATTCGACCTTTTTCGTCAGCTATATCCTGTTCATCGCAACACATAATGGAGAATCCAGCTCTGCCGTTTTATCTCAACCCCAATAGCAGTGACTTTTTCCGTGGCCGTCAGTGTAGATCGCCTCAGCCTCGACGAGTGTCACCAATTCTGGAGCTTAATTCGACTTCTTCTCGTATTGGACCTCGATGCGAGTCACCCTACACGTCTTCACGCCCATCGTCGCCAATTAAGTCCCACAGACAACCATTCGCCAATCGAATCGCCAACGGACAGCGGATTCCTCCTGTTTCATCATTGAGAACGTCAGAACAGACTCTTGGCGTTCCCAGACTTCAGATCTGCCGAGTTTCCTCGGGTGCCAGCACTTCTGATTCTCGCAAGGCTAAATCCCTGCGCTCGCATTCTCCATCACTCCCCAGTTTTCATACCGAAAACAGCATTTTTCGAAACCACGAAACCCCATTAGCTTCACTGTCACTCGAAATTTGTCGGAATTCGTCTAATTACTTGACTCAAGATTCCACGCACAATATTCCAGTTCCGGAACACTACATCCGGCGCTCCCACAAGCATCAGGAGCAGTACAACAGCCGTGCTGGCACTCCGGTTTCCGGCCGGCCTGTTCCGAGCGTTGCTGCGGGCCAGAGATAGAATCGACCCCAGGAACAATTGGATGCTGTTTCCCAAGATATGGAATCTCGCTTTGAATTTGTTGATGACAATGACGACATTCCGGCCCCAATAGCGCCAGTTCCTCGTAGTACCGAGACTGGTAGCATTGATGAAGCCGATTCCGATGTCAACCCTTACGCTGTCCGGAGATCGACATTTGAACAGATCAGGAAGCCTTCGTATCTTTCGGAAATGATGAATATTACTTCTAGGACTTCTACTGTGGCCTATGAGTCCCCTGTGATAAACCGGCCATACTTGGATGTGACATTTTGTGACGAGACTGAAGGGGCTATCACAATGACTAAGCATGCGATACGCGACCAGTACCAGTCTCCCGTGTCGTCTCATGCAATTTTCCGAAGTAAGCCCAAGAGAAGCAGTCGTCACAGTGCTAGTGCTATGCACATGTTCCTCAAAGCTTCGACTGATTCCAAGGATATGGAGGTTCAAGAGACTAGTGAAACCAAAGGCTTCAATGACGTCATTACTACGGAATATGGACAACCACCCAAAGCCAAGTCGAAGAAGTTAGCAATTGATCTCTCTGAGCGGTATGGTTCCGCGGCAGCTTTACGTCAGTCAAATCCAGCACGCCAGGCTTCCGCATGCCAAGATGGGCTCTTCGTACTGTTCGATCGTTTGAGGCATACTTTCATCGTAGTAGAGGAGAGTCGCCTAACAGAGCAGTTCCTGCGTTACTGAGGACTAACAACTCCCCCAAATGAAACCTGAACTGCTGTCACATGAGCGGCTGGCTGCTATGGCAGAGTCATCATCATGTAACACGTCAGTAGACTCGCTTATGACTGCTTCCACGTTAGCTATGGTGGGGGGGCATCCCTATCAGCCGCAGCAGCATCAGAAGCAGGATCATGAGTTGCAATGGGCTTTAGATGAGAAGAAGGACAGAGAGAATAACAGCAGAAATGTTAGGGGATCCGGCGAATATTGTCGAGTGTGAGGGGTCAGTCTAACACGGAGCCCACAAAGTGTGAGGTAATGGCGGAAGAGATTAAGGTTATTCAGCCTATGTCTCACAAGGAGCAGGGCTCCCGGAGTGGCGATAGACATAAACATGAAGTTGATGACGGCATAGTGACGGCAATTGTGGCGGCTGTTAGAAATCACAACGTGAACAGTAGCTATGGACCTGGTGCGATACCTGTTGTTCCTGAACATGTTCCGTCGTTGCCGGTTTCTGTCAGACAACTTGAAGACGAGAGGCGTATTGCCAATAATACGGTGATTGTGTTTACTAATGCAGCACGATCTCCGGGGATGCGGCCGGACCTTGGGGGTACGTGTAGTACGTTGGATACTGACAACAGTGCGGTTGATATGCGCACTCTGCGGCAAATTCCGTTAGTTTCATGGACTAGGGCCAGAGATGCGGAATTTAGAACGCCTCAGCCAGTTCCCCGGGATAGTCATGAGCTCCGGCGTGATTCGGGCCCGGCTTCGGGCCCCACAAATTGCTACGAGTAAGAATACGGCTATAGATGTGACTCGTGGACATGGTTGACGCTACTACTTGTCCCAACATGATTCAGATCTTTATACCAAGTTCCAAGCAGATATCAAGGATTTGGAACGTGATGTTCACGATAAAAAAGCGAGTTTTGACGTTGAGATTGCACAGTTGCGTAACCAGTTAGTGCGTGAGCGCGAAGAGAAGGAGATGTGGAGGTTGCGGGCGGAAATGCCACAGACGTGGCTTGAGCAGAAGATGAAGAAGAATGAGGTGGTGGGAGAAGAAGAGGGCGTGTTGATGTCGGTGTGTGAGGAGACCAGGCGGGTGGAGAACGGTAGCAGTGGGAAGCCAGGGGGTGCTGGGACGACGGTGAGTGAGACAACGGAAGGGGACCTGGTATTCGACAGATGTCATGTAAGGGAGGTGGATGAACGAAAAAGGAAAACAAGGCAGGGCGGCATGGAAGGATGGGGGGATAAGGCAGGTGGCGATGGCAGGGAGTATTGGTAGATAGATGGGTAGCTATCTACTTGATCATGAATAAGAAAGAAGCAATGTTAAGGCGTCAGGTTGGATGGCTGTAGTGTTTGGGTGACTGGAGGGATGGAGTGGATGGGGGTAGTGAACGGTGATGGACGGTGGGGAATGAGACGGTAGCTGTCATGTATGATTGCATGTTTTGTTTCTTTCTGTATATTCGTTCTTTCACCCCGAACGGTGATCGGCGCTACATCGCAGACGCTGTAGTGTAATGTAGGGCAGGATTGGGTCGGATTGTATGGAGCACACGACATGTTATGTCGTATTGTGTGGGTTTGTTGCTGGATTGGGGATTGGTGGGTGTTTCTTTGCTTGTTTGGGGAAGGGGGGGCTGTGTTAGGTGAGGAGTGGGAAGTGGGGCTGAGAGGAGATTTTAAAAATTCGAGAGGAAGAGAATAGATTGGCTCGTGTATGCGGGGTCGGTGAGGGAGGTATGGAAGGTTACGGAGTAAGGTGATTAAGTTTGTGGTTTATGAGCGTTGGGCATTGGGTTTGTTTTTTTATTAGTCAACTAACTATGGATATTTTAAGATCAACCATATATAGACACCAAATAACATCCCAATCATCAAGCAACAACCACTAGTTCCATGGGTCCCACCCTCACCGTCTTCACCGAAACTTCTAATATTCCATTATTGATTCCACACATCCTACCCTCCACTTCGGCAGCAACGTTGCCGACCACTCGACCAAGGGACGCAATGGTGTCGTTGTATTTTTGGTACTTTAGGTCTTTAGCATGGCATTAGTGATGTCATGGGTGCTGGGGAGGTCTTGGTGCTATTTTGGGAGGTCTTGGTGGTGATGGTGGGGTCGTGTATGTGTGTTGGAGTATATACAACTCGGGATATTCGTAATAGGGGTTGTATTTTTGATGTTTCTAGATTTCAATGTATCACCATTTTCAAATTTGGTTCAGTAGCTTCTGACTACTTTTGGCCAAATCATCACATTGATTAACTATCAGCCTATCCAACGCTCTGACGTCATATCCCATGCAGGGGCCTTCGCGACCAACCAAGCATTGTATCAGCTTACCGAGTGTCCGTTGCCGCCCGTGGTGTATTTATTGTAATGGGGGCACCGAGGGCCAAACGGGGATCGGGGGTTGGATCGGGGGGAGAAGAGAGAATGGAGGGTGCCTCACCGTGTCGGTGAGCTGGGAACATGGCGAGGGTTGTGTGAGTTTTGGCGGGTTTTCTGAGTTGTAATTTCTTAAAAATATTTAATATTTAATTTTCGAGATTTTTAATCATTAGTGACCATGAGTCTTCTCACTTCAATCTCATCCACGATCTCTCCCAACCACACATACACACACATATACCCCTTCTCTACCCACCCCTCTACCTACCTGCATCTCTCCCTCTCGCCCCAACGTAACGCCTGCCAAACCATCCCAGTTGAATAAATGGACGGCCATCTGCAGGGCCGGCGGGATCTAGATCAAAAGTGTGTAGACGGGCGACGGGTGGTTTCGGCGATTGGGGCGGCAGTGATGTAGGACTGGGAGGGTGATGTCATTGAGGGGATTGGGGGATGACGTCGGTGACGAGGATCGTGAGATGGGAGTTTGGACAGGGGAGAATGATGTAGATGAATAAAGGGGTTTGTCATAGTATGGTAGATATAGTGTGTTCAATAAATAGAAATTACGGCCCTCCAGATACCGTCCAATCTGTCTTCCTCCTCCTGATCC
This sequence comes from Meredithiella fracta, assembly GCA_023677585.1. Taxonomy (NCBI): domain Eukaryota; kingdom Fungi; phylum Ascomycota; class Sordariomycetes; order Microascales; family Ceratocystidaceae; genus Meredithiella; species Meredithiella fracta. The sequence continues at coordinate 218,070 of JAGXCV010000001.1, read as the reverse complement.
TTCTAAACGACGAAAATCCCTTGATATTGTGCGTCGCCTCCACAACTTTCTGGTACATGGTATAATCTAATCACCCGTTAGTATCACCGTCCTCCGGCCCGTCTCCGGCCTCCAACTTACCAACATCTGACCCTAAATCCATCGCACTCAACACCTTCACCGACAAATCCGGCTGCACCTTCCCAATCAAATGCGCTCCGTTCCCCGAAATCAACGCAGCGTCCTGTCGTTATCTCCCCGTTAGCAACCACGATACTCTATACACAATCGATAGCACCCAAACATACCAGAGTCAACGTCACAATGACCATGCCGTCGGACTCGATCATTGCGGTTTCCCCGCGAACTTCGATAACGCGGCCGACGAGGATGACGTTTTTCCCGATGTGGTGGTCGAGGTAGGGAGCGGTGACGCGGGGGGTCGATACGTAGTTTTCGGACATTGTGAGTGTATTCTTCGGATCGTTAGCATATTTATTAAGATAATCGCCAAGTATCCCCTCAAGATCGCCCGTCGTCTATATAAAGTTCCCATCAAGCTAACACTACCAGCCAGCCATCCCTTCCGTCCTACCATCCCTACGCAACACCAGCACACCCCCACACCACCTACATGGCCTTTCTTGACACTGTCGCCTCCCCCCTCTCTTCTTTCCCTATCTTCAACGTACCTTTCGTTCTCTCGGGTTGTTTCTTCCCTAATGATGTCAAGTCCACACCAACTTACATACCACCCCGCTCTCAACAACACCCCACATGTGCCGACACGTTGAGTATCTGACACGTGATCCTTTCATAGGGTCTGTGTGTTGTATTAGGGTCTGTTCGAAAGATGTGTCGGTTTTGAGAAGGGTCAGGAATAGAACGGGGATTCAGGCGGTGACGTCAAGATGCGTGAGATGAATGACAGTCAAAGGAGTATATATGAAGCCTGCGATGTTTCGGGGGCCTGCGGGCAGGTGGGGTGCGGGCTGTCGTGGGGTGATAGGTGATGGGGAGGACCATTGGGGCCTTTTGTGTTTTGTAATCAGACAGAGGGGAAAGAGTTGGATTAACAAGGTTGGGGGACAGGAAGATAGGGTGGTGGGGATTGGCTACGGGTTTCATTTTCTTACAAGTCAGTGTTCATCATGATCTGAGTCAGCTGGTGGGTATGATGGCGAGGGATAAAGGCTGATATATAAATATATTCGGCAGATACGTAGTAGGAGGATATTAGGGTTGTTGAGATTCCATTGATAGTCCGGAGCCGACTAAGCGCCAGGACCGAGGTTGTATTACGATAGATACGGCATCACATTTTCTTGACCATGAAAGAGTTCCTAAAGTACAATCGTAAAATCTACACATGTAGCCTACAGGTATGAGAGCATAGACGGCATACATCCATAGACATTCGCCCAATATACTGTCTCCCATCAGCTGATAATCTCTTCTATATCTAACAATCCCCAATACACCGGCCTCCTATTCAGCCCAAAATACCTAATCAATCTCTCAAAGTCTCCATTGATACAAGTACCCGCATGTCAACACGCAGTACATTAGGCTCAAATGTACCATACAGACGGACGATTCCAACCATAACGTTTAGGAAGGATGAGGGGGTTTTTGTTCGAGGGGTGCGAGAGGTCAGGGTCAAGTGGTGGGCCTGGTTAAAATCGGTGGAAGTTTTTCTACTTTTATTTTATTCACTTTGATATAGGATTGTCTAGTGTGGATTGTGGTTGATGGGTGGTGTGGAGAGAGAGAGCGGGGTAGAATTATAGGTATTTAAATAACCCTACGTGGACCCTACATATGATCATGCGATTTGATAGACCGAGAGACGAATACTTAATATGAGTCTACTGTCTACTGCTATTAATCAAAGATAAAAGTATTCTACTTTCAGCACTTTGATCGTCCCTGTCCTTTGTACTGCCCAACCCACGAAATACCTCCCCTCGCCATTTCCTTCCACCCCATGTTTCCCCACGATACCCACCAGTCTGGAACAAACAAACAGACACTTCAAACGGGACGATCGGCGACTTGGGGGTCTAGATTATGTAGACGTACCGTATGGTTTCGTGGGTTCCTGGATATAGGGAAGGATGATGGCGCTGAGAATGTAGAGGGTGACGTCACGGGGTCCTGAGCGAGGGGGTTGGATTGGGGGTTTAAGGTAGGTTGTAGACGAGCTGGTGGGTGATGGAGAGAGTGTAGTGGAAGGGAATATGAGATCATTGGGATGTGAGGGTTAAGGGATTGGCGGGTAGATTACTAGATATAGAGAGGAGATGTGATTATTTGTGGATTAGAACAATAAGTATGGGAGTTACGACAGCTGTGAGTTATTTAGCATTTTAAGATAATTAAGGTGGGGATTTAGTTGGGCTGAAGTAGTTCATGAATCATGATAGACATGGGGAAGTGGAACACTTGTCACATTAACAGTAGTAGTAATTGTAGAAATTGACTCTGAATTTAATTCTGAACTAATTTCCAATTATTTTCCTACGTAAAAGGATCACTAACTGATTCAGCAGACTTCGCCCAATCACTAAACGCAACAAACCACCCACTATCAGTCTTTCAATTCCCTGGACTCCCTATTTCAATATCTATCTATAAGAAAATTATCAAAATTTCCCTTCTCAGAAAATGTACACCATCAACCCTAAACCCTATCACGCTACAAAAAGCCAAAACTCACAGAAACAGAAAATCCCTACATACACATAAATACACATGTACATATCGACGTCCTCTACATAACATACAACCCACCTAAAGCTCTCTTCCTCTCACTATTCTATCTTACCGAAAGAAATCATCTCTGTCGTAGTCTCCTTAATCTTCTCTCGTGGCATCGTCATAGGGGTGTGGGTTTGTTCTCGAGGGGAGCGTTGACATCGCCGTGGTGCTTTTTTTTCCCCTTTTCTTTCTTGTCTCGTTGTTTGGGTGTAGGGGAGGGAGCATTTATGGGGCTAGATGTATAATTTTAGCTGGGGGTTCGGCAGAGGTTGGCAGTGCTGGGGAGACGGGCCGGGTGAGAGCTGGTGATATAAAGGTCAGAATTATGAAGACAGGTTGGGTTATATATTTGGGCGGTGGTAATGTAGATGATTATGAGGGAGAAATAGATTGGCTGAGAGTTGACGAGTTAGTAGGCTGCTTTGGTGCATATACGATTAACAATTTCTTGATATCGGCAATAAACCAACTAATCCGTCCCTCCCTCTCTGAAAATTTGGCTATTCAAATGGAACTATATCCTCATGATACTTTCCATGCCTTATGGCTCTGTCTACTTGGTAAAATCACTTTTGTCTCTCCTCCTGGTGACATTGGCATGGTGAAAAATACTTCTGCGACTATTGGGAGGTCCTCGGATTGTGTAGGGTGAGCGTGAATGGTAGGGCGTCGAGGGCTATGGACTGTTGTGGCAGTATCGTCGAGATAATGATTTATTTATTTATTTATTATTTTTATTTTTTTGCGTCCTAGTGGAGTTGCATGTGAGGATTGGAGGGGTACGATATACAGACCGATGGTGAGGATGACAAAGGTGGTGGAGATAAATTGCATTTATTTATTCAGCAAATAGTGGGGTTTCCTCATGCGCAGAAAAACATAACGCAGAAATAAATAGTCGAATTTATTCATCGTTGTTTTTTTTTTTTTTTTTTTCATATTTTTCTTCCTCAATTTCCCTTTGCTTAAATTCACATGTCATCCGTCAAACAACAAGCTCCAAACCCTCTCCTGAACCTAATCACCAATTAATAGCACCATCCCAATCCCTCTAACCTCGCAGTCGTTCCTAACCAGGAACACACAATATAAACAACCGATAAACCCACCCATTTAATCACCAGCACTTCATCCCATACCAACTAGACACGGCCTATGATGCAAATCCCATCGACACTACAGTCCCTCCTGGGCCGTCGACCTCCCGTGTCCCAATATCTGACTGGCAATCTTGGAATTGAGCCTCCGCTGTCCACAACGATTGCGTTGTGTGGTCGATGGGGATGAGAGGCCGAGTACAAGTAACGTCTGGGTCCCTGTCTATTTGGGGGTAATTCCGTTCTCTTGTCCGCCGTGCTCTTCCGGGGTTTCTATCGATTAACAACGATAGTGTCTATTTTGATATTTATTTTTTTACCTTGGACCTCTCTCAACGAACTGATTCAGTTTTTATCATCAGTTTTTGCCACTTTGCTAAATGCAAGCTTGATATACGCTAAACAATCCCATTTCGGAGCTTCTTATTTAGAACCTTTTTATTATTTGAATTCCGCGAGCTTCGCATTAGCTGGATTTGAAAGTCACCAGCTCCTGCTCCTGACTCGTCGCTTGAAATCATCCCGTTGCCTTACAACGTAAGTTTATCCTTTTGCCTAATGCTTTTCACTCTCCAAACCCATCGTCCCCTCATGTCTCACTTGGTCCCGACATCTCCATATGGTCATATCGCACATTACCGAACCAGCTAATGGCTTCAAGCTTACCTACCATCCACCTGGCTTCCATCGTCGTCTCGCTGATAACAGTCTATACCTTTTTTTTTAAAAAAAAAGTCTTTATTTTCTGCTTTATGCACAATATTGATTGGCCCCTCTTCATGTCCCCTCTTGTAAACTGTTGTCAACACACCCCGGCTTCCCGATTCCTCTGCAATCCCCACACTCCCAAATGAAGCCTAATATACACACCCGGTCCACAACTAATTGGCACTCCCTCATCGCCCACACTATGGACGACACTATCAGATATCCCGTTCCGTCTTAAAAGGCAGAGGACTCCCCGCTGTCCCGAGTCCGTTGCGTTTATGTTGAATTATCCATTAAGACCATCTGAACTAATTCTTGTTGTTTAATGCTTTAGATTTTGTTGTTTACTACAAGTCTATCAACTATTTGTTTTTGTGTTCACATCGTCTGTCAACACGAGTTGCTGCAACCTTTTGTATCGCTTTTGCCCTTCGCCTACCTGACGCACTAGTAACCAGATTCTATACTCGGTGCGTCCTCATTCGAGACATCACCTTTATCGTTTGCCTTTTATCTTTGTTGACCCCCTCTATCTTCTGATAATCACGTTGTGCACTCTGTCCTATCTTCGTTTAATCTTTCCACTCGCAGCATTTTCTGTCGAGTCCTCTTTGCCTTTTTTTTTCTTACTAAAGAGCCCTTGTGCAACTGTTTTTCCCAACTTGGAAAGCAGCAAGTCCTTGCCTTTTGGTTACCTACTCGGCACAACTAAATCATTTATGCTTTCCATTTTGGAGCTTCTGTCCGGTTTGCCACCAAATCTACGCTAGAGTTTTCTCTTAGACCTTACTCCTTTTCTATTTTGTCGACTCCAGATCGACCACGAAAAGCGAAAGCGATAGTCGCATTACTTAAAGAACGATCACTTCGCTCTTCTAATCAACTTCACTGCGCGCTTCGGAATCCCTTCAATTCTGACGCACGCTCTATTCACTAAAAACTAGTGCCATTCAATCCATGGCTCAGCCAACCACCAACACCGGCCCCTTCACGCACTACGCCTTCTACGACTACCAAAGTCTCCCTTCCGACTGCGTGAACCCCGCCGCAATCTCCGGATACGCCCCTGCTGAGTTCCAAATAGACGAAGGATTCAGCGACTTTGACCTTTCGGCCTATAGTGCCGTGACTCCGCAATCTACCTCGTCAGCGAACGAATACACGACCAATATGTCCAGACAGCAGTCGGTGGAATCCTCAGAACCGTTGACCGGGGACTTGTATGATGAGCATGGGTACCCGAATCAGACGCCGGCGACGAGCTCAGGGTCGATGTCAGGGGAGGACGACAGCAAGAGGAATAAGCTTTTGGAGAAGAATCGGATGGCGGCGAGCAAGTGTCGGCAGAAGAAGAAGCAGTGGGTGCACGATATGGAAGCTCAATCGAATGCGCTAGCGTCGCAGAACCAGGTGTTGCATGCGACGCTGGGGGGTCTCGAACAGGAGATTGGTGAGATCAAGAATGCGTTGATGGAGCACACGAATTGCAAAGATGCGAATATCGACACTTGGTTGCAAATGGAGGCGCGCAGGGTGGGAGCGAGACAGCCGGTTATGTTTTCGTATGACCATTCTCATGCAATGGGCCATGTTCATGCTCACACTCATGCTTCGCCGATCTCCGGGGGCCCCGCTATGCACCTCGGGGTTCCCACACACCACGTTCTCCCGCCGCATAGTGTGCCCAGACACCCTATTTCCCACGGGGTTCCCCACCACGGGACGGACCACCACGCCAACCCCGCCATGATCCCCGGGACCATGCCGCCAGCCACCATGAATTACACGCAACCCCTTTCCGTCACCAACAGGCCGGCAATTTGCGATATGAACGGGATGCCGTTGGTGGCGACGGCGCATGGGATAATGGATGTTACGGGGGGCCCGGGGTACCCGGTGATGAATATGGGGGTTAATTTGCCGCCGGATATGGGGGTGAGCATGTCGATGGCAGGGACGATGCCGATGGAGATGGCGGGGGTCGCGGTGACGGTGGGGATGTCGATGGGAATGCCGCCGTATAGTTAGTAGACGGATGGAAGGATAAATGATATCGGGAATGGAGTTTTTGGGGTTTACGAGGGTACTGGGTGGTGTTTGGGCTGGGGTCTTGGGTTTTCTTTTTCTTTTGACGATTTTGTTTACTTTTTTTCTCCCACTTTGTTTGGTAATGATTGAATGATGATAGAGAAGGCTCGTTCTCGCGGACAGAAGTTGACGGACTTATTTTACGGACTTTTGATAGTATGATGAGTTTGAATGGTGGTGGATGATTGGTTGTTGATAACAATAGCCAGAGTTGAGGCTAAATAATATTAAAAAATATTCAATTAAATATCGAGCAATAGTTTCAATGTGTATGTCTTAGTAGTGATCACTTATACTTTATTACTCCGTGTTCACTATATCATATCATCATGAAATATACCACTAACCACATCCCTTCACCATACCAATCATGATCTACCTTACCATTGAGGCTCATCTCACATGAATGATCGACATCTAATTGCTTTTGAAACATCCACAAACAACCATTGGACCTCTCCATGTTTATGCAAAATAAACATCGCCACATCCACCTGCCAGGTGCTCAGACATGTCATTGTCAAACCGATGATAAAACAATATCTTACACATAAATCCATCTACCTAGTACAACAACGGGCCATCCCGCTATTAATCATATAATTTTATGTATCTATATACGCCCGGAGCCTGTCCGCATCCTCCACTTTAGCCCCGGGGAATCTTACATCCCATGGAAAAAGAACACCGTAGACTTTCTAACCCAAAATCCGCTCACCCACTGGTGGCCCAACAACCCGTTGTCCGTTGACAAAAATCCGACTATCTAGGTCACTAGAATGTTCCTTAATCATCCTCCGCAACGCTGCGCGCTCGATGACCACCCGGCCGTCCTCGAGCAAATCCTTAACGTCGACGTCTTCGCACTCAAGGGCTCTGCCATAGTCACCAGCATGATTAATGGCCTCGAACAACCCTGGTCTCTCAGACTCCGTGATGAATAACGTCCGCCCATTCTGCTTGTCCCAGCCGTGAGCCTCGACTAACTGCACAGCCTGCTTCCTCAGATACCCATCAACTAATTCATCCTCCAGGTATCCTGCCGTCCTCAGTGCAGAGAAATCCTGTGGCATAGCAAATTCCATCCCATCCTCGCAAACTAATAACTCGCCCTTCCGATACCTATAACTCAACGCCATTCTCCATGCTTGATCATAAACCTTCCTCGTCAACTCGGTCCCAAAATCCCTCGGATGCGGCCCAAAAACCACACCACCGCCTCTGAAAATCGGCGACTGACGCGTCCCGGCACGGGCGCGGCCGGACCCCTTTTGCGGTCGTACCTTGCGGTGGGACCCATGGACTTCCCAGCGGGTTTTCGTGGACGCGGTTCCCTGGCGGGCGTTGTCGGCTTCGAAGACGATGGCGCGGTGTAGGATGTCGTGGCGGAGGGGGACGTAGAGGTGTTTGACAGACCATCGTTCGAGGGAGATAGGTTCGAGGGTAGGGAAGGCGTGAATGGTAAGGGGGACGTCTAGGTGCGGGGGTTAGTGGGGGGTGCCGAGGACTCGGGAGAATAGGAGTACCGGGGACTTACGGGTGGTGAGGGGGGGAACCGTGGCGGTGGTGGTGGCCATGGCGCGGGTCTGTGGGGTGGTTAGCGGGGGGCGATGGGATGGGATGGGGACGAGGACCGGTGACGTACGGAGGCCTTGACAGAGAGTGTCCGCATCATATCGGAGAGACTTCTCATTCCTGAAGCGGCCATACTGTATATAGACAACCTAACTCCTTAATTCTTCAAAAAGAAACCAAAAAGTTTAACAACAATTGCCAAATCCGTCTCTTTTCTTTTTTTTCCCCTATGCGCCCATACCATCGTTATGTATTATCACGAGAAAACCTTATAGGGTCTAATTTCCTGACAGGCCTTGTCACCTGGCGGAGCTAACATGACAAGTGGCAAAAATCAATATCGCAGCCTAGGGTGGTTGGCTTCCTGGCATTCCGCAATAACGAGTAATGGAGTGCTTAAGTAGGCATGGAATAGTGAATCTTGAATTAAATAATAACTGCGCCCGTTTTTGCTCTTGAGAAACAAACCCGTGATCTTCTACTTTGTTATTTTTGTTAAAAGGGAACTTTGATTTGCTTTATTCGGACTTTTGAGAACTTGGAACGGCTCATACAACTAAGATTTTCTATTTATCGGCTGATTAATACTTGTTGCTGAGGATTTGCTTTCGCGCATACCACTGTCACTTGAAGCTATCGCCATTGTTACCACGAACTTCGCAATACGTTGAACAAGATCAAGATACTGGGTACCTGTCTTACTTCTTGCCTAATCATCGCTACATCATCTCTACACGATACCAACCCGCATATTTGCAGCGAGCACCCGTCGCATCATCTCGATATCCAACACACAGCCAACAACCCCGCCCTGTACCCTCGTGACGAGCTTATCTGCGTGTATTCACGGATCTTTTCCTTTTTTTTTATTTTCTGCGCATTACTTTAATACAATACTTCACAATGGCTGAGACTACTAAGCCTAGCAGCAGCGTCAAGCTGGTCCTCCTCGGTGAAGCCGCCGTCGGAAAGGTACGTAGCTCCGGATGATCTCTTGGCAAATAGGAACCCCACTAACCCACCACAGTCCTCCCTTGTCCTCCGCTTCGTTAACGACGACTTCCAGGAAAACAAAGAACCCACTATCGGCGGTAAGTCCCCAGACCCCTCCATCCACCAAGATCCCGCCTAATACCCTCTACCAGCCGCCTTCCTCACCCAAAAGTGCAATCTCCCCTCCCGCACCATCAAATTCGAAATCTGGGACACCGCTGGCCAAGAACGCTTCGCCTCCCTCGCCCCCATGTACTATCGCAACGCCCAAGCTGCCCTCGTCGTCTACGACCTCACCAAAGCCTCCTCGCTCATCAAAGCCAAACACTGGGTCGCCGAACTGCACCGCCAAGCCTCCCCCGGCATCGTTATTGCCCTCGTCGGCAACAAATTCGACCTAGCGGCCTCGTTGGAGGCTAACGAGGGGTCCGAAGGGCCCGAGGATGCCCGGAAGATTGAGAGGGCAGAGGCGGAGGAGTATGCGAAGGAGGAGGGTTTGTTGTTTTTCGAGACAAGTGCGAAGACGGGGGCAATGGTGGAGGAGGTTTTCACGGCGATTGCGCAGGCGATTCCGGAGGGGAGTTTAAAGAGTGGACGGGCGGGAGGGAGGGGAGGGAATGGGGAAGAGGTGAGGGTGAACCTGACAGGGGACAGGTGGAGGTGAAGGATAGTTGTGCTTGTTAAGAGAAGGAGAAGACGAGGGTTTGGGGAAATGTGGGGCCGATAAAGCCCGGAGATAATCGTGGTGGATGAAGACGGGGTTGATTGTTTGATTGAGTTTGTTTATCTGTTCACGACCTGTATCATGATATTATTTATACAAGTATTTTCCCAAAAAAGAACTGAACAATTGGATGAATCACGAGTCTATACTCCATTAGCCTGGTACCCACTACTCACTGCTCTCTATAAACAAATAAGCAAACCTCTCTTGATAATTATCATTTTACTTGGAGTAACAGGTATATATAGTGCGTCTCCACCTCCATCCTCCTCCAGCCTCCCTAATCCCTCCTTCTCTCATCATCCTCAAAACTCAACTCACCACCCCTTCCCCCCTTCCTCCTCCTCCCCTTCCCCCCCTCATCCCCCTCCTCCCTCCCCCTCTTCCCTCCTACTAAACTCGCCAATCCCGCCCGCCTCTGCGTCTCCTTCGCCATCCGCTCCCTATTCCTCTCTTCCCGCTCCCTTGCATGCGCATCCATCGTCGCCGCCGCCGATGCCGGTTCACCGCCCAGCGCACTTACAACAGCAGCAATCGACTCTGCCCGGCTCGCTGGTTTCCGCGAATTCTCATCTTTGCGTTTCCGGTCGCGGTCGCGGCGGCGGTCTTTGTTTTTGAGAGGCTCTTTGTTGTCTTTGAGGGTTCTTTATTGAGAGATGGGGCCGTTGACTCTTTGGACTTTTCGCGGTCGCGGGGGCGTTCTTTATCGCGACGGTCACGGTAGCGGTCCCGGTCCCGTTCGTGGTCCCGGTCTCTTTCACGATCACGGGTTCTATCTTTATCGCGTTCGCGGTCACAGTCTTTGGGGCGCTCTCTTTCCCTGTCGCGGTCGCGGTCACGGGGACGCTCATGGTGCCGGGAGGACTCTCTATCTTTCTTTTCGTCCTTGTCTTTCTCGGCGTTGCGATCCCGGTGCGACCTGTGTTTTCTTCGGTCGTCATCTCGGTGTTTATCGCTGCGCTCTCTATCGCGTTCCCGTTCCCGATCCCGAGAGCGGTCCCGGCGAATTCTATGTCCGGACCGTCTGGACTCAGCTAGTGACGTTGAGCGCGCACGATCCGTCTTCTCCTTCTCCTTCTCATCTTTAACGTCATCCTTCCCATCGCGATTCCTACTGCGATTGCGACGACGGCGACGCTCCCTCTTGTCATCATCCTTCTCGTCGGCATGGCGATGGCGCCGCCCACTGCTCCCATCCTGACTGACCGCCTGACTAGAAACTGAATCATCACGATGTCTGCGACGCCGAGACCGGTGGTTATCACCGTCCCGATCGCGACTCCCGTGGTCATCGGCATCGCGTTCACGGTACCCACCATGTGACTTCTTGGGCGAACTACTCCGCGCATGCGTCCGCTGCTGACTCTCGCTAATGGATTCGCGACCCGCCCGGCTTTCCGGTCTCATAGACTTCGGGCCGGTCGGTACATTTGCCGGGAACGGACGAACGCCTTGGTCACCGATATCCCCACCGGTTACCGAGCCGGCTTGGCTTTCGGGGACACCGGACGCGTTCATGTTATCTGAGTTCTGATCCATGGATAGTTGGTTCCAGTTGCCGTTTTGGTTGGGGTACTGGCCTTGCCAATACTGATTTCCAGACTGCTGTTGGCCAGCAAAGTTTCCGTTAAAGCGGCCGCCGCGACTGTTGAAGCCATTTTGTTGGAAGCCACGGCCACGGCCGCGTCCCCGATAGCCAAAGTTGTCTGCACGCCAGTCATTGACATTGTTGCCGAAGCGGTTGCCGTTCATTCCGTTGGCAAAGTTACCTGCCGGACCGCCGGCGCAATTGACACTACCGTTTGCGTTCCCTGTTCCGTTTCCGTTTTCACCAGATGCCATGCTTTGATTGTTTGCATGATTGTAATTATCTTGGCCGAAGCTCCATGAATGTTGCTGATCGTTCCAGTTATCATTGGATCCCATGCCATAGCCTCCAACGCCCATGTTCATCGGGTTCATACTCATGCCAGAGTTGTATCCGCCATTCATGTACATGCTCTGCATCATCATAGGGTCCATGTTCATTCCAGCCATTCCTATGAATGATGTTAGCACTGGAAATCATGAAATTGAAAGGGATTTCATAACTTACCCATCATAGGAAACCCTCCAAAGCCGCCAGCCATCTGATTCTGCATGGCCATCATCATTTGCATCGGGTTGCTGAAGCCCATCGAATTAGGAATGTTGACAGTGTTGGCGATATCGTCGCCGCCATCCGCCGGCTCATCGTTGATGTCTTGGGCCTCACCAGTGGCGTCGTCGGCAAGCTCGACAGCAGAAGGATTAGCGTCACCCTCTGCAGCAGCACCGTCTTCGGCCTTGGCTTCGGTAGATGGTTGCTCGTCGGTGGTGTTGTCGTTGGCAGTAGCCTCCTATTATAGCATTTCCAATTAGCATATCTATAACTCAAAGATTCCAAGATTCAAACTGACCAATAGCTGTTCCACAGCTCCTTCGCCCTCCTTAGGCCCATCGTTCTTGGTAGGTTCACCCGCAGACTCAACCTCAGCAGAAGCCTTGTCGTCGGTAGCCGCGTTCTGCGAAGCCTTGACCTCGGTAGAACTCGCAGCTTCCACAGCCGTCTCAGAACTCTCAGTCTGCTCCGGCTCCTGCGCAGTCTCTTCCGCTAGAACCGGAACAATAGGTGGGTCTGTCTTTCTCGGCTTCAAATTCTCGCGCTTCTTCTCTTCAGTGCGAATAAACACCTTGATCGTCGTCCTCAGCGAGCGATGCGGGCTGCAATCGTCGGCGGAAAGCGGCGAGTGTTCACAAACGGGACATGTCGACGGTAATATCGTCTTACCTGTAGCAAATTTCGGTGTTAGGATATAAGACGGACGGACGGTACCGCACGCACGGGGTAAGTAGTAAGTTGAGGCATACAGGTCTCGCAAATGGGCTGCTCGCAGCATGGAAGGCGGAAGGCATTGATGGCCAATTTGCTGCAGTTGGCGCATCGCAGTTTGAATGGGATGTCATCGGGCGCAAGAGAACTATCGTAGAGCAAGCAACGCGGTTAACATTCAGACGGCTTTGTAAAGACATGTAGTTACCATTGATCGCCATTTGACCTATCAACGTGCGCGGTGGCGGCAACTCAAGTGGGGAACACTAAAATGTAATCAGCGGCACAACTATGCCATGCGATCGACCTGGCGACGCCGGAATGAACTCACCTTGCGACCTCTTTGGGCATCGCTAAGCATCGCCATTAATTCTCAAGCTCGGCGGCCACGCTCCAATAATTGTAACAGTCTTGAAAACTCTTGGCAAGTGACGAAATTATATTTGGTGGGCGTCAGTGGTCAATTAAGAATAGTCGTCGGCGATGTGGGTGGCAGACGGTGGTGGCGAGAGGAAAATCTGTGCCGGCGGTTTTGTCGTGCGCTACGACGCAATTGCTGCGTAGGAAAAAAGTTGAAATCCACGTCACGAGGCTGAGGATTTTACTGGTCAGCCTTGTGACACTGTCGCCAGTTTGTATGGGACAAATGAGTGCCAGGAGAACTAGGGAAAAGTTGAGAGGTACGGAAACGACGAAAACAGAGAAAAAAGACAAGATGAAGGCGTAAATATGGCTATTCTAAACTGTCATTCTGTTGTTTGTTACATACAATTCTTGACGTAATTTGTAAATACTATACTAAAAATCCCCAATCTCAACACTGTTTCTATATGAGCCGAATTTGCCGCATGAAAGACTGCACGCCACCAATAAAGGTAAATTAACCCCATTAGCTGGACTAACCCTTCCTTTTTGGAAACTCATTGGAACATCCAAAGAACACCTTGATCTGATGATTTAGTTGAACAAGACATAAGAAGACATGAGGCTAGACGCCTTCGTGAAGGTTGAGAGGTTATGTGATGAAGATCATCTCTACTATATAATCTATGAGCTTATTTGTAGTTTAGTTATCACGCCCAGTATAGCGACAATCAGGTCGAAGAACTACAATATTTCTGATATAAAGTTGGATCACGTGACAGTTTCGTAACTTCCAAATCTGTACCCAGAGTGGAGATGTGATATTCAAAGATGAAATCTATAGATAAATTCGAGTTCTGAAAAGAATGAATGCATTTTCCCAGCCTGAAAATGTGAACGAGACAAAATAACAAGCTGGCTCATAAGCCCATATACAAAATAAAACAAACCCATCCCAAAGATGACACAAAATCAAAACGCCCAATATCGTCTCATTCTACGCAGAGACGACATATGAAGAATGCTAAAAAAATCACTACCAGAAACTCCGCTAAACCTCATCGTCATTAGAGACCCCGCTAAACCCCTTCTTCCCTAGGGTGGAATCCACCCAATCTGCTCAATCGGCCACTGAACCCACAACTTGTGTTCGTCATCCAACACATCCCATGCCTTCGCTAACAACAGAAAGCTCCACCCTTCCAACCACCACTTATTCTCTAACTGGCGTATCATGACGCAAAAATGCGCCAAAATAGCCACACTCTCCTGGGTCTGCGTCCGTAACTGCGCCAAAAACGGGTCCATATCCGCAAATACCCACACAAACGCATCCGTAATATCTGGCAAACACCCCAAATCCGACATTGAAAAAACCTTCATATTCCTCGCCAAATCCCCTACAGCTGCCAAATACACCGACCGGGTCATTGGGTCCGACACCGTCCGCATTATCCGTTCCTGCAGGTCCTGTAGCTCAGGGGGAACCACAACCGTGTGTTCGAGGGAGTGGTAGAGTTCCCAGCGGCGGCGGCCATGGCGGAAGAGGGGGGCGAGGGGGCCTTGGTATTCGTCGAGACGGAGCCAGGCGAGGTGGACGAGGGAGCGGGCGCCGGAGAGGAGGTAGATCCAGGGGGGGAAGGATTCGTTGTGGATCATGTCAGGTTGTTTAGTGCTACCGAGGCCTGGGGGAAGAGTTAGTATGGAGGGTGAGTATATGGCATATGGATGGTTTTGAGCCTACTGAAGAAGATTGTGAGGGTAGAAAAGAGATAGAGGTATTCCCAACCGTCGGAGCTAGTGGCGAGGTTACTGAGGAGGGGAGTTGCGATACGACTAGCCATCTGGTGATAGGTAAGGGCCCGAGAGTAATAGAAGTCTCGCCTCTCGGGTCGATGATGAGCAATATGCAACGCCGATACCGCCAAAATAGTCATCATAACATAGTCACATTGGACACCCAAACGGACCACGTTAATTCTCCAAACATCCCTCACTAACGAGTCTGTTGATAACGTCGCATACGTCGCCGTTGTAAAATTATGCAACAGTTCTAAATCGACTAAATTCAACTTGTGGTCTCCATGGATCCCTAATGACAACGATAATGACGATGGCAACATAGACGACAGCGTAATTGGCGAATTTGTTGCTGATATTGTGGACCCCGGTGTGACAACGGAATTATGTGGGGCTGTATACGGACACTTGACACCGTGCTTGATACAATTTCTGCAAGACGGTCGTTCCTCATCGCACTATCAAAAGTAAGGCATCGTTAGTGGTTGGACCCCAGGTAAGACAAAGTGACGTCTGGATAAGACCAACCTTGATCTTTCTAATTTTACAAGTGCGACAACCCGTCCGTGACTTTGGATGGGTTCTCCGTGAAATTCCTAAAGCAGAAACCGGAGTCCCGTTCGGTGTTTCCGTTGTAGACCCACCGGGCGTCCCCGCCGCCGTATTCGTCCCCATCATAGATTTCGAATTCGAAGTCGGTGCCGCTATCGGTGCCGATGATATTGACGACCCTGTTAGCGCTTGTGCCGTATCTAATATTAAAGTTTCGTTCGAAAATAGAAGCGGTGAACTTGCCTCAAGGACAACCCACGACTTGCAGAGCTCAGAGAGTTGCGGGATTCGCAGAGGAGATGGTGGCATGCGGAGGGGGTGACGAGGATTATAGGAACGGTGAGGTTTAGGTAAGGATATAACTTGGTGTTCCTTTAGGGATTTTTGAATTGGCGTGAAGGCTCGGTAGTTGTATGCTAGAAAATGGAGATGGAATTCGAGGAGGTTGTGAATTTGAGAAAGGAGCGTATGGGTGAGTTGTCGGGAGGTCGTTGCGGAAATCGGGAAATGGGACGTTGTGTAAGTAGACAGATAATGATAGTTAAAGAAAAGTAAGAATAGAGAAGTAAGCTAGAAGTTTTGCTGACATAAATTTGGTTGTTTTGTTGCCGAAATGGAAGAATATTCACGAGTCACCCTGTCTCCCTTTGAATAGAAGCAACTACCCACTATTAGCCCTAGCTAAATAATAAAATAAAAATAAAAGAATTAAAAATCCTCTTGAATTCTAAAACAAAAGGATAAAATAATTATTCCAACTAACCCTCTCTCGTTCCACAACAACTTTATAACCAACTCTTAAAACACCCCGGGCTACACATACACAACCGTCAAGTCCGCCCCCGCGTACCCGCACCGGCCTGTCGGGGACCTAATAAAGATCGAGAGAGGATTCTATTGTGGAAGCCTGAGTGGGTTATTAAGAGATAGAGAGCGTGTAGGTTGTGGACCGACTGGATTGATGGGGAGAATCAGAGCTGTGCTGGGGACGAGGGAGAGTAGCGGAGAGGGAGTCGGGGGGTTTCGGGAAGGCGATGTAACGGAGGTAGGTAGGTTAGATGAGCATAGATGACTTTATGATGGAAAGTACAGATGACACGATGTCCACAGGTCATGCGGAGAAGGAAAGATTGGTAAGAAAGATGTAGGATGAGTAAACTCGAGGGGTAGTTCCCCGGTTTTTGGGCTGGAGTCGATGACGAAGTAGAAAGTCCAATTTGGCATCCATTGAATAAATAAAATAAAATAAATAATTTGTTTTCTTTTGTTCCTTTGGTTAGTTCAGCACATGGGAAACAGATAGGATTTGGACTTTATTCAGGAACGAAACAGAGCGTTAGATTTCGTTTTTTTCGTGTATTTAATTAATGATTTATGTATTTTTTTAGTTCTTTTGGATGGAAATATGGGAAGCGGATATATCAGAGATCCTGTAGGACAAAGAATATTTGTAAAATTATCTGGCTCGGGGTTAACCAGCTGCCGGCGCGCTAAACAATGCTATGGTTCAGGAGGCATGTGCGTTCTGCAACCTTACGCATCTAATTTGCAAATGATCAATCATCACAGCCAGTCATGGTTTAAGTCAATACGCAGATAGCCATTGGCTTAGCTCGAGACCGCAGAGTATCGGAGTTAAAGAGACTTGGGTAGACTTACGGAGGTGGAGACGGGAAGGTGCATTGATTATTACAAATGGTTACATCATCAGAGCCTCGTCCTCTCTTCGTTCCCCAAATGAAGTTATATCTTCTCTCGTCCCGTAGATCCCCTCGCCAACCTTAACTCCAATTCTACATCCCTCACTCCTTATAAGTTGTATTGAATAATTCCACCGGAATTCTCGGATTCCGCCTATTAATATCGACCCCCATGCCCATTCTGGAAAATTCCGACGAGCTCATTATATGTTTAGCTTTTGTCTTGCTAGGTACGCGCTGGATGGGCTAGCTCGGAGGAATTTGGGCCGTGAGGGGACCGATGCTTATGGGGAGGGCGGACAACGGAGGATCACAGGACAGAGGAGCGTGGTGGGCTGAGTTGGGTTGGGTTGGGTTGACAGATGGCAGTTGGCGGTGGTAGGTGGTAGTGGGATGGGGATCGGACATGGATTTTAATGGGGATTTGATATTTTGTTTTGACAGGTGCATGATTTCAGACTATGGATCATGATATTTATTGTTTCGATAATGGAGGAAGGGTACGAGAAATCCGAGCCATGATAGTCAATCCATAGTGGTTAGGATGAGAGTCCAGTATAACCCTTACAATTATACCAATCAATATACTAGGGTCAACCTTCCAACAAAACACTATCCATACAAATACAAAAACCACCGAACCTCAACATCATTCACCACCTGGCAAACTCACCAATCAGTCCTTATCCCCTGAGCCTTCATCTTACAATTCTTCTGCCTATCCCAAACCCATCAAACTACCATCTCTCCTTTCCCAATAGCCTGCTGTCCCCCTTCCTCACCACTATGCCACCCAAAAGAACCTAAGAAACCCTCCAACGAACAAGAAAAATCCGTGCGAGATAGAGGTTTTCTTGCATGTGGAATTCCATGGCGCTTAGGCTGAGGGGAGAGACGGTTGGTGTGGATGGGTGGATGCTAGCGGCAAGATATGGGGCGTGCTAGGGGGATTGTCACATGGGAAAATGGGAATAGGACTCGATACGGCTTCTGTGAAAGATTTTGTTTATTTGGATTTGCTTTAATCACTGGGAAAGTTTGCGTTGACGTTGTAACTAGAGGTCAGTGAACCTAGTGATATCTCCAATCTGGATCACCCGGAAAGCACGCGACACCTTCCCAACCCTAACGCGACAAATCCATCTCGATTATCAGTACGTTCTTTCCTTCGTCTGTCCTTTCCTCTCCATAAATTCCTTTCCGTCCAATACTAATACTACTAATCGTCCCGTCTCCCCCTCTTCTCACGAAAAATGCCATGCGCAACCATATGCACTCTCATCCCACCACCTACGGCCCCGGGCTCCAGATATTCTGCCCCCTGCTGCTTCCCGGGGCCGACAGACTCCCCGTGACCCCGAAGCCACTCATTTATTCAACCGAGTTAAAACCCCAGTAGCTTGGGCAGTGTCGCTCTGGGTTCCTGCCATCCCTGTCACTAATAGGTGGCCTAAAGAGGAAGCCCCACATACTGAATGGGAGCGGATGTGTTGGAAGGTTGGACTAGGATTGGTTAGTAAGCGCGATTGGGAATTGTGCGACACGGAGTGGTTATAGAATTGGGGTGTGGAAATTCGTATGTGATAGTCGATATTAAGATAGGGAATTCATTGAATTTATCACATTTTGGGTAGAATTAATCGTTATAATGGACCTTTATTAAAACTACCAGTCTAGCCGCAGCCAAGCGCTGCCAAATGCACAGCAACTGCCGTAAATACAGCAACTAAACACAGTTCCACCCACAGCCTGTTCTTCACATGATGCAACAGCATCACCAATATCAATCACCAACAGCCCTCTCATTACCATCTCAACAATACCCCAATCAAAAACCCTATTGCCCTTTATCACCTCAAGGTTACAACCAGCGAATATCCCAGCAATATGGTCCTTCCTCTCATGGTTACAGCCAACCACTTCCTCAGCATCATGTTCCTCCCCTCCCTACTAATACACTCAATATCTTTAGCAACCTGCTGTTTCTTACTCACCTCCGCTGCTTCGCAAATTATCAGAAGTCTTGATGCCTCCGCGGACCATATAGAACCTTACAGCATCACCAGCACCAGAACCCTACCGGCATCCAAATTTCTTAAGCCAAACTCCAACTCCGTTGCCGTCAGCGATATCTAGGGAAGCTTCAGAGGTACTTGCGGCGGTTCCTCCGGTTACTGCGTCTGTACCAGGGACACTAGGGTTGCAGAGTCAACCTCAAGCAGGCCCAGCTACGCAGAGTCACCCTCCGGCTCCATCTGCGGCCCCGACTCGCATAGTCCAGTCGCCGCTGCCGTCTTCGCCTCTCGAATGTGACGTAGCTATTAATTAGTGATTCGGAAGCAAGCCGTACCCCATAGGGACTATAGAGACCTTGAATTCCTCTTCCAAAGGCTACCACCACATGGGAATGTTGGCAATTACCGACCATAACAAGTGGATCAAGACATACATTAAGAAGAAGGTGGACTCTAATGATGTGTCGATGCTTGCTTTAGCGTTTATAGTGTTGAGTGCGCTGGCGGAAATCTTTGCGACGCATGGGATGTTGTCGGGGAACTAATTGATGGGGAATAAGATGTATGGGCTGAAGCTTTTCGATGTCTTTGAAGATGATAATACATCGTTCCGAGATTGAATCTACGAGCAAGACAGGAACATCCAATATTTCCCCGGGTATCCCTGAGAGAACTCTCCCGTACATGGACACCTCCCAAGTCCTATTCTCCGGCTTAACCCCGTTGATCCAAGGGCAGACGGCATCGGTAGGGATCAATTGTCCGTTTAGGCTAGTGATGATCATGGCGAGTTTGTCGGGGGAAGGGTCAAGGAGATGGAGGAAGATAATGAGGATGAGAGCGAGGATGAGATTCCGGTGTTGTAGACTCCGGCTGGCTACAGACCGGGGGAAGGGGGGGATTGACCGAAAGAGAGCCAGAGTCGGATCAAAGAGAGCTCAGGGTTTAGAGAAGAGATTTGTAAACAATACAAACTCGAATATATAACTGCTTATTAACAAATAAATACATATAGACACACATCATCTCCATCTACTCCGATCCTGCAACTCATAAGCCCCTTCTTCCTCCTCTATCCCCTCCAACTCCGCCACACTCTCGAGATCCTTGATAACATTCTCGATCTTCCCATCCTTCTCTATCCTCTGCATCCAGTCCATGTCCTCAGGAATGTAAATACGGATTAATGCCTCCGAGACCAACTCAGTCATCAACAGGGCAAAAAGAATGAGCAACAGCGTCGCCCACCACGATAGTTTGTGACCAAAGTTGTGAGTGAAAGCGTGGTAGGTTTGGTATTGGTCGTATTTGTTGCTTGTCCCGTAGCAAAGGATTATCATCCAAAGCCACCACGCAACATTCGACAGAGTGAAGACAGCCCACGTGATGATTGTCTTTGAGTGGAATTCCAGAACACTGTATCAAGTTAGTTAGTCAGAAACACTCATACCCCTCTACTCATGATTTCCACTTACAGCAGCTTTAAGTTGATGAAGATCACAATCGCACTGAACGACGCTGACCCCATTGCGTACAATGACGTATCCTCCGTCCACAATGCTTGCCTATACTCTAAGTACATAAAATAATATAAAATCGCACTCTGCGCAACGCCCATTACCGTCCACCCACACCACTTCCGAAAGTTAAACGCCATGTTCCGTTGCCCATAACTATACAACTCCGGAACCCGTAGCAGAGTCTCCGGCTTCAAATCGAGGTCCAAAATGCCGAGGGCAATTACGGGTAAACTTGTAAAGAAGACATTGTAGACAGTGAGAGTCCAGCTTTCGTAAAGGGAGGTCCCCGTGAACCCGGTGTACCCTTGGAAGAACGCCTGACTTGGGAAGAAGGCAATCTCCTTCCAGAAAGTCGCGAGTATGTATTTGCCGGTTCTCATGTAGTTCCACCGACCGTGGACAAACAATAACTTTTGCAAAAAGGAGAATTGGGCTAGAGCGTAATCGGCGATACGTGCGGCTTGTAACCCTTCACGACCCGAGATCCCAATCCCGACGTGCGCGGATTGGATCATCCCAATATCGTTCGCGCCGTCGCCAATTGCCAACGTCATCGACTTCGGCACGTGATCACGAATCCTTGAGACAATCTGCGCTTTCTGGGCAGGAGATGCCCGGCATACGATAACTGCCGACGCAACAATTGCCAATTCGTAAAACAGTTCGACAATATCGTCGTCTGCGTCGTCGATGACGCTGAGGGTATGTCCATCGATGACAACGACGGAATGAGGGATCATCCCGCGGGATATCTCTGTGAGCGCGGAGACGATGGTGTCTCGGAGGTCCGGGTCAGACTTTACGTCGAGGATGTACATTTCGGAGGCGGGCGCGGCGACATGGGCGGATAGCCCGATGCTAATAGCGGTTTCCCGTTTGTCGCCAGTGATCATCCAGATGCGGATGCCGGCTCGCCGTAACTTGTCAATTGTCTCAGGGACGCTGGGTTGCAGTTTGTCTTCGATAGCGGAAGCACCAGCGAGGTCAAAGTCAGTTTCCAACAGCTCTGCAGCATCATTAATGCGGCCTTGGCGGTTCTCGAGAGACGTGGTTGCATCTTGGTAGATGGATTTCCATCGGAGGTAGTCGGATTCGCTCAGGAATTTGTGGGCAAAGAGGAGGGTCCGGAGACCTTTGGAGGCAAAGTCGTGGAGATGAGTGAAGGTTCTTTCAAAGATTGCAGCGTCGGACAAGGAAATTTGCTCGTTGATTGTCGCCGTGGGTCTCCGGGTTTCAAGGGATGACCGGGTGTTGTGGAAGGAGTTCCAACTAAGCGTTAGGCTATTCCGGTTCCCCGTGCTCCGTCTCCTCATCGCATCTTGCTCCGCACTCCGGCGTTCAGCGCGGCATTGATCGGCAGCTCTTAACATCTGGGTAGCTAAATCCTTTTGGCGTAACCGGTCGATGATAACGTTATCAGCGCCCTTGCAGTAAACTTGAATCTTCCCATCAGGCCTCCGCACGACTATTGACATGCGTTTCCGCGCACTTGTGAACTCAATGACGTCGAGAATCTCATAGTTCTCGATGACTTTGGACCCTGAGGGTATTGGAACAGACAGGGTAATTCGTTGCGCTGAGCGGTCGATCATCACCCAGTCGAGGGCTTGCGCAGCTTCAATGAGGGCGAGTTCGTCAGGAGATGCTGATTGGTAGACTAAGTTCCCGTTTCGGATTTCTGGGAGACAAGTGTGGCAAAGGGCGAGGACAAGGAGGAATTCTCTTGCTTTGTGGGAAAAGACAGTGCTGGGATTTACTGCAATGTATTGGAGGAGGTCGGAGGATGTTAGGACTGGTTGCTCGGCGAACGGTTCATCAGTGACCTCCATGCCGTGGGAAAAGGCAGTGCCGGCAATACTCATGTAGCGGAAATGTAGAATGTTCTCGGTGAGGGTTCCCGTTTTGTCCGAGAAGACGTAGTTGACCTGCCCGAGGTTCTCCAAAATGGTTGTTGTGTTGATGGCAACGGGAGTATTAGTGACCGGATCATACATGTCGATGTCGCCGGCCATAAAGTAGAATTGGCCAATTTTGATAATTTCCATGCTGACGTATAGAGACAGAGGGATCAATACGTTGAACATGATCAGGAAGCCGACGACTATTTCAGCGACGGAGATGCCGTTCATGAATGGCCGAATATACCAGGCCTCGTCCTCCGTGCCGTTGCGGAAGTGAATGTAGCCCCCGGTGAGGCCACCGGCCAGAGCACAAACAACAATAACAAGACAAATGACAATCCCGTTCAACTTATCCTGAATCGCCGGCTTCTTCGTTCGCACATTCTTATGGGCGTTCATGCGAATCTTGCATTCCTCACCGCTGTTAACAACAATTCCCACAGCCTCCGTCGTATTCCGCAACGTTGAACCTCTAAGCATAATGTTATCCAAAGTCAACGCTGCTGTCACACCATCCAACGTTACCCGTCCGTCAAAACTGTACAAATCGACGTTCGGATCTTCTGTCACGATCAGCGCATCACAACTATGGATCCCTTCCAACGTCTCGCACCATTCCGCGAGCAATGGGGACGCGGTCCGACTCTTCAAATTCGTCTCCCCGTCCAACGCCATCGTCTCAACATACGCAATCCCATTAGGTCCAGTTGCATGCAGGAGGATCATATCTGCGGGGACATTGTCATCACGGCTAAGCCGGACGATATCACCGACTTTCATATTTTCCCACATGACGGGTTCCCATGCATCCGACAGCGGAATCTCTGGGCGTTGACCCGTGAGTGGGGGGCCGCCAGAGTCAGAGGGGGTGAAAAGGTTCATTTGCTTGTTCTTCCCGACACGAAAATGCTTGCGGATTTTCCGGCCGGACCATGATAGGACGTACGCGATGCTCCGATTTTCCACTTTATCGAGTTGGTAGCGACGGTAGTCGTCGTAGCCTTCTTTAACATGCTGAAGGTGATGAAGGCGACAAGCGGGACAATCGTTGTGTACTGACCAACTGTTGACAACCCGGGGATCATCTGCAAGATACCAATGATCAAGAAATACGCATTTGCCAACTTGGTGAATTGGAAATACAGTTGTTTAGGTAGAAACGACCACACAGTATACCGACTACTCCGAATATAATTCGATATAAAACCCGCCTTCTTGTGACCTGCTGCGACACGCCGGGGGTCCAGGAGGGCCGATGGCGTCACGGACAGGTCAATGGGGCGGCCATTGGGGAAGGGGGGGAGCGGGTACTGGCGGAGGAGGAAGTGAAGGACGACAGTTGTGTAGAGGGAGTTGAAGCGATCAGCAAAGGACGGGATGGGGGAGTTTTCGTTTTCGGGGGTAGAGGGGGCATTGGGGGCGAGGTGGGTGATGTGAAAGGAATGTGGTCAGTGAGAGAGCTCGGCAGGTCTGGAGATCGGACAGGCCCGAATGCCGGGGCACATGGAGAGATTTTAGTATCCGAATGAACTATTAAAGAATATTCCGAATAATTATATATGATAATAAAACGTATATATTATAAACAAAAAAACAAAAACAAAATATAACCGTCTTAGATTGGGGGCCTGAGTGACGACGAAGTGACAATGGATCTAGGAAGAGAAACTCGGACTTTTGAAGACTGGGGTGGGAGGGGTGGTGAAGAGGTGATATATATGGTCTCAGACCATGCATAGGCTGTCAGTCAGCTGGAGGATCAATAATTCGGTAGTTCTTCTGGAAGAACACCTGCTAGTTCATAAGTAGATTAGGCCATTTACTTGGCTGGATATTCTACCGAAAAATGACAGGATCGCCGGTTTTGGGCTCCGCCTCTTTTACGGTGGGTTGGCAGTACGTGGGAGGTTCACCACTGGGATCACTGTAAAATTGGTTCGATTAATAAATACTTGCTTGGGCGAAGGAGTCCGCAAATATAATGGGAAAACTCCTAGTGGCATGGGGATCCATAAGCAGAGATCTGACGCGTGGATATCTATATTTGGTTGGCAGAAAATAAAATTTTGAAGCTGCGTATCGAGTGTGTTGATATCGGCAATATATACATCATCACTTATAAATATTGTGGATAACAGGTGTGACTTTCATTGGCTACAAGTCCTTGATATCACCATAAGCCCACAGCTGCACCTTCTGATTATGATAATTCTACGCTGCCTCGATTCACTGCCACTGCCAAGTCACCACCCAAACATCCCATCATCCCAAATAGAATACCCCTAGCGCCCAACCGATTTTGTCTTATCCTCCCCACAAAAACATCGCCAAAAACCATGACATCATCGCCAGACCCCAGTCTATCGAGGGAATGTTCGGGGATTTTACTAAGCGATCGGATTAGATCTAGCGGAATCTCTACAACATGGACCTCGGTGTTGTTGCACAAGACTCAATTATCTAATCAAATTAACACAAGATGGAAGGTATGAATCAAAGGTTATGGAAAAGATATATATTGAGATATAAGGTAGAAAAATATAAATAAATAAAAAAATACGTAAAAAGGTCATACTGGGACAAAGGAAAGGTTCAAGAGGAGTCTACAGAAGCTGAAGGTGAGAATTATGATTTATGATTATTAACAAGACAAAATCAAACCACGCATCACAATACAACAAGAAATTCAAACATGACACGACCAAACTGATAGGAAATGAACGCAAAATCAGAGTAAAAAAGAACAGAATAAACAGCAAAAGGGTGAAGGAATAAAAACAGAATAAAAACAAAGAACCAATAAATCCTCATCTGCGCCAAATAAAACTGGTATAGTCGGTAAGAAACCCTCAACGCCTTCGATATGATGAAAGCAAACACTATCCTCATCATCATTTCTTTTAATAACGGAATGTCCAAGTCACTTCAGAACCAAAGAGACCAGCCGCCCCGTTATCGGACACAAATCCAGTGTCATATACATTAAGCGGGAAGACCCCGGGGCCACGATAGCCACGAACAGCTACTATGAGACACCTCCGAGGACTCCCCAAGAAAACATAAACACTAACCGCCAGACTGGATGTCATCGGTCCCATCGATCAATCAATCAATCAATACAAAAGCCAGCCACCAACTAATAACCCATCAATCCATTCCCAAAAGAAAAAAAGTACCAAGTAGGAAACATAGAATAAAAAAGAAAAATAACAAGTCAAATATCCACAGAAAAAGTAAATCGAGAACCCCAATAATAGAACCAAGAGAATAAGGAAACCCAAAGGTTTCACAACTACGCCATGTGCATCTGGCCCGCCGCGACTTCGGGAGACAAACTCGGGTGCTCTGTTCCGTCGAAAGCGACTAAATGACTCATATCAAGTTCGCCTTGCCCTTGGTCCCCACAGTACACTGGGGAATGCGAATGAATTGGCAAGTTCATCGTTTGTCCCTTGGCGAACATTTCAGCCATGCCGCTCCCGTCATCCGAAATCGCACAAGATGAATCAGCGCCGCCGCCTAGCGGGTAGATGTCCGCAGACGCCGGCCGCATCATCCCCATTGGCGGGCTTTGGTCAACGATTGCGGAATCCGCAACGGGCGACGTCCCATATGGCAAGGGTGACATTGCCGACGGCATGGTCGTGGGATTAACCATGGGAGATAGGAACGATGCTTGATACGGCGTCGACACAGGCAAGGGCGTTGGCTCACCCGGCGGCGGCGCAAAGTAGTTGGGACTGTTGAAGTCAGCGGGGGATGCAGTTGTCGCAGACATAGGATATTGTCGCATATCGAGGCCGAAGCCGGCTTGCGTATCGATGCGGAGGCCGGGGCCAAGGTTCGATGGTTGCTGAGGCACTGGCGCGTACAGATGCGGCGGGGCCCCTGCAGGGGAGGCCAGGGGGCCATCTCCGGGTTGCTGGATGTAGAAAGAGGGCATTGGTTGTTGGAACATTGAGAAGTCAACGGCCATGGGAACGGAGCGGGAGCGCTGCCGTTTGTGCCCGGGGCCCGGACGCATGGATTGGGCCATGTTGTTGATTCCCCAGGATTCTTGGAACATGCCAACATGCGGTTGGGCCATGAAGTTGGGTTGCGAGGATGGCCGGGGGATTGGAGAGACAGGAGCGGACACGGCAAGGTTGTTGTGTTGGTCGAACATGTGTTGGTGGGCGTGGCGGTTCATGAAGGATTCGAGAGATATGAGTTTCGCGAGTTGGCCGGAGAGGACTTTAGCGTTGCCGGCGAGGCGGTGTACGAGGCAGTGGGAGGCTTGTTTGTCTTCGGTGAAGTCGAGACAGTTGATGAAACCCTGGGTAATTGCCGTCTGATCCATGAAGAAGAACGGCGGGTCTGTAAGCTCGATAACGATACCCGAGGGCTTCGAGGGGTCGTTATCGCTGTCGTTGTTCTCAAGGTATATGTTCTTAATGTACGAGAACGGATACTCGATTTTGTAACCCGCCTGCTCGTTGTTTATATAGTATGTCATCGTGCACTTGTCGGGCGAATAGAAGATAATGAGGTCCATTGTGTTCTGTCCAACGCGTGTCCACTTGCCGATGCTGAGGGCCCGGCACGTAAAGTGCTGGATCAACACCTTGCTCTGTGCCGCTTGGTCTCCATGCATGAACATGTTGTTCCCGTACGGGAAGATCCCCGTCCGGCCTAAGAAGGACCCGCCGATGCCTTTGCCGGTTTCCATGGCTTGCAGAGCCAAGTACTGGCGCATCGACTCGGGAATCGACTCCATATCCTCGCCATTTTCCAAACTCTTCTTCGCCAGCAGTTTGATCTTGGCTCGTCTGACAATCACACATCATGTTAGTTGCCGTCTCACAACTTACTGCCAAGGCCTGTATATATATATATCCCTTCTGCTTACCTATTCTGGAACCAAATCTGCACGGATCTCTCCGTCATGTTGATCTCGTCCGCTATCCGGTCTCTGACGGCAGCCGTCGGCGTGGGATTCTTGTTGAACTCAATTTCCAGCGTTGCGAGCTGGTCGGGGGTTGCCCGCTGGCGCTTCTGGTTCTTTTGCTGTTGGGTCAACGTTGATTTGCGCGGCGGACGCTTGGAGGCCGAGTTGTTACCCACGGCGTTGGATGACGGGGTGCCTCCGGGAGTCGATGGGGTAGGGGAACTCATGGGGGGAGGCGGGCCCATGAGGGCTGGGGTCGATGCGGTTTCTATGGTAGTTGCCATGGTAGGTAGGTGAGTGCGGATGTGGCTTTGGATGTGTGGTTAGTTGTGGTAGTTGGAAGTCGTAATATTAGGAAAGCGGTACCTGGAACTAGCCGAGGACTGCAGGATCTGGAGTGACAACAGGGAGGGGATAACAATCGTGAAATAGACAAGAAACTGATGGTCTTGTGGATATGGGCATGTACGTAGCGAGACAAGATGCTAATAATCTGGATCGAGTCTGGGGAAGAGGGAGGAAGTCGTTCGTTAATCAAAAAGAGGGGATTTTGACAGATCGCGAGACCAGATCGAGAGTGCCAGAGTGGGGTGATTTGACAGGATGGTAGTGTTTGTAAGCATTAAAAAGCCAGATACTCGTAAACTCAATGGCTTTATGAAGAATGCAGTAGTGGAAAGTGGATGGTATATGCCAAAGATGATGCAGATTCTCAATTTGGTGGTAAAGGAGTGAACAATGTTGGTATGCAGATATGAGTATTATAAAAGGAGTGTCAGGATCTGAGATTAGCAACTGGGTCTTCTGATTGGTGAGAAGAGACACTGGCGATATTCTGCAGAACGGGTGGAGTGGTGCTGTTCGGTTGGAGCCAACAGAGTATTAATCGAGAGTAAAATTCAAACGGGGCTAGTGCCAGCAATGCAAGAAAGGGTTTTAAAATCCGAAGACAATCTGATAATTCAGATTCGAAATTGGACAATATGTAATAAGGAGTGTGGTAGATAGCACAACGAGTTGTTACGATATTAAAATCAATTTCCTGGAAAAGAATGACCTAGGAAACGAGACAGAAGAAACAAACGAGTGAGACTGTCGAGATGGTACAACGAGCGTGTAGATAGTTGGGAGTCTAAAGGAGACTATGGGCTTCAAAAGAGCGCAGATAGTGGGTTGGATAATGAGCGATGTGGTTTTGTGCCTTTCTGACGATAACGACCAGGAGAGAGCAAATATAGGAGAAGTCAAGATCGAGAGAGATCGTGATACTCAATGAACTAGCATCCGGTGATCGGTTATGTGGGTTGCGTGGAACTGTAGAGAGCGACTATGAAGCAGAAAAAATGGCGTAATAAATAAAGAATAAAATAGGCGGCCTTGGTAGGGAAGAGCGTATAGTTGGAAAAATAGAATAAACGCGGGGAGGAAATGGAGAGATAGAGAGGCCAAGGTAGTTGTCGATGGACTTAAAAAAACGAAGAAAATAAAAAGAAAGAAAGAAAGAAAAACAACGTCTATGCAAAGACAAGTTGCGTATATTGGTGATGCTAAGCAAAGGGAAAAAAAAAGAAACAAGAGGAGAGGAAGACACGAGCAGGAGTAGAAGCAGACAGAGAGACGGGGAAGAAGAGAAGAAGAAGAGAATGGAGTAACGGGGGTGAAGTAGCCAGAGGCCGGGTTCTAGTGGGTGTAAGGCCAGAGGAGGGTTCTGGAGACAAGACGAGAACGGGCGGACTGTGGTTGTGCCAGCAGACTGATAGTCAGTCAGTCGGCGAGCCTGGGGACAATGTAGGGAAAATGTGACAACACCACCACGACCAAAGTGAGGGTAGCTATTGTATTTCTTGTTTTGTTATAGGGGAAGGGACGGTGTGCGAGACGCGGACTGAGAGGTTTGACGGACTGGATGCTATATTGGAGTGGTGTTATGATAGTTGGTATGGGGGGTTCTACGGCATAATGTGTATTTCTTTTGTTTTTGACTTTGACATGGTTTCAAGCTTTGGGGACAGCAAGAGAGAGAGAGGAAGGTCTGGTGCTGAAAATGCAAACGTTGTCGTGAGTTGGCCTGAACAGCCTTGGCTGGATGGTGTCTGGAACCAGGTATGATGTTTATGCCCTTGAGGATGGAACGACAAGGGCTTCTAGAGGCATTTGGCAAAGCTTAATGTCCGCGAGAAGAGTCGCTAAAGACGGTACGAGTTCAAGACTATCATCTTCGCATTCGTACAGACAACCTAAACGTAACATGATACCTCTGTTACTACGCGATATATTTCAAAATAGGGAACACACACAAAATCTCTCAACCAAACACTCTCGCCCTCTAGTTTCTCTCTTTCCTCGCAAATCGCAAACGCTGTGGTTCCAACTAGTCTTGCTCTCGTCAGGCACTGGGTCCCAGGTTTACTATGTTCCTTGGGGGACATATGCAGGTACAGAGTCTGTGTGTGAAGGTGTGGGTGATGCTTGTATGATTCAGGATTTTCTCTTTTATCTTTTGTTTTCTATTTTTCCTTTTTCTCGCTTCCTTTCTCGAGATATCATGTTGACTTACATACACAAGCCTATCCCTTTTTTCCTTCCAGTTCCCATCGTGTTCCACCAAAGAAAACACGAACTGCTCCCTTCAAAACCCACTACTAATCCCCAAACCAAACATCTCCGCATACAAAAATAGAGAAAAATCTCATATCTCCATAGCTGTAGTCAAACCTTCTCCTGGTCTAGAGCCCCCAAGAATACACTAACACACGCCAGAACCCTTCCTACTTCTAACATCAAAATCCTTCTCCTTCCCTGAAACCCATCCATTCTAAGCCATGAACCCACCAATCAGACCTCCCCTCAATACCTTTATCACTATCCCCATCACCCGATACAGTACTGCTTCCTCCTGCCCTTTGCTCGTCCCGTCCTGCATTCCTTCTGCAACCGTCCCCCTTCTCTGCCAGAACGAGCTTTCTGGTTGCTTGTTCCTTCGCTGGATGCCAGGGCGCCTAGTATTGAGGGAGCTTTGTGGGCTGTGAGTGGGTGGGCTGTTGAATCTATTGTGTTTTTGCTTGGTAGTCAAGACATCCTCTTCCTATAGAAGGCTTCCTGCGACCTGTCAGACGAGTTGTAAGCGTTGAGGGAATTCACAAGGAATGAAGTTGCAGTTTCATATTACCAAAACCTACAGTAGCTCGCAAAAACCCTCTTCCCACAGCGGGCTGAATCACGCCTTGAGACAATTGTTGACGTATATGTTGGATATATTTTTCTCGATTGGGTATTTCCAGCTTGCAAATCCAATTGTCTCCGGGCTTTCGTCATCTTTCTTTGCGCTTTTTCGTGTATTATTATTATTATTATTATTATTATTGTTATTATTATTTTCGCTCTTCGTCGTTTTGTGCCGCGGAGTCGGACCCGATATGGGGCTTTTGCCTCCAGAGTGACGCTGTGCAATCCACAATTGTTCTCTCTTTCCCGTCTCGTGCGCCCACATCCGCCGGCATCTTGACTAGTGGCAAAGCACTCCCCGTGTCTATCCGTCCTCGTAGAATATAACCTTCCGTCCATCTTACAAACAGCGCCATACCTATCGGCCGGGACCTCATCCCATCAACTAGTCGCCACACCCACTTGATAACAACACTGCTCGTTCTCCAGTGACTTGGTGTACGCAAAATACCTTATTCGGTTTTCCTCTCTACTTTGTTGCCTCTGGGTGGACAGACGGAGCAGTCAGACCCTGGTTTCGTACCTGACTTGGATGGGACGCAACGGGGCTATAACACACGGGTACTCCTGGCTCGAGAGCCAGCCATGCATGGATTTGTAGATGGATGGCTTGACTGGATATGGACATGGGTTTGTGAATCGTGATGGGATCCAAGACATGGACTAGAAGGAGGAGATAAAGACAAAGAAAAGAGGGTGATGACGATGATGGAGGCTTTTCACGTTTGCGAGAGCGTTGAGTCACGAGCGGATCGATATAACCATAATTACCATCACCACTCAACCTCAAGACACCAAAGTAGTGTTGTCTCCCGCTTGGTTCCCCATCCGCCTCCACATCTCTTTCCCGAAACAAAGTCACGTCAGCTCAGATCAGAACATTTCCCCGACCGACGACCTGGCCAATGCCTTCCAACCAAGCCTCCATTACTGACGACCGACCTCACAATCAACAACTATCTATTCACCACTACGACCCTAATCTATTAGACAAATAGAAAAGAAAACAAAGCCATATCCTACCCTGTCGCCCATGCCTACTATCCTCTAGTGGTGGCGATATCCTCGGGGCTTCCTCCGCGGATGATGTTACTACATATAGTGTAAAGAAACGAACCGCCAGGCTACTCGCTTACGTAGAAAGAGACCCGAGATTCTAGAACATGATGATGAACCCAGAGCAGGCATTGCTTTGGCTTAGAATATAGCCAGCATAAGGCAATGGGATCTCACAGACCAAACACGCACAATGGCCATCTACGACGTATTAACAAGCCTTGTATAATTTTCTTGAACGTCTTAGTAGTTCGCGATGCGATGGGTCGTTGTATACATTTCTCGTACATACATTCATAAACATCTCATGAACACTAACTGTGTATCGATCCACCCATCCATCCATCTATCACCCAACTAAATCTTTATCGCTTTCTTTCTTCCCATGAAATCCCTCCTTCATGCCTGCTCTAAAAAGAGGGTTTAGTTGTTTCAGAATTCGTGCTAAGAGGGTTCCCTCGAGCTGCAACTGCCCAGAAAAGGCATGGCGGCTGTGGGTCACTTGGGCCGTACCTGCATTAGTGGATTGTAAGCTTGAGGTGACTGGATGATTGACTATGTGAGGGGGATGTGTTCGGCGGCTATGTAGGAATTGATCCGGAGAGTAGTGTTCATTAACTTCTTTTGTTGGTTGGTAATGGGAAGTGACGATTTTGTTATCAATGTTTGGAGGGTATTACTTTTTTTTTTTTTCTTGAAAATGTCTTGGAGCGCTCTGATTCTGCATATATCCGTGAAGGCACATATCCGTTAAAGCCCTATTCCCTACCAACATGCCGCCAATGGAACCTTCCGACTTGCATATTCACCATGTTTTGAGGTTGTTAGAAATGGCAAGAACATCATGTGTTTATGAGAGCACCATGTGGTTTTCCCCGGAGCAGGGCAGAAGGCACCTAAAGACTCGACCCTTAATCACACAGCAAGAACCCATCGTGGTCAAACATCAGTCTCCATAATTCTGCAACTTCATCTCTACACAACGCCCACAACCTACAAGACTAACTATATGATAAAGTCAACATAATTTAGGTGTAATAACCTCGTATCTCGACATAAAAATCCGTAATACACCTACATGGATATGTAATGGCTAGCTGTAATGTATATCTCCTATACACAGGATCCCGCGATACACTGCAGAGCCTATTCGCAAAGTCGTAAACTACATGACCCAATCTTCTATCCATCCATCCAGAAAAAGTCTCTGTAACCCCAGCTGATCTGCAATGCCCATGGCCAAACACGCTACTCCACAGCCCACATCCCATAATACAACCTCTGTCCTCCTTACTGGATACCTGAAGTGTCGAGGGCAGAGATGCATGATGACTTGCAGGAGATAGCAAACACAGTAAGTAGCTAATTACAGTCAATGAGGTTGACTGTATATGCACAAATAGCCGGTAAACTACGTGTAAGTCTTCATTGGCCGTGGTGGCTCTTAATTATCTAACCCATCATGAAGAGGCGAAGAGACTTGGGGCGAAAGTAGCTGTATGTGGTACGGAGTGTTTGTCGAGGTCTGGGCGGCAGTGCTGTTTGCTGACTTAGATTCGAAAAAATCAATAGGGTGGTATCGTCTGTTTTGTGGTGTGGTTTGGTGGGCGCGATCAGTTACCTAGGTATTTTAAGGCTTAGATACGGTCAACATTCATATAAAAGGTTGCCCGGTTTGTATTAAGTCCGAAGCCTCGGGAGTAAGGTAGTGACGATGGTGTGTGGGTGGGGCGGTTTAGACGCGTCGGGACTTCGATGAGCGTTGGGGATACAATGGCTTGCAGATGGTGTTTCCCGTTTGAGAAGAACAGACAAACGCAAATGCTCGGGATCTGGATATCAGGTAGTTCCGAGGCCTTTGTCTGTCCATGAGATTCCCTTAAATTCCTTTGGCTGAAGCAACCTGGAAATAGCAAACGCTCTCGTTTGTGAAGTGACATCATCAATAAGGACCCCCGTCGGACCCATATAGTTGATTAATCCCACCATGAACCCACCTAGAAGCCCGCCGGCTATCTCTGTATTCTCAACCCTACCCAGCATCTTCTAGTCACCTTCATTTCTAGTGTCTCACCACAGCTCTCCATTCTACTCTTCTCGCCCCAATTCGTCTAAACAACGCAAAAACGAGAAAGAACTTTCTCGGGAAATTCCCAACATCCCCATCCTGCGACCCCTCTTGTATGACCCATCTCATTTGGCGACCCCTCTTCAGGGATTTACTGCGGCATGCGCCAGTAGCGAGTGTCTCTTGAGG
This sequence comes from Meredithiella fracta, assembly GCA_023677585.1. NCBI lineage: Eukaryota > Fungi > Ascomycota > Sordariomycetes > Microascales > Ceratocystidaceae > Meredithiella > Meredithiella fracta. Next base: position 183,979 of record JAGXCV010000001.1, on the reverse strand, counting down.
ACTTTGACGGGACTTTAAGAGTTGAGTGGTGGCCATGAGAGAATTGATTGTTTTGGGTGTTTATATCTAGGGAAGTGATAGTTTTTTTTTTGTAGAAGAGGATGAGTTGAGTTGAAGAAATGGCATGTGAAGATAGCTGACGGTGGCTGATGAGATCAAGTTATTCTATTCTGGTATCTACAGTATTAAGCATGCATGACTTTATCCATATCATGATTTTCTGAAGATACTGTGGTCTATTTAACCCGCTCCTAGTTCTCTCGAAACGTAGCGCTTCCATAAACCCTGACAATGTAACATCCAACTATCAGTGCCCCCTCTCCCGTCCCTCCTCGTCCCTCAGATCGCCCGAGACAGCAAATCGCCTCCAAACAATCCAATCCAATCCTCTCTACACCTTCACGTACCTAGTAAATTCCCTAGCCAAGTCTGTCCGTCTCCCATCAATTTATTCGCCTGAAGTTGCCGCGATAGCAAATAGCGAGTCTTGAAACAACTACGGAATAGTTTAGTCTAATAAGCTCACTAATCATTATTGTGAAAAACTAGGCGTTAATCAACCCACGATGTCACTCTATCGTTCTCCATAATGCGCGTCCCCAGTGTGCCCCGGAGTTGGAGTGGCTCGCCCTTATATTAACATGGGTCCACAATACACATCTCCTGCATCTACTGTGCACCCCAACGATATTATTAGGAACAGTACTAGTAGCCAATGGGACTTTAGCGTCAGAGAATCGAAGGAGTCTATGTGGTGATAATCCTAACAATGAGAGGACTGAATAGACATAGTTTACTATGTGACTACTTACACATGATTGGGATGAGGTTATGATTATGTACGGATTTGAGGCACATGCGGTGACGGGATTAGTGGGTGGGTGCATGAATTATTTTGGGAAGGTATGTGAGGATTGAGGGGAGTGCATGAAGTTTTTGCTACGGGATGATGGAGTTGGGGGAATACCTCTTTCTTGTGCTTTTAGGTGGGAGGGAAGTGAGTGATAGTGACGATTATAGGCGGGTTTATCAGATAAAGCAATCTTTGAGAACACAATTCCGGACTTGGAGCGTTGGAATAAGAATACTTTCTTATTGTAACTCAACTATAATTCAATAGATACCCATTATCTGAAGTTACGATTCCATTCTGCACCCTCACCTTTACAACAAAGACATCGGCTCAGCCTCAGGAGGGCATGGGGCTTCCCATCTGACTACCCGCCAATCCGTCCCTATTTGTCTCTGCCACCCAACCCACCAAGTACGTGCGTCCCTCCCCAATCCAGTTCCCCTCCTTGTTTCCCCTTCTTGCCCATTGTTCCTCAAACAACTGAGAAACCTCTCTAGATATCATCGTGACGTATAAATAGGGTTATCCCTATTCAGAGGATGTCACTGTCCATCTGATGTTTTAAGACAGACGAAGTGAGTTGTCATGATTTGATAGTTAAATGATATTATAATGATGGGATATGCACTGACTTGACGATTACGGCCACTTATCCACCGGACCTCCCGATGCAAATCATCAGCCAACCGAGTAAATCTCACAACCTTCCCCAATTTCCTGTCTTATCTGGTCGGCCCCAGGTATCCTAATCTCTAAACGCCCCCATATGCACCATGATAGCAACCCGCAGCTCGCTAAAAGCTCAACAAGATGCTGCAAACCACGAGATAAAAAGAAGTGGTGGGTGCCTCTTGGAGGATACCTGCAGTGTTCCCGCATTTTCATCTCCGCTCCGAGGTTGCACGGGGTGGCCCCGCTTATGTTGTTCGGTGTTGAGAGCGTAGTATTGGGTTGATGGAGATGGGGAATGGGTCATGGTAAGTGGGTAAAAGGACTTTGTGGTACAATGAGGATCGAAGGGATACCATCAGTTATGCTCCAATATTTGCAAGGCGGATAGAATGGAGGGATGGTATCAGAACGTCACATTTGCCCCGCATTAGTCGGATTCCTCTAGCGCTTCCCAGATAAACCGGGCCTTAAATCACCATATTGTAGACAATTGTCTAGTAGAAAACAGTCAATCAAGACTCCTATACATATTGATCCTGACCATCGACCCAATCGCTACACAAACCGCTTCCCACCGATCTTGTGTGATGCAACCTGCATAGGGATCTGGCTCCAACATGCCTGAGGGCTATGCAAGTAGCACAGGATCCCGGACACTGATAACGCTGACTGGAACTACTTAAGGGGACCGGAGGATTATGGAGAGGCGGGGTAGGAGCCGCTGGGACCCGGGATTGGTACTCCGTATTGTAGGGCTAATGTTACGATGATGATGATACTTCGATTGCTTTCAGGGTCGGATGGTCAGATCATAACGGAGTAGTTAGAGATTATGGAATATTATGAGAGAAAGGAATCAACGGGTCGTAACGTCGCATCAAGTGGCGATAACGGCTCCGGGCAAACTTCTAGAACCCCAGATGTTTCAAAAACATTCCCGCAGAACAAAACGAAACTCCCATAGTATGAACATCTAGTCCCGATCGCCACCCTTTCAGATGTTTCCACCTGGAGTTTTCAAGTTTCGAAATCCCGGAATCCTTCATGTTTTCATGATACTTATTCCGCCACAACAACCTCCCCATCCATGATAACCCCCTGACGTCTCAAACATGTGCCCCCAAACGTGCCGTGTCTCTCGATACCTCAGCCACTCAACAAAAATATTCCCTCTCACCACCCACCAAGGTCCCCCAAAGACACCAACACCGTTCAAATCGCCCAGAGTCTAAGACACGAAGGGAATCTTGGGATATCTAGGTTGAGACGTGATGATTGATATGTAATACACCAAGTATTTAAATTGAAGTTGTATTATTTTTGGTAACTAGATCATTGGGTTGTGGTATATGTTGACGATTAATCGAGTTCCTTCATAACTTCCAAAACAGCCTTCTTTGCCATCTTCCGTCTTTCGGCCTCCGGGAGACCCTCCGCCATCTCCCTCGTCGCCTTTAACCTCCCCATCAACTTTTCCAACTTTTCAACCTCATCAACACCCAAAGCTGCCTCCTCATCTGGCAATAACGAACTCGGTGTAATATCTTTTCCCTTTGTGTCTTTATCATCTTTCTCCTCTCTCTCCTTTCCTTCTCCAGCCTCGTCCTCTGCCGCTGCCTCCGTCGTCACTATTCCCTCCAAATCGCCTCCCTCAATCCCTCAAAATCCTTTAAATCCCCTACAGCAAACTCCATCCCACCCCCCTCCAAATCAAACTTATCATCTTCTCCATCCCCCGCATCCCCCGCATCCCAGTTATTCGCTTGGAACGCCTCAACCACCCGCCGCTTCCCCTTCTTCTCGCCAAACTCATTAACTCCGTCATCCTTATCGCCACCCTTAAGTCCAATGAACTCTAACCCGACTTCCGCGCATAGCCCATCCCATTTGTCAAGGTATCCGTCTGCTTCGCCGACGCCAACCGCGATACTGACGCCGTCCCAAGACCAACCACCGAGACCTTGGGTGATGAGTTTGCCAACGGCTTTGACGAGTTCACCAGCGGGGCTGTTTGTATCGTTGTTGGCTGGGAAGACAACCATGATGCCGCCAAGAGCACTCAGGACTTCCTTAGCTTCTTCTGATAGGAATGTTGCCGCCCAGTCATCGGGGGCACTTGTTAAGTCCAGCCATATTGGGATAGTCGCATTGTAGTAGGATGTTTCTAACCTCAAGTCATGTGTGATGCCCGCGAGGGTTCCGTCAAGCGGTGTTGGTTGAGTCCCGGTGATTTCTATGGATTGATTAATAAGGGCCAATGTGGGATGGACGGGGTGGATGGAACGGACCTGTGACGACTTGAGAAAGCAGGTGAATGTCGGGGTTGAGGGAGATGGCGAGGATGCGTTTGGGATTTTGGACATCCATGACGAATAAGGTAGTGAGTGTTGATGACTGAAAGGTGTTGATGAGGGAGGTTGAATGTTCGTGTTACGTAGGAGATGATCGGGATCTTAACCAGATCAGGAGCTTCAGACTTTAGGGTCAATAATAGGGTTACCATACTGATCGAAGTGGGACCAAATACCGGATTCTTGAAAACCTTGGACTTGGAGCCTATGTCACGGTTTATGTAGAACAATATGAAATATTGTGTGATAAGAAAGTTGAAAGTTTGTTATATATACGAAAAGCTATAGACAGAAACATATATCCCCACTTAGCCTTCCTACTACGTCCTCGACGCTCCCCATCCTGTAGCCATCTGCATATGCGCCATAGCCTGCGCTGCCACCTCTGCCCTATTCCTCATATTCAACACCCCTGCACCCCATCCCTCACCTCCCTCGCCCCCACCGCATCTGCCAACACCAAATCCCCCCGTCTTCCCCTCATCGCTGCCTCCCGGATCCCTGGTCCCCAAAACTCTAGAATCTCCTGTTCCGATAATGACACGTACTCCTTGCGGCCCGACTGCGGGTCCGTTCGAGAGAAATACCAGTCGACGAACACAACGTTCCAGCGTTTGGTGGTGAGCCAGAGGTATGGCCAGACGAGGATGATAAGGAGGGTGCAGATGATGACCCAGCGGATCCATTTGATCATGCGCCATTTGTTGATTTTGGTACAAGAGAAGACGGTGATACTGTTGTTTTCCGAGACTATGGTGATGAAGAGGTCACCCATGTAGCCGGTGCTCCGGATGCTGGCGTTGATGGTGGATTGGACATAGGCTTCATCGAAGCCCAGGACCTGTCTCTGGATCTTGAAACTGCGAGTGGCGTTGGAAGCGCAGTACCGGTGGCACCATTCTCTCAGCGTCGGCTTCCCTGTAACTCTCGACCCGCGCCCCGCACCCTCAAGATCATCGGTTCCGAGCGCCACGGGATCCGTAAGCCGGGCGACCTCATCGGCCTCGCCATTTTCCCATTCGCCATTGCGCATCCGGTCCCGCCTCTGTCTGCGTCGGCGCTTCTTGTTTAACTTGAAGTTCTCGCCATATGACCTCAAGATACCACCCCGATATGTCGACTCATATTCCTCTGCCGTGCGCAACTCTGCCCAGCTTTCGTGCGTCTGGATATCCCGAAACAAGAACGCCGTTAGATCAACATTGAAGTCAAAGTCCGTCACCGTATCTGACCGTCTCTCCGTGCGATAGCGCCCATTGTTATCCCGGGAATGCTCATGGCGGGTTTCCTGGTGGGTACCCCGGATGTTCACCATGACCTTCATGGGCTGCTTCGACATGTGGTTGATCCATGACTCGAGGAAAGCCGGGTCATCGTCTAACTGGTCATCGAGGACGCAAAGGTTGTTCCACCAGGTGAGGCTCTTGGCCAATGGGCGGATAAAGGATTCCTCGGCGGTGGGTGTGGTAATTGGTTGAATGACTTCGACATATTGAGGAGGAAGATCGTTGGCGGGGATGATGGCGTCAGAAGGGATGGGGATGGTGGAGTTGATATCTTTGAAGGCGGGGGGAGGATCGGAAGGACCAGAGGAGGAGCCAGCGTTTGGGGAGTCGTCGAGAATATTTGTAGGAGGGATGCTCTTCTTGGCATCACTGGAGGCCATTGCGACAAAAAGGAATTTGATGATTTGATGGGATATATGAAAGGTTGATAATGAGCCTGAGATTCGAATGGCCGACACAGAATTGGCGTCAGAAGTTCAGCCTCGCGGTGATGAAGTTTGAAAGTAGGAAATAAACGAAATAGTGACGTTGGGAAACTTTCACAAAAAGCATCATGCGACGAAGAATCAAGTTTAGAGTGTAATTACACTTTAAGACAAGGATTTCAATTCCTGCTGATATCAATTGTGAATGGTCCCACTTAAACTGACATTAGGCATCAGCCCATCTAAACTTAAGGGTGTTTAGGCACCAGAATTATCTTTTACACAGCTAAAAATACTATAATCTCACCATTCGAAATCTAGTAGTGTTTCATTATTGACCGGGGTGAATGGGCTGGTTGCTTACGGTACAAGATAGGAATGATTTATGGTGGTGGCAGAGATTCGAACGCAGTGGGCCATGACCTAGGGACTCGGATATGTCTTTCTACTGAATAAGGCAATTCGTTGGTTCCATTGCAACCCAAGGATGCCGCCATCATATATTATAAATTATCCAACTCAGAAACTGGACAAAACTACGAGTGTGATGAACACAAGAAGCGTCGCATAATTATCTTGCAGGTAATTCCAGGATAAAAACTGATCCACGAACAACATGCAGGAGTGTTTGATAAGACAAACTCACTAATCAGAATCCTCACTAGATTAGAAAGCTGCGGTTGAATTCCGAGAGCTTTGAGACAGCTTGGCTATTGCTGAAGCTCCAGATACCCAATTCCGGAAAAGCGGGGCCGACAAAGCAAAGGAAAATCGAAGCATGAAGCATTATACGGATGATATAGATAGGGTGACTTGTTGGGAATTATTTGAGCAAAGATGTCGGATAAATTTATTTGTGAACTAGGAAGACTTGATAACACTATGAAGTTAGATATAGCGATGAGGATAAACATCGGCGTTTTGGAGTTGTGTTGGATTGATAACTCATGATACGGAAGGTAATGGGGTCTCTAGATCCTAAGTTAGCGAAAACTGTCCAAACATACTCCTAATGTATGATTCCATGGATAAACTATTCGGATAAGGGGCCATTTAGCAGTGCGGGCTGCGGGGACGGAGGCGGGGTCAGGTACGATGAGGCCTTGACTTTGTGGGATATGATCATATAGATAGTTTGCGTATTGGTTGAAATAGAAAAATTATAGAGCCGATGTAGGTTAGTTCAATTAATGTAGAAAGTAGTTTGCGGTTGAGGATTTGTTATAAGTAGTCATATATGTGGAAGTATTGCGATATTAATATAGTAAATGAACAAGAAGCTCTCTTTGGAGAGGGTTGACTTTTGTCATGCTACACCGCAAGTGCTGGCGAGATAAAACTGGATGAAAGGGAGTGTTCAATCTAGTATTGGTTGTTTGTATCATATAGTCTTCATTGCGACTTGAGCAACAGATATAACTAACGTGTTTACATAATCAGTAAAAATAACAATTCATAACAGTAGCTTCCATTAGTTCCTCCTTGTTGTCAGATTTGGTACCAGTCTTTTCAACGGGTTCATACCATAAGCACTCCAAAATTAATAAACTGCAGAAGATACTAGCGCCTATGATCGCATTAACGGGAACGAATCATGGAAATTGCCAACTTTGTGGCTACTCCAAGTCTAGGATATAGTTTGTCGTACTTTCCCGTGAATCGATGTCTGGATGTAGAAGGAAGGTGACAAATCTGTTTGCTAGTAGTATCTGACCGCAATCCAACTTTTTCTCGATATTTCTTCCCTTCTTCTCTTGACTAATGTGACGATAATATTTGATTCTACATACTCCAAGCGACTTGATCTCTGCAATCGATGTCAAATTAGCCAGGCTCCTCTACGCATACACACAAATATCGTTGAACTAGGATTTCCCTTTGAAGTCACTGTTGTACTGACCCGCTTCTTCTATTTTTGAGTTAATGCAGATCGCTTGAAATAGTTGCTGAAAACCGCGACCATCATCGCCTGTTAGATCCTGGCCAGGGCGTCAATATGGGGACCAGGAAGCTATCTTCAGCGGTATCGAGTGGCCAGGGTCACCCAAGAACAGCATCCAACCCCCCCCCACTTGACTCTCTGGCTTCTCAAAGGCACGACGACAAAATCCAGAAAGCTCCACTCACAGCGGCTCCTGACAAAGGGAGAGTTCCCTCGAAGTCTACTGAGACCGGAACGGCTTCTTTTCTTTGTGAGAATCATCTGACTCCCGCCATCTCTGTCGTTTCTACGAAACCACCTCTCAGCAATCATACCACCTCTGATACTTCCAAACCCACCAAAAAGCCGACCGTGAAATCCACAAAGGCACGCCAACGAAAGCCTTTCACCAAGCAAATAAAGTCCACCGCCACAACCGGCCAGTCACAAGCCAGTGACCAATCACAATCACAGCCTGTGCCGTTGACTGCTGTCACGACTACTGCGACCACTACTCCAAATCTCCCTGCCGCGAACATATCAGCGAAGCAAGCTTCGTCTGTTAGCAACAGCTCTGTCACTCCTACTGTAACAAAGCCAAAAGCAACCAAGCCTAGAGCCCAGCGCAAAAAAGCATTGCCTCAACCTAAGAAGCCTAAAGCAACAGTTGATATAGACCCATCGTCCGCTGCTGCCATCACTACGACCACCAAAGTTGAAGCACTACCCACCTCAGGCTTTGACAATCGCCCTGCCGTCGCACCTGTACCGGATTCACAAACCAAAGTTTCAACGACACCAGCGAACCATCAGGTCATTGTCTACCAAAGCCCTTGGACATCGACTGGTCAAGTTGTGCGCAGGGCCTCGTCTTGCCCACCTGACTCCAAATCTGTAACCTTGAATGCCGCAGTTGGTGCTTTACAATCTCACGACCTTTGTTCTGGCCCTGTCTTTCTCATGCCGAACTGGGCAGATCCGACCGACGCCATGAACCGCATCGACCCTTCCAACTCGGCGTGTTTGCAACAGCCTCTACGCATCCAGTCTCCGGCCACTCTAGAAAACCCATTTGCCATTCAACGAACGCAGTCGCCGCTTCCTTTGTCGCTTCCATCTATGATGCCCCCTGGCCACAAAAGCACACCATCAACCAGCCGCGTTCACAAACATCGAGCATCTGCCATCCGTGGACCGTCCACTCCGTTGATGGGGTCCACCTTTCTTGCCGCACCGTCCGCTATGGCCCCACCACAACAGAGTGTATTCCAAGCACCGGCCATAGTCAAGTCCCTCCCGACACCAAAGCCCATTCCTCAGCCGAAGCTACAAGCAAAGCGTAATGCGTCACCCGAGAGACCACCCGTCAGCCCTATTACGCCACCACAAGTGCATGTAAAGCCCGAAGCCAATGCACCTGTGAATTCAACCACTTTGACTGCTCCTTTAACAACTCCGATCCCCACCCAACACCCTGCCGATGAATCCTCTTCCAAAATGAGTGTTGCATCAGCTCCAGTAGTCAAAACAAATGGCACCCGCATCATTATCAACACCGCCAAAGCCACCATCACACCGTCATCCGATACACCTAAGCAAGAACCTCCCCAGAATCCATTGGCTCCAACTGAGGCCCAGCTTCCGCCGCGTGCCCCACTAACGCACAATCACCAACTGGATAAGTCAACTGACCCGATACAACTTCCCGCGCCTCTTCCTATCGATTTCGAAACCAACCCCGATGCCATCGCCCTCCAAAACGCCATCGCAATCTTACAAATGCAGGCCCGCCGCGCTCAAAATGACATCATCACTCTCCAACGAGCAAAGACTGAGGCCCTTGCCAATCCTGAAGCCTTCACCAGTGACCTTGCTACCGGCCGCGTCCACATGGCCGGCGGCATTATGCCCGGCGAAGAGAAGTGTACAGCCAATGATATTCCTGTTTATGATGACTCCGACTCGTCTTCTGATTCCGATTCCGATGACCAACCTACCCATGAGGGCGATGTCGACATGACCACTGATGACCCTGCTGCCCTGCCCCAAAAGAAGAAGGGCACCAAGCCCGCATGGGCGTCATTGCCCTCGGAGCAAAGCGTTGTCAGGTGCCCACCCATAAACTGGTCGCAATATGCTATCGCTGGGGAAGCTCTGGACAAATTACATGCTGAGCAAGTACACAAGCCGAATGCTGGGGCCCCCGCCGTGTATACACCGACAGTTGGTGGAGGAACGGGGTCCTATGAGTTCAAGGGTGTGAGTGGACCGGGGGAGAAGTACCTTGGTGTTGCAGCGCCGTATGACCCGACAAGGGATGGTGTGTGGAAGGGGGGTGATGGGGGTGGTAGTAATGGGTTAATGGGTACGCCGAGTGTTGGTGTGGTCGGGGGACGGGCGAAGGGTGTGAGGGCGGGGGAAGAGGGGGTAAGTAGAGGGGATGGAGTTGTTCAAAAGATAAGTAAGAACCGTGGTGTTATGATTTGGCTTTATTTTGGGTTTGGAGTTGAGGATTATTGGGATATCGTTTATGACTTGGTTATTACGTATTTGTGTCACTGTTACTTGGAGTGTTTGAATAAATATCACATATTTTGAATATTAACTTATAAAGTAACTTAAACTTCTTTCTTCCATTACTGCCCGTTCTGTATCAAGAAACATACTAAAACAATGAAATCAAAATTAAAGCTAAAAATCAAGAAAATCGAACTCACAACTTCGTCCCTTACCCACCTATCTCTTCTCGGAAACACAACCATTCCCTGCCCCCTAAAGCATATCCATAGCTTCCTCAACCGACCTCCGACTTTTCCGTGAATAAATCTTCCGATCCCCGGCTTCCCCAAAACAATTTAAATGCCTCCGGATTCACACAAGTCCGTGGGTCATACGAGGGCCCTTCGTCTAAAATTTTAATAATCATGTCAATATGATGACGAATATCCTCTTGCTTTTGTGCCGTCGTGAGGTAACAGAGGGTTCCGTCACGGGCAACGCGGATGTGGAAGGGCTTGGGCTCAATACGGACAACGGGGAGGTCATGAGGAAAGTATTGGGAGAAGTAGAGACGGATGCTGAAGACACCGCCGTGGAGGCTGCCCATGGGGAGGGCAAAATAGGTGAGGTTCCAGATAAAGGGGTTTTTGTTTTCGAGTTGGAGGTCGTGGCGGCAGGAGGATGCCGTGAGTTCGTTTTTGATTTGGATGAAGCGGGAGTTGAGGGTGTAGGCTGTGGGTTCGTTGGCGATGAGATGTTGGAGGCCGAGGGCGGCGAATTTGTTCATTTCATTTTCGAGGACGTCCCGGATACGCTGAAGGCGGGACAATAATAAGGGATAATTGAAGTGACCGCCCATCATGTTGTTCCCTCCTTCAAAAGGCATCATAGTGAATGCTTGATTGAGCGGGAACTCCTCGACTCCTTTCTTGATAGCCTCTTCGTATAACTCGTAGTACCATCGAAACCGCTGTTTAACTAATTGCAGAAACGGATGGCGGCCCTGCATATTCTCACGCGGTACGAATAATTCGCCTTGAATGGGTTCTCCGGATACCGGATCGATGTTAAGCATAGACTCAAGACGACAGATGACAGATACTCGTAGAGTTTCATGACGGATCTATGGATCTCGAGTTAGTCTTGTCATATGATGGATATTGAGGTTTACGGTATTCTGACCTTATGGACGTAAGCTTGTTGAAGGGTTTTGTCGTCGTTTTTCTCATAACCGGGTTCATTTTCGAAAGGGTTGCTAGACATCAGACTCTGAATAGAGATCAAAACGGACTCCATGCCTTGGGCAGGCGACCATTGCTCTCCGGACTCTCCTCTCCATGTTCTAGGATTGTACTATCAGCGTTTCTGTGGCGCTATATAAACCAGAGTGTCTATAGCTGATACATACCCCAAAATTGAACTATCAAATTCATGTTAGTCTCTTTGCATCAACAATGAGCTTCAATGAGTCCACTTACAGGCATACTTTGCCGTTGGCATAGATGTTGGGGTTGAACTGAGTCCGGCCCATGTTCGTTGTGAGACCAAGAACACTGGGGGTTTTCTGGGATAGTCTGATCAATGTGTTAACTCGTGAACTGATTCTGAAAATAACCATGATACCTACCATTCCCAAAATTCATATAAAACTATAATTCAAAGTGTTAGCAAGTGTTATAGTCATCTTGTCAAGCACAAAACACACCTCAAAAAAGCCATATTCATAGGGTGTATCGGGAGGACCGACAATGAGTGTCTTGAGAGCGCGAACATCTTGTTCCTCAACAGAAACAGCCAGAGCTATCAAAATTGTAGCATGTTAGTAACCAAATAAGTGGATAATTGGCAATGATCTCCAGATTTATCAGAGAGCACACTTACACAGGTCAGCACCTCGGTGGATATCCCCAAGTTCCTAAAACATTAAAGCAATTAGTCGCGTGCCTTTAATGTGGAACCCCGCACAGCTAGCACAGGCACCAAACGACAAAACATATTGGAAACTCTCATGCGTCGTTACGTGTAACAGAGCAGCTGATTAAGAGTCCGCGGAAGTTAAAGACGAACCTTGGTTATGCGCAGAATAGCTTGGCTGGACATGATGAGCTTCGGGCAACTGTGATGGGTTGGTTGGCTGCTATGTGGATTTAGATGCCGAAGGTATGATGACGTCCTGGGAGCTGGACGGCACACAACCACTGCGACACTGTTGGGATGAAGAATAGAGTGGATATCCTGACAACAGAACGGTCTGGAGTATTACCGAGTGAATAGACTTTACTGTAATAATATATTTTACTTTTCCCAGGATCCTTTGCTGATGGATCGATGCTATTTCGGGAGATCAGGCACAGTCTTCGAAATGTGAAGCCTAGGATTCTGAAGCTTCACACCTAAAGGCCTAAGTTGGGCGGGACTGTGATAGCCAGCACTTGGGTAATTCCGGTCTGAGTGGCGAGTAATGAAAGTAGAATAATATGTTGAAACGAGCCGAAGATGAAAATCACGGGTTTAAATTAATCTCTTGATAATTTTTGATGTCAGGTTTATTGTTTTATAGGCGATTAAGTAAGGACAAAAAGCCAGGAGGAAAATGGCTGAGGCGGAAAGCAAGCACTAGTACTAGTGGACGGAGTCCGAAATTTTGCCAGAGCCTAAGTAACTACTGTGAAATGAAGTCCGTTTACAAAATAATAGATAGAGCTTAGTATGCTTACGAACAAGCTACTTCCAAATTTGATTTGTTAATTTCCCTAATTAGTATTTTATAGTCCATAAGTAGCTTCAATTTGATTGCAGCCCTGATGTTAAGACCCGATGAGAAAGTAAGATGACTGCCGTAGTTGCTGACTGAGCGGGTCCTGGGAAAATTTACTAGAAGATCAAGAAAGAGCGTATTCAGATGAATTACTACAAGTTAAATAATATCAAGTTAACCTTGAGAGAGCAATACTAGGACCAACAAAAATCTGCAAAGTGGCCGCCAGAAGTGACCGGCCTTATTCGTCATGGCTGGCCCGTTTGATTGTCACACTCAGCACTGCAGTGATAAATTGGTATATGTCTGTATCCGTTTATGAACAGACGCCTGTAGTGCCACGGGTTTGTAAAATTATAGGGTGCCTTGAAATCTGGCCTCATAGGAGAGGTGCAGTCTAGAGGTTAAAGCTCACGCTACCTCAATAGCTTTTAGTGAGGTCGACTAATCAAAAATGATGACCTCATCATCTTATTGTTAAATTAAGGTGGGGTAATCCAGGGTTACATATACTGTTTTGTCTAAACGTACTAGGGTTCCATAACAGGGAAGCTTCAACGTGTATCGCGTAGATTTCTGAAAATGGATTAATTGATTTTCAAGAGATTAGGGCTTAGCTTCAGTTCGTTCTGAAGCTAATCATCGACAATTCGAGGGACAAATCACTTGATTTATCCTATTTAACATCTTCCACGCTCCATCTCAACAATAACACGAAATGGCTAGTTTCTTCGACCTCAAGGCCCGCAAGGCCGCGGCTACTAATGGCTCCGCGAACAAGACCGAGAAGTCGGCGGAGGCTGCCCGGGCTCAACCGTGGGTTGAGAAATAGTGAGATACCAATGACCTTCAAGCTATTTAAGACAACTCTAACAATGTTTCAATAGTCGTCCCAAGACTCTCGACGATGTCGCCGCTCAAGACCACACTACAACCATTCTGAGAAAGACCCTCCACGCCGCCAACGTAAGTCCTCCTGCTTCCCAGATCATCAAGTACACCATTTGCTAACAATCAGGTCTCCTCAGCTTCCACACATGCTCTTCTACGGTCCTCCTGGAACTGGTAAAACCTCAACCATCCTCGCCCTCGCCAAGGAACTCTATGGCCCCGAAATGATGCGCTCCCGCGTCCTCGAACTCAATGCCTCCGATGAACGCGGTATCTCCATCGTCCGTGAAAAGGTCAAAGATTTTGCCCGCATGCAACTCACGAATCCGCCTCCTCAGATTAAAGACAAGTATCCGTGCCCTCCATTCAAGATCATTATTCTTGACGAGGCAGACTCTATGACGCAGGATGCCCAGAGTGCGCTACGCCGGACGATGGAAACATACAGTAAGATTACGCGGTTTTGTTTGATCTGCAACTACGTTACCCGGATAATAGACCCGGTGGCCTCCCGTTGCAGCAAATTCAGATTCAAGAGTTTGGATCAGGATAATGCGAAGAAGAGATTGGAAGACATTGCGCAGAAGGAGGGCGTTCCAGTGGAAGAAGGGGCTATCGAGGCGTTGATCAAGGCTAGTGAGGGTGACTTGAGAAAAGCGATTACGTTTTTGCAAAGTGCGGCGAGACTTGTAGGCGCGAAGCCCCAGGATGCGGAAAGTAATATGGATATAGACAAACCGAAGGCGTCAGTCACTGTCAAGATTATCGAAGATATTGCTGGTGTCATCCCTGATAACGAGATCTCTAAGCTGGTGGATGCTATGAGACCGAGCACTAGAAAGGAGGCGTATGCCCGGATTAGTCCGGTGGTTGAAGGTCTGGTGGCCGATGGCTGGAGTGCGGGGCAAATGTTGAGCCAGGTAAGTTCAATTGACCTCATATAACCTAATCTAAACACTAACAACAGTATCTAGTTGTACCAAAACATCATCTACGACGAAACAATCAAGGACATTCACAAGAACAAGATCGTCATGGTATTTTCGGAAGTCGATAAGCGTCTGGTCGATGGTTCCGATGAACACTTGTCTATCCTTGACCTTTCCTTGAGAATAGCAAGCATTCTGGTGAAATAAGTCTACTTGTGGTTGAAGTTCATGGACATTTTCGCCCTTAATATATTAATGATTATATAGAAGGAGTTATCGGAGTCTTTATTCGCATCTTACAATTCAATATACACTATTTTATTTATTATTCCAGCACTTCATAATATATTTCTTCCTGTCACCTCTCTCCTTACTTATCTTGTCCAATCAGACCCAGCTTCCCGTGAATTTGTGCCCAAAGCTCTTCTTGTGTCCGGCCATCCTTCTTAGAGTGACTCCGGGTCTCCGTTGTTTTTTCCTCCTGCATCCAGATATCCCCGACCGTAATATCACCCTCCGTATGCTCCTCTTCTTCTCCTTCCGGCTTCAGGATCTTATTAATCTCCTCCAGCGCCGCTTGTGTCCCTTCCAACGCCACCTGACTCGCTTCAATCTTCTCCGCAACAGACTCAAGCGTGGTCAACTTGGACGCTTCTGCTGCATATATCCATTCAGCAATCCTGGCTGAGTTATCTGCCGGGTCTTCATCATCGGGTGCCGGATTTGGCATCGGGAACCGCCGTAGTAGTTCGCTATTTTCGGCAAGACGGTCCAGGAGGGCCCTAATCTCTTGATGCTTGGCGGTAACGTTCGAGGTAAGATGGGCCTTGTTTTCAATAATAGCCTTTTGTTGGCGGGAGATTTCGAAGAGTTGCTCAAGGTAGGGTGTAATCAAATGGAGAGTGGGCTCAGCCAGAGGCACCGATGTGTTGCCAGGGTCACTAGTAATTTCGACTTCAGGAGCACTTTCAAGTACCGGTACTTTCCCGAGAGTGTTGAGGAGATCGCTGCGGCGGGTTATGTAGTCGTTGTATTTGTCCTTGACATCCTGAACCATAGCTTCGATTTTCTCCATCGTGACGGTCTCGTGGCTCCCCGACGTTCGTCTCCTGTGGCTCATTCCGTTGCTACCGCTGGAGACCATAGCAAGCTCCGTTTCGATCCACGCAATAAGCTCATTTCTCGTCGCATTCAATGCGATTTTCTTTCTCGCTTCCGAGATGCTCTCAGTGTTGGCCGGGATCTTAGCCCGAGCAGTTTCCAACAACTTTTCTTCTCGGCGTAGCAATAGTTTCTGCTTGAGTATTTCCTTCTTGAGTTTGTTTATGCATTCCTTAGCTACGCCACCGTTATTGGACTCGAGATTTTGGATTTCGACGACACCGGAAATGATGTCTTCGGGAACCGGAGGGAGGGCCGGGGTGTTTCGGAATATTTCACTAAGCCGAAGGTATCCATCCTGACCTTCCGGTTTATCATTTAACTCATCCAGATAGCGATTCAAAACTTGGAGTTTGTGCTCTCGTTGTTGAAGTTTGATGAGAGTCAGTTGGTCTTCCAAAAGGCTCAGATCTGATGTGTGCTCGACCTCCTGGGACACCGATGGCTCCGCTACTTGAGCTCTAACTTTTTGAAATGTGGCAATAGCTTTTAGATTCTTGTCTAGGGCTTCTAGATACTCTCGGTATGGTCCAGAAATATCTGCAGGAATAGTGACTTTGGATGAGTCGTCTACCAGGGAAATGGGAGCTTCTAATTCCGGGCCCGCAATACAATCTTGGAGGTACGAGGCTATCGATTTACGGATTTCTTCGACTTCTTGTCTAGGCTTGATAAATGGACTCAGTTCGCGTTGAACGAGGTTTTCAAGTTCGGTGGTGGAGCTCATAATGTTGGGTATAGTCCGGAGGTTTATGCAAGGGTGTGTATATGGAGGGGGAATGGTGGGGTTGAATGTAAGAAGTACAGTATGAAATATAGTGGGTATAAATCCACAAATCTCAAGATCTTTAATTGTGGAAACTGGATTTGGTATAATGAGATACAAAATATGTGAAATAAACTTCAAGTTTCCTAAGTTCATTGCATTGTTTAATTGTCATGATAAATGCTACGAAGGTGTAACTAATGATGTCGATAGTGCTGGCAGGCATAGAATGTAGGATTATTTATAGCTCGGCCATTATGAAAAGGTTGATCTACTGACACGCTTACACGTGACACCCCACATTGACAAGGCTACTGAATCCTAAAAATAATTTGATGTAATACAGGCAGCTTGTGGCCTGTACTTGCGCAAGGCTGACTGCAAGATTTTGTAAATTTCATAGCAATTCACACATCAATTAGGTCATTCTCTATGCCTATTGACTTGATATTCCCTTAGTTTTGTGTGGTTCGGCGTCGTTTGTTTCTGTTTCTATTCTTTAATGGCCCCAAAACCTCGAGTTTATATCTAAACAGGACTTCTCCCGGCACCTAATCGCATTACGTTTATCTAAAATACACTAATTCTCTCGACAACTCATCCGCCAATATGTCTGGAGGTAATCGCGGCGACATGTCGCAGTACAAGTACTCGGCTATGTCTAATCTGGTTCTCCAGACAGACCGTCGTTTCGTTTCCAGACCAAAAGATGAGGCCAGCGGCGACCCTGAATCCATCTCCGGCCGCTTAACCATTTCCGATATGGGCTCAAGTGTTGCGCGTGACAGAAATAACAAGACAAAGAAACCCTCTGTTATTTCAAATATTGAGCGCGGAAGTGCTCAGGAAGGTCAGGATATCCGCGAACGTGAAAAGAAGAAGAGTCAAGCCCGCAATGCCGTCAACCAGAGTCTCGTTGATGACACCGACATTCCTGGCATCCGCTACAGACCCCGCACTGTTGAGACCCGGCAAACCCTCAGTCTTATGTTCAAGATCATCTCTAATGCTTTGGGTGGTGATGTTTCTGGCGATATCATCAGAAGTGCCACCGATCTGGTATTGCAAATTCTTAAGGATGAAGATATGAAAGACCATGACAAGGAGAAGGAGATTGACAGTGAAGTGTGCTCCGTTACCTCAAAACAGTTCCACGAGCTCATGAATCTCGCCAAAAAGATCAACGACTATCATAACAATGATGACGATTCAGAATCTGGTGCCATGGACGTCGACCAGAACGATCTGGATGAGCGTCAGGGTGTTGCCGTCGATTTTGACGATGAGGATGAGGAGGACGATGGCTACGTTGGGGAGGTCCGGGACCAGTCGACCGACGACGAAGACGACGAAGAGGAGAAGGAGACTGAAGCTCGGGAGATCGATGGCCTGAGTGATGATGGTGAGATGCTCATAGACGGTGGTTCCAGCGCCAACGACAATGTCGACAATTCTAAAAAGTCTATACCTGCGCGGGAGATCGACGCCTTTTGGTTACAACGCAACATCGGCAAACTTTATGAGGATGCCCACAAACAACATGACAAGACCCAGGAAGCGTTACGGATATTGTCAGGTGAGCCGGATGAGGAGGGGAGTGATGAAAAGCCTTTGCGTGAGATTGAGAACGACCTCATGGAGCTCTTTGACTTTGAGCACCATGAACTCGTTGGAAAGCTCATTGCCAACCGCGAAAAGGTTGTTTGGCTCACTCGGCTAGCCCGGGCAGAAAGTGAGGAGAAGCGGTTAATCATTGAGCGTGAGATGGCCTCTGAGGGTCTTCAATGGATTCTTAACGAGATTCACGGCAAGGGCGCTAGTGACAGTAAGTTGAAGAAAGAGATCAAAATGGACATTGACGTGCCTAGCAATGTCCTCGCGGACCCCAAGGACGACAAGTCAGATAATGTTCTCGTTGGTAGCTTGAAGCCCCAAAGAACACTTAACCTCGAGAACATGATTTTTGACCAAGGAAACCACCTCATGACCAATCCCAAAGTCAAACTTCCTGACGGTTCAACAAAGCGCGCTTTCAAGGGCTACGAGGAAATTCATGTGCCACCACCAAAAAAACGCAACGACCCCAACGACCCTCTCATTCCCATCTCTGAAATGCCGGAATGGGCGCGGAAGCCCTTCAGCACTACCAAGTCCCTCAACCGCATTCAGTCCAAGACCTTCCCTACGGCTTTCGAATCAGACGGAAACATGCTTGTTTGTGCACCTACTGGTTCCGGTAAGACGAACGTCTCTATGCTTACCATCCTCCGGGAGGTCGGGAAGCACCGCAACCCGGAAACGGGCGTCATTGATCTCAACTCTTTCAAGATTGTATACATTGCGCCGTTGAAAGCTTTGGTTCAAGAACAGGTTGGAAACTTTGGCAAACGTCTTGAGCCCTACGGTATCACTGTTGCCGAGCTGACTGGTGATCGCCAACTCACCAAGCAGCAGATTGCGGAAACGCAAATTATTGTGACGACCCCTGAGAAGTGGGATGTCATTACGCGTAAGGCGACTGATTTGACCTATACTAACCTCGTTCGTCTCATCATCATTGACGAGATTCACTTGCTTCACGATGATCGTGGCCCTGTTCTGGAGAGTATTGTGGCCCGTAC
The DNA here is from genome assembly GCA_023677585.1 of Meredithiella fracta. Classification (NCBI taxonomy): domain Eukaryota; kingdom Fungi; phylum Ascomycota; class Sordariomycetes; order Microascales; family Ceratocystidaceae; genus Meredithiella; species Meredithiella fracta. The sequence goes on along the minus strand of JAGXCV010000001.1, from coordinate 164,846 downwards.
CATTCGCAAGACTGAGCAGTCTGGTGAGCCAGTTCGCATTGTCGGTCTTTCCGCTACTCTTCCCAACTATCACGATGTCGCCAGCTTCATTCGTGCGGATCCCAAGACTGGCGTCTTTCACTTTGACAGCTCGTTCCGTCCTTGCCCTCTTCGCCAAGAGTTTATTGGTATCACGGATCGCAAGCCCATCAAGCAGCTCAAGATGATGAACGATGTGTGCTACAACAAGGTCTTGGAGCATGTCGGTACCAACCACAACCAGATGCTTATCTTTGTGCACTCGCGTAAGGAAACAGCCAAGACTGCGAAGTACATTCGGGATAAAGCCATGGAATTCGGGACGATCAACTCCATCTTGCGCCATGATGCCGGTTCTCGAGAAGTCCTCCGCGAAGCTGCCCAGGACGCCACCGATAAGGATCTCAAGGACCTTTTGCCTCAGGGCTTCGGTATCCATCATGCTGGTATGACTCGTGCTGATCGTTCAGATGTAGAGGATCTCTTTGCTCGTGGTGCTATTCAAGTTCTGGTCTGCACGGCCACTCTTGCTTGGGGTGTTAACTTGCCCGCTCACACGGTCATCATCAAGGGTACTCAGGTCTATTCTCCCGAGAAGGGTTCTTGGGTTGAGCTGAGTCCTCAGGATGTGCTTCAGATGCTAGGCCGTGCCGGTCGTCCTCAGTTTGACACGTACGGTGAGGGTATCATCATCACTGCTCAAACTGAGATTCCATACTACCTGTCGCTGATGAATCAGCAGTTGCCTATCGAGTCTCAACTTGCTAGCAAGCTTGTCGACAACCTCAACGCCGAAATTGTTCTTGGCAATGTGCGGTCTCGTGATGAGGGTGTTGAGTGGCTTGGATACACATATTTGTTTGTTCGTATGCTTCGGTCACCGGGTCTGTATCAGGTTGGTGCTGATTACTATGATGATGATGCTTTGGAGCAGCAAAGAGTGGACCTGGTTCACTCGGCAGCTATGGTCCTTCGCAAGTCTAGTTTGATCAGATATGACGAGAAGACTGGCAAGATTGGCTCTACTGAGCTCGGCCGCATCGCTTCTCATTACTACATCACCCATGGCTCGATGGAAACTTACAACACTCTGATCCAGCCTACCTCCTCCGTCATCGACTTCTTCCGCATCTTTGCTCTGTCTGCCGAGTTCAAGTACATTCCCGTCCGTCAAGACGAGAAGGTCGAACTGGCTAAGCTCTTACAATCTGTGCCCATTCCTATCAAGGAGAGCATCGAGGAGCCCCAGACCAAGATCAACGTCCTGCTCCAGGCCTATGTCTCTCGTCTCAAGCTTGATGGTCTCGCTCTTGTTGCTGACATGGTGTACGTCACGCAGTCTGCGGGTCGTATTCTTCGTGCCATATTCGAGATTGCCATGCGCAAGAACTGGGCTTCTATCGCCAAGACTGCCTTAACTTTGTGCAAAATGGCCGAGAAACGCATGTGGCCGACCATGTCTCCTCTGCGCCAGTTCTCTTCATGCCCTCGCGAGGTCTACACTAAAATGGAGCGTATCGATGCGCCTTGGGATGCTTATTTCGATCTTGATCCTCCTCGGATAGGCGAGTTGCTAAGTCTTCCTCGTATGGGCCGCCAAGTCTGTGAACTTGTTGGCAAGTTCCCTCGTCTAGAGATTCAGGCTCACGCTAAGCCTATCACGCGTTCCTTGTTGTCTATTGATTTGTCCATCACTCCCAACTTCGAGTGGGATGATGAGGTTCATGGCACGTCAGAGAGCTTCTGGATTATGGTGGAGGACTGCGATGGTGAGGAGGTTCTTTTCTCGGATCAGTTCCTTCTGCGTAAAGACTACGCTGTCTCCGAGAACAAAGAGCACATTGTCGACTTCACTGTACCCATCACCGATCCCATGCCACCTAATTACTTCATTTCAGTGGTTTCGGACCGCTGGATGCACGCCCAGACTCGCATTCCCATCAGTTTTGCCAAATTCATCTTGCCTGAGAAGTTCCCTCCCCACACGGAGCTCCTCGACATGCAGCCTCTTCCCGTGGCTTCTCTGAAGCTGAAGGAGTACCAGGCTCTGTATCCTCAGTTGCAGCACTTCAACCGCATCCAGACTCAGACCTTCAACTCACTCTTTTCTACCAATGCTAATGTCCTTGTTGCTGCTCCTACGGGTAGTGGCAAGACTATCTGCGCCGAGTTCTCTATTTTCAGACTTTGGGCTCAGAAGGAGCCTGGACGGGCTGTGTATGTAGCGCCGAACCAGGATCTTGTTGACATTCGTTTTTCCGATTGGTCTAAGAGGCTCTCATCACTGCGGGGTGGCAAGACTGTTGTCAAGCTGACTGGTGAGACCACTCGTGATCTGAAGCTGCTAGAGCAGGGCGACCTGATTCTGGCGACTCCGATTCAGTGGGATGTTCTCTCTCGCCAGTGGAGACGTCGCAAGAACGTCCAAGCTGTGGAGCTCTTCATTGCTGATGAGATTCATCTTATTGGTGGTGCTCAGGGTTTCATTTACGAAACTGTCATCTCTCGTATGCATTTCGTGCGTACCCAGACTGAGCAGCCTCTTCGAATTGTTGCCCTCTCCGTGTCGCTGGCCAATGCTCGTGACATCGGTGAGTGGATTGATGCCAAGAAGCACGACATCTACAACTTCAGCCCCCATCATCGCCCGATTCCTCTTGAGCTTCACATCCAGTCGTTCTCGGTGCCTCATTTCCCTTCGCTTATGCTTGCCATGGCCCGTCCGACTTACCTGTCGATCCTGCAGCTCTCCCCTGGCCAGCCTGCGGTTGTTTTCGTCCCTACTCGCAAACAGGCTCGTGCCACTGCTCGTGATCTTCTGGCTGCGGCTCTTGTCGATGATAACGAGGATCGTTTCCTTCATGTTGACCCTGAACAATTAAAACGTATCAAGGCTCACATTCACGAGGAGGCTTTGGCTGAGGCCATTTCACATGGTGTCGGTTACTACCACGAGGCTCTGAGCACTAATGACAAGAAGATCGTCAAACATCTTTACGATAACGGCGCCATTCAAGTTCTTGTAGCTTCTCGTGATGTCTGCTGGGAGTTGGACAGCACCGCTCACTTGGTTGTTGTCATGGGTACTCAGTACTTCGAGGGTCGTGAACATCGCTATGTTGATTACTCAATGGCTGAGGTTCTCCATATGTTCGGCAAGTCTCTCAAAGCTTCTGCTGATGGTCGTGGTCGTGGTGTTCTCATGGTTCCCATAGCCAAGCGTGAGTACTTCAAAAAGTTTCTCAACGAGGCTCTTCCAGTTGAGTCTCACTTGCCCGATTACCTTCAGGACATCTTCGTAACTGAGATCAGCACTAAGATGATTGAGTCTATCGAGGACGCTATCAACTGGAGTACCTTCACCTACTTCTACCGCCGTCTGCTCGCCAACCCCAGTTACTACGCCCTCAAGGATACCAGCCATGATGGTCTCTCGACCTACATCTCTGATCTTGTCGAGAGTGCCATCACCGAGCTTGCTGAGAGTCAGATAATTGAGTTCAACGAGGATGATGGTTCCGTTACTCCTGAAAACGCCGCCATGATTGCTGCCTACTATAATATCAGTAACATCACCATGCAGACGTTCATGCTCTCGCTTAAGCAAGGCACCAAGCTCAAGAGTATGCTCGAGATTCTTGCTTCGGCTACTGAGTTCGAAACTCTGCAGATGCGCAGACATGAAGAGAGTTTGTTGCATAAAATCTACAACATGCTTCCCGTCAAGAAGTCGTCGGTTGACTTTGAGACGACGGATGTCAAGGTGTTTATTTTGCTTCAGGCTCACTTCTCGCGCATGCAACTACCCATTGATCTAGTCAAGGATCAAGAAATCGTTTTGAACAAGGCTTTGAGTTTGTTGAGTGCCATGGTTGACATCATGTCGTCGAAGGGTTGGCTGAATGCTCAGTTAGCAATGGAGTTGTCGCAGATGATCGTGCAGGGGATGTGGGAGCGGGATTCCCCTCTCAAGCAGATTCCTCATTTCTCCCCGAGGTTATCAAGGCTGCCAACAAGGCTGGGTATATATTTCTCATTCTTTTTCTGATTGTTTCATCAGTTACTAACATATTTTTATAGTATCAACACTGTCGAAGACTTCATGGAGGCCATGGACCCCGACGACCCTAACTACAAGTCTCTTATTAAAGCTCTTTCCCTGTCCAACTCCCAACTTGCTGAAGTTGCCAACTTCACCAACAACAAATACCCTGATCTTGACCTCAACTTCGAAGTCCTAGAGCCCGAAGACGTTCAGGCCGGCGAGCCTTCGTACCTCCAAGTCAACATTACACGTAACATCGAAGAAAACGATGAGTTCGACGCCACTGTTCATGCCCCTTTTACCCCGCTAAGAAGATGGAGAACTGGTGGCTGATGGTTGGTGAGACGGAGACAAACACACTATTGGCTATCAAGAGGATTACAGTTGCAAGGGAGTTGAAGGTTAAGCTGGAGTTCTCGGTACTGACGGCAGGTGAGCATAAGTGCAAGTTGTGGTTGATGAGTGATAGTTATATGGGGTTGACCAGGAGCAGGAGTTTGAGGTTACGGCGGCGGAGGCTATGGAGGTTGATAGTGATGATGAGGAGGAAGAGAGCGATGAGGAGTAAGGAGGGAGTTTTGGTGTTTTGGTGTTTTGGTGTTTTCATTTGGTTATCTTTTGGCATTTTTTGTTGGAATTTCTGGGTTTTTGTTTAGTTTGGAGGGTTCTTGTAAATATAGGGAATAATGGATTAATTTTTGTTTTTGAGAATTTGTTTGGCTAGAGAGGAATATTTGTGAGTGACAGGACGGGGTAATATTGGTGAAGGTTGTACGGGTTATGAGGTTAGTGTCTTAACCCTATGGATAACAATAATACGTGATGATATTCTTTGGAGGATTTAACGCATGAATTATTAGAACAATAATACGAAATTGAGATTTTATGATTTAAGTCCGAGCATTATATTTCCAAACCACATCCGCAAAACGTAAAACTAACCGCTCATTTCACCTCCACTCCCTTCCGACAATCCATCCCCAAACCCCATCTTGTCCCACCCCAGCCAACAACTCTCCATCATGTAGCACAACGCCCTCATTACCATCCCCAGCTCCCTTCCCAATCCTCCTCCCATCCTAATCCACCAATCAGAATATTCATAATTTTTTCATATCTGGTGTAATCTGCAATTAAAAGAAGTAGAGAGAAAAAAGGCTTAGACCCTATGCGGGACTGGGGGCGCGTCGCGATGGGGGCAGAGTTGGGGTTACTAGACTGGTGGTGGTAGAAAGTTGTGGAAGGTCACGTGGGTGATGAAATAGAGATTTGACAATGGTGATTGTTGAGTATTACGAATGGAGATGAACTAGAGGGAGAAGAGTCATGATTGGGGGTTGGTGGCGATGATGTGAGGTTTGGGGTTTTGGAATTAAGGGAAGGAGCGTGGGCTATTTACCATTGAAAGAAGGACCTTCTACATGGAGTCATGAGATGAGGTAGTTACTTCAGATGAGACTCGGGATACTGATATCTACAAATCGATGGCATAAACATGAATTTGATAAGATTACAGATCGTTATCGAATATAAAACTGTATCTACGTGTTAAGCGGTATGGTAGCATCATCAGATCAACCTACACCGACTCCAGATAGTAAAAACTAGTATACTTTGCTTTAAGCAATTCACGTTTCTATTCTTTTGGCCAGACAACCCGTAATAGCATCTAAGAATCAATGCTAGCTCATGACGAACTCAACCCCGACCATATTTTTCCTTACAGCCACCAACATCCAAGTCAACCTACCCAAGGCGGTAAATCCTCAAAGAATGCAAAAGAAAAACCCAGATCTCAAAGCCACTTCCCTCACCACACCCCAGTTTCCCGTGTGCCTCAACCACCACACGCGCCCCGTTAACCTAGGAAGAGAAAAAAAAAAACGCGTCCACAATCCCAGAGACCCCCAGGCATACCCGACGGGTCCCCGGGGCCCCATGTATCTGGGCTCTCTACAGTATTGCATTGCCCATTTTGCGTCAAGTGCCTGCCAATAAGGTGGTGGTAACTCAGAGAGGTAGGTGAAATCCTGGACTTCGTTTACATACATACGTCTTACTCGGGGTTTTTTATTTTTTTATTCTTTTTATTATCTCTGACGACAATTTAATTGATTCTGCTGTATTTTAATGCGGTGATAATTATTTGAAAGTTTTCTGCAACAGTCATTTTTGTTTTATTATTTACGTATTTACTGCGGATTGTTTTTTTCTTGTTCTTTATTGACAGCTCGTAAATTTATCTGGCTTGGTAGTTTTGTCTGTTGAGTTTATTCCTGAGACTATTTTTACACGAGGGCATCGCTATAGACACAAACAAGCAATTGCGCCTATCGACATTGTGCGCGCGCTATCGATTGAATCGCTAGCGACTTAACGAGGAACTGAGCACTCTCGGTGACTCTATTTGCACAATTCTATATACACGACAGCCCACCAACGCACTTAACGCGCTGCAATGACTGGTTCCAAGAGCCCTGAGAAGGAGGAGGTCCCTCCTGTTGAGGCGACTGGAGAGGTCAAGATTGATGGTAGGTTTCTATTACGGAGAGAGATTCGGGTGATGGGGGCTGGGGCTGGGGCTGGGGATGGGCTGGACGGGTTGGGAGAGATAATGGGATAGAGAGCGCATTGGAGTGCGGCGATGGCGCGTTGGCGCATCTGGATGGGGGCGTTATGGGAAGGGGATTGGCGCGTGGGTGATGAGGAATTGATTTGGGGATGTGATGCGCGCGTTGATTGCGGTGTCGTGATGATTATCGGTTCTATCTAGTCATCATCGCGATATCCGGTCATCTACACGTCTGAACAGCTCTTAACGATGCCCAATCACTCGCACCTTGTCCCGTCAGCCTGCCATACTTGTATTTACCCGAATCTCCAATTTCCCACAATCACACCATAAGCACGTACTGTATGACTAACCCCCTCTTTCTATATCCGCAGACGACGCAAAGTCCATCATTAACAAGCCCGCCTCTGACGACAAAGATGAGGCCGCGACTCCCGACGACAAGAAGGCCAAGGCCACCTCCGCGCCCAAGAAGAAGGGTGGCGCCGTCAGCGCTGGAAAGGGCAAGAGCAAGAAGAGTTCCGCACCCGTGCAGCGCATTTTGCACGCGGAGCCCGGTGAGCATTTTTTGGTCAAGCTCAAGGGTTTCCCGGCGTGGCCGGCGATTATCGCGGATGAAGATATGCTGCCAACGCAGTTGTTGAGCACGAGGCCTGTGACGGCGAAAAGGGCGGATGGGACGTACAGAGATGATTATGCGGATGGAGGGAAGAGACAGAATGATCGGACGTTCCCGGTGATGTACTTGGCGACCAATGAATTGTAAGTTTGAATTGGATAGAAATGATTCACAGTTACAGTAATTAACCAATCTCTCACTCTAGCGGTTGGGTGCCGAACACTATCCTCTCTGAGCTCCCAGCTGAGAAGGCCAAGGAGATCAACACTAACAAGATGCGCAAGGATCTTCAAGAAGCTTTTAAACTGGCTGTGGATGCCCACCCCATCTCTCACTACAAGGAGCTTCTTGAATTATTCAAGGAGGAGATTGCTGCTGCTGAGGAAGCGGCCAAGGAGGAGGCTGAGCTCAAGGCCAAGAGCAGCCTTGAGGTCCCTGATGACGATGGCCCGAAGAAGACCAAGAAGCGCAAGGCTATCGACGATGTACGTATTAGAATCTACGATTTGTGTTTACTAAGATAATGATGATTAACATATATTCACTCATAGCCCAAGTCTGATGCCAAGAAACCTAAGATCAAACTTAGCGTTGGCAGAACGAACGGCGAGAAGGCCAAGGCCCCCAAGCCGAAGCAGGCCGTTAAGAAGGTGGCGGCTAAGGAGACTGTTCTGCCCACTATGACCCAGGAAGAGCGTCTCGAGCGCAAGGAGAAGGAGGTCCGTTTTTGCCGCCACAAGCTCCAGAAGGGTCTCCTGACCCGTGACGTCAAGCCTAAGGCTGAGGAGATGCCGTCAATGAACGAGTACCTTACAAAACTTGAGCAGCGGCCGGATCTCGAGGTGTCGATTATCCGGGCGACCAAGATTAACAAGGTGCTGAAGGCGATCTTAAAGTTGGAGGAGATCCCGAGGGATGATGAGTTCAAGTTTAAGATAAGGTCGGGAGAGTTGTTGGCGAAGTGGAATAAGGTTCTAGCGGGGGGTTCTGGGGATAGCCATGAAGGGAAGGCTAATGGGAAGGAGGAGGACGTGGGCGAATTGACGGTTATTGGTGATCGGACTATGAAGATTGCCGAGGCTGAGGCGGAGGAGAAGGAGGGAGATGATGAGGTATGCTGATTGTGAAAGCGATGAGGTCTCTTTGAGACTGGTTGGCTGCAGGGTGCAGGGCTTTTGTATAGATGGGTGTGGTTGATCAGTGAGGCTATATGATGGCCTCATTAATGGGGCTTACCGTTTAGTTTCCTTATTATTCAGCCTTGCTCATCACACCAAAATCCCGTGGACCATGCGAACAGCTACCACGGAACTGAGATCCATGTCACCAATAGTTGATTATCTATGGGGGCATCTGCTAACTGACTTCACTTTTAGACGTAAACTGTTTTCAAAAATCTCGAGTTTATGGTTGGATATCATTAATGGCCATGAGCGTCTCTAATGACCTTTGTTTCTGTTTTCTTTCCTTAGTTGTGGTCGGCTGTCGTTGCAATCAGTGCCCTACGGGTCATCGGGTCCGGAGGGCCATTTTGCTCATCTACATACTGTCTCTTTATTCCCTTTATCTGTTGCTGAAATGGCTGAATTGGGTGGGTTGTCTTTTTTCTTGAAGTGGTGGCTGTTGGGAGGGGCGGGGCTTTTGTCCGTCTGTCAGCCTTGTTGTTTCGGCTGGAGATGGGTTGTGGTTAGGCAGCCTTATAGTTGGATGGGGAAGAAGTGAGTGAGTGATATTCTACTTTTTATCTTTTTGTTTTATTGGCCTTTTGGTATAGAGGGTGCAAAAGGGTGGCTCCGGGGTGAATTGGCTTCTACTCTTTTTACTTTGTTGGTAGTTTGAATATTGTTTGATTTTGAGATTATTTGTTGGCGATTAGTGAATGGAGGTGATTGTGAATGTTTTGATGTGAGGTTCGGTGGATTTTGGATGATTTTGTGTAATTGATTAAGGTTGTCGGATAATTGACTATCTGAGTGTGACCTGTTGTTAGAATGAAGATTTTGATTTTTTGATGATATTCCACTGCATTGGGTGAAGCTTCATTCAAGGAAATAACCTACCTAACAGTTGTTTAACCTTCCTGGTAAATAGTGGGGCTAACTCATTTACAGTGCCCTAAAAACAGACACTGTATAATATATCGCTGTTTCAATTAATATCTATAGTGCATTTACCATAAAAACTGTACGCGTAGATGGCCATGTTTTCGCGCTTGACTCCTTGACCCCGGGCGTTGGAATGACATCAGGAGCCCTCATACAATGACGACGTAGTGAATGAAAAAAGGTCAATCCACGATATTCTTTTGACTTCATAGATGATCTTACCACTCGTCATTCACACAATAGATCATAATGGACTCTATACCAAATGACCAAGATGACCTCGTAAGCCCCTATACATCCCAATATCAAATTGAAACTCGTGACTAACCCCCATAGATCGCCTATGTCTTCCACCCTGATGACGAAGATGACATCTTCCCCGGCGACCACCCCCTCAAACGCCGCCGTACTAAGAAATCCCTAGACTCCATAACGAACCTCTCGACCCCAATTACTCCATTACCCACATCTCTCTTCATCCCCCTCCTCTCCGGCACCGAAACCTCCGCGCACACAACGCTCCGCGAAAGCCTATTCCGGCGTCATTGGTCAGTCATTGACATGCGCATTAACCGGGTTCTCCGCGAAGCCAACGAGAAGACGCTGGCTAATGTTCAGAGTTTCCTTGATGGGGCGGGGGAACAGAAAGGGGATAGGGTGCCGGGTGCATTTGTTATTACGGGGCCGAATATTGCGGCGCAGGGTTTGCTTTTTGAGCAGTTGGAGGAGAGGTTGACAGAAGGGGGGCGGGCCGTCTGTGTGAAGATGAGGAGTTTGGAAGTGGGGACGGTGAAGGCAGCGTTGAAGTTTATTGTAAGGGGTGTGACGGGAGGGCCAGGGGCGAATAAAAAGACGGTGGGGACGACGGTGGGGACAACGGTCGTGGGGGATGACGGGGAGGTCGAGGACGAAGAAGGTGATTTGACGATTATGGAGGTTGCGGGGGAGCAAGAGAGATATCTTGATTATGATTTGGGGGCGTTGCAGGCGTGGGTGGACAAGAGGCGGGGACAGGGACGACCGGTGGACCATGTGGTTGTGGCGTTTCAGGACGGAGAGGGTTTTGATTCGGGGTTGTTATCGGACTTGATTGCGTTGTTTGCTAGTTGGCCAACGATTCCATTTTCACTGTTGTTTGGTATTGCGACGTCTGTGGAAATGTTGCAAGCAAGGTTACTGAAATCGACTTGTCGTATGCTATTTGGAGCGCAGTTCGATGTGCTTCAGAGTATGTCGATTCTTGAAAGAGTGTTCAGAGCGGTCGTAGCGGCGCCCGATGTTCCCGTGACACTCGGACCAACGCTTCTGAGATCATTTGTTGACCGGCAGCAAGATCAAGTTACGGGGATCCAGGCATTTGTTAATGCATTGAAATATGCCTACATGTGCCACTTTTATGCCAACCCATTGAGTGTCTTGTTAGCGCCGGTTGAGGAACAAGGGGATATTCCGATAGAGTTACTCGAGGGCGTCAAGTCGGTCCCGTCGTTCAGATCGCATGTTGAGGCTTTAGTGGCCGCTGAGAATCTCGCGGGTGCTAAGGACTTACTGATAAACAAGAATGTACTCCTGGACAATGCAAGAGGGTGGATCTCCGGACGCAGCTCATGGGCTGCAAAGCTCCTAGTTTCCACCGAGATCATCTGCATTGTTGAAAAGAAATCCGGCATCGCTGCATACATCGACGTCTACTCCGAACTCCTCTCCGAAGGCATCGTCCTCGGTCCCGAATCTCCCACTATCGCTCTATTGAAACCCATGCCCCCCCCCGCTATCAAAGAAATTCTCAAACACTTCACTAAAGCTGTCAAAGGACCCCTTGCTGGTCTCGTGGCTTTTGACGCTCATGCTTGCCTTACCAACCTTAAGAACAGCCTCAAACAAATAGTCACTGAAGCTTCTGCCGTTGGCCATCGTATCCGCTCTGTCCATGCTTCTCCCATAAAGGCCGCGCGGACAACCGTTATTGCCCAAAAAGTCTCACTTGCCCGCGACGAAACATCGCTCACCGACCACGACCACGCATTCTCTGCCATCATCCAATCGCTTTCCCAATTTCTATCAACCCTCGTCGCCACCGCCGACGTTAACCCGCCCGTAACCCTTCCGCCTATTACTATCAGCCACAATGACTCCGGCCCCGTAATCATCCAACCGGCGGCCCGCCAAATTTTGAACGAGGCTTGGCTCTACGATTCGCGGATACCACATCGCGATGTCTTTGTCCCGAGGCCTCGGATGGTCTTTGAACGCAGTTTGACGAGACCACAGGATTACCTTGCGTGCACATGCTGTTCTGGGCCTGAAAGCAATGCTGCGAATGGCAATGGGGAAAACGGGGAAGTTGCAAAGAAACGGGGAGTTCCGCCGGCGACGTGTGTGCTGTATAGACTATATCTGGAGGCGGGGACATTGATCAACGTAGCCGATTTGTGGAAGGCGTTCAAGGGAATTTGGGGAGATTGAGGAACGGGAAGCATTGGCTTTGTTCTATAGGGCGTTGGCAGAACTGAGGATGCTTGGGTTCTTGAAGGCGAGTCGGAAGAAGGCGGATCATATTTCCAAGGTGAAGTGGATGTGATTGGATGTCGGGGTGAAGGTGGCCTATCTTTAGTATATTTGTTGATGATGACTGATAGAATGATACTTTTAGAGCATTGTTTTCTGTTTTCTAGTTGCTTATTTGGCTTATTTACGCTTCATTATTTCCGATAATATAAATTCTTTGTTAATTCCTCCAACTTCTTTCACCGCTCCTGTGATCTTCATCCCCTTATCTTTCACTGGCCCCAGTTCTTTGTGCTACTCCACCTAAAGACCCACTTTCCTCTTTAAGATCGTCTGTTAGTTATTTATACCTTCCGTACTCAACTATTTCCACGTGAAAGTACTCAAGATTTTTGGAAACTATCCTCTTTGTATTAAGCGTGGCAATTTTGACTAGTAGCTACCTTCTTTGGCGTACTTTCCATGAACATGTTGCGACGGTCGAGTATATAACACCCGGGACGGTCCTGTTTAACAACAACCTTTTAGAATTCGATCCGTAGGGTTTTTCGTTCTTATTTCTTTGCATCTTTTTTCAATAGTCTATCTCTATGCCTTTATTCGTTTCTTCCCAACTTTCAAATTTCAACTTTTTATTTACAATCCCATATTGATATCTACTCGCCCGGTGCGACTCGATATATTACGTCTCTTCACGGCTAAATCACCATTAAGTATCTTGCCCTCTCCTCCTAATCTCTCTACTAACCACCACAATGAACCGCTTTGACCACCGCAAGCCCCGGCCTGCCCCTCTCTGCCTCGCCGCCAGTGGTTCACTCTCCCCGCTTGCTCTCCCCTCCCCTTTCATCCCCCTCGGCATCTCCCCTGAAATCTGGCGCTCCAACCCGCCCTCGAGATCCCCCACTAATTGGCCGGCGATCCCTTCGGCGGCCCCTGCGGCCTCCTTTTGGGCCAATATGTCCCCCATGTTCAACATGTTCCAAAGCTCGGCGTTGGAGACACCACTGAGTGTCCCTGGGCACTTTGCGGCGGATACCGTGTTGGCTTCGACATTTGATGGGCCAGCAGGTGACCGTGGTGCGAAGATTATGAAGGCGACAATGGGGAAGGTTGATGTCCCCATTGTCATGACCCCTGGGCGTCAAGTTGCGTCGAGGAAGGGGAGTCCGGTGGGGAATGCGGCGGTCCGCGAGTCATACCATGTCAGGTACCTATCGTTTATTGATCAGTATCTTCCTGATAAGGGTATTGAGAAGTCGGGAACAATCAAGAAGGCGGAGGAGGAAGGTGGAGATGGGGTTGAGCCTCATTACCATCTAGATTTGTCCCTTTTGGAGCCTCCGAGTTTCGGCCCGAGACCGACTGACTTGGCGAACACCCGGGCTATTTACCCCGGAACTAATATTCCCAGCTACTATAAAAACCACAGTATGAACCCCTCTCCATCTTATCTCTCTCCCACTTCCTTTAACCTCCGCGGCGGCTACTCGTCTTACTCCTGTTCCTCCGCATCTTCTTGGTCCTCCTCCGAGTCCCTCACTTCCATGAACCCGTACCCCGCTCCCCGCTCTCCTTATAACCTCCTCACCAACTTTTCTGACCCCACAAACCCCTCAACCTCACTTCCCCGCCTCTTGGTCCCCCCTCATCTTCACTAACCCCTTCCACAGCCCCTCCATCTTCGCCTCCAGGCGCGCCATCCACATCCCCCTCCCTCTATCCCCCTCCCAAGTCGAAGCCATCACCTGGATCATTAAGCCTGCCACCTTCACTGAGCCCTCACGCCCCTCGTGCCGCCGGGAGGCCCCGTTGGGCCTACGGTTTTGCCATTTAAGGAATGAATTTGACATGTGGGCTCGCCGTTATGAGGACTCGGCGGCGGCGCGCGGCTACAGAGAGTATCTAGTACTGACTTCGCCTCTTCCGTACCGGGGATCGCCCCTGAAGTCTGCGGACTAGTTAATCTCCGACAACGACTCAGATATCTATGACTCCGAAATTTACGATTTCGACGAGAGAGCCAAGAGGCCTCGTCACGACTCTTACGACTACGAATCACAGGAGTCGTTTAAGAGAACTTGTTTCAATTCCTATGACTATGAGTCAGCTTCAGAAGAAAGTGCGCAGCGGCTTCGTCTTGACTCGTGGGAGTTTTCGCGGGATGACTTGAGGTCACTGATAGCTTACAAGTACGATGATGAGGAGATTGGCCTGTTTACTCGGTCTTCGCAGGTTTAGGATGTCTCAAGAGTTGAGGAATTAGTTTATTTCTTTAATTTGTTTACTTTTGGAACGCTCGGAGGTGTTTTGGTTGTGATTTTTTTCTTTTAGGTACTGTGTGCTTGTTTTTTTAGACTTGTTTTATTTCTTCTATTTTCTTTATTTTTGCTTTTGTTTTGACATTGTTAACGCTGGGACATTGATCCAGATCAGAATATAACGTTTAATAGATTACTTCCTTTGACAAAAGTATATTTTATACAATCAATGACAATGTGTAGCCCAATTCCCAATTCCTATCCTCTCCTGGAAGCCATAAACGCCTGTAAATGCAAAAGAATCGCCAATGTATATTATGTGCAGAATCACCATCACCACTGAGATCAAAGAAGAAAATCTGAAAGAATAAACTAAACATTCGCTTTGATCTCGGTTTACTTAGACTCAGCCTCAACCTCGGCAAGAAGCTCCTCTCTAAGAGTGTTCTTGCGCTTCTCCCACCACTCAGTCTCAGCCTCAGTGACGCTCTCGACTTCATCAAGCTTGGATCTAAAAGCCTCGTTGGCAGCAATCTCATTGGCAGACTGGAAAATAGTCTGGCCCCAGTTGGGAGCCAGTGCATTGGCCTAGTAAAATATATGTTAGCAATCTACCCATTACTCTTGGGGAATCTATCTATACATACCTCCATAACGACATCTCTCAGCTCATCCTCCATTTCCTTCTCCACTCTTTGGAAACGCTGAAGCAAATCATCGCCAACCGAGCCTTTGGCCTGAAGAGCAGTCAAAGCTTGCTTCGAGTTTCTGACCTGAATCAAGCGATGGATATCCTCAACAGCGCGACGGATAAGCGCAGCGCGGATAACACTGTCGGGGACACGGGGAGCCTTCTCCTTGGTATTGGCGGGACCGTCAGGGTTCATGTGAAGTAGAGAAAGGTAAATGTTGCGCTGGAGGTGCGGGGGGAACCAAGGGGCAAGGCGAGAGGCTTGGACTATAGAATATGGATGTTAGTGATTGCTGTGGACGAATAAAGGATATAAAGCATCGAAATCAACATACCAGCCTGACGCTTGCGGTAGATACTGGAAAAGGTCATCAAGGAGCCGACGAGAACAGTAAGGTAACAGGTGGGCAAGATCAAGCCTGCCCAATCGATTTCGAAAATGAACATGGTGTGTATTGGGGTCGTCGGAAAGAATTGGCAATTATGTGATGTTATGTGGTGATCGTTAATGGAAGAGTATTCGGAAGTAATTGATGTTGCTAGTTGATGTTGGGGCGGAAGATATGTGGCTAGTGTGGTAAGTTTGTTAAGATTGAAGATGCCAAGTGACGTTTTTGACTTTACCCTTGTCGGCTTAATTGTTTCTTTTTTGGCGTAATGGACAAGCTGTTGTTAGTGAATTAGACTTTAGACTTGCCGTGGTTTAACCGGTATAATTCAGGGTTGTGTATCGATATTTGATAACCCTACTATTTTTTTGTAGTTGATTTGAAAAAGAAATAGACTTAGCAACTTTCAATATAGCTATTAGATAAGATTATGATAGAGATCCACAACCTTATAAAATTGGAACAATTGGAAACCTGAACCTGATTTTCTTGAATTAACACTTCCTATATCAACTCAACCGGATCATGCCCCAAAATCCGAAGTCAAAGATTCTATGAGTCGACTCATACCACGAAACAACTCTCTCCAACAAATAGGCCTACTATTAACCTACCTGTTACCCTCCCCAACTATTATCACCCCAAACCAATCTAAACTGGCACACAATCCCACCAACTCCCGCTCCCCACCATGGTCTCACGCCTTGTCATCAATCCCCACCACCCTGTCCGCCAATCCTCAATGCCGTCACTCTTCCCTCTTAATCTGACTAGCGAGTCGTCACTTGGTGCTTGTATTCTGTCTGTCTTCTATCAAATGTTCTAGACCGAGTCCCAAAGGTGAAGCGATAGACTCTCTGTAATTGACCGAAGGACTTCCTGGGAGTCGGTGTGCGAAGTGATAGGAAGAGGCCGTGGCGGTGATCGTCGGGGGAATGTACTATGATGAATAGAGTAGGTTTATTTTGTGACGTCTATCTAATTCATTTAAAGTATTATTTAATTTTAATTATGGCGTGTTTATCTCAATGGTCAAGAATCCAATCATCTCTCCATCACATACATTACCAAACCACCAATAATCACACCAAAACAAACCTTATTGTCTATAGGCACAGGGGCCTATCACCATTTTCTTATATGCCACTGAGAAAATCTACACAGAAATCCTGCGTCACTGTCTAGTAGTGGCCGGGCCCACGGACTTCGTCCACCGCAAGGAGTCATATTAAGACTTACAAAAGAGAATGGCGCTTACTAGATTTAAAGTTTCACTTATGAGATGATTCTATGATACAATGAAAAATCAAATCTTTTTTTAGTCAGGGACGTTTCCACCTTTATATGTATGAGAGCGGATTTGAGTGAGTGTATTTGACGGCTCTATTCGTGCAGGATATTAGCGTGTAGAATGATGGGAATGTCTGCTCTTATAATGTCAACTCCCAACATGCCTTTGATACATAGAAACAGTCTTGGTTACAACAACTACATCCATATCTATGTAGAGACGGCCCTATGTCATGTCATATATTAATCTCGTAGTTAACGATAATACTGATGAATGCCAACACTGACGCCAATGACTCTCGTCAACTCCATGGTTAGACGCAAACCCTGGTCTCCCCGGCAGATCTAGGACGTTTGTTGGAGCTGAAATTAATGTGACGGACTGAAACTAACGTCTGAGTTGCGATATATTATGCAGGTAGTTGTCATGTTAGTGGGCGATGGCGACTCATACCTAGACGACCCGGCCGTGGGAACAGGGATTAGGAATGCAGGTGAGTCAACTAGATGTAGTGATGAGTTTGGGGGAGGGAGGGGATGATATTGGTAGTTTTGATAATAGTTTTTAAGAGAGTATTGTGTGATTGGCTTAGTGATAATCGTTTAGATGCATTGCTTGACATGAGCATCATTGGCCATCATCGTCACCAAAAGCAATACGCTGTAGACCATAGAGCATGTAATCCACCGACAAATACACTCTCCCATATCGCCAATTCTTACTAAATTCCTAAACTGCCGAGTTGATCATCGTTGATTGGATCATCGACTGTAGTAGTCAGCACCAGTCAACTCCTTCTGAGTAAATCGGTAGGAACAGTTCTTCCTCCTTCTCTAATATAAGGTGCTAGAGGATCTCGAATCCTCGTCTCCGGGGAGGAAGTGCGTCTTGTCTTTTTTCAGGCTATCTTATCGCTATTGACCAATCACACGCACACAAACATTCGTTTTTTGTATACGTTATTACCAAAATTCTTTTTTTTTTACTCATGACACAGGAAGGTAGTCTAAGTAGTTTCTTTTTCGTCAGTATTCTGATGGCCATCGTGAAACTCTATTGAACTCTATCGAAACATTCCTAGCTGGGAATTTGGCTGTGTATGTGCCTTCTTTCTTAAACGGCGTCGTCGCCCAGTTCTCCCTCTCCTCGACTTGTCTCAATTCTTTGTTTCTTTTTATTTTCCATACAGAATAATCAGCAAAGGGTTGGTTTACTAGCAAACTGGCTTTGACTTTTCACTTGCCCTTTTCTTGACCATCACTACATGATTGGTGGTAATTACTAGCTAGTCTTACTGCTTCGTTGCTAGATACTACTATCTAGCTCCCAGGAAACTCCGTCCGCCGTCGCCACTTCTCGCCGTGGGCTCCTACCCCGTCGCCACTTCATCGGGCTCTCCCACGTCGCTGTCGCTGTTCTCCCTCTAATCCTCGGAAGCTCCCTGTGTGCTTCAGCTACCTCGATCCCACCCACCTCTAAAAACACCCCCGGACATTCACATCCACAATGTCTTTCCGGACCCTTGCCGGCAGAGCACCCTCCGCCCTTAGAAATTCCCTTCAAGTCCCCACTGTGCTGACCTGCAACGTCCGCGCCCAAGGCCTGGTGTTCACCCAATTGGCCGCGTCCAAGGCCGTCATCAGTGCTCAGACCCAGAAGCGGTTACTATCGTATACCGCGCTGTGCCGTGCATCAGCCTCCCAGAGTGCGCCGAGCACCAAAGCGTATTTTGACTCTGGCGTGATCAAGACTCAGCCTAGCGTTGATGTGAAGAAGGTACTGGTTATTGGCTCAGGTGGTTTGACCATTGGTCAGGCTGGTGAATTCGATTACTCTGGTGAGTTGCTGTCTTGTCTCCTGGGTTGCGCATAGCTTGTGGACTGAAGTGGCTTATGATTGGCTCGTTTGGCCGTGGTTGAGGACTTCATAACTAACTATATTGGTTTTGCTCAACAGGTTCCCAAGCTCTGAAGGCGTTGAAAGAGGCCGGCATCAAGTCGGTTCTGATTAACCCCAATATCGCCACTATCCAGACCAATCATTCTTTGGCGTAAGTCTTAGCGCATTTTACAACACCTCCAAATAACCGCTAACTCAACTGGAAACAGTGATGAGGTTTACTATCTGCCCGTCACCCCCGAGTATGTTAGCTACGTCATCGAGAAGGAGAAGCCTGATGGTGTCTTCCTCTCTTTCGGTGGCCAAACTGCTCTCAATCTTGGTGTCGAGATGAAGCGCCGTAAGTTTGCCACTCTTTCCTGTCAACTCTCTTATCTCCCGTCCAGATCTCGACACCGACTATCACGATGCACTTGGAGCACCCCCTGGCTTTATCTCAACCCAACCACACTTATACACCCTATTACGGAATCGCGGGGTCCATTAAATCATTTTCATCACGTAATTATATTGGCCAATGAGAGGGCAGTGCTTTGTGCTGAGCCGGGCTTGCAGTTCCGCGCCGAGAAACACTAACCAGAGTTCCTTGGTTGAGCTTAGCATCGATAGAGTCTGGAATCCTACTCCCGTGGGTTCTGCTCTAAGGATCCTACAATTGGCCATTGGCGCTCCTTGTAGCAAGCGCTGTGAGATCGCGAACTGTAGACGCCAATGCTACAAGAGAGCTGAGGGTTTATGAGTCTGGAGTTCACCGAAATACTGACTGAGATATCATCGTGTAGTGGGTCTCTTTGAGAAATACGGCGTCAAGGTTATCGGTACCTCTATTGACACTTTGGAGCTGTCTGAGGATCGTGATCTCTTCGCCAAAGCCCTGACTGAGATAGACATTCCCATCGCCAAGTCTATTGCTGTCTCCACCATTGATGAAGCCCTCGATGCTGCCAAGAAGGTTGGCTACCCCATCATGTAAGTAACTTTTGAGATCCTCGATTTTCTGGGATTTCCACGCGAAAATTTCCCAAAGTGGCTGAACCCTTCGGCCCCATTTTGAACGGACTTATCACGTGATACTACGTGTAAGTCGCTTATTTCAAGCAGTGTAACCCGCTAACCACCTAACAATTTAGTGTCCGTGCTGCCTACGCTCTGGGTGGACTCGGCTCTGGCTTTGCCAACAATGAGGATGAGCTCCGCAACATGGCGGCTCGCTCCCTGACTCTGTCTCCCCAGATTCTCGTTGAGAAGTCCCTCAAGGGCTGGAAGGAGGTTGAGTATGAGGTCGTTCGTGATGCCAATAACAACTGCATCACTGTCTGCAACATGGAAAACTTTGAGTAAGTGAAAACAGACTAGCTCCAAGTCCCAGAGATAATACTGACTGCGAAACAGCCCCCTCGGTGTTCACACTGGTGACTCCATTGTCGTTGCTCCTTCCCAAACTCTGAGCGATGAGGAGTACCACATGCTCCGTTCTGCCGCCATCAAAATTGTCCGTCATCTTGGTGTCATCGGCGAGTGCAACGTCCAGTACGCCCTTCAGCCCGATGGCCTTGACTACCGTGTCATTGAGGTCAACGCTCGTTTGTCGCGTTCCTCGGCCTTGGCTTCCAAGGCCACTGGTTACCCTTTGGCTTACACCGCTGCCAAGATTGGTCTCGGCCACTCTCTTCCCGAGCTCCCCAACGCCGTCACCAAGACCAGTAAGTCAGAAACTCATTCTTTTTCTAGTAAGTGAATGCTAACTCAGCTCTACAGCCACTGCCAACTTTGAGCCCTCGCTTGACTACATTGTCACAAAGATTCCCCGTTGGGATCTTTCCAAATTCCAGCATGTTAAGCGTGACATCGGCTCTGCCATGAAGTCTGTTGGTGAAGTCATGGCCATCGGTCGTACCTTCGAAGAGTCTTTCCAGAAGGCCATTCGCCAGGTTGACCCCAAGTTTGTCGGTTTCCAGGGTGACAAATTCGATGATCTCGACGAGATCCTCCGCAACCCCACTGACCGCCGCTGGCTCGCCGTTGGCCAAGCCATGCTCCACGAGGGCTACTCGGTTGATAAACTCCACGATATCACCAAGATTGACAAGTGGTTCCTGCACAAGCTGCAGAACATTGTCAACATGACTAAGGATCTCCAGGCCACTAGTGGTCTCCAGGCTCTAAAGAAGGACCAGATTTTGTCTGCCAAGAAGATGGGTTTCTCTGATCGCCAGATTGGTCATGCCGTTAAGGCTACCGAGGACGAAGTCCGTGCCGCCCGTACTAGCTTTGGCATTCATCCCTGGGTCAAGAAGATCGACACTCTTGCGGCTGAGTTCCCTGCCAATACCAACTACCTGTACACCACCTATAATGCCTCCAGTCACGATATAACCTTTGAGGACAAGGGCATCATAATCCTGGGCTCTGGTGTCTACCGTATCGGTTCTTCCGTTGAGTTCGATTGGTGTGCTGTCAGCGCCACCCAAACTCTGCGTGAGATGGGGAAGAAGACCGTTATGATCAACGTAAGTCACCAAAACATGCAAGTGACACTTGAAATCGTATACTAACTCACTCATAGTACAACCCCGAGACCTACTCCACCGATTTCGACACCGCCGACAAGCTCTACTTTGAAGAACTCAGCTACGAGCGTGTTATGGATATCTACGAGCTCGAGAGCGCCTCCGGTGTCGTTGTCTCTGTCGGTGGCCAGCTCCCCCAAAACATCGCCCTCCGCCTCCAGGAGACCGGTGGCGCCAACGTCCTCGGTACCGACCCCAAGGACATCGATAAGGCTGAGGATCGCCAAAAGTTCTCTGAAATCCTCGACTCTATTGGCATTGACCAACCCTCCTGGAAGGAGCTCACTTCTGTCGAGGAAGCCTCCAAGTTTGCCGATGAGGTTGGTTACCCTGTGCTTGTCCGCCCCTCGTATGTCCTTTCCGGCGCTGCCATGACCGTCATTCGCAGCTCTGAGGACCTGAAGGAAAAGCTGGAAGCCGCCTCCGAGGTCTCCCCCGACCACCCCGTTGTCATTACCAAGTTTATCGAAGGCGCTGAGGAAATCGACGTCGACGGTGTCGCGTCTAACGGTGAGCTGATTCTCCACGCCGTCTCCGCCCACGTCGAGCAAGCCGGTGTGCACTCCGGTGATGCCACTCTCGTCCTTCCCCCCACCAACATCGATGACCCTACCATGGCTCGCCTCAAGGACATCGCTAAGAAAGTCGCTAAGGCCTGGAAGATCACTGGCCCTTTCAACATGCAAATCATCAAGGCTGACGAAGGCGGCGCCGAGTCCGCGCTCAAGGTTATCGAATGCAACCTCCGTGCCTCGCGCTCGTTCCCCTTCGTCTCCAAGGTCCTCGGCACCAATTTCATCGAGACGGCCACCAAGGCCCTCGTCGGCAAGGATGTCCCCGTCACCCACGACCCCATGGCCGTCAAGCGCGACTACCTCGCCACCAAGGTCCCGCAATTTTCGTGGACTCGTCTTGCTGGTGCCGACCCCTTCCTGGGCGTCGAGATGTCCTCAACCGGTGAAATCGCCTGCTTCGGCAAGACCCTCGTCGAAGCCTACTGGGCCTCTCTTCAGTCCACCATGAATTTCCGCGTCCCCAAGCCCGGCGAGGGTCTCCTCTTCGGCGGTGAGCTTTCCAAGGATTGGCTGCCCACCGTCGTCAACTACGTGGCTCCCCTCGGCTACAAGTTGTACGCCGCTGACGCCTCGATCAAGGCGTTCCTCGAGAAGACCGCGAAGACCCCCATCTCTGTCGAGGTTATTGAATTCCCTACCGATAACAAACAAGCTCTGCGTGAGGTGTTCGCTAAGTATGATATTCGCGGCGTTTTCAACTTGGCTCTTGCCCGTGGAAAGACGACCCAGGATGTCGACTACGTGATGCGCAGAAATGCTGTGGACTTTGGTGTTCCGTTGTTCATGGAGCCGAATACGGCCAAGTTGTTTGCGCAGTGCTTGAGTGAGAAGATTCCAAGGCAGGAGGGGATCCCGAGTGAGGTTCGCAGATGGTCAGATTTCTTGGGGGCAAGCCACTGTAAGGGATGGTTGGATATTTGTAACATGGGTTTTTTTTCTGTTTTGTTTTTGATTCTGTTCCTTTTAGCTAGTTGGTTGGGTTTGGTTTTGGATTTTTAGTTGGTTAGCTTTCGATATTTTTGGGGATTTTGCTATAAAGAAAAAGTGCTTTTTAATTTCATAATACGTTGTTTGTAAAAAATAACAGACCTCTTAGTGAACACTCGCGAGCTTAATTTAGAATTAATGCATATCTTGATATCATAAATATTCCAAATCTATAATCGTACCAAAACCCTCCCGCAGCTCCCTACTCCCTCCCTCCCCGGTGCCTCCTTCCCATAATCAACTCTTTTCCCATTACTATTCAACCTAACCGCCGCAAATCTCTTAGCAAGTGGAACATCATCAGCACGCCTCGGAGCCCCATCGCCCACTAATCGTCCCCCGAAATCATTGTCCGGGTGCCGACTGTGGTCGTTACCATGGTCATCCGAGGCGGCCCGCGGCCGTTTGGGAATGCGCTCACCAGATTGGGATAAGATCATGACAAGCGTTTGCCAGCCGGGAGTTTTTGCGACACGGGAAAAATATTCGAGGTCCAGTGTGGTGGCGTACTTGGCGAGGTCGGCGAATTCGGACTATCGGAGGAGGGTATCATGGTCAGCCGGGGGATTCCGGACGGGGAACAAGGGGATACTTACCTTGCTAAGGACCTCCATGAAAGCAATGTAGCACAAAACATGGAAATCGGAGAGGGTCCGGGAGACTACACGGCCATTTCTTAGGCCTAGGGCTGACGATAATGCAGATGGCTCCTGGGAGAACCCAATATACGCTCTGTTCTCGATCGGGAACTTGCTCTCCTTAAACATGGACTCGCCACCCTCTGGAAAACCATGCGTCAACGTCACAAATAGATACTCCACAGGGAACGACGGCTTCGCATTCTCTTGGACATTTGCCCCGTATTCATTGATCTTACGGTAAAACACTTCAGGGATATATCTCATCCGCATCCGCCCACCCGTATTTTCTTCTTCCTCCTGGACAAACATCACCGTGGGATCTGCCGACGGCTCAATAACATTGGCACGAACCATCTCGACAGCCGAGTTGGACATCTGGTAACTGCTGACTTCGATCTCATTGCATTCGTTGCCCGAGATAACACAAGTGACGAAGTTTGATCCAAAGGTTCCCGTGCGACTCCACTTGGTGACTCGCGGGTACTTAGCCTGCATACGAGACGCAAAGCAGATTTCCTGTGAGGAAAGATAATACGAATCAGGGTGTCTCTTGCAGACAACTGTGCCATCACCCTTGCCAGCATCTAGAAGATCAGTCCAGACAACACCAACGATATCAAGGCCGCAAGCACGTGCAGTCTCACGAACTAGATCTTCTGTCGCAAAGTCATCCAAGGTCAACCCGTCCGATTCATCCTTCTGTGGAGGCTCATAGATAGCCTCAACCACCGCTTTGATACCCAAAGGAACCTTAGTGTACTCCTCATACCGACCAATCAGATAGCCAAAGCGTTGGGCTCCCGTTTGTCTCCAGGCATCAATGAATCTGTTGACAATGGAGAACTCAGCAAACTCCACATGATCAACCATACGGAAAGTCTGGGGCTGCAAAATGATTGCACTTGGTTGACACTTGCTACAAATTCCCACAGGCCACGCCGGATGGCCCCCCGAACACTTCTCCATCACCTGGTAAAACGGCTCCTCCAACGGCGGGATAAACGACGTCCCGTTCTCCGGTTTATTGGTCGCCGCATTAATCTTGCGCAAGTGTGCATGGAACGATAGATACTTGATGCCATTCTCCGCCAAATACTTAGCATTGAACGGTTCCACTGGCGTGCAGTAATCACACATTCCCTTCGGCCCATGCCGGCACATGGTGTTGCGCGACCGTTGGATCGTCCCAGGCTTCCTGTCAAGTGCATTATCGAGCGCTGACTGCTTAATCAACTCCCACGGCCGCGGGGCATCCTCGGTAATCTGAGCAATCTCTTTCAAGTCAGACGGGTCCTCCACCATAACTTCCTTCCCGTTAAGTCTAGCGGTTTCAGTAGCGACGGGGGCTTCAGGCTCGGATTTGCCGCCTTTGTGTAAGTACTTTATGTAAATGAGATCGCCGTGCTTGAGGCCGACTTGTTGGATCTGGAAGTTTTGGATCTCTCCAATGAGCTTGGAATTGGCACCATTAGGCTGGTTAGACAAGCTGATGGTTGGCGGGTCGACGGTGGGAGGCAGGCTGGGGAGGAGAAGCTCGCCAAGTTGCTGGAAGGTAGAGGTAGGTTCAAAGGTGAGTCGGCTCATGCCGTCGGGACCACGGACTCTGATTATCATGGTGGCAGTTGGTGTAGGTATTGTCTGGAGAAAAGATGAATGACAGTCAGTTGTTGGTGCATATGGTGATAAAGGTTGAGAGCAATGACGTGAGATGGTGAGAAAACTAATATCTTGGAATGTCAGTTGGGAAGACAAGATGAACAGAGGTATTCTGATCGCATTTCCCACTGCATTTATAGGAGAAACTTACTCGTGATAACTAAAGAAATAAAGGATGCCCTCAGAAAGAAAAATGATGAATTCTATTGCTGGTAAACAAAATAGCAAATCGTTAATAGAGGGTCAAGCTTCAAATCATAATCATAGCTCTAGACATTGGTAAGCTAAGCTCTTAGAAATTTGGCAGCTGATGACGCTGAACGTTGCCTAGAACTTTCATGGAAGGCGCTGAATTTGAGCAGCTACAGTGGCTGCATGGAAGATCCTGGAACTGGATCTTAGAGGACGTCACTGGCGCCTTTTCAACTCTATGAACCCTAACCCTATATATCTTTCATGATGTCATTGCATTAGCGTAGTATGTAGATTTTTATAGTAAATTGGTATTGATTAGACTTTTGATACATTTTTTTTCATTCTATATTCATAACACCACATCAAAAACTCAACCCTTAATTCTTGTCTAACCGGACCTCAGGGTTCTTCTCAATGAAGTTGAGATCCACCTTGTGACCCAGCAGCTCTCTGATGTTGGAAATACCGTACTTGATCATCGTCGGCCTCTCCAGCGACAAACCCCAACCGTACACTCTCAGATCCTTGGGCAGACCCATCGACTCTAGCATCTCCGGTCTGAACATACCACTATTACCAATCTCGACAAGCTTGCCCAAGCCCTCGTGGTAAGAGAATATCTCCATAGAAGGCTCAGTGTACGGGTTGTATGCGGCCTTGAACTTGAGGTTCTTGATGCCCATTTTGTTGAAGAAAGTTTCCATGAACTCCATCAGACCACCCAGGTTCAGGCCGTAATCGGCAATCACGCCCTCAACCTGGTGGAACTCAGCCAAATGGGTCGCATCGACGGCCTCGTTTCTGAAGACACGGTCGATAGAGAAGTAGCGCGCCGGCGGCGGGCGACCATCGGGACCCTTGGAGGCCGCAAGCTTGCGCAGAACAGCAGTAGAAATGGCAGTAGTATGCGTGCGGAGAACTAGGCGCTGGGCCTCCTCGGCGGCCCACGGGTATTGGTAACCAATGGAGCCGAACTTACCGTTCTGGTGGACAGCCTTGATGTTCTCCCAGTACTCCTCCTGGTCCTGATCGAGACCGGGCTCCGGGCGTGGCCGGTCGGCAACAAGCGGGTCGGAAATGTAGAAGGTGTCCTGCAGATCACGGGCAGGGTGCTGTTGTGGAACATAAAGGGCGTCGAAATTCCAGAATCCGGACTCGACGTAGCGGTTGGTAGGCATCTCCTTAAAACCCATCTCGAAGAAAATTTGACGGAACTCGGAGCGGACCTTGTTGAGGGGGTGGAGAGCGCCGGCGCCCTGGTCGGCACCGAGAGCGTTGAAATTGTAGGCCTTGAAAGTGGCCTTGTCCCAGGAATTGGCAGAGAGCATATCAGGGGTCAAGTCGGTATCCTCCTTGACCATCTCGAGGGCGAACTTGGAGCCCTTGGCGATCTCGAACGAGATGGCCTTTTGGAGGCGGACGAGCTTGCGCTTGCGGAGATCAGTGATGATCTTGGCGTCGTGAGTCTTAGTCTCCTGGATCTTTTGAGCTGTTGCTGGGTGACGTCGGTGATAGCCTCGGCCTGTCATGGTAGATATTGTTAGTATATATTCAACACAAGTATATTGTCTGGTTCAACTCACGATAGCGACCAGCTTGCCGTCCTTAGCCTTGATAATCCACTTCTCCTTGAAAGCCTTGCCCTGGCCAACCTTAGTGACAGTCTTGTCACCAATAACTTTCTCCAGCTCCTGGATAGTCAACCCCTCCATGGCCTGACGCAAGGCAGTAAAAACACGAGCCTCGTGGGAACCGTGGGCAGCGATCTGCTTACCCTCGGCCTCCAGAATAACCTCCTCACGCTCAATGGTCTTGTAGGTTACCATTTCGCGGGAACCAAGACGGTCCAGCGCCGACTTGATTTCGGTGAAAGGAACATTAGGGAAGGCGATAGTTGACAGAAGAGGAGAGGTCTCATTGAGCTTCTGCAGGACGGCGGACGCCAGGTCGGCGCTCGCGGAATCGGCCATGGTGAATGTGTGTGGATGAAAGAAATTGAATGTGGGTTCGAAGTCGGGAGGAAGGGTTCGAAAGGGAAGGAATGACGATATTGAGTCTAGGTCGTCAGATCTGGAATTACAGGGGAGTCTCTGCTGTAGCGCTAAGACTGGCAGTGGTCGTCAGTGCGTGGGGTATCGCGGGGTCGTTGCTGAGGGCGGGGCTCAAAATGGGAAAAAGACGGTGGAAATAGGTCAAGACTGGAGTCAAGATGTCTCGGGCCGGGTCAAGTTCAGTCAGACTTAATTCAGGAAGCAAAAAGTGGGCTGGCGGGGTTTCGCTCAGTCGGTTTCGTCGTCCGGAATGGCTTTGTAGTAGTGACATATCGTGGGGCTTTTTCGAATCACTTCCTATTCTGGAGGCTTGAGTCACTCAAAACCCTTGTACAATGTTCGGCTGCTAAACTGCAGCCACTGAAAGCAGTAGATCCCAGCATAATCGATGCTTCTTTCCAAAATAGATCAGGGATAGTAGAGCACAAGAAGTAATCTTATAGCACGTGATAACCCACATCAGGGTCTTTCATTCCGGTCTATAACCCTACTTGCGAGTGTGTGACGCTATTAGAGCTGGTGAAATCGGTGGCCTGTCACAGATTATTCCAGGTTTATCAAAAGGAGATGAGGTATCAACACCATCATTTTGTCTGTCAAACTTGCCACCTTCACTTTTCTCAATTCATTGGGTTAGGAGTGTTTTTATTTACAATATTGGCTCTACTACGCTCTGTTTTGCTCACTCCCACCGAGTCCTTCCTCAATCAAAATTCCGACTCAAGAGTTTTCAAACCTCTGCGCTAGAGAACCTCGGCGCATCCATTACGAAGACCCCGACGTTAACTCTCAGTAGCTGCGGGCTGATCGCCTCAACCTCGAGGCTCATGTGCATCAACTGCAATCTAGTCAGCTCTTCTACGAATACCCGCGACCGCCTCCACTACCGTTGCTATCTTTGTCACCTTCAGATGCTATAGCCAACGACTATCTACAATGAATACCGATAATGGATCATCTGTTCCCTCTCGATCCTCTACGCCAGATAATCTCGCCACTTCATCTAATATAATACCATCAAATACAGCGGTACCGCTCCGATGGCCTCGTCCATCAAGTACTTGGCGCGTCCGAAGCTATTCAACGGGAGACCAGGAGCGGACCCCTCGATCGCAAGGACGGGATAGGCCATTTATGCGGTCATCTAGATCATGGCGCAAGAAGAGACCGCCTGCGTCTTTAGTGAAGAAGTCAGAGTTTGTTACGAACTTAGCAAGAAACATTGATTCTTTAATCTTAGTGCAGCTCGCATCACTATATTATTTAGAGTATGAAAGTACCTTATACAAAGTCAAGATATCAGAAATTAACCAATTCATGCAGATGCAACTTATTCCTTCTCATACCACGAGCATTCATACACTATATGTATTTGACTCCCCAACCAGAACCTATGATGGTCACTACAGCGGCCTCACCAAATCTGGCTGCTATCTTTGTCCCAAATTTAATTGCCATAATTTGGCACATCTTCGTCGACTTGCCTATCGGATCGGAGACGAACCGAGGGTATATGCACGGTGGCGTTATTGTTGATTTCATTGGGCAGATACCCCAAGAAGCAAGTTCGTGTTATTGGCCTTCGACTTCTTCATTCTGTTTTTGCAATGCATCATGCTCTCAGTTCACTTCGATAGAGAGAAGTTACGCAGCCTGATTGATCCTAAGCAGACATCACCTCTGTTGTTCTTGAGCTTAATGTCTATGGCAGCAACCCTTGACTCAATAGAGGGTGGCGGTCAAGGTATGGGTAATGATCCGTCTCAAGTCAGGTCCTCTTCTGGCACCAACCCCTCCACTCCAAATCCCGCCAACCAGCCTCGTCGCAGCGTTTCTTCAACCCGTGCTAGTGATGAAAACTTGTCGGAAGACAACCTAGAATCCAGAGTATCATCACCTACTAATACGTCTAATCAACCAAATGCAATGGATGAGCTGATATCCGGATTAACTGTTATTGGCCACTATAACCCGATTGCTACTCTTCGTATGCATGCTAATGTGGCCGCGTTGCAGGAACCTTGCGGAGTTTAACTGCTGGGGAAGAGAGAAGAGCGTTGGTGATACCGGCTACTTCTGGAAATAGCAACACTACGGAACCCGCAGTGGAAGAGGGGACTGGTGGAGGTCTTAGAGATAGAATACAGAGATTAAGAGCTTTGAGAAGTGCCTCACAGGGAGGAAGAGTGTTAGGAAGAGGAAACAGAGATCTTGAGAGCGGTATAGGAGAACCGTGATTAGACGAAGTAGACATGTCAGACATTTTTTCCATAGCATTATACCCAAAACAACGCATTTAATTTTTCATACAATCCTTTAAGTAGAGTGGTGTTGACGTAATTAATTATATGATTCTTTGTTATAACCAATCAAAAATGAACTTGTTCTATGCCGCCGAACTTAACATTGCCATGACGATACTAAATAATCAAACAAATATACGTAGAAAATAATATTACCAACCGCGAACAATAGCAAACCTGCCCTAACAACTCTATCGAAATCTGCTCTTTTTCTTAATCTAAGGCATCTCGTAAAATGCAGCTCCTGTTGCCGCCGGCGCCTCCTCCGCCCCGCCTCTATACTCGGTGGGACTCGACCGAACCCGCCGATCCAAGCAGACAATTCGCAAAATAAATCAAACCAACAAACCAATGAAGAAACCTCTCCCAACTAAATACCGAAAGACACACCTTTTATGCCACTTTTCTCGAGACATTGCCGACACCAAAGCCCTTAACGGACACAATGACATCATCACTACTCTCGTCATCCGCCGGCCGGATACCCCATGCCGCGCCACCAAATGCTCTCAGGTCTCTAGCTAACCGGACGAAATCAGGCGTGATGAGCCGCTTACTCAACCGTATTCGGCCGACATCCTCGCTACCCATCGCCATCAATGTCATGACTGTCGGCATCGCTTCCCTTGTGATACATCCGCCCGTAGAGATAGCCTCTAGCAATGAGTACGCACATTTTTTGCCAATATCCTCAGGAATAACACCACCGTGCGGGGGCGCTGGAACATCCGCCGAGTATATTACACCAATAGAGCTACTCTCCGCAACCAATGAGATACCGAAACCAATACCAGTCCTCCGCTTATCACCATTCTTATCCGTGACCAAGGGCGCTTGGTCGTACTGGGCGGCGATGTTGATGTCAGGGACTAGTCGGTTAAGAATTTCACGAGCGGCATGAATCATGCGGCTGTTACTGGATGCGGAGACACCGGTGCAGTAAGAGACACCGCGGATTCTCCGGATGCGTCCATCGCTACGGTTGAGGTGGAGGGTCTTAGGTAGGCAGACTTGCGAGGCGAATCTCAACTCGACGATACCACCACCGCCACGGCCACCCTTGCCGGCGCAGGAGCGAGCCAAGATACGGATTTCGATGCGCGCGACGGGAATGCCGAATAGAGAGAAGAGGGGGAGTATTGCAGTGCGGAAAGTATCGACGGAAATATCGCCGCATTCGGTGGCGGAAGTGATGACACCAGGGCCAGCGAACCGGATGTTCATATGGCCCTTGGAAAATGGCGCAAGCAAACAAATCGGCAACAGGAAATACGAGATACCTCTCGTATTATTCGCCTCAATTCTATGCTCAATGATGTCACCATCGACTGTGCCGGGACCTCCAATGGCGCCGGTGATGAGGCCAGGGTGGAATGCTATGCGGGTACCGGTCAGGGAGATTTGTATGGAGGAGCCGTTGGTGACGGCTTCAAGGAGGCGGAGGAAGGAGACTTCGTGAGGGGCGAGACCGGGATGGGTGGGGGAGTTGATGCGTATTTGCGAGATGACAATGGGGCGGCCGGTGAGGGTAGCGAGGGTAAGGCGGTGGGCGAAGGAGATGTGACCCGTGAAGTGGACGGCGGAGTCCCCGGACATGGTAGCGATGGTGTTGGGGAGACGGTTGTGATGGTTGGTAGGGAACAGGTCGATGGATTAAATGGAGGTTGGATCAAAAACGTGTTATATTAAATCACTTAGACTCAGTAAGAATGCTGAGTTATCAAATAACCTGAAAAATAGTCTCGTCGCGTGGGATAACGGCTATCTAACTCTAGTTGTCGTTATATTAAATGCAGTCTCTGGGCTATTGAGAAAAATTCAAGCAAGAAAAATTACCTATTCTGCCATGGGACCCTGTAAACATATCGCTAAAAAAGTAAGCGGTATAGACTTTTCAGTGGGGTTTATCTTATCAACCAACGACATGTGAGGAAGGACGGAGATGTAGTTCTTACCATTATTTTTTTTGCTGGGATCTGGATGCACTTAGAATCTGGAAGGCATGTCTAGTCTCACTTCTTTGGCTTTCCAGAACAAGGTAGTTTTATTGTGACGAAAGTGAAGATAATTGGATTCATGATCTTCTGATATCATAGGTGAAGACGTCATTTTCTCTAGATTTCTTTCTATTTTTCTTCCCTCTTTGTTTCGGGACCTATGGACCCGTCGATAATAAACAGGTCACACTGCATATTTTCACTTACACGGATCTTTTCACATATAATTTATACGTCACAGCCATGTTGTCACAGGCCTTCGTGCCTCGCATCGGACAGGCCAATGCTTTAGTATGCTCTGTTTGCCGGGTTGCAATCTCCCAGCCAGCTTCCCGTGTTGCTCATCCCCATGTTTGGTTCCACCAAGGAATTAATCTTCGCAAGCGGGCCCGCCCGGGCACCGTTTTGCCACAGCGAGGCGGTGCTCGCCCGCAGCAAGCGTTTACTATATCACAAGGGAATGTTGAGGTGCCGGAAGACTCCATATCTTATGAAAAGGCGCCATTACCAGAAGTTATTCATGACTACGATAATGGAGAAGATAAGGGATATTCAGTCCGGTACTTTGAGCAGGATGAACATGGTGTGGTACAACAGTTGAAGAATCAAGATGAATTTTCGGCATCATGGTCGGGAGCAACAGATCCCATGGCGCAAAGGGCGAAGCAAATGTT
The DNA here is from genome assembly GCA_023677585.1 of Meredithiella fracta. Lineage (NCBI taxonomy): Eukaryota > Fungi > Ascomycota > Sordariomycetes > Microascales > Ceratocystidaceae > Meredithiella > Meredithiella fracta. The sequence goes on along the minus strand of JAGXCV010000001.1, from coordinate 132,799 downwards.
GAATCGGTTCTCTGATAAAGATGTCCGGATGCCTACCGAAGGCGAAGTTGATGACCTCGCATCGGAGATAAAAGAAATAAGAGAGGCCGGAGCTCCCCGGAAACCATCATCCAGAAGCTCGGCCGCTTCGTCCGTGGCCTATCATCACCACAGAAAAACATCACCTCATATCGAGATGAAGCGTTGCGGGATATCATCCAGGCTGCAGAAACTGAGAGTATTTCACAAATCGACGAGAGAGTTTTCAAACATCAAAATAAACAGTACATTCGTGATCTGAACCGGTCATTACAACGATTCGAAAAGCCGATCCGCAGAGGTTTGGTTCCTCCAGCTGCAACCTATGCTACTGCTTATAGACGGTACACTTCGGCTCGCGTCTCTATGGCACTTCACTACGACGTTATCCACCCAGATGTTTGGAAGCTTTTGTGGAATGCGTTCTCTATCGAGCATTCCAACAACCCCCAGAGACTAGTTATGCTTGCAAAGGTCGCCCGCGATATGAGTAATGCTGGAATCGAGTTGCCTTTAGATCAACAATTAGTAGCCATCGAAACCATGTTTTCTGAGGGCTACCCCGAGAAAGCCATTCAATCCTGGAAAAGAAGTGTTGTGGAACTTGGCTCTGAAAAGGCAACCACTTATCGAGGATACTGGGAACTTGGTGTTCGTATGTACTGTCTAAGTGGCGACCTCGACCGCGCCGATGAGATCATTGAGAGGATCCTCAACGACAACTCTGGAGCCGATCCCAGGGTTCTACTTGATGTCGTGGACGCATCATTGTCTCAGGAGACTTCCGATGGAGTCAGTAGAGCATGGAATGTCTACCGAAAACTCACTGCAACTCTCGGCGACAAAATAAGTCTTGTCGATTATGACCGGGTCATCTCTGCTTTCCTCCGTGTTAACCGGGTCCCCGATTCCCTCAAGATCTTCGTTGAAATGATGAGTAGTGGAACCATCTCTATCAACCCCGAACAAGGCATTCCGAAATCTATCGGTAACAAGTTCTTCATGGGCAAGTGGCTCAAGCGTCTTATTGGCAACGGTGAACTTGAAAATGCCTTGAAGGTTGTCCGCTTCATGCAAGCCCACAGCATCGAGAGTTCCGCTGTCCAGCTCAACGGCCTCATCGGCGCCTGGCAACGGTCCGGCTCAGCCAAGGATCTCCTTTGTGCTGATGCCCTTGCCTGGGAAATGATCCGATCTCGTCTTGAGTTTGTCTCTGCCCGCTGCGGCGAACACGAAAAGTTTATCACTGAAATAGACAGAGCTCACGGTATAACGCTTCCTTGCGCTTCCCTTGAGACCTTCTCGCTTCTTGCCGAAGACTATCAGCTCCGCCATCTCGACAAAAAGCTTCAGAATCTTTGGGATGTCTTTAAGCAGGCAGAGATCCCGTACAACGCCTTTATCATGAACCAGCTCATGGCGAACAGTCTGGACTTCGGCCGTGTCGAGGAAGCCCTTGATCTATACCGTGACCTTGTCAACAAACAAGGCATGAGGCCGAATTCTCATACATTCATTGAGCTTTGGAAGGCTCTAACTGTTAACCGGGTCATGAAGCTCGATAAGTCTGAGTACGCCTCCCAAGTCATCTCGGCCCGCCGAACATTTGGTGAAATGGTCCGGCACATCGAGGTCTTCCAGGATGAACCCCTCAACTACCAGCTTGGTCGCAAGATCCTCCACACTTTCCGCCGTCTACAAGATCGTCCCGGATTCGTCATTGCCCTTTCCATGATGCGCCGGCACTTTGGATTCCTCCCCTTGGAGACTCTTGTGCTTGAGTTAGTCATCGGCAGCACAAACCTTGCCTTTGACTCCCCGAACGCTAGACAAAAGGTGCGGTTGGCAAAGGGGGTTATGGAGAAGCAATTGTGGGAAATTCGCCGGGCTTCGAATAAGGATGCGGAGGAGAGGTTGGAAGAGGAGACCCCCGAGGAGGAACGAAAGGAATTGTTGTTTGCGTATCTGAGAGATCACTTCATGCAGGTAGCAAAGGAAGAGAAGACGCCACTAACCGAGAAGGAATTGAACGCTGTGGCGAAGGAGATGGGTTTGTTCGATATTAAGCCGGAAAAGTCTTAGTAGATAGAGGCTTGCGGCTTATGTAAGACTATGTTATAGTGTCACGATACTAGATGTTATGTAGATATAGCTGTAAAATAGAGAATCTACCATTTTTCGGTGTTAATTGTACAATATGGATGTATACGGATAGCAAAAGCTAACCTTAAGTCATCTCGGGGACCAAATATCAAAGCAAAATTCCCAGAAAGCAACGAAACGCCAACGCTATGCAACAACCATGATCCTCCCCCAAAAAAAAAAATTATAATTTAACAACTTCCACTCTCTCTTCTATATCGCCATCTCAATATCTGCGTCTTCTCCAACCGAACTTAACCCTGAGCTAGGTGGTCTGCTCTCGTCAGAAACATTCTCCTTTTCATCATCTTCTGGGGCCCTCCGGAATGCTTGGGGCCCCCGGGTTTTCTCTTCCCATTTTTCGATAGAGATCAACTCATCGCCGCCGCCTTCAGCAAGGATTTCCCCGTGATCAATACAGCGGCCTAGAGCGGTAGCGACATACTTCGTGTCTTCGCCCGTTTTGCTGTGTTTTGTTTTTAGTGCTAGGTCACTCGTTAGTTAATAATTTCAAAACATCTCAAGAGTTGACTTGACGCTTACCCGTCAGATAATCCGGTGCCTCGATATCTCCATCAAATAATGGCAACCCCATAATCGCCTCAAACTGCTTCCCCTCAAACCACACCGCGAACTTCTCGACACCCTTCACATCCTCTTCCTCGTCGTCCAACCCCTCCAATAACGTCCCCTCCAGCGTCAAAGCTCCCACATCTTGTAATGCCAACCGGATGTCCACAATGTCTGGGGAATATTCATGCCCGTTGTCGTGGGCGTGCAGAGCGGTCTTTTGCGAGAGGAGGAGTATGTAGCGGACGGCGAGATCGGTGAGGGTGTCGACGACGGAAGAGCGGGAACCGTAGTACCCCGTGGCACGAAGAATTTGGAGGACGCATGGGCGGAGGACAGCGTGGAAGAATGTGGGGGGTGATGTCGACATTTTGGGGAAATCTTAAAGTTGAGGGTGGGTTATGATGTATAGTTATGGAACGGGGCGCGAGCAAACACAGTATGGGTGGGTACTTTCGGGATTTTCTTAGTTGGAATGAGTATTTGGGTCAGTTTTGGTGGATTTGGCGGGTCTTTGAGTCAGTTGAAACTTGAATATGGTGATGAAATTTTGCCCTTTGCTGAGAGAGCTGGTGATTGATTTGACAAGGCTGTGATACTTTGCGATAAATTTTTAATTCATAAATTATGTAAGCAGTGGCAGCAGGGATGTGATGGCTACTTGTCAGCCTTATCCCGTGTTTGCCCCACTTTGACACCGACAGGTCACTGAGTAGTGTATGTCAGATTAGTTGCTAATCAAGGAATTAACATTAGCGCTTAAGTGATATATAGTTGAAAGGGTCGCGATAGATTCCAGTAGTAGTGTTGATATTTGCTTTTATTGTATTGTTGAACCTTGGACCAATTATATATTTTACATTATAATAGACTTAAGGTCATTTTAATAAACAGAAGTAGGGTTATACAATACCAGGGTTAACACTAAATATACATATTTCACTTATTATCAAGTCACATCTAATGAAACCACCCAACCTACCCAAATCGTTTATTTGCCTCGGTTTAGCTTATGGTCGGCAGCAGTATTCCTAATCCAATGACGTTGCGCAAGTACATGACCTTCGTTGATACGCTTGTTTTTAAGATCCTAAGGAATTCTCATACAAATTCGGGGGGAGCTAAAGTTGGAGAACGAGAGAGGGTTGGGGTACCAAGACACTAGTTGAGAGCTTAAGTAGTATAGACAAATTTGAGCATGTGAATGCGGCTGGACCTGTGAAACCAGCAACAGAAATATCAGTTTTGGGTACGTGCTTTTCGATGCAGAGTGACCTACATATAGATGCTGAATTTGTTGAATAATATGTAGTCTGTAGAAAACTTTTAATGTGATAGGATATAATATAGAAACCTGTATCCTGTACCTAATTCAGACACCTTCAAGATCGGTTTTCCTGGCCGCTTCTGAAGAAATCTCTCCACAATTAGTATCTTCATCAACTCCATCCCCCCATAATCAACACCATTTCACAATCTCTGGAAGTGAAACCCCCAAATTATGGCCTGACCCTCATTCGTCTACACGCATGCGGTGCGGGATCATTCCCTCTCCATATTTGTCTACCTGGTTGGCATCAACTGACCAGGAAGAGACTCCTCGATCTATGCTAGAAGGTCCTTGTTAGCGTGGGAGCCGAGGCTCATGGTTAAGACGAGTCCTGATAATTGTTGGGTTTGCTCTTGGTAGCTAGGCGTAACAGTGGACGGGTTTGTAGGATGGGAATTAGAGGGGCGGGTATCGCTATGGATGTTGATCATTGAGAGAGGTCTTGGTATTGACGCGGAGAAACTTGTATAAGTATATTTGCTGTATCTAAAACCTGGATATTGAATAGGCAAACGGTGTATCTTGCGCTAGTAGCCGTCGGTAGTTCTCATCTGCTATCTGAAAGAAATACTGTGAAACTTTTTACCAGTCTTTGTGATATATTGTCTGGAAATCCTAGAAAAAAAAACCACGGCATGAACAGGGAGTGACTTCTGTTTCTAGTGCGCATATAATACTAGTGGGCGAGTATAATTCTTGGGGAAGGCAATCACCAACACCGGCAGGTGAAAGGTAACATTCCTTCCCGATTCAACAAACTTAATCAATTTTTGGAGATGATCTCGGCTGTGACTTTTCTTGTAATTTTCTGTAAAATTGCAAATAGAAAATATTTGAAGCTTTGAAGCTTTGTTTTCTGATTCCCTTCATTTTTACACTTGAGTCCTTTTTTTGATGTTCATGGTTCCGTGATTTTATTTTGGCTTTTAATTTAGTAATTACCAATTATACTAAAACTATACTGGTAAGTCCTTGTTTCTTGACTGAAACGGACTTTAACGATTTCCACGTCTTTATCTTGACCAATCCCGTCGAGTCTTTCACGATAATTGAGAAATATTGAAGCATTTCAAGCTTGTTTGCTTCAACGACACACAAAACCCACACATCACAACAATCATGTCACAACTTCGTTATGACGGCCAGGTCATCGTCGTCACCGGTGCTGGTGGCAGCCTCGGCAAAGCCTATGCTCAGTTCTTTGCGTCACACGGCGCTAGTGTCGTTGTGAATGATCTTGGTGTTTCGTTCAAGGGGGAGGACACTTTCTCTAAGGTGAGTAACGGATATTTGGAGACATCACATGGAGTACCGGGAAACTAACTGATTTCCCCACAGGCTGCTGATGATCTCGTTAAGGAGATCAAGACGGCTGGTGGCAAAGCCGTGGCCAACTACGACTCCGTTGAGAACGGTGAACGCATTATTGAGACCGCTATCAAAACCTTCGGCCGCATCGATATTCTCATCAACAATGCTGGTATCTTGCGCGATGTCAGCTTCAAGAACCAGAAGGATCAGGATTGGGACCTTATCATGAAAGTCCATGTCAAAGGCGCTTACAAGTGCACGCGCGCCGCCTGGCCCCACTTTCGGAAACAAAAGTATGGCCGTGTTATCAATACTGCGTCTGCTTCCGGTCTTTTCGGCTTCTTTGGACAAACCAACTACTCAGCGGCGAAGCTGGCTATGGTTGGCTTCACCGAAACCCTGGCTAAGGAGGGCCTTAAGTACAACATTCTTTGCAATGTGATTGCGCCCATTGCTGCGTCGCGCATGACTGAGACGGTTATGCCGCCGGATATACTTAAGAGCCTAGGCCCCGAGTGGGTTGTCCCTCTTGTGGCTGTTCTCGTTCACAAGGATAACACCGAGACCGGCTCTATCTACGAAGTCGGCGGTGGTCATGTTGCTAAGATCCGGTGGGAGCGTTCCAATGGTCTCCTTCTCAAATCTGATGAAACCTATACTCCTGGGGCTATCATCAAAAATTGGAACAAGGTCATTGACTTCACCAACCCCCAGCACCCGTCTGGTGTGAATGACTTTGTCACCCTCCAGGAGCAGTCTTTAAAACTGCCTCCTAGTCCTCCTGCCGATAAACTTGACTTCACTGGCAAGGTTGCGCTCATTACTGGGGGCGGCGCTGGTATTGGTCGTATCTACGCCCTCGAATTCGCTAAGCACGGTGCTTTGATCGTTGTCAATGATTTGGCTAACCCTGATGATGTCGTCGCTGAGATCAAGAAATTCGGTGGCAAGGCTGTTGGTGTTAAGGCTTCCGCTGAGGACGGTGAAGTCGTTGTAAAGGCTGCCATCGATGCTTTCGGTCGAATTGATATCGTTGTCAACAACGCTGGTATTCTCCGGGATAAGGCCTTCAGCAACATGGACGATGGCATATGGGATTCGGTTCTCAATGTGCATCTCCGTGGTACCTATAAGGTTACCAAGGCCGCTTGGCCTTACTTCCTCAAGCAGAGGTACGGTCGTGTTATCAACACCACCTCCACCTCTGGTATCTACGGTAACTTCGGCCAAGCTAACTATGCTGCCGCCAAGGCCGGTATCCTTGGTTTCTCGCGTGCCCTTGCTCTTGAGGGTGCTAAGTACGACATTTTGGTCAACACCATTGCTCCCAACGCTGGTACTGCCATGACCAAGACTGTTCTTCCCGAGGAGCTCGTCAAGGCTTTCAAGCCTGATTACATTGCTCCTCTTGTCTTGACTCTTGCCTCTGACAAGTGCCCCACTCCTACTGGTGGCCTGTATGAGGTTGGTTCCGGTTGGGTCGGTGCCACCCGCTGGCAGCGCACCGGTGGTCACGGCTTCTCCGTCACTAAGGAGCTCACCCCCGAGGATATCCTCAGCCAGTGGGAGAAGATCAACAACTTTGATGACGGCCGCTCCGATCACCCTTTCAAGCCCCATGACTCTATCGAGAAGATTCTGGCCCACCTAGCTACCCAGGCTGATGCTGCCAAGAGTGATAAAGCCGAGGGTAAGCACCTTGAGGTCATTGAACAGGCTAAGAAGACTACGCCCATTGACAGCGAGTACAAGTTCGAAGAGCGCGACGTCATTCTGTACAACATCGGTATTGGCGCCAAGCACACTGAGCTTGACTACATTTTTGAGGGTGCCAAGAAATTCCACGCTATCCCTACCTTCGGCGTCATCCCCCCTTTCAACGCCCAGCTTCCCTGGACTTTCGACGATATCGTCCCCAACTTCAATCCCATGATGCTTCTACATGGCGAACAATACCTCGAGATCAAGAAGTTCCCTATCCCTACCTCCGGTACCTTGATCTCCCGCTCCAAGCTCCTCGAAGTCATCGATAAGGGCTCCGCCGCCATCGCGAAAACCGGCGTCACCACTATCAACAAGGAAACTGGCGAGGAAATCTTCTACAATGAAGGCACTGTATTCCTCCGCGGCTGCGGCGGCTTCGGCGGCCAACGCAAGCCCCTTGACCGCGGCGCGTCCACCGCGCCCAACAAGCCCCCCGCCCGTGCCCCCGACGCCGTCGTAGAGTCCAAGACATCCGATAACCAGGCGGCCATCTACAGATTGTCAGGTGACTACAACCCCCTCCACATTGACCCTGAATTTGCCAAGGTCGGCGGCTTCAAGGTGCCGATTCTCCATGGTCTTTGCTCGTTTGGTATTGCAGGTAAGGCGGTTTACGAGAAGTATGGGGCGTTCAAGAACATCAAGGTGAGGTTTGCGGGGACTGTGAACCCGGGACAAACTTTGGTTACGGAGATGTGGAAAGAGGGTGGAAAGGTTATCTTCCAGGTTAGGGTGAAGGAGACTGGGAAGATGGCTGTTGGTGGTGCTGCGGCCGAGTTGGTGGGTGCGGAGAAGGCGAAGATTTGAAAGATTTAAGAAATCGGGTGTTTTAGTTTAGAATTCTGAAGCCAAAAATACCAAATATGACCTGTTTTTGACATTTAAGAAGTAAAATGATAGATGCGTAATCTGGGAATCGAACCCAGGGCTAATCGAAATCATTACCAGATGGCAACGATTAATGTTACCACTACACCAATTACGCCTTACAGTATGGCCGCTGGAAATAGGCTTGCCAAGTGGGCCTAAGTTAGTGAACTGATGGTGGTGGAGGCGAAATGAGAAAAAAAGAATACTATCTCCGATACGGGGAATCGAACCCCGGCCTTCTCGGATCAAGATCTAAGGAAAATGAGAGCGAGATATCCTAACCCCTAGACTATATCGGACGTGTTCCTGTTGAGACCCTGGCAAATGAAAGAGTTTATAGCTAGAGACAATTTTATCGTGTTGGACAGAAGACAGAGTGAGAGGTATTCAAGCTGACAACAGAGACTTGGTACGTTGAAGAGAATGAATTATAAAGTAATGTGACCAGAATGACGACGCTATCTCAACTTGAAGACTATTATCGCCAAACTAGCCGTCTATATGTTATATAAATGTCCGAAAAATAAAACACCACCCTGCCACGAATAAGAAAGCATCCACATCTAAAACTTGCCGACCTTCTGAATCAACTCTGAAATGGTCTTCTTGTACACATCGTCAACCGACGCGCTAGAGTCAATGCGCACAACTCTCCCATCCTTAGCAAAATTATCAACAACCGGCATACTCGTCTCAATGAATGTCCGGAATCTCTTCCGGATCGACTCAATGTTGTCATCCGCCCTGCCACTCGTCTTCCCCCTCTCCAAAAGCCTCCGCTCTAATTCCTTCTCGGGGCACTCAAAGAACAAAACTAATTTCGCCGGCACAACACTCTCCTCAAATTTCACGGCCTGATCCATCTTCCTCGGGAATCCATCAATCAAAAAGCGCCCCCCCTTCTCCTCCTGGCCCCTCATTGCCTCCCTCATCGCATTCTCCAACAACTTGATCGTCACTTCCATCGGCACAATCTGCCCATTCTTAATATATTCCTTAATCATCTCGCCAAACTCCGACCCCGGTCTTTCCTGTTCAGCGCGCAGGAGATCGCCAGCGGACAGGTGGGTGAAATTGTAGTCCCGGACAAGATTGGCACACTGAGTTCCCTTGCCGGCGCCAGGGCCGCCGAGGACAAAGAAGACAGTGACGTTGGTGGGGTTGAAGGCGGCGCCAGTGGTGGTGGGGGTGTTAACGGATGTCTCGTGAGAGGCGACGCGGGCAGCGGCCATTTTGGCGCGTGCTTGTTCGGCAAGATCTACCATAATGAACTCGTTAGTCACTATATTCTAGATATCCAGTATCTCGCCAATTGGACAATCGAGCCCTTATGTATTGATAGTGCGCATTAGGTGGGGAGCTTCGTCAGACCACGCAATCATACCATTAGTGGTGTGGTGCTATCAACATGCATTTACGTACCTTTGCGATTGTTCACAAGCGTAATGTACGCGCCAGTTCCTAGACCAATGATACCGATAAAAGGCCACACGCTCATGCCGCCCTTCTTACCACTAGCCAGAGGCACTGTCGAGTAAGTGCGTCTCGCTGATGCTCTCAACGCCTGAGTCGCCACACGGGCAGCGGGAATGCGAAGCGAATTCATGATGTCTTGTAATATGATATATGTTCTTTGAAGAAAAGAAGAATAGTCAACTGATCTCCCAAATACCTTGTTGTGTCAATTGAAAACTAACAAAAGGAAAATGTTAGCTCAAGCTCCCAAGTTACGATGGCCCTTCACATAGCTAAGCTTCCACTTCTAACCTTAACCTCGCTTCCATGCATCCAATCAACGGGGGTCAACTTATATAACGCGACCAACTGGAGCGTCTAGTTATCGTCAGCCTGAACAGCAAATCCCAAAGCGAACTACAGTTACAATCAATGTTCCACTCTGGTCAGAGAGAAGGAGATCTAATTGAACGTCACCGTCAATGAATGCTTAGCGGTCCGCACCAGTTCGATTAGGCTCCATAAATTGAGCGGATTGTAGTATATTTATTCCTATACGGCAAATACAGGGGTAGCTTCAATTGTAATGGGGGTCGAAAGTCTATTAACATGAAGCTGGACGATGATACTTAGATATTTACATCCCAAACACAAAAGCGTCATGAGTTACACAGTTAATAAATTGCATTTAAATTGTGCACATTGCCATTCAATCAAAAAAAAAAAACAAATATAAACCTAAAAATATCACGGTATCATCTACCCCATCTCTTTATATCAACCCACCCGTCGTTCTTCTCAGCTGTCTCCTCGCCCCCTCGCCCGTCACCGTAACCGCCCCCTCCATCTCCAATGCCCTCATACACTCGTTAAAATCCGCCGTCTCAATCTGCTGCCCCGTAATCTCCGCTAACCTTCTGTTGACACCCGCCCACCCCACGGCATTTCCACCAACCGTCAACTCATTTAACACACTCAGCACCGCCATCTTCAACTCTTCCTTCTGCCGCCTATCCGCTGCACTGGTCCCCTCCGTTAACAAACTCATGTCAATGCGGCCCTGGGAATCGGTAGCGGCGGTCTTGAGAGCGGAGCGGATCAAACGGTAAGCTTCATTAACGTCGGCACGAGTAACTTCTGTTGACAGACGCATCTTGGCATGAGCTTCGGAAAGACGAATCATGGACTCGAGTTGACGGGTGGTGGCAGTGATACGCTTTTCGGCGGCACGGACGTCTTGGCCGAGCTTGCGCATTTCGACATAGGCGTTGGTAAGTTCTTCGGCGGCACCGTCGGTAATCTTGGGGTGGATTTTGTTACGGGCGTACGAAATATATAAAGTAAGGAATTCAATAGGCTGGAAGCAGTTAGTTAGTAGTATGTTATCTCATTAGATTACAGATTTTAGTGACTTACCAATATCTCATTCTCAGTCGGGGCGTAGTCTGGGGTATCTTCCAAGTATAAAGATAGAATGTGCTTCGCCAGCCGACGATCAGTCTTGTCATCCGGACGATCGAGAATCAGATACACCAAATCGAATCTTGACAACAGAGTCGGCGGCAAATCGATGTTTTGTGGCACAGGCAGATCCGGGTTATATCTCGAGCCAATCGGGTTAGCTGAAGCCAAGATACTCGTCCGGGCATTAAGCGTTGTAATGATACCCGCCTTTGCAACTGAAACCGTCTGTTGTTCCATGACTTCGTGTAGGACTGATCTTGTCGAGTCGTTCATCTTGTCGAACTCATCGATACAGCACACACCACCATCAGAAAGAACCAGGGCACCAGACTCGAGCACCAGCTGTCTGGTCTCAGGATCACGAGTAACATACGCCGTCAAACCGACAGCCGAAGTCCCCTTACCACTGGTGTACACACCACGCGGGGCAATCTTATGAACGTAACCTAGCATCTGTGACTTGGAAGTCGAGGGATCGCCACAAAGAAGAATGTTGATATCACCACGATATCTTGGGCTACCACCCTTCTCAAATGTTTTGTTGGTACCACCAAATAACTGCAGCAGAATACCCTTCTTCACATCATCCATTTCGTAGATCGAAGGCGCTAATGACCGCGAAAGCAAATCGTAGATATCGGGTCTTTGGCTAATCTCGCGGATTCGCGCTTCGTTATCGGCGCTGATAGGGCGGGTCTCGGGGACATGGGGGTTGGCCTCAGTGGGCTCATCGCTCTGAAGAAGAGTGCTCTGGTCGATACCCATGCGCTTCTTGTTGACCTTCTCGGTGTGGATAGCATCAAGGTAAGTTTTGTGGACACTCTTGATCGACCGTTGGCGAGGGTTGACGCGGACGGGGCTAGCACGGTAGATACCAGTGATGATAACACGGTCACCGGCCTTGCAGACGTCAACGAGGTCTCTATAAACGACAATCGAGACGGAGTGAGGAGTTTGACCTGGAGGGACATCATCGGGAGTCTCCTGAAGCTTGAGAATCTGCCTGTCTTCGAAGAAGCAGTGGTTATGCTGAATCTGCATAGTGTTCTTCTGACCACAGCCATCCTTACACTCGGTCGGTTCCGTAATACGGCCCCGCTCGTTCTGCACAATAGCCTTTTTGCCACAAAGATCGCACTGGAATGTAGCTGCCTTCATATCCGGGATGACCGGGGTGGCACGGATGACCAGACCCTTGATGGTGATCAATTTGTCAATATCCGAAGGGTTGAGCGAACGCATGTTGGTCACCTTCTCCATACCGTGAAGACGAACGGCATATTGAACCATCTGAACCTGATCCTCGAGTGACTGGTGTCTTCCAGTTATAGTGACATCGGACCCAAACTCCAAAGTGGAATTGTGCGCCTGTTGCATACGCTCTCTAGACCGTCTCTGGTCCTCCTGTGCCGCAAGAGCTACCATGATATCGCGAACACACTGATCGAAAATTGGGATCATCTCCTGAGGATAGTTGACAATCTGCGTCACCAGCTGCTCGAACCCGGGAAATGCCTTGAGATCACCAATGTCAATTGACAAAGTCTCCCCACCAAGATCCAACATCAATCCCATCTCTTCCAAATACGTGTTCTCCATGGCTCCAGGAGTTTCCGCAATCTCCGCATCCGTCAGCCCATCTTTGATTAACCGCATCCGCGGCTGATATTCTCTCAAGAACTGTAAGATCCGCGACTTAGTCATATTCAGGTCGATCGTGGTACCCCAAATGAGAGCCTGCCCGTCGCTCTCAGGCTCAAGCCCGCCGGGCGTTTCCCCGCCAGGTGTTGACGGAGGCATGAAAGGCGTACTGCCAGTCCCGGGAATCGGCCTCGGTCTCTGAGAAAACGAAGCAGGTGCGGCAGATGTTGGGCGACGTGGTGTGTCATCCTGGCTCACGAACATACCACTCCCATCCGAATGCAACGCCGACGAATGTCTAATTCCCCTCCCAGGACTAGACGAATCCGGATAGTTTACCGGCGAAGAATCTACAAACTTAGTTAGTCACTACCCCCAATCATAATTCCAAAAAGCTCCAATCTCCTTACCTCCAATAGTTCTGTTCTGACTCGCTCTCGGCGTCCGGTCCCCCATGCTCTGCGACTCAGTCATCTGCCGCAACGGCGAACTGGATCCTTGTTCGTTCAGGGGAGCCCGTGAGCTCTCGGAGAACATTAGGCTTGAACCCATGTTATTCAGAAATCTTGGGGTCTCTGCCGAATCCGACGGAGTAGCTGCAGAATTCCGGCCGGACCGACGGGGCGTTTGGTTGTTGGACATTGTGTGGATCGTCGTCGTGAATGTTTAATTGTTCTGTCGGAAGTCGTGATGGATTAGGGACACACTGCCTGAAACGTGGGTAATTAGGTAGATAAAAATAGATTTCATAAATAATTGAATTAGGAAAAGTGTATCGTCCCTTGTTGATCTTTTGCTTCTCGATAAATCGCGGGGTCGTTAACGAGGTCAAGCGGGGTTACAAATTCTTAACCCAGTATCAAGAAAAGAGCCCTGAACTTCAATTTGTTATGCTGCCTGGCTCTTTCCTGTATTGAGGGGTGTGAGAAAGGTCCCAGCTCGTTGCCAAAGGTTATACGCGTCAAAGCGCCCACAAAGATTCTTTCCACTTTACGCGGAGTATGGGTTTTGCAGGGTTGTCATTCATTAGGGTTATTATAAACATAAGGTACACTTTGTGTGATTTGAAAATAGCAACAACGGAAGGGAGAAACATAACAGTGTTAGTGCAAGGCACTAGATTGAGTTAACGCTATTTTCATGTCAAAAACTTCAAGAATAGCTATCACAGCTACTAGCTATCGTACATCGAAAGTTGCCAAAAACGAACGGATCATGTAAACCACAAAAGTGAACCAACATCAAAATTTCAAACAAATAGTAGCAACTCCAAAGGATAACAAACATCTAAGTCAACAACTCTTAGCAAAAAGTAAAGATATAAGAAGCAAGATAAAACGAAAGGAAAATTCAGAGAAGGAGAAAAGAAAAAGAACAAAGAATCCAAGAGAAATGTACAAAGAAATCTCCCACCACAACCCAACAGTTGACTAAGACCTCAATTTGTCCTCCAAAGCCACCACGAAAGTCAAAAGACCAAAACCTACCCCCCTTTTCCTCTCTTGCAACAACACTGTACCGATCAACCAATGAATTCATTTTTCATCAATGTTTCCCACGGTACACCGAGTTGCCAGACTCTTTGCATAAGCTTCCTTGCCTGAGATACCTATCGGACAGCTGTTAGAATTAATCTAATACACACCATCAACGACCATCAAACAACTTACCTGCTTCATGCCGTGTGCCTCAACATTATTGAAACGCCGGTCAATTTCAGACCGATTCTCCGGATCCATCGTCTCACATCCAGCCGTAAACATCGGAAACAAAAACCCTGTTTCCCCCGTCCCTCCAGGTCTAATGACCCCCATACACTTTACAATCTCCTCCACCGCTGACCGCACATCTGGATCATGCGACGGCTTATTCAGCCCTCTCCTCCTTAAATGAACCAACCCCGCCCAATGAAATGCTTCGTTTGTCGCAAAAATCTCCATAAGACTATGACGATCAACGCTACCAGGGCGAATGTGTTCGCACACGGTCGAATTCCCGTGCAGACTCTGAATGAGTCGTTGATCGAGTAGGTGACCCTCTTCCATTATCTTGGGGTCAGGGACCCATGATTCGTCAATGGTTCCGTCGGGGCGAAGACGGTAAGGCTGAGTTCGTTGGCAAAGGTCGGAGACCTGAGCAAGCAACCCAATGCAGCGGATCGAGAAGCCCATTATACAGTCGATCTCGTCGAGGTTGGTGTTCTCGTCGCGCAGACAATCGTAATACTCAGCCCAGCCAGGGGAGGCATCTTTGGACCACTTGCCTCCACTCAGACTGCCTAGGACATCAAGATAGGCAAACCAACTCCAGAGGAATGCACAGCATTCGCCTTCTTTGGTCTTGGTGTCCGGGCGCCACAGACGCCGGTTCATCATCATCTGACGAGCGTAACCGAGATGGTTCTGCCAACCAATTTGGGAACCGAAGGCGTTGGGAGAGATGATTTCGAGGGAGGCGAGCATGATAGTTGAAGCAAGACTCGCGATCGAGGCTTTGGAGTGGTCCAGAGGAAGGGCCACGTTGAGATGGGGGATGACATCGGTGATCCATCTGGCCATGCGAACTTCTGGCTCCTTGTGACCCAGCACGCGAGCACGATGAGAGGCTGAATGATATCCGGTTAGAAAAAGACATAAAGAAGAGTGGAGGGGGAGTGAACATACCAGAATATGCTAGTAACAAGCTCAATAAGTGAGGTTCAGCAACAGCAATCTCCGGCAAGACAGCGCGGTACGGGTTTCTCTCCGCATCATCATACGGCATAAGAACTAGAACGATGATTGTTAGCACTTGTTAAATTGTAGAGAGTTGTGTATCGGCTTACCCTTGGCAGTATGAGTTAGGAAATGGTGAAAGTACAACAAGTTCATCGGATTCGACGATAAACTTGGCGGCAATGGCATAAACTTTCTTGGAATAATAACCTTAACCGCCTCCTTGTAGTACTCCCCATCAACATTATTCGACGGCATAGTGCACCAAGCTGAGGAGACCCGCATGTCCTGAGCATTAGGTGGACTCTCTGCTTTGATCTCTCCGCTGGGCAACTCAGGTACAATAGCTTTCATATCGTCATTCTCCCTGATATCTCTATCCTTCTTCCCCAAATCGTAACCAAAGAAGAACAGTTCGTCCGGCCTCGATTGAGCTTCGAGGTGTGCTTCGTCCCACAGGTGGATCTCGTTCCACGGGACAAAGCGGGGGTAGACCTTTTCTGAATATGCAACCGGGGTTTCTGAAAGGAGCGAGTTGACGTCAACTCGGGCAGTTGGCGTTGAGTGGACGGATGAGCCGGCGCGCGATGACTGTTGTATTACGGATGGCGACGGAGCTATATGAGCTGAATTCGTCATGTGTGCATCTTCATCACTTGAACTACTTTGCGCTGGCGTAATCGGGGACGCCTCTTGTAACCGGCCGTGATTCGGGCTGTGAGCATGTGAAAATGAGGGGTGGCGAGATTGCGGGAAAGTCGAGTATCCCATTTCGAGATCATGGCTCGGGGCTGGGGGAAGTGGATGTTGAACGTGCGGATGGTTAAAGTGTAGGTTTGCCTGAAAACTAGAAAACATAACTTGGTCATTTATGGATGTTCGTGACGGGCGCGGTTTGATCTCTCTCTGTAATGACGAAGTAGAAGATGAAGAAGATTCCCTAAATTGACTGAAAGGCTTTGGTGAATCTGGAGATGTCGGCAAACTGTGAAAGTTGCTCACTTGGCGGTGAGCACCGTGTTCAGAAAGACCGGCGGAGTTCGGCGTCTGAAAGTTCTCGCTTTTCTCAGCGATCATGGCATTTTCCAACGGCGCCTTGAACGAGTTGAAATCTAAGACACCAATAGTGCCAGAATTCATACTTGGATACCGTGGCTGTTGAACTGGTGTTGTCGGTGTCGCCATGATCTGATTGATAATATGGAGCTCTCTCCCACTCCGATTTGGCGACAAAGATAAACTGGGTTCAAAGCCGGCATCCGATGCCCGCTTTCCGCGACGGCCGTCCCAATTTAGACGGATGCTGTAATCACATGTCTCTCCAATACGTTGACAACTGCAGCATGTGTTAGCTCTAGTCTCCGAATTGACTATCTCAAGTTACTCACTTTACACAATGCGGCCTCTCCTCTCCGCACTTGACTTTACGGCCTTTGCACGGCCTGCGTCATATACGTTAGTCTCATCAAGTGCCAAGAATTCCCAAGAAACTAAACTAAAACCTACCAGCAACCATTACGACTCCGCTTTTTAGGCTCCGGGGCACCGGGCCTCTTAGGACGTGGCATAGCGACAGATGTGAAGGAAGAATAAATAAATAAAAAGGAATTCGCTGTGAATCCGTGTGTAAGTCACCAATAAAAAGATGAAACCAACTAGGAACTAAGCAGTACAATTTCCGAGTGTGATGTCACTATCCGATAATCCCAAGGCTGATCAAGCTGTCCGCAATAGAACAAAATATCAAACCAAGTCTATCAACTGAGTCTAGCGGATATCTTACTGGATAGAGGAAATTAAAATAACTGTCTGTGCAGATGCAAAAGAACCCACGACGTGCGGCAGCAACCACCAAGAAGCACTTTTCTGGAGCCTCTGTAGCACACAAGACTGATATCTTTGTGGTCTTCAGTACTAATAAACAGCGACGAGAAACAAAAAAAAGGGCTCTAAGATCGCTCACGGCAAAGTGACAGCTGTCTGTAGGTCATTGGCCACACCAAAGACAAAACGGACCAGCCCACCAAAGAAGCAGCTGACCGTGTTTTGCAAAATCAATGCCGTGTTGCAGATAGGCAGATGGAGCTCGATAACCCCAAGTCTGTCTTGGAAAAAAAAGAAATAAAATGGAAATGACAAGCAATGAGTACGCAGGTATATGTATGATGTACGCCTCAATATACCCTCTAAGCACGCGAGAACTCGGGTAGCAGCAATCGGCTAACTGAATAGATGCTTCTTAGCTTGAAGAAAGCACAGGGGGAATGCACGAGGCGACGGCTCGGGACTTTAAGAGAACTACCAAATTGTCACAGAGCGGGATAGCGACCAAGGACAGGCAAGCTAGCTAGCTGACTAGGGCTAAGCTGCAGAGGCTCCTTCGAACCTGCAAGGGAAAGAAAAGAAGAGTTGCAGAATGTGATGCTCACAGCTAGATGGAGCGGGTAGCTGCAGAATGTGCTCGATAAACCCGGCCACGCAGAGCTCAAGATGAAGCACAAAACGCAAAATCTGACGCAAAAAGCAATCTTGAGTGGGTGACAAAAAGAGCCGTGGACGAGGGTGGAAAGCCACTGAGTTGAATAGAGTGGGAGTGATATGCGTGCGTGAGAAATGTGAATGTTCAGAATGTGTAATGATGAATGCTACCCGATAACCCCGTGATAGTAACCAACCATCAAATACAAAGTAATTTCTGAAAGCAATATCACGAATAGAATCAATAGGGAACCATGATAGAATCAAGGAATATGTGCAACGAAACAGCAAAACCCGCAAGGTCGACAACACCAAGTCTGATATCACCATGAAGTGGAGGGAAAAAGGATGGCCAAGTGATGGGACCGGATGGGGTTAGTGATGTAGTACGGTATATTTGAATCTCGAGGTAACACGGGGAAAATCAGTACCAAGTGTCGAATATTACGTTAGGCTTGAAACTGATAGACTCGTGATGAAACAAAAAAGCGACGAGTCCAACGATGATGCAATGGGCTCTTTGGTTTCTGCGTATGGTGATAGATGGAGTTGAACACGCTGGATGGAGCGATACCACAGGAAAACACCAAGATCGGTAGATTTTATGATGGTTTCCTGTACAGCAAAAGCCAAAGCCTGATAAAGCTGCGGAGAACAGATTAAAGAATGGAGAAAGAGGCTAATATTAGATAGGTTGTCTCACTAATGTGGTGGAGGCGTGATTAGAAAGGGAAGTTCCTAATAATGACAGGCTTGTCACTCAGGTTGCAAAGATCGATAGAGAAAGAGAAAGAGGGAGGAACAAGTGAACAAGATGCAAGAAGGAGAGCAGATAACTCGATATCAACAGGTGCATGGGTCCAGAAGCCCAGTAAATATCGAGGAGTCACAGAACGTTGAAGGCGTCTAAGGGAATAGGAACTGCGAGGAGCGACTTGTAACAATAGAGGAGATTTCGTCAGCGGGAAAACGATCTCGCAAGACAATTAAAATATTATTGTGATAGTCAATATTCCTTTTCTGTGTCCAATAAATGACGAACAAACAATAGGACACTGAAGATATATCCGTCTTTACAAACGACCGACAGAAACGGTCAGGGAAAATGAACGCTTCTGGCGGTTGGGCTGGTGAGCGTATATCTCAAAAACAAACCGACCAACATGTGTTTGCAGGAACTGTAGCACTCAAACACGAGGGTGCAGCCATAACCCAAGCAAGATATATGGAGGGTTCACGACTAAGTCAAACGCTGGATATGTATGTTTGTGACGAGAAAGATCTCGGCAAACATGTGATGACGGTTCAATATCACAGTATTAACTCGACGCTCGTTTATCGAAGCCAACTCCTCTTGACATCAGATGATTGGTAAATCCCAAGGAGTATATCAGAGTATGTATGAGTGAAAGCCCAGGTCTAGGATCCCCACAAACTATAATTTCCAAGCAAAGTACGAACCACAGCGTCAACCGCTATCAAGTGTATACGCAGCCTAAAGAAGAGTGGAGGGGGCCAATGACACACAGCAGGGTCTATACCAAGACGAAGAACTGCGGACTAATCTCAATATGAAATTTGGAGCTTGAATTTGGCTCAGAAGTACACGACGCTATGTCGAGGTACACAAGGCTCGGTCCCGAAACACATTGACTAGCCGGCAGACCGGAACAAGGTGGTGTTATGGTTCTATATCAGATATGGGCTAGATATGAACCAGATGTCTGCAAGGCTGGATCAGATTCCACGCCAAAGAGATTGTTGCTTTCTTTAGATACAATGTAGCATGAATCAAGGAGGGCTGGATTGGGCTGAGTGGATCCAGGCTGGGCCGATGGTGGCGTTGCTGGTGGAGGACGGGGTGACCTTGATGCTGAGGACGATAACAAAAAGAGAGATAGAAAGGGAGGAGTTTATGGGAGGGGGGAGAAGAGGTGGGTGCTGGGACTTGAGATCCAGTTTGCAAAGAAGAAAGATTATTTGATGAGGTTTCTTTTTTTCTTTTCAGATGCGGAGAAAAAACAACCTTTACAAAAAGGTAAGAATGGAAAATGCAAGGTAATTTGGGCTGGTCCTGGTCGAAAAACAGCCTAGGGCTTGTCAGATCAGGCTCGGTATCGTACACCTTCTGGCTTGTTTCTCACGTCTTCAAGACAGACCCCGATACAACGGTGGAATGAACAGGAAGTGTACAAAGACATAAAAGGTAAAATAGGTGCTGAAAGACTGTTAGAGGGCTTAAGTCAATGATGGTGGTGGTAGTGTCATAAATGCTGTTCTTCCTATACCATTAGACCCTGTCGTCGAAATCTATGCAACCACACAGAGCGAGACCTTAAGTTACGCTTAGTAGATACAAAGTGAGATCCTCGTGAGGGTTAAACAAACACAAGAATCTGTGAGTCGGAAAATCAGAATCACACCCATAGAGACTCGAATGGTCAAAAATGATAGAAAAATGGAAGGGAATATTTGGAAAGGGACATTCAAGTTAGATGACTATCAGGAGAACATAAATAAAAGGTGAGCAGGTCAGCTACAGTTGAAGCTTTTGATATGCAAAGGTTCTTTATTTTTAGACGAACCTGATGAAAAATCTCCAATTTGACGTGTGTGTATCTCCACACATATGTACTACAATTATGGCTACAAATAAGACATCAAACAAGAACTCGAGAAACCCTGGTTCTAAAGCCCAGATAGTGCGCTGTCCAACAAAAGCTCAGGCTTCTATAAGTATCTTAATTCAGAAATCCATATGTATACAACAGTACGGGACTACTAGACCCTAAAGCAATTATTGAGTGGAAAGACTACTTGTGAGTGATAAATGATGAAAGGCAACTTCATCGTTCGCTATGTAACTAACCAAAAAAGGAAGCAGTGTACAGTACCTGGGACGTGACTTCGATGTCCAAAAATAAAGACCTTAATCTTTGTACACCATAGGCTCACAGTATGAATTAATGCGCTAGTGTTGAACTAACAATCTAGCCAATATTGCATACCCCCAAAGTACTGTGTACTTATTACGCCCTTAATATGCTATATGGTAGCTCCAGAATTGATATCACATATTCACGGACCACAAAGTCCCAATAAGACTGCTTTAATACATGTACTAGCCGTGTGCCCATCTTGCATTTGTTTACATCCAAATGACAGAATATATGCGCCGAAACCTGTATCCCAACTGAGTTCCCATGGATCCATGATCCGTATCGACACAAATTCGTCAGATTGGTCTGGTAGTAGAGGATATTTTTGAGCACAACATACAGGACAAGACACATGCACACCAGCTCGACGACAATCCTCAATACGGGCAGACCGAGGCGCCAGCGCGACAGGAGGCCAAGCCACTGCAGTGCGTGTCTGAGAACAAAGACACCCAGGAAGCAGGCTTAATGGAGCGGCAAAAGGGAAGTCAAAGTAAAGTGGATAGGCGACAGTGGGACAGCGTTTAAGGCGAAGATAGACTGACTGGTCATCTTTACAAAAGACTTTCACGTCAGATATTCCCAAGACATGTAACATGTGCCTACTGACTTGCAGCCGAAACACTTTTTCAGTTGCGCATTTATTGGCATCTCGCAGCGCCATCCACACCCAGGAGGAACAGGAAACACAGCGGGTCACAAGGAATTCATCCCAAGAACAACTGGCGCTTCGGATGTGGATTGTACCTACAGATGGAAGACGTATGATATCTGAGAGTAACCAGTGCTTGGCCTACTGCAGTAGTGTGCCGTATATATGTAGCGTTTTGGCTAGCCTTTCTCGGCGGATGGTCTTGTTGGCGTTGAGCGATTGTGGAGACATAGAAGCCGGACCAGCCGATATGCTGATTCGGCTCGCGGGATATGCAATGTGGCAAGAAGTATCCAATTCCTTCGTAAATGGAGTTTTCTTCACCGATAATGTCAACTGAAGACTTGTCAAAGTCAGTTATGTCATCCACAGAGAACAAAAGAAAGAAAATAAAAATAAAAACGACCGTCAGATAACCGAGGTCTCGTTCTCTTACTTTTTCCATTCCCTGCTTGCTCGATTTTCCTAACTACATACATTTAGCCCTTTCCAAGTGGCCACAGGTAAATCAACAGAATTGGAGTATCAACGCAACGGTGAGTGAAAGGCATCTTTCCCTTGTTACTCCACCTCGCTCCATCCAGCTCGTTCCAACTCCTCACAATCCGCAAAGTCCTCTTCGTTCCCCATCAACCATTTTCCCCCTCAACAGATCTCGCCAGGCCACGTCAGGAATCAACCCCAACCAGCACAGACAGCCCACCAACACCAGAAACTCTGCATGCTCCATACCTTGATAACTTTCGTGACGCCTACTACGTCCAAGGTCGATGCAGAGACCTCGTTGCTTGGTCAGACATGGGGATAGAAGTGGTAGGAGGGTGGATGAAGGGTTGATATGCACCCGAGAGGGAAAAGGCGGCAAGGGGCTATATCAGAGATGCGGGTAGGTGGGCATTACTTTGTGGTGAGCCTGCTTGGGTACGTGAAGTGAGGGGAGGGATGATAGTGGGGATATGGGAATGTTGGGATACCGATGGTTATGATGAAGAGACGACCAGGATTTGGGGCTGGAGGGGCCGTGGAAGAGATCTGGCATTAGAACGTCTGCAGCTCAAGTAGGCGACGATGATTGAAAATAGTTTCAAAATATTGGAAGCTGTGTGGCTGAGACACGATAACAAACAATTTACTATACTCGGTTTCATCATCTTGATTCATCACAAGTAACGCCATCAGGATCCGTCAGTCATCCAAAAACCAATGGTTGCCAGGAAGCGAGAAATGTAGTTGCATCTACCAGCCTGTCAAATGATCCTCGATAAGAAGAATTTTCACTACTATGATCATTCAGCATGCAGTGCACTCTTGTTAATTGCCGAAAAACACCAATTACTTTGAATATATCATGTATCCTTTATATAGAAAGAACTTCATGATTTAAACTTGCCTTCAACTTTGAGTTTTACTAAATGAGAGGTTCTTTCCTAATTGCGCTCTTGCTGAATCCGGATTGTCATCCGAATCGCCACTACCAACAGCCGACGTTTAATATATAAGAGTGAGATACGACTTGAGGAATAAGATATGTCGTGCAGTTGGATGGATGCACTAGCCAATGTTTTCTTCCTAATCATGACTTTTAATCTAGAATAGCCTAGTTAGCTAAGCTAGGTTATTTTTTGTCGAAGCAACTATAATCAGAAATAGTAACATAGCTATCATCTCTATGTCTGTTCTCTAGTCACGAAGTGTACAAACGCCGTCTCATAGACCTCATAATTTTGCTCAAACACACATTCACATACACACCACCACCATCGACCTTACATTCCTTTCACAACCATTCATTCCACCCTCCACTGACCCCCAAATTGGCAGCAACAAATATGCACCCGTGATATATGCCACATAACATCCCAAAGTTCAGCGGCTGCAAAGTGATGTGATGGGCCTGCGCTCACCACGTCAGAACCAATATCAATGCCGGCGATATACCCGCCTGCAGCCGGCCCATCGATGCGATGGGCCATTGCAGCCAAGTCTTAATTTCTTGCGGTGGACATTTATCTTATTCCTGTCTTATCATCATTTGGCCATGGTCAAATGTAAGACGACATCAGAGTAAAAAAAAACTCTGACCGTTTTCATTATATCTCTGATTTAGCTTCTCGTAATCATGGGATCATTAAAAATAAAAGAAGTCCCCACATATTTCAAATATGACCAGAATATTATTCATTTGTGATTATTTTCCTCTATCTTCTCAGCAATGTCCCCTCTCTACCCCACACATGCAGAGCACCTAGACACTAGCTTGTCCAAAATCTCTCTCTGCATGTTAAACCTCGAGCCGAAGCAAGCGGAGGAACAGCAGGATCATGGGAATTGCCCCACGGCCGAATAATGGGGCCGAGGCCAACACGACAACCACCATTGTCAACCACAATGGGTCGTCGATTTTTCTCTTCTCTAGTGCTTATAGTATTGTGTATAATGGTAAAGGGAAAACCCTTATTCAGCAGGCTTAACTATGGAATCATGATTCCATCGGGGCTGAGATTATCCGGAAATTTGACGCTGGTCAGCTCAAGAAGAACCCTAACGGATTTTAATCGTTTTAGCTTTGTTCTTGTTTTTATTGTTCGAATGTCAATGATGTTAATCTTTATACTAGCAAGTGGGACGAGGCGCCCGGCAGTGTCTAAATAATCATTAATTTGAGCGCTAGAGGGAATTGATAGCACCAGCATCCTTGGCACTTTTTATTCTCAACAAAGACAAAGGGTTTCTTTCCAATTACGTCAATGAGTTGGACAGATGTGACACACAGTTTATTGTGTCAAAATGGAGGCTCCTGGGGGATACTGGGTTCCGGGATGTTGTAGGGGTTCTTTCAACGAAGGAGTTTGTTTTTATTTTCAATATGGTGATGCTTGTGGATAGGGGTTTCGTGAATAGAGAGACAGGTCAGAATGGTGTAGGTATAGTGGACACGTGAGTGAATGTAATAAGCAATGGTATGTGTGATATGTGGATGCGATGGAGTGTGATGAGATCTATGGTGGGTACGGCAGATGTGTGTAAATGCAATCACGATTTTGGCGATTGGACTTTAGAATACATTAAGCCAAGATGTATCAATATCCAACGTTTATTTCCCAGAGATTTAAGATTCTATCTTCTCGGTGCCCGGAATCTCGGAATTATAACATCCGGCCCCAACACCCTGAGATCCACTTGAACTATTGCTTCTAGTACATATATAACCTCCAACAAGAATACATCTCTCACCTATACTATTTATTCTAGACCCTCCCACCGCCTCTACTTCCCACCCCAATCCCACTATCAATGCGTC
This sequence comes from Meredithiella fracta, assembly GCA_023677585.1. Lineage (NCBI taxonomy): Eukaryota > Fungi > Ascomycota > Sordariomycetes > Microascales > Ceratocystidaceae > Meredithiella > Meredithiella fracta. The sequence goes on along the minus strand of JAGXCV010000001.1, from coordinate 108,150 downwards.
CCAATCCCTCATCCGGAAAAGGAACCGGCGGTCGGGGCGGGAAGGGGAACTACAACATTTTCTATCCAGCGGGGCAAGATTGGATGGCAGGATCTGACTACATAGGTAGTATCAAAGTGACCATATTAGTCGCTACGGAAGAGTTTTCTTTGGTTGTATATGGCCAGTGATTGTATAGGGTGAAGGTCAGTCCTCCTTTGCTACTAACTAGCCGATCATTAGGACTAGACATCGACTCGGGGACCAACTCTTTTCACCTTAACCAGACACATATTAACCCTGACATCTCACGATATCTTTATGCCCCTCTCTTCCCCCATTGGTTCCACCAATCCGCTCGTCTTGACCTTCCTATCCGATCGATGGTGACCATCCTCCACGGCCTCTCCCTTGTGAAAAACCTACGAAAATCCCGACAAAAGTCTCTTGTTTTTTTCTCAGTGGCATATACATATTTTCCCTCGGACCGTGATCGTCTATGCTCCTTCCCACATGCTTCCTGCCGGTTTCCATGCTGACTAACCGCTAAAGATCCTTGCGGAAGGCGTTTGGACTTATCGGGTACATAACGTTGTTTAGTAACGTATTTGTCGTTGAATGACGGTCTGTTGATGCCAAGGAAGCGGACAAACATGATCATTGAAAGCGATTGTCTTTTATTGTTGGAATTGGGGACTCCTGGGAATAATTCCATGGTTAGGGTGGTCGTGACGAGGATAAGTGCATAGTCGCTTTAGTGACGAAAGTCTTGATGCATATAAACCCACATATCTACTTTCCCAATCTCATTCTTTTTGTCGGTCAGTAGCCCCCGATAGACAAACCGCAGGAAAGCCAGTCCTCCAATTCACCTTCTCTAATCTTCAACAACACTATCACATCATCATACCATTTCTTTATCCTATCTCAACCGTTCTCAACCGTCCCCATGCTCAGTAAGCAGCACACCCTCACCCTGGAGATCCCGGCTCCATTGGTCACTATCGTCTCGCCGGTTATTCTCATTACTTTCTAAATCCTCATGATATAGATGAACCATTGAAATGATACCCACTCTTCGCATTTCTTGTGAGTTATTAGATCTCTTTATTTTCGATATTGTCACCGTAAACTTACCTCCTATCAAGTGGGTTTCTAGAGCAACCCTACATGATACCGCTTAGCCAGAGTTTCCATATCTCCAACCCAGACATGAGATCTTGTCAATAACGTCTCCCCAAATCTGGATTTCAGAGACAGATACCCTTCTGTCTCACATCACCACGACTCGCCTATTCCATCAAACCCTCTACAGACTACGAAGCCGTTAATACTTCTCCAAACCCCTTCCCTTCCCCTTATAACTTGGGGGCCGCTCCGCTCCCTTACATGATCCGAAATCCCAGCTCGACTACCCTCGTGCCAAAACCCTAAGACATCTCGTCATAGGCTCACTAAAGCCTATGGCTACCCCACGTCACTTGTCACAAATAAATTAACCTCGTAATATATATTCGATATTATATCCTAGTAAAACAATCATCTATCCAAAATTATATCCATCAATAAAAACATAAATCTAAATCCTCGGCTTTAGACTACCCACCTGCAAACCAAAACGCCTAGGCGCTAGCCCGAGAAAACAAGATGCAAAGAAGACTAAATAACACCCCAATTCTACCATTTGTCCACTCTGCTTTGCTCCACTCTCTCGTCTTTCTATAGACAAAGTACTATTTGCCCCAAATATAATCATTATTAGCCCCATTATGGATGTTTGGTTGCCTAGCGGGCACGTCGATCAGCTAAACTGGGAAGTCAGCTTTATTGGTCGACAATGAGCGGCATCGTTAGCTTAGACAATGTCAATGTTGAGGATCTTGATGTCCTCGACAGGCTTTTCTTTGAAAACGGCGGTCTTTTCGATTTGGCGAATGACATCTAGGCCTGCCGTTGCTCTGCCAAAGATTGTGTGTTTTCCGTCCAGCCAAGGCTGTAGATAATGTCAGCATAAGTGTTCAGAAAGTCACTGATGTGGGTTGATACTCACAGCCTTGACTGTTGTGATAAAGAACTGGCTGCCGTTGGTATTCGGCCCAGCGTTCGCCATACTGACCGTGAACGGTCTATCATGCTTCAGTGTACTGAACTCGTCTGGAAACTCTCTCCCCCAAATGCTCTCGCCACCCGTACCATCACCTAGCGGATCACCACATTGGACCATAAAGTCCTTGATAACACGATGGAAGATGGTATTATTGTAGTATCTAGACTTCGAATGCCCCACAAAGTTTTCCACTGCCTTCGGCGCCACATCCGGGAATAACCGAATCGTGATATCTCCGTACGTCGTGTGGATGACCGCCCCTGAGCCCGATTGTGCCTTGTTCCCGTCGGTAGACTTGCCCTTGGGGTTGATGATCGTAGGTTTTTCATTCTGGACATCACGAGTCCCCTTTGACACCTCAGTCTCGTTGGTGAACATATAAAAGCGTCCCCTACCGACACCCGTCACAAACAGCATCGGATCACGGTTCTCAGCCTCCTGAAGAAGAGGGTTGTTGGAGGCACCCATCTCAACAGTTGTGACACCCTTCTTCTGCGGTTGGCCCTGATAGATGGCTAGATTGAGAGGGCGGAGGTTCTCCTCCTTGCCGTAAGTACGAACAACCTGGTTAGTGAAGGTGTTGACAACCTTGATGCCAGACATGGAACCGTAGAAGATGAAATGTCCAGATTCGTCAAATATGATGTTCGCCTTATTCTGGTTGGTGTCTGTCTCGACTTCCCTTTCCGTAGCTAAGCGACGCCCGAACTCAACCGAGTCTATTCTATCGCCACCCTCCGCAGTCTGTTGTTGGTTTTCGGCAACTTGCAATGACTCGTCATATTCCTTCACAAGCTTCGCTGTTGCAAAGTCGAAGATGCGGATCTTCCGGTCAGGTAAAGAGAACGTAGCAAACTGCTTGCCCGTCGGGCTTATTGTTACCGATACGGGGGCGGACTTGGCTTTGCGGAAGTCAAAGAGATTAGTGGAAGACTTGAGTTCAAAGACATTAGACGGCTTGTCATAATTTCCCGAGGGTTGCCAGTATTCGACCATTCCTTTACTATCGGTGGAAACGGCACAGTCAAAATACCCATTGTAAGCAATCAGGTGGACAGGACTCCGGTGAAGAGATTTGATGGTGTGGATAGCCTCCTTCTTTATGCCACGACCGTCGTAGATATTGATGACAGGTTTTGATTCATCCGAGATCGCAAGTAATGGTAAAGAAGCTCCTCTCTTGTGGACCCAGCAAAGCGTCTTGGGAACATAGTTCACCTCAACCATGGTCAAAAGATCGAACGTAATGACGTCAAAGATCTTGAAGGTTTTGTCCACACCACACGTGGCAAAACTCCGGCCGTCTTCACTGACAGCAACCGCTTTAATCTCGCCATCGTGTGCCTGAAATTCCTTCACAAACTCAATGCCATGCGCAATCTTCTTCCAGAATTTGACTACGCCATCCACGGAGGCAGTAATCAGGAACTCAGTTATCGGAGTCATGGTGACAAAGGTGACGGTATCCTTGTGCATGAGAGATTTCGAATACTTGGCCGACTTGGGCATCGAGGCAATGTAGACCTTCTCATACTTAAGGATCCGGCGCTTCTTCTTGGGGGCTTCGGAGGGCATCTGAGGGCCCATGTCGTCATCGGAGCTGTTATCTTCGAGGAGCTGCGCATGGCTGCGTTTTGCAGAGATATCTTCGGGTTGTTCTATAGACATTATGAGATAATTATTAAATTAGTTAAAAACGAAAAATGGTGATATGATCATCTGAAAAGCTCAAAATCAATAATTCTAGAGTGCAAAGCCAGAAATTGAAATATTGACTTAACTCGCAATTTCCGACAAGGCTGTATGCGAGCTCCCTGTCACTAGCCAATCAGCATTGGGGCAGTTTTTAAGTGACCTGATAAGCTCTTATCTGACCAATCACAAATAATCTCCATAAAAATTACAGAAAGGCTACCAATTGTCCCAATCCAGTAATCAAGTAAAAAAACTTTTGGCTACAATTCGTCCGTCCACCATCACCAAAAGATCACAACAACCCCACCAAAAATCACCTCTACTATGGCCCCGAAACCCCCCAAGGCTGCCGAAAGTGGTTCTGACAGCGAATTTTCCGATGAACCTATCCCCCCAGATGCCGGCGACTTTGATATCCCCGAATCCGACGACGAAACCCTTCTCAACAACTCCACGCTCGCTAAAGATGCTGCTGAAGAAGAACTCGAACGTCTAGTCTTCGGTAACAGCGCCAGGTTCCGTCGCATGCTCTTTGACGACCTAGAGGCTGCCGCTGCGGGGACTTCCACTGTCCTTATGGCTTCCGAAGACGCCGATATTGAGGATCTAGACGATGATGACTTGTTCGATTTCGATGTTGCGCAAACGGGGGAGAAGACTTTAGATGGCGCTGCTACTAGCAAGACTGTGGCGAAGCCGGCTTGGGAAGACTCAGATGATGAGAGAATGATGGTTTCCCTTACCAGTGCTACGCGTCTGCGGAAATTCCGTGTGGTGGGCGAGGACGACTCGGTTAACGGTGCCGTGTACACGGAGCGTCTCAGACAATCGTTCCTCCAGTTGAACCCTACGCCGAAGTGGGCACAGTTCGGCGAAGCTCTCCACTCCAACAAGCCCAGGCACCATGCCTCGGCCAGTTCTCAGGACTCTTCGGATTCAGATGTTGACGATGAGGAGTACGAGACTATGCCTATCGACAAGTTCCTGCGCGACATTGGTCAGATTGGCTCGCTGGCGACCAGTAAGAGACGGAAGTTGCGTCCTGAGGTCATTGATATCCAACGGTCTCGTGACATCCCTGACGTCCACCGCGCCGCTGTCACTTCCCTCCAATTCCACCCCAAGTTCCCTATTCTGCTCTCTTCCAGTCCCTCGTCTATTCTCTTCCTCCACCACATTGACCCCCAGGCTCACCCCGTACCCAATCCACGGTTAACCTCAGTCCAAGCCCGCCAGGTTGATGTCCGTCACTCCGAATTCCGTTACCCCGCCGGTGACAAGATTGTCTTTGCCGGCCGCCGGAAGTACTACCACAGCTGGGATCTTGAATCTGGCACTATCCAGAAGACCACGAGAGTCTACGGACACAAGGAGGAGCACAAGACCATGGAGATGTTCAAGCTGTCGCCTTGCGGACGATACATGGGAATTGTGGGGTCGACGCGGAAGGGCGGTGGTCTCATCAACATTGTCGACACTAACACCAGCAACTGGCTGGCAGCTGCCCGTATGGACTCGAGACATGGTATTGCGGACTTTTCGTGGTGGAGCAACGGGGAGGGTATGACGATTTTGGGGAGAGATGGTCAGCTAGGTGAATACAGTGTTGCGGATAAGCGTTTCCTGAGCATTTGGAGAGATGAGGGTAATACCGGCGGTACTATTGTTGCCCTCGGTGGTCACGGTGGCCCCATGGAACTCGGCGAGGATGTGTACGTTGCCGTTGGTTCCAACGCCGGTATTGTCAACATATACCTCCGTTCCTCCCTCTTTTCCCTTGGCGAGAAAGCTATCATCAAAACTGTGCCCCGGCCTGTCCCCGCTAAGGTATTTGAGCAACTGGTGACGTCCATTACGAGCATCACATTCTCTCCCGATGGTGAACTGATGGCGTTTGCGTCGAAAGAGAAGAAGGATGCGTTGAAGTTGGTACATGTTAGCAGCTGTTCTGTGTATAGAAATTGGCCAACGGCGGAGACACCGTTGGGCCGCATTACTTCGGTGGCATTCAGTATTGAGAGCAGGGTGTTGGCTGTGGGTAACGATAAGGGGAAGATCCGGACGTGGGAGGTACGGAACTAGAGAAAGGAGGGTTGTATGAGCGGGAATTATTTCTTTATTTTATTTAAAATGATTCGATTTAGACGAGATTTCCTCTGGCGTTCTGCGTGGCTATAAAATTTCATAGTTCTATATAATTCATCAGATTACCATCATTGTGCTTTCCCTTGTATCGTGACATCAACAGAGAATGCTCACGTGATCTTTATCCTGTATAGTATTGATAGTTATCTCCTCCTTCCCATTACAACGTCAATGAATGTCCCTGCCGAGAACCACAATCAAAGTTGCCTCACGCCTTCATTGATCTGTCAACCTTCCCAACGACGGCCCCTGTGATCTCGGTTCTATCCGGACATTCAAAACCCCATCACTGCCCCCACCATCTTATGGCCGGCATGAATCTCAAGCCCCAACATAGACTCTATTCTAGACTATCGTCTGCCTGCAATGCTCTCAACCTACCAGTTTCCCTAGAAATAGCCCTCCGCTCATCTAAACTCCCACCTGCGAGTTCCAACAGTGATTTGGCGTGCCAACACACCCCGTCAGCCCTGGGGAGGTAGGAGGGATTTATAGGGATTTTTATTGAGAGGAAGCAGTGGGTGGGAGGAGGATTTTGGGCAGCGATACTTGGGAAGTGGCAGTACTCTAGTGCTTGGGGAGTTTGGTGATGCAGGCTGGGGTGGAGTTGGCTGGTTTACTATGGGGCGGCGGAGTTCTTGGGTTTAGCGGGCTGCAGGAGAGGGCGGGGGAGATGTTGGGTTTATGGAGACAGGTCCTTTGAAAGGAATAAGAAACGGCAATTATTGTGTTTAGTTGATGTTGGGATGAATTGTGAATTGTGTTGTGTTGTAAGTATTGGGATATCGTGAAGTTTATTATTAACCCTACCATTGAACTGCATATTCAGCTAAAAAAGTAATTATCCTCCAATTTAGTATCTTTAACTCATTTGAGCCTTTCCAGTCCCAAAACTCGGTTCCCAACAGCCGTACCCGCCACAATATATCCACTACTTGTCTTTCAAAACTTGGTATCATCCATAGTATATACCCTTTGACGTCACCGCTCAAAAATTCAGGCTCCAGCGGCTCTAGTACGCCGGGCTCTAGTACGTTGTGTTGCGTTACAAGACATGTGCATGATGATTTTCCGGGTCAGATGTCCATATAGAAAACACGGGAATAGCACCACAGGCTCATCATGAGGTAAGATGAGTAAGGGTTTAGGCAAAGACGAGATGGTTGGTGAGTTGGGGGTGATGTATATATGTACAAGTGTCATGCATAGACAACAAAACCATGCCTTCACTATGAAAGCTGAATGTATCTCGAGGATGCTTGAAAAATGTGAAAATACCAAATCATTCATGCGAATACACGCTCTCATATATCTCACATACTAGCCCAACGCAATATATCTCTATGCCCAATCCGCTTCCTCACCCCCGTGTCAACCCGATCCTTCTCGGGCCGTATCGATCCCCGATCACCCCTTTTGTATTGTTTAGCAGGCTGCAGTTGTTAATTCGGGATTGGGTATCTGGGAGCGAGAAGTGTTATTGGCTAGGGGTTTGTTAGGCTGCGGAGGAGTGTTGGCAAGCCACGTTTTGAGAGAGGAGCGGGTGATTACGGAGGTTTGGGCCAATGAGAAAGGATGGAATGGGGATTGGCGAATGGGAGATGATGAAGAGCGTGATATTGTAAGGGTAAGGGATGGAAGAGGGATGTGAAGTTAGAACTTGAGTCCTTGAAATTGACCCTAAATAGAGGGATGATGATGCATTATGAAGTCGAGCATTCATGTCCCTCGAGGAATTGCCAGCATTTCTCTAGTAATTTAACCACATGTCTCTATAATATGTCTTCACATGTCAACATCGCCAAAAATACCTCTTATCACACCGCCACCACAACCCACAGTGTTATCAACCACACAAGTCTGCACCTCCTCTATCCAACCCCGGAGCCTCCTCCCCCGTCCATCCTCCCCAGACCATTCTCTTCCAAAAAAGGCACATGGACGCGAAACCACATTGGGCCTCTCATCGTGATATTTGCCTAAAGCTGCTGACATGGCCTTGCCCAGCATGGAATAGCATGGCCCGGGATTCCTCCAGCCATTAAACAGCGTAGCATGTCGATAGATAGCAACAACGAATGACTAGGGGCAGGAAAATCCGGGGAGGTGGACTGGGGTTGGGGCGGCTGGTGGGTGAGATGTTGGGTAGATATACATGTGTAGTTACATACATATCGACATCGCCACTCGTTAAGTGAGAGCGAGTCGCTGTGTAAATCAACAGTTAACTCGGGGTCTGAATATCAACTACTGCAGGTGTAATGTACCGTCATGCATCTGGGGCCTCTAGGTTTTGCTTTTTCGCCTCGGATTGCTAATGGGTTTAATCTAATGGCTCATGAGCGACCAACATGTCTTGATAGGGCAACTTACTCCGCAAGGTGTGTTGCAGTTTTCAAGAAATAGCCAGATGAGGGTCTTGTGGGCCACCGGTGATTTCCAGATGGGGAGACGGGCAGAGAAGCAAAGAGAGAACAATGGGGGCAAGTGGTATGATTCTGGGGAAATGGAAACGGGATTGTGGGGATATATCAGTTTTGGAAGCTCTTGGAATATGACATATATCATGTTTTGTGAACTCGGAACTTGATCATGAAGGGCGAATGTGCCTCAAAAGTAGGCTGATATCATCATAAAAATAGGAACAGCAGCCATAATTTTCTACTCCATCTCTCCAAATTCGGAATTCCGGAACATTCATGGGTTTGAAGTCGGGTATCATAATCCCATCCAATCACCATCACCCTTCTTTTTCAGCACCACAGCCAAATCACCCATCATTATGACACTCACAAAGCCCAAGAGAAATCCCCTCAAAAATTAAAGTGGCTGGCCCCGAATGATATCCTCAAACAACGGGCATAAATATTAACATTCACTATCTCCCCAGCCCCGGCCACCCACGCATTGACGACGATATTGACAGGGGGTATGAACAGGGGGTATGATCTTAGACAGTCTTGGCTCGTGAGACAGGCTGAGGATGTTAGTGACAGAATAGGTGTTATCTATGTGGTTGGTTGGTGATGTGAAGAGCGTGTATGTGTTGAAGCTGACTGGCTGATGGGAGACCTAGGGGGTTCTCGGGATAGTCGAGTGGAAAAAATGAATGACATTAGTGATTCTCTGGTGGAAACTCATCACGTTGCACATGTAGATTGTACATATGAGTCTAATTTACTGGTGATCTGGTAGACAGCCCAAGGCATGTGATAAGCACTCCGAATACTCCCGGGCTAACCCTACCTCCCACTGCCAACTCACCCCTCTGCGCTGTATTTATCTTCCAGTTACCCAGTCGCCCCATCCATCGTTCCCCGTCACTTCCGCCAACTCTATCCAGACTCTAACCCAAAAGACACTTCCACGCATTTCAATAAATCATAAATGTTCCGCAATGTGTAATGATAACCGATCAATAACCTCATTGCCATTCTCCAATGTTTCCTATACGCTAAAGGTCCGTTAGAAGAAATAAGGAATACTGACAGGACTGATGGATTAGAAGGGTTTTAACGGCGAAGATTTTTCAGTGTTAGTAGATGTGTAACAGTAACTTGAGCCGCTAGGGAGAGAACGGAAGGGATCATCCTTAGTGAATTGGGATTGAAGAGACATTTAGAAACCATTATATGGCGATCTGTTATACCCATCTGATATCTCGATAGGGACAACGGTTAATGGTGCGCAATATGAAAATATGAACCGACTCTTTCTTAAGTAGCTAACAAGGAGAAACATACATATCCACCCCGTGCGTACCACTCCAATACGTAGAACCTACTTGATACTTCACGATACCTAGCCAACACCCCTAGTGGGCCTCTTCAGATGGGTATCCTCAGGTACCCCGTGTCCCTAATGCAGGCCATTCCGCCTCGGTACAACGTATCGCTTATCCTAAGTTTCCTCCTCATCAGCTTCTCTTCATCATTTTATGTCAATCCGCCAGCGCGGTGTCATTATCTAACCCTCCTATACAATGCTTATTCATAAGAAGACATACATATACAGACGATAGTATATGGCGGTTCTAATGTAATATCAGACATGCAGAAGGTGATGACTCTTTTTTTTTTTTTTTGGGGTGCTTTTGACCTTCTGCTGTGTTCTGGGGGTTTCCAGTTTCTTGGTTATGGGGCTTATGTCTCTGTTAAGACGGGCATTTGCCTCGTTATACGCATTCACTATTTGGTGACTGGCTTTTGGGACTCATGATGGGATGTAGTGGCTTTTCTCCTTCTTGTTTTAGAAATTAGTTAATCGCCAAGTCTATCAAAAATATGGAGTTCTTGCCTTCAATTGAAACTTAAAGCGTAAATCATATAGAAGGCACTCCGAAGATACATAAAGTTTCTAGTACACACACCGCCCACTCCACTAATGGAACCCATTGCAAAGAAAAAAAACGAACCTTACCTATTACTACATCATGTCGTGGTCTTCTAGTCATTGATCACCACCCCAATACCACCGTTCCCTCCTTATCCTATCCCCTCTGCCCCAGTTCCGCTGACGCATAACCCGCCCATTGAAAGAAAAGCAAAATGTGGAAAAACTAACACCCGACCTCCTTCCTTTCTCTGCCATAACCCCTGCCGACTGCCCCGCGGTCCACTGGGAACCCTGACGAGATCTCTTGACTTTTTCCATAACAAATCTGGCTATTACATTCGCTCACAAGGAAGGCTGTTGCCAATTTCGCCATCATTGACCTCATGATGATTATCGATGCACTGAAGCGACGAATAGGGACAAGACAAATGTTAAAGGTTGGCCCCGGGGTATTCCCAAGCCACACCCAACCACACATCGCCAAATCCATTCATTAATCACTCCCTATCGCAGCCCAAACAAATCTCGTAACTAGCCTATCCACTCTTTCCACTATTTCTGCCTCTCCTCTGCCCCGTTGGCCCCTTCCACTTATCCAACTGTACTCAGCTTCGTTTTTCTTCCGCCGAGAATCTTCCTCTGTCGCCCTGTTCCTGCTATTCTTGGCCGGCTACTAGGGTCGATTAAATGGGGATAAATTAAGATGGTTTACAGACGTAACTTCTGCACTAGTACAATTCTGGTACCCTCACTTTCCTTTTGGGAGTAGGTAGCTGGGAAGTTGGTAGTTGCTCTTATATGTACTTGCTGGTTTGCATTTTCCTGATTTTCTCTTGCGGGTCAAGCGTTTTTTGAATTTCATTCGACTGTTTGTTTTTGTCTTCATTATTGTCACATTTTCCTTTTTCTTGTTATCCATATTTGCTTTACTCATTTTGATACCCTTTTGAAGTTATTATTTTATTTACTTCACACAAAGTCTATTTGTTTACCAGTTGCTTTCCTCCTGATCTCTTATCACCACTATATCAAAACTGGCTTCCCTATAATAGACTGGCCGAGAGCCCGAGAGTCACCTCTGTGACCTCCCTCTCGCCATTAGTCTCTCCCTCTTACCAAAATACTTCCCACATACAGTCTACAACCACCCAAAATGGATTGGGACGTCCAACCAGACCCATCCTTCAGCCTCCTCGGCACCCGCCGCCGCTTCCCCCTCGTCCCCCACAAACACACACCTCACACCCCTTCATCTGTCTCTATAAAACTCACCATTCAATTTTCCAGTCCTATGAACATGGATTATTCTCGCTCCTATAGCACCTCGCCGAACTTTGACTATGCCAATGAGGCTCTGTTTGGTGCGTTGCTTCGGCAGATAGACCATGGATGTGATGAGATCATCACTAGACAAGACTCTACAGCCCGTGAAGGACGTATAGGCTTCACTGATGAGAAGGTATTGAGATATGAGATTCGCATCATGATTTCAAGGCCGCGGGACGGTCCGACAGAGAGGGTGTTTAGGTCGTACCAAGAACAGACGTTGACTATGAATGGCACTAGAGAAGTCATCCTGGATACGGATAGAGTGATTGCCTTGTTTCTTAGACGGCATGATGTTGGCTTTCGGTGGGTTGAGGGTCCGGTTAGAGAAGAGTTTACTCCTAACCCGAAAGTGTCCAAACACTGGAAATCGGGGCCGGAGTCTCTGTGTTGTGTGCCGAGGTCGCGATTTATTGAGGAGACTCAGTCTTTCGAGTTTGTCCCTGGATTTCAAATAGATCTTGCATTCTCAAGTGTATGCAATACTCGCCATACGCCATCCTGGAACAAGACGCTTAAAATACACAGTCAACAAGCGTCTCCCACTACATTCCTGGAAGCCGAGAGGTTATTAATGTCCATTGCAAAAACAGTCTATTCATTACTAGACCATCAGAAAGATTACCAAGACCAAAATCAAAGTCTTTCCTCTTCAGAAGGTGCCGTCTGCGTCGAGTTCCGGGTCCACAACAACCTCGGCCCCCAATTCCCAGAGTTGAGCCATATGATTACGCGCAACCAACCCCTATTCGCCGAATTCGATGGTAGAGATTGCCATGAATTTGTTCGCGAGCTTGAGGTTGCTCTGAGTGACATTTGCAATCACACTGATACCATTATCAACAATCTTAATGACTTTGAGGTCAACATCCTTGATATCCAGGGGACTGACTGGTCTGTTGAAGCACCTGCGACCTTCGTGCTTGATTCAACACATTTTTCGTCGAGACGGACTATCGAGGCTGCGATCCAGAGAATAAAGACTGGGGCTCATGATGTCCTTCGGGATACATCGGCCTCGGCTAGTTTCTCTATTTATAAGCGCGGCCACTTGATCTTCGACTGTATGCTCCACGGCCATGAAGTATCCCGCCACCATATCGACAATGATCGATTAACCCTTTCTTCGAAACTCAAAGATCGTGTCTACGCTGATCTTATCACTATCTTCAAAGATACCTGTGCTATTGATGAGCCTACTGGTGTTTCCGGTCTTTATTGTACATCACCCACCAGAAAGCCCGTCCACCAGCCTTCGTACATCTCTCGGCACCCCAGCACCACCTCTCTCCAAACACTATCTCCCGAGTCTATTTACAGTACTCCCGGGAAACCTACTACTCTGAGTGCCCACCACGCGCGGACACATTCATTCACGACGCTTGCTTCTTTTACCGATGACTCCCCGACACCCTCAGGGACTCCCTCTCTCCTGTTCGACCTTCCAAGTCCGAGGGAAAGCTTGTTAACCACACCACTGAGCACTTACTCCTTTATGAATACCGCTGTCCACGACTCCGGGTTTCATGAGGCTGACAACTCTTCTCCTTCATGCCGTCCAATGCAGTCTCCGGGTACCCCATTGCACTGCAAGGGATCGGACACTTTGCATCTTGTCAACCAGCCAGAGCTCCTGTCTCCGAGGTCGCAGAGTCTCTTAGCGTCGCCGACACCGAATCCAACAAAGAAGCATGTTCGCCATTCCGTTAGCTTTTCGGAACCGGGACAAAGAAATGTCTCGAGAGTTCTGTTTGGTCGGAGAGACGACGAACTTAAGAAGAGTGTTAGTATGGACCTTTTTCCGCCAGCTGAGGTCGTGACAGATAATCACAAAATCGAGGACATATTTGTTGCTGCGGTTGGTGTTGAGGAAGTTAGTGTCGAGTCGCCTATTAAGTTATCTTCTCACACGACTATCATTGACATTAAACCCGCTACCCCCGTTCCATATTTGCGGTCTTCCAAGTCGGTTGATATTTTCCACGCCACGTTATCCGACTCTGATTCCGATACTGCAAGCATTGTTGAACTCGAGTTTGCCCTCGGTCCCCCTGAGTCTCCTAAGCAAAACCCCGTCTTGCCTAATCATGAGCTCACCACCCCTAAGCAAGAGTCTAACTCCCCTAAGACCTTCCGGTCCTTTTCTACCTACAAAGATCTCCATCTTCCCGAGCAGGATTTTGGTCCGCGCTTTGAGGTTAGTAGTGGGGTTTTGGCTACTGTGCCTGAGGAAGATGAGGAAGAAGATATTGAGTATTCGGTGCAGAGGGATTCTTTTGCTGTGCCGGAGGCAAATTATCTTTCGAAGTTGGCGAATGATAAGGTTGAAGATATCATTATGAGTGTTTATGAAGAGGACTCAGATGACGAATCGGATGCTGGTGTTTCTGTTCTTGTTCCCGATACGCCTTCAGATAACGGGAGTATCGAGATTCGTCGGTCTTTAGATATTGATACTAAAGACGATACCTTTGATGATGCCGTTTCTGAAGCTAGTGTAGCTTTCGAGAAGGCTGAGGAACCTGAAGTGTTCAGCTCGCCAGATACAGATGCGGGGGTTGAGATCTTTAGGGACTTTGGCGAGGAGAGCCAACGGGGTGAAGGGGAGGATGATGTATTTAGCGATGCTGTTGATGGGAAGGATATGACAATTGTTGAGGAGAAAGTCGAGGTTTCGGATTCCAAGGAAGTGCCGGAAAATGCTCAACTGGAAGTGATCCCCAAGGTGATTGAAGTGGTAGTCTTGGAGGTTCCCTCTGAGACTATCACTGAAATTACTGTCAAGAATTCTCTCGAGCCTGAGACTATCCCAGACAAACTTGAAACCTTAGAGGCCGAGGAGGCTGAGACTATCATTGTTGAAGAAAATCCCAACATTATGGAGCCTACCACTTGTCAGTCTATCCTGGGCGCTTTTAGCAGTGACTTAAATGTCGAAGAGGTGCCTCAAGCTGTCGTCACTGTCACTACCTCTGAAGAATCTAGTATTGATCCTCCCAAAGAGTCTACCAAAACGTCTTTGGTTGAAGTTCTTAACGAAACTGAATCAGAGATCCTACCCATTACTGTTGACGTCAAGACTGACGAGCCTTTGGTCCCTTCTACTCCTGTTCCATTTAGTTGGTTGATCGATGACTACACTTCGTCTTATGGTCTTTTGTCTTCTGAGGTTATCGACGATCTAGAGTTCCTGACTTATAACACAACTGTTACTGTTTCTGAAGTAGTTATTCCCGTCGACATTCCTAAGGTTGTCATTAAATTCGAGGTCCCTGAAGTTAGAGATATCCCGGATACTATTATTGTAGATGAGGCTGACCTCTCTACCGTCGAAGCTGCCATTGATGTTGACTCTTTTGATTTCGAATCTGAGATTGCCGATTTTGAATTTGATGAAATCGCTCAGTTTGATTTTGAGGTTGAGGAATTCGAGTTCGATGAACCGAGACAAAGTGCGTTAGATATTCTGAAGGCTTCCTTAGCTGAAAAGCCGGTCGTGCCTGAAGCCACCGAAGTCGAAGCTATTGTGGAAGAGCCTGTTGTTAAATTGGCTAGCGTTGATGAACTTGATGCGGTAGAGGTTGGGGTTTCGACATGGAAGTTGAGGAGCAGAAAGAAGAAGTTGAATCAGCTTATAAGTCGCCAGCTGTGAATGAGGTTATCAAGGAGAAGTTTAAAAATATCGAGGTTTCTGAAGTTGCCAGATCATTATATGTTTCTGTGGATGAACCGGTTAAGGTTGCTGCTGTCCAGACAGTTTCTGTTGAGCTTCCCGCTGGCTCAGTTATCTCTATGGAACTATCTGTTAATGAGGTTGCTTCCGAGATCTTGGTTGCGGATGTTGTCAATTATAATATCCCCGCTTCTGAGGACTCCTATGAACCTAATCTAGAATCTCCGGATTTCTCTGAGGGCTCCACCGCCTTTGTTTCCTTCCCTGTCTCTCCGGAGGTTATTTCGGAGCCCAGGTTTGAAGCTATGCTCCTCAGGAAGTCGCTGCTGAGGTTGAAGAGGTTAATGCCCCAGCTGAAGAAATGCTCCGTGAATACGAGACCCCAGAGATTTCCATGGTATCTAACACAGAAGATGACTATATGAGTCTTCCCATAGCCACTGATCTTTCAGAGTCCGAAGACGAGTTTTTTCCCATTTCCGACGAGTCCCTCCATACTCTTCCCCTAACTATCACTCCTCCTCTCACTCCCATTCTTTCCAATGGTGATCCCGTCCTCGCTGAGCTTCCCCCTTCTCCTCCGACCTCTCCCGGAAACATGGAGCTGATCATTACCCCTCAACCCCTTCGCTTCTTTCCCGTTCCCGAGCCAGAGCCCATCAAATTCCATGAGTCCCCGAAGCCTTCTTCTCCCCAAGGCCACGTTCGCGTCATCGAAGACACCATCGATTTCTACGAAAGCCAGATCGCCCGCTTGAACTCCGAGCTCGGAATCTCCTACATTCCCGAAGTCGAATCCACCTTCCCCGAATTTAGCTATTTGTATCTTCCCGAAAACATGACCATGGGTGGCCCTGCCACCTCTGCTCAAGACTTTGATGACTGGATGGAGTCTCATATTGATATCCCAGCTGCTGATTTTAGAATCCCGGCGTTTATCCCGTTGGCTATGGGTTTGGTGCATGATGTTGATGAAATCCCAGAAGAGTCGCCCAATGTTATGCCAGTGGTCGAGTCTCCTGAGGATAATGAAATTACCTCTATTCTCGAGTCCACAGCTATTGTTGATGACTCGTTGTCTAAGACTTCGTCCACCGCTCTTGTTCCCTACCATCCAATGCCAATTCCTAGTCCATCCGAGTTTTCGACCACTCATATTTTCCATTCTAGATCCCCCTCACCTCCGCATACATTTACCAGTCCTTCAACATGCACCACCCTCCTCCCGCGTCCACCCTCCGCCATGGCCCTCGCAACAATTGCCACTCTGCGCCACACGCCGTCCCCACCACCCCGCCCTCCCACATTCTCCACAGTGGCAACCCTCGGTCTCCACGGTGACCCTGCGACCCCTGCGACGGCCCTTCGAAACCTATTTTTTCACGTTTCTGGTGCCTCCAAGGGCCGTTCCTCGCCCATTCCCCTTCCGTGGCCCATGAAGTCCGCCACGCCGGAACCTCGCCCGCGTTCACCCGCTGTGCAGGCCATTAGACAAGTTTTGGCCGCCCAAAAGGATATTGAACGGCCGCTGTCCCCTCCTATGATGGATGGATACGGCCCTATCCAAGGTATGCTCTTCATCGCCGCGACTATGCCAGCCGCTCAAGTGTTTTTCCGCTCTGTCGTCCCCATATAACGGGGTTCATTTGCTGTTATATTTTTCTTATGTATTTCGTCATTTCTTATATTTTTTTCACGTTTTAACACATTATGCCCAAATAGCCCGTAAACCTATGGAAATCCAGCGCTTCCAGAAACCGCATAATTTCTTTGGTGGGTTTCCCGCGGCCGGGAGGACCGTTGTTGCTGTCCCGATGGGGGCGGCAATAACGGGATCTTCCAGTATCTTTAGCGGTGAAGCTGCAGGGATGAGAAGTTTGGGGATGAATGTTGGTGTTGGGATGGGGAGGGGTCCGGTGTTTAGGGTGAGTTGTTTGGGCATTTGAAGAAGAACTAGGGGTGATTATATACCTGCTTGTTCTATCCTGTCATACTAACTCTTGTTTTGTTTTGTTATCATATTCATTGGGTTGGAGTTGGAGTTCGCATCATCATCATGGGTTGTTTTTTGTTTTCATTTTTGTCGATATCATTGGGGTTCTTTTGTTGTAATTTTACGTTGAAGGAGTTGGTTATCATAATGGTTATGGTTACACATACGCATTGGGGTTGGAAATAACGGATGTTGTTATCTACAGAAAATAGAAGGAATGACTTTATAACGTCATGTGACCATCTCTACCGTCTATCATCACAATTTAACCCATATTAATAGGAATCTGTGTTGCCAAATGTATTCCTAAATTAAAAGTAATGCTTAAATACTATGGTATCTTAAATCATCAAAGCCCCCCTTCGTCGATCTGTCCTTCTCCCCTCCTCTACACCAACTCAACAACCCCCTGCTCCACCAACTCTTTCACACTCGACCACCTCAACACCAACACATCTCCCCACCCTGCCTGTATCTCATTATCCGCATCCGTCCCCTGCCCCTGGACCACCGCCTTCTCAACAATTACCCTCGCGAACACCGTCGCGTCAACATCCGGCGTATCAATCATTGTGACTCCACCGGAATTATCGTTAAGATTTTGCAGTTCGGAGGGGAACGAGCCCAGGAAGGAAGATAGGTAGTGGCTATGGAGAAGGGCTTGGTGGCGAGTGGCATATGCTAATTCGGTGGGCGATAGGAGGTCGCGGAGATTTTGAGAGGATAGATAGTGGAGAGTGTGCTTATCAATCTACGTGGATCATCATCCGTTAGCTGTCAGTCATCTGCCAAACTGTTTTGCTGACTTACCTTCGCCAACCTCGCCCTCAAATAACTCCTTACCAAAAACCGAAACCTCTCCAATTCTGTCTGCAACACAACACTCTCAAACATCAACCGTGGGTCCATCTCTCCCGTCATATCCTCCACCTTTTCAATCTGTCTCTTTATTCTCTCCATAATCCCCTCAATAAACTCCTCCTTCGGCCACGCCAACAATTCGGGCGCGGATCGCTCCACGACCCATAGGCGGGTGAGAATTTGGAGAGTTGTCGTGGGGGAGGGCCCGGTGGGGTGGGAGGGGTCGACGGAGCGGAGGATGTCGTCGATGTCCATGGTAGGAGTATGTGTGGGATCGAGGGTATCTATAGGGGGTTTTGTGACAGTAGGTCGGAAAATGGATCGTTGATAGGGTTGTTAGGCGCATAGATGGTTCACGAGTTATCGATTTTGCCAATCGTCATGTATTGAATTATTTTTTAGCTAGTTCCAGTTGCAAAATAGCAAATTGACTAGGGTCCCCACCATTTTACCCTAACTCTACTCACTACCTCTGGATCTCCACCGAGTTGATTATTACCTTTTACTTTTTTTCTATTCCCTTCGCAACCGCTGCCCTTAACTCCTTGTCCAAATGTCTTAAATCCGGACTAACACCTTCCTTACACCTCAACGTCATAACTGCCGCTCTCTGCGCCACATCAATCAAATCCAACACTTTCCCACCCATAGCAAGACCGGCCACCAAGACACCCAAAAACGTATCCCCAACACCATTTACACTAACGACATTCTCGACCTTCTCAACTGCCGGGAACATTTTCATGTAGGCTCCCCCGACAGTCGGGTGGCCAGCAGGGGCCCGGGAAATGACATACTTGGCATGATCGGGGTCGCGAAGACGAGGGTCCCCGGGACGGACGAGCTCAGTGAGGAGGACCCCATTGGAGCCAAGTTTGGTGAGGAGGGTGGGGATGTATGGTAATAGGTTGATTGTCTGCTGGGGATCCCTTCATCCACAATCTCCTCATTGGTAATTCGGATGAAAGCTTCCGGGATCCACTGTGAATATTAAAGGAATCCAACACTTTAAACCACTCTATATCATCCAGGAAGCCATTCTCCTTCGCCGCCATAAACATTGCTTTCAACTCAAAGCTATTCGGCGACGCAACGTCCACGACATGATCCGGCCAAACACCCAATCCTCCCTTCATTCCTTTCCCGAATATCCTCGCTGACTTGACCGTTGATACCGGCTCAAACGCTACTTGAAAATTCCTCCCTTCATCCTTCTTCCCTGCAGAGATCCAAGCCTTGATATCCTTCTCATTCCAATTGCCATCAACAACGAGGAACTGGGGGCGAGCGCTGGCGATAGCAGATTGCCAGTAGGAAGGGAAAGAGTGGTTAGTGAAGATGGCCATGTCGGCCATGGCGAGGACAAGGTTTTTAGAGCCATCATTGACGGCAACGTATTGGGCAGTGCGAGAGGCGTTGAGGGTTTCAGGGCCGAGGCGGCGGATGTAGGTGGTGTCAAGGCCGGAGGCTTTGAGAGAGTTCAAGATGGTGGATCCAGCGCTGTAATGTTGTTAGTCAAGGTTTACTTGTAGAATGGATAGCAAATGCCTTACACATCGTCACCAATCAAACTGCAAAGCCGGACGTTGGTGTTGGTGCTGACTAAGTGGGCGGCCAGAGCTACGTTATGACCGACACCACCAATTGACTGGTTGATGGCTGCCGGGTTAGAAGTGTGCATCTGAAGCGTAGTATCTGACGATCCATTCTGAGACCACGCGCCCATGTAATCGCAGCTCAAGTCCAGAGCCACCGAACCGGCAACCAGAATGTCGGCGCCAGATCCAGAAATGGGTGCTGACTCTACCAGGGCTTCCTTTTAGTAGCCGGGAGAACCACATGGTGTGAAGGAGAAGAAAATTTAGTAGGGTTTCTACTCAGTTCTACGTTAGCAAAACAGTCATTAAGACAGACAAAGGAAATATTCATAAACAATCAACAAAATACAAAAGAATCTACTCACACGCTCATCCCATTACCTCCCTCCAATTTTGCCAACTCCACCGCAATCCCCGCCGCCCTCTTAACATTCCCCTCCACCAACCTCAAATTCGCCGTCACCGACGCTGCCTCCGTCAATTCCTTGATCCTTCTCAGAACATACGGCGTATTCCGACTCCCTGTGAACCCGGCCTCCTCCCCCTCCTGCAACGCCCTATCAATTATCCCCTGCATCTTTGCCCTCGGAATCTCAACATCCTTCGCAATCGGATTAGCAAACAGCATCCCCGTTTCAACCCCCAACACCTCCTGCGCCCAAATCATCGCCGCCGCATCAGCGTCCGTTTGGATCGTCGCTGGACTCTTCGTCCCCGACTCCCGGGCCCAGAAGGCAGGGAAGTCAACCGAACCGCTACGGCCATCAGCGAATGTGGCAACGGTGACACCCTGGGTCTCTAAGAACTCGAGAGTCCGCGGGATGTCGAGAAAGCCTTTGCAGCCGGAGGAGACGACGGCGACGCGCGTACGGCCGAGGCCAGTGAGGTCGGCGGAAATATCCATGGTGTTTTCGCCGTTGCGGTGAACGCCGCCGAGACCGCCGGTGCCGAAGATGCGGATTCCAGCGAGACGGGAAAGGAGCATAGTGCCGGCGATGGTGGTGCCTCCATGTTGGTTTTTGCCGGTGAGGCCCTAGGTAAGTTAGTGTATTACCTGGAATTCGTATGACAGTGGTAGACTTACCAAGCCAGTCAGGACAGCCAAATCTCTTCTGCTGACCTTCGCGGCACCGCCCTCCTCAATCATCCTCTCAATCTCATCCGGAGTCAAGCCGACAGTCGGCTTACCCGCCAGGATACCAATAGTTGCTGGGACGGCTCCATTATTACGGACAATTCGCTCCAGGGACGCAGCGAGACCTTTTTGCAGGGCACCATGGGTGTAGATGGTAGACTCAAGAGCAACAATTGGCTTGTTGGTGGCGAGGGCATCAGATACCTCGGGGAGATGCGGAGGAGGGAACGGAAGGCGGGGTGGGGGGCCGCGGTAGCTAGTGAGCGAGCAAGGTGGGGGCGGGCGCGCTGTTGCGGAGAGCAGCCCAGAGAACAGCTGAGGACATGATAAAGATTTAATAAAGAGTTTACGTGAATGAAAATGAGATGATTTCTTTTTAACTAAAAATAAAATGAGTTTGAAAATGAAGTCGAGATTGACCTCTAGTTTTCTTGCACGCAAAGTAGTGATATCAAGGTTTTCCTCAATACGAAAGTGGAAACAGCAGGCCGGAATTCTATGTAATTTCCCGGTTACTATCATGGGTTGAAATGTCTGAAATAGAAGGTACTAGGATATGAGCCGCTTGGAGATATTGATTTTTAAGTAATCGCGATATCAAATATGGATCTATCTTGGCTGATGTCATCTAATTTTGGAGAGTGATTTGGCACAAACGTGAACTTAAAATAAGCAGAAGGTCAAATTAAACATCTGTTTGTATTCATAAAGCTGTAGATCTAACCACTCATAATAAGGGTTCATACCAAAGTAGGGTTACTGGATGTCACTTCGCGATGACGATCTTGCTTCTTGTGTCTCAAGATTGACAGGCCCACTCTTAGTGAACCGAGTATTGATATTGATCACAACTTCGGACTAAATCGATTAGACGATTTATATTTCTGATGTTTAAGGTCCTCAAACACAATTCTCAGGGTTTCGCCATTCATTACCATTATGTGGAAATTTCCCGCGTTAGAGTCTGAGACTTGACGGATCCGACGTTCCGGATCAGAGGATAGAGACGAAGAATAAAAGTCGAAAATAGTGAACAAATGTAGATAGGACTCCGGTCTTCAAGAGATCTCAAGAGTTTAGACTCTATCGTTGATCTTCCTAATTAATGTCTTAACGTAATGATTAACAATGAAATCAATTCTCTATGCAGCCGGTCTGCTCTTTACATCAGAAATATACGCCAGCCAG
This sequence comes from Meredithiella fracta, assembly GCA_023677585.1. Classification (NCBI taxonomy): domain Eukaryota; kingdom Fungi; phylum Ascomycota; class Sordariomycetes; order Microascales; family Ceratocystidaceae; genus Meredithiella; species Meredithiella fracta. The sequence continues at coordinate 86,115 of JAGXCV010000001.1, read as the reverse complement.
AATTTTACGATATCAAACGGTCAAATATTCACTCCTGAGTTCGCTGTAGTCGATACACCACAATCTAGAACCCCTTTTGGCGACCGTAAGTTCCATATGCCACCTCACATCTACTCAATACTAACCTTACTTTCAAGAGACCCTCCACGTCGCTCTCGACAACATAGCCAACGGCTGCCTCCTACAACCACCATATCTCAAAAACAGCCAAAGCCTCGTCCGCAACATCACCATATTTCTCTCTAGCACAACGACGAACCGCAACTTTAGTCCTTAACCTCTAGGAAGCACCTACCGGCAACATCCTCGACCAAGAACTCGGGAGCACCGTCAAGCACGTCAACTGGCTCTGGCCCAGTTTCCTTGTAGGTAGCGGTCATCCCACTGGGAATCTAGTGACCATGGTTCGTACAATGTGCATGTAATCTCATAGTAACCAATGACCAAGTAACTGGTTTTACTAACGTTAATACCAGATATCAATACACCAATTGTTTCGATTGAACGGGCAAGATCACTATACAATATTCAATCTTCTCATATCAGTAACAAACTCAATATCTTCCTATTCCTCCAGACCGCCTTGCGGGAGCATCAATAACCCTCTTCTTTCCACTAACGAAACAATCAGCAATCTAACTATCCCAATTCTTTTCGCCCCCAGTGACTCCACTAACCTCATAACAACCGAAGCCACCATAAAAACGGCCTCGGAAAATCCAAGCCTGAAGCCACATCCGACGATGGCCTATCCTCCGCTGCAATTCGCCCGGTATCTTCAGCGTTCCTCCTGTCTATGGGGGTGACTGTTGCGGGGATGTTGATGAGTTGGTAGTGGTTGTGGCAGTTGTGGCAGTTGTGGTTGGGGGTGGTCTGATGTTTGGGTATCGGGGACTTTGCGTAGCGTCGGTTGGAGGGGTTTGGGTGGCACTTGGAGGGTATAGGGCAATGAGAGAGGGGAGTGATACGTGATCTCGTGGTTGAGAGGTCGGTTGAGAAGATGTGGTAATGGAGGTGATGTTACGATGAGATCTGGCTGAAGGAGATTGACATGATTGGATCTGAGGGGATTACTAAAAAAGGAAATTCATGATTATAGAACTCGGATAGGGAGCTCCGGAATGTTGAAGACCGAATCACATAAAAATACAAATAACGTGGGCAAATATTCTAGAACAAACCTGTCGTTATCTCACACTAAGTGCCTCACTCAAGATATCACCAATCCGGGACAACACACAGCAAAGTACGGCTTGTTTCTACCATCTTCACCCAGGACCCCATCGGCCTATCGCCAGCCCTCGATCCAGGAATCACTTCTCAATATTACCAGAAAAAGTGAACACAATGGCCACCCTCTGGGAAATATGGGCGACATGACCGACGACGGAATGCCACCAGTCGTACCATTGAGGCTCAAGATTGCACGATAAGGGAACCGGGGACGTGTTGGTTGTGGGAAAGTGAGACATTTGCCAGGATGGGCCAAACTAAATAAGGCAGGCCAGAGACACAAAGGTGATTAAGAAGTGACAGCGAAAGTGACGGGGCATCACTACGACTTACGGAAAACGGACGGATGATGTGGTGATCGTTGCTGCATGTAGACGGCTTGATAAGCGGAATGGTCACTTGTTTGATCAGTGAGATCAGTATATTGGAGACTTATAGGAGGCGTGAGATCATGATAGGGTGATGGGCAGTCCAAAGACAGTGAATGGCACTTGGCGGTGCAAGTGGGCCTCAGTTCATCCCACGGAGGCAGGTGTGATGGGAATAGCCATTGTGCTGGGACCTTGGCGGTGCAAGGGATATATGTGGTAGAATGCAGGGCCAACGGGACAATGGGCAGATGGATGAAGATCGATACGGATGTCACGATTGCGTGGCCGTTCAAAAGCGGATCAATGGGGATGTTGGTGAGGATTAGCGTCGACAAAGACAAGGGGGGTGGACGGTCGCCCCCAGAAAGATACCGTTCGGCTTTCGACATAACGATGGACATATATGCAGAGGAGCTGTCGGAAGTTATTTTGTAGTTGTTGAATAATTATCACTGATATCGGTCGAATAGGGACATATCTTGACCAAGGCTAGGATCCATGTGATTCAAGAGCAAACAATGCACAACATCATCACGAAATAATACTTGTCATATGAATAAGTTATTTTCCGCGTTTATTGTGTAGATCACCTTGCCCATAGAGAGTAGCTTCAATGAACCCATATTGCATATAATTGGCAGTAGGACACAACGTGTGTCCTTTTATTAACACTTTAATTTGTCACTGTGCAATCGAACGTCTAGAACACGGATTGACTAATCACATTGCGGTACTTCTAGACTATGACTAGGATGCCCATAGCTGTCGGCAACAATCAGGCCATGGTGCTCCCTTATGGGTCGATTACAAGAATCTGGGATGCGACCTAGTTACCGACTAAAGCAAGCAGAGAGAAGTGGTAGAAATGCGTTGAGGTGACAGCCAAAAAAATCCGGTTATGTACCGGAAAAATGTCCTATTGACCAAAAAATAGTAAGGAAAACAAACAAGAATCACATCACTTCGCTTGCCGGGGAAAAATAAAGTAAAAGAAAGAATTCTCTACAGCCCCAAGCGGGAAGCTTAGCACTTAGGCAATGATTTTGATGTACGTCGCCAAGTTCCGGTTTGGAGATGGGGCCTGACCAAGCTTGTAGTTCTTTCCTAACGGAGCTATGGGAAAGTGACATCCTGTTGTATTGGCTAATTTCATAGAACCCATAGAATAATTTTAGAAGTCACCGTCGGTTGAATATAGGATGATCACGAGATGTGAAAATCCTTTCTTGTTTTGCTTATGAGATGGTATCGTGCATCAATCTTCAATACTTGGAGCATCACCTTGACTTTGCTTATCATCCTGTGGCTCATTGTCCTGCCTTGTGAATTCAATGTTCTGTTTTCTATCTCATATATCATAAAGGAAATCTCTCTCTGCCTGTCCGGCTCTCGGAATTCCAATTTAATTCAAACTTCAGACACTCTAACCTTCATCCTACGCCCCGTCATTGAACCTTCCTCATTCCAATATTGGCCGTGAGACGATCTCTTGCTGTCCAGACCAATCCATATTTAACGCACCACTTTGTTCCTTTGACTACAACACATTAAGTTATTGCGATAGTTGGGACTCTCATAATGCGACTAATTTTCATACTATTGTGAATCCATCCACCAGCGACCCGATCTGGCTTTTGCTTCAGCCTGTCTCTTGTGTTTTTCACATCCCCGGAAAATCGTACTATATTCCAGCTGTTTGCGGCGAGAGGAATAGTTCGATTACCTGCCACTTTGACCAAACTACTTATAGTCGTCACAGACCAGCAGACAAAGCAGAGCTTCGCGCATAGAGAAAGCTCTTGACTGCTTTCAGAATTGTAATTTCATATTTTCTCTTGCCCATATTTTCACTATTATCGGATCTTATAATCATCATCACCTCGCTACTAACATTGGCTGCTATTGTCTTGATACATTACACTACACAGAAAGTAGACATTGACAAATCATCGTCTCTTGGTTGTTCTTTTTGATTTTCATACTCCCTTTTTCACTTAAAAGCTTGGCTTCTTGACCTTTGCTTGGACTCAACCCACGGCTACATCGCACCGAAACAACTGTTACGCATCACTTCTCCGTCTACTTTTTGAAGGAAAAAAAAAAACCAGTGCTTGAATAGGTTTTATCAGTACGGGGATCAAAATTGCACTCTCGTCTCATCCAAAAGCACCAGCCAATCAAGCCTGATCGTCTCTGTCCCTCCCCTCCTACTTGGTCGGAAGCTCCTAGTGCGCCCATATAACATCACAAATTCAATCCATTGCTGTCCTACGAATCCGGGTCCCTCTTCTTTTTCTTGTTTTCTGTTTTCATCAACTCTTGCTACGACCTTGATCTTTCTTCAGACAGGCAATCCCCCAGGCAAAGGCCTTCCCGTCATAAACAGCCTGAACTGGGGTCTTTTGTTGTTCTCCGGCAGTTTCCGCCTCGGCTCCTCGTTGCGGCAACATTTCCCTGATAGAACCCCCAATCCACTATCCCGGCAACCTCACAAATACCATCCGCTACAACTCAACCAATCCGCCTAATCCATTCTTGCGACTCTACCCGTCATCCTTCGCCTCGTCGACTAGATTGCTGATGAGTTCGATTGTGCTTCCATCCGTCATTATCACAACTCAAAATCCAAATCACAATAAAGATGCCGCCTGGAGCTCATGCCGATACCGATATGGAGGTGCAGTCGGGTACACTGGCGTCCAATGCGCTCAGCATTGAAGGTGCCGCCGATACGTTGAGCATGCTTCGGAGCATGCCGCAACCGCCAATTCTATGCCAAGTCTGCATTGTTGGTGCTGGTCCGGCTGGTCTGATGCTAGCGTCAAACCTTGTGCGCTTTGGAATCAAGGTGGAGGTCTGCGATGACCGTTATGATCAAACACCCGTAGGAAGGTAAGTTGGCTTACATCAGTTCATTGAGGATGTAAGATGACGTGACTAACTCTATGATTAGAGCTGATGGGTTGCAGCCAAAAACCATCGAGACCTTTAAACAGATGAGATTGGCTGATCCGCTGTTGCAAAGAGGTGTCAGAGTCTATGATATTTCCTTTTGGAGAAGTACCCCTGAGAAACCTTTGCACCGATTGGGCCGGGAGGTGCATTATCCTCCGATAATTGAGGTGCTAGATCCGTACATTCTGCTGGTGCACCAGGGTGTTGTCGAGGGCCTGTTCATTGAGGATATGCGCAAACGCGGCACTGAGGTGCGGCGAAATACCGCTTTCGATTCGTACAGTGTGCCAGAGAACAAAAATGGGCCTTTGCAGGTCAATTGCAGGGCAAATGTCAACCAGGAGCGTCGTACTTTGCTGACGCAGTATTTGGTCGGATGTGACGGTGCCCACTCCAAGGTCCGGAAGAGCATTCCTGATGCGCGGGCCATCGGCATGTCACAAGCGGCGATTTGGGGCGTGTTGGATGGTGAGTTGATTACAAACTTTCCTGATATCTGGTCAAAACTGTTGTCTTTTCTCAGGAACACGGTTCTATTCTGGTCATCCCTCGTGAACGCAACATGACCCGTCTGTACATTGAGCTCAAGTCTGGCCCTAGAGCCGACCGGCGCGAGTTTGGCCAGGAGTTCATCATGAACCGTGCTAGGCAAATCATGGCGCCGTTCGAAATCAACTGGAAATACATTGAGTGGTTCGGTCGTTACCAGATCGGCCAGCGTGTGGCCAGTCGCTTCTCCGACACGCACTATCGGGCTTTCCTTGCCGGTGATGCTAGTCACACGCATTCGCCCAAGTCAGCCCAAGGAATGAACACATCGATGCATGATTCATGGAATCTTGCCTGGAAGTTGAACCTTGGGGTTCGCGGCCTCGCCAAGCCCATTCTTTTGGAGAGTTATGAAGAGGAGCGACGCAAGATTGCTCTGGATCTCGTTAATTTCGATTATGAGCACGCTAACCAGATAGCAGAGGGTGATGCGGTTGCCTTGGCCGAAAACTTCAAGACCAACATGCGGTTTATCTCGGGAATTGGTGCCGAGTACTCAGAGAGTGTGATCAATCGCAGCGTTGGAGACCCGATGATCTTTGGCGAGGCCAAGCCGGGATGCCTGTTGCCGCCGGGCAAGGTGTCGAGATACTTAGATTCAAACCCGGTGGATATCCAGACGGATATTCCGATGATGGGGCAGTTTAGAATTTACATTTTGACGTGGGATGTACGGCAGGCGGCTATCTTTTGGATGAATTTTGCCGGTCGGTAGCGAATACGGATTCGTTTATGGCGCAATTGTCGGCGGCAGCGAGTAAGTCGTATGCGACACAACCGCGGATCCCAGCGCCGGACCTGGATGTGTACCAGCGGCCGGAGCGGTACACAGTAGTCAGCCATTTGTTCACCTTTGCTCTGATTAGTAAGTTATTTTACCTTTCGATCGTCTCAGAGCCATTAACTAACACATCGCAGCCACCATGCCTAAAGCCGAGATTGAAATCTCCGACCTCCCCGCCCTCCTTCAAGACAGCCGGTGGACGTTCTACATTGACAACGTGCCTGAACTTGACACACGGGGTTCCCTATGTACTAACAAATGGATGGGCAGCCTCGGACCTGGTGAGGTGGCTATTGTCAATGTGCGGCCGGATGGATATGTGGGATCGGTGGGGAGATGGGATACGAATGTAGATACGGCGGGGCAGGATGCGGCGAAGTGGTTAGATGAGTATTATGGTGGGTTTTTGCAGGTGCCGCCAAAGACGTAGGGGATGGAGAGTGATGAGATTATGTTATGGTTATGATTGGGTGGGTGGTTGTTGCGTCTTTTGTGATGATGATAGTGTTTAGAATAAATGCTACTCGATTCAAAAGATTAAGACTTGTTGAGGATGACGATGAGAGCAAAGGAGAGATGAGTATGCTTCAAACAGAACAATAAGACATACAACACTGGGCATTCTTACGTGGTTACTTATCGTAGTACTAATTTTATTAATTGGGCTTGTATTGAGTATTATGGGGGATAGCGGATGGTATCGAGCCTGGCTTTGAGGTTATCGGGGTCTAGGGCTTCTGGATTGCCCTTTAAACAAAAAACAAACTCCAGCACTCACCTTACGACATAAACCAGAATTCCCACCCGACGATCTCTCCAGAAATCTATCGCTAATTTTGCCATTCTACGTATCGCCACATGTACGGGACATTGAAATCACAAAAGGCGCTTGTTTAATGTGTCGCGCCTATGGGACATGACCAATATACGAGGAAGGTAAATGGAAGGCGGTATGGGGAGTTAGTGTTGATAAGTGGTCTATCTGCTTTTTAGTCTTGTTTTTTATTCGTTGTTTTTGTATATTTGTTTAAGGGGATACTTTGTGTGAACGTTGATTTATACAAAGGAAGCTGTAAATTTGTAAGATGGTGACATAGCCTTTGTTCTCAACCATCGCTAATCAAAATCAAGTCCTATCTCTCTCTATCCTACTTCCACAATGTCCAAATTTCACTTAGTCACTCGTATCCTCTTCGCGCGTTCCAAAAGGCCAAAGACACCCCCAACCCCAAAGAAGGCCCCTCCAGCGAATAAACAATCACCTCATCTAACTCTTCTAAAAGCACCTAGCCTACCCTCACGACAATCACACCCGCCCCCAATATGACCGACGAAGAATACGTCAAGCTCGGCGCTCTATTCATGTAACCTAGAGGCTCCCTTTTGTCCCTCCGGTACAACTGGCTAACGATGGAAGAGTACAGGAATCACAGCACGGCGGCTCTCTAGGAGAGTTCGGAGCTGTTTCCGTGGGTGGAGGGGCTGAGGGGAGGGAGGGCGGCTGCGGATGAGGTATTGAAATGAAAGGTATCCTTTGGGGAGTATGAGGGTGATTGTTCTAATTTGCCCGTGTTGTAACCAGCAGTGTGAGATATATAGGAGGCTGGTGGGGGGGAAGGAGTAGGGGGTGGGACTGGAGTTATAGTTACACGGATATTGACATGCAATTTGAAGTATAGAGTGGATAATCTTTGAGTTTGAAGCATAAGGAATCACAATTTTATCATAGTTGGTTATATACTTCGATGCACATGTACTAGTGTTAAAGTTACCGAGTATCACCATCTATCTATCACTCGACATCAACTATATTTATTTGTGAATAGTCACCTGATCAACTCCTACGCATAGGTGATCGTACCATTCATCTGTATACTGCGTACCCTGTAGTTTCGAGCATTCATTAGTACAATAGCAGTTATCCCCACCCATACGTATAACTACATCCGACTCTAAGAAATATCTCATCAAAGAACTTCATATTAATCATCGTGGCAACGCCTGTTTTGTGAATAGGGTTATCCTGGCTGTTTATAAGGTGCTCTGGGCTCTGACTCTGTACAATTAGACACGACATGAAGTTGGAACTGGCCAAACTTTGACACTGAGCAGAGGTATTGACAAGCATTAAATTGTCTAGCAAGGCACTATCATGGGAAATTTGATGGCCATGCAGCAGCACCATCCACATGTCCCCACCATCGTCAAAAACATCTGAAATCTTCACCAAACCAAGAAACCCTCAACCTAATAGCTGTTTATACCTCCTAACTTCTCCTTAAACCTATCCCAAGGAACCTGGTCTTCATCCAATATATTCATCTTGGGCCACTTGTTCTCAGCCAGACTATCAGCGACTTCCGGTCAGTCCTCCAGTTCAAAATAGTTGTCACACGGTATCCGCGCAATGTCATCTTGCTCGTCAAAGTTAACTTCCTTTTACAATGTTATTAAGAATTGGTGTATACTGGAAGGCGCGTGACGAAGGGTTTTTCAAAGTCACTAATTGGTCTATATATACTGCAAGCCCTCTACTCAAAGTCCATCGTATTGACCCTGTAATCTCACTGTCATTTCTCGTCGCTATTCATCCTCACTGTCCAATACATTTGCTTACATCTTGGACCTTGGGCTGACTTACACAACCCCTCTCACCTGATACCATGACACATCACGATGATGATTGCCATGTTAGTACTCGCTCCTCCTACCTTCCTATCACCGGTCCAGATGCCGCCCTGCTTACCCCCCGCAACCATAACCACAAACGCCCCTCCGCTTCCCACCATATCCACAGAAAGTACAACCAATTTGTCCCACCTCCCCCAAGAACCACCGCCACTCATTAATCACTACCCCAACACAAGGCTGTGGCACTGCCTCAATCAAACCAGAACTCTGAGGACCTGCCCTCAAAGGCTCAAGGGTCCGAAGATATAAAGTCATCAGCGCAACCGTAAAATCCAACGGCCCCAACCACCCCACTGATGACACCATCGATTATCCCCAAGTCGGCGGCGCCATTCCCGTCGACGCCCCAATTTACCAGGACCAGCTATTTCATCATAGCTGCAGCCAAGTGAAATATCCCGTCCCGTCTCCGTACCACGGAAGCCCTCGACATAAGCCCATCAACCCCACTAAGCCGCCGCACTGCCACCATGCCATTCATGAATGCCCAAAACAGAATGAATATACTATGACTATGGTGACTCAAATAGTCAAGCCTCTTGAAGGGCCAGTACTCTTTCCGAATATGCCGATGATTCGTCCACCGGACCTGTCGCCGATTCGTGGCCCCAATGAAAAGTATGGTAAGAAAATACCGAGAGCTTTGGAGGATTATATGGCCGCGTATGGTTGGAATGATGTAAAGTGCCCAGGGACGTATAGATGTACAGATTCAGATTATTGGTCACATGAGGGTAACCATTATCATTTTTAAAACCGTCCATAGACTACATGTGTCCCTTGTACTGGGAATGAGACCACAAGTTGAATTGTAGAGACATAGGGCATCCCGAGAAACCTAAGTGGAGAAAGGGAAGGCGTAAGAAGTAGTGTTGGAAATGACATAGCGTTACATGTACATATATATTCCAATGTTTCCATATAGAAAGGAACATCCACAATTTAATTTGAAATATAACTTGTCTTTTTAGGCCATCCTATCTATCAGATATATTCAATTTATAACTTCAAACTTTAAGTAAATCCCTTATTACTGAGTTGGCATCGCCACCTCCGCCCTCCCCACTGCTGCCTTCCCCTCCTTCCACAACGCCGTCACCGTCTTCTGCTGCGTATAAAATGCCACTCCCTGTCTACCGTAAAACGTCGACGCGCCCCCCCCTGCCACACTCCTTTTATTCCCCGTAAAACTAAACATCGGCAACGGCACCGGGATCGGCACGTTAATCCCCACCTGCCCCGCCTCAATGTTGCGCCGGAACTTCTCCGCTGCAGACCCCGACTGCGTGAAAATGGCCGTGCCATTGCCGTACGGGTTTGCGTTGATGATAGAGATGGCGGATGATAGGTCGGGGGCCGTGAGGATGGTGAGGACGGGACCAAAAATTTCCGTGGTGTAGCACTGCATAGTGGGGTGACGTCGGTGATAACAGTGGGGGCGATCCAGTTACCGTTCGGATACTTCCCCGACGGCGGGGTATAGCCTCTGCCATCCAGTGCAATAGTCGCCCCCTCTCGCTCCGCCGATGCAATTAAATCCTCAATCCTCTTCTTGCTCTCAGGCGAGATCACCGGCCCCAAATCCGCGCCCTCCTCAAACCCCGCATCCGTCTTCAACGCTTTAGCCTTCTCAATCAACTCGGGAATCCACTCCTTCGTCTCTCCCACACAAACCAACACACTCAATGCCATACACCGCTGCCCTGCCGCGCCAAACGCCGCCCCCGTCACACTATTTAAAAACTGTTCCCTATCTGCATCCGGCAACACCACTGCATGGTTCTTCGCCCCCAGGTTCGCCTGAACCCTCTTACCGTTCGCCGATCCCCGCGAGAAGATATACTCACCGGCCTTGTTCCCGCCAACAAAGGAAATTGCCTTGATATCCACGTGGTCAAGTATGAAGTTGACCGCGTCGTGGGCACCGTGGATGACGTTGACGACGCCGGGAGGGAAGCCGGCTTCGCGGATAAGGGAGGCGATGATGAGGGAGGCACCGGGGTCACGTTCAGAGGGTTTGAGGATTAGCGTGTTGCCGGTGACTGTGGCGATGGGAATGCACCAAAGGGGGATCATAGCGGGGAAATCTGAAGCATGTTAGGCAATGACGTCACTTATTGGGCATCAGGGACACTCGTTGTCAACTTACTGAACGGGCAAATAGCCGCAACGACACCCAGCGGCTCCTTGTAACTCCGCGTCTCCATGTCCTTTGCAACCTCAAGTACTTCCCTTTAGAAACTCCGGTGCACCACAAGCCGCCTCAGCAACCTGTAACCCCCGAAGCACATCTCCGTGTGCATCTGCATACGTCTTCCCTGCTCCAATGTAATATTCGCCGCCAACCGATCCCAATTGTCCCTAATCAACCCCGTAAACTTAAACATGATCCTCTGCCTCGCAATCACACTCGTATCCCGCCACGCCGGGAACGCCTCCTTGGCCGAGGCCACCGCCGCCTCCATTTCATCGCGGGTGTTCTCGGGTACACTGGTAATCAGCGCGGCTGTCGCGGGGTCGTGGAGGGCAATGTGCTTGGTGGATTTCGATTCGAGGAAGTGGTTGTCAACGAAGAACGGGGTGACAGTGGGCGTCGGGGCGGGTAGGTGACTTAGGGGGAATTTGTCGACGGAGTCGGTGAGCTTGGTTTGCGTGTAGCCTGTGAAGGCGGAATGCAACTTCCGGAAGGGCATTCGAGATTTCGCAGATGACATTGTTGCGATGGTGGGGCGGAGGGTTCGTTGAAGTAGGCGGTTCATGGTTAAAAGGAGGCAAGTTGATGATTAGTGAAGAGGATATCGGGTCTTTTATAAAAAGAAGAGGAGACAACAAATGTTGAAGGGGGATGTGCGTTCTCTGACGAGATCCGTCACTAGTTACGGGGTGGTGTCAGGTATCACAAGATGGAGCTGGAGATAGTTGCAGATGGAGATCAAAACCCACTGTGCGCAAAACAAAGAAGGAACTCGGCTAATCAGCACCGTGAGTTGGCAATTGCTTCGTTACCAAAATAGCCACTGTATTTATTCACGGATTCACCGTCTCCTAACTACGTCTCTTTTACGATATCCTCCTCTATTTATACCCAACCCTCTCCATCTAATTCGGAGTTTCCCATACCGTTCACCATCGCGACCTCCATTCTCTATCACACAAAACTTACTACCTTTCTGGCTTCCACCGGCATAATTCTCCCCTCTACCACTAGAAACTCATTCCGCTACCCTTCCTAATAACCCCACCATTAACCATCCCCATCTCTATTGCGGATCCCCATTCCCCCGACAATCGTCTCCAAATCGTCACTCCAAATATTCTCATTAAGTAAACAAAAACCTGGAGTAGCATATAAGCTACGGGAAGCTTGATCCTCTTGGATCTCAGGGAGCTTCGTAGCTACAGGGAGATTAGATAACTGAGTACTTATCAGATTAACGTGATAGGTTATCGGGCTTATCAGGTGTTTATCTAGAGGGGTAAATTGGTGGGGTTTAAAAGGTGGGTGGCTAGATGAGGTAATATTGATAGTGTGGATTAACGAAAGGTTTCAACCTGATTTAAGTAACATTAATTGTAGTTATTTGTGTACTATGTGAAGTTATCCGCGATTCCCGGACAATAACCGGAAAGTCATCTGTCCTCCGTCAAAATCCAGAAGTCCAAGCCGTAAACTTCCTAATTAAGCTACTCTAATATCCAACGATCATTGTAACCCTACGCTGTACATTATATACCCTAGTATCCAACCTACTTCCCACTACTATTCCTATCATAACATCATTGTCTTCAACTACTCACTATCAAACTATCAACCAACCAATCGCCCTCCCCACCCATCATGTCCACCGACATAACACCCTACATCCTCCCCTTCATCCAATCCCTCCTCACCACCCACACTGCACCCTCCCCCCTCTTCGTTGGCCTCACCGGCCCCCAAGGCTCTGGCAAGACTACTCTCCTCACTAACCTCCTTGCACATCTCCCCGTTGGTACCCTTGCCATCTCCCTCGATGACTTCTACCTAACGCACTCCAAGCTCTCCGCATTATCAATGTCATCATCGAATCCTCTCTTCAGGAACAGGGGAAATCCAGGGACCCACGATGTGAGGTTGTTACTCAAAACCCTCCGTTCACTACTCGCCGGTAAACGCACCGCGATCCCAGTATTCGACAAATCCCTCTTCAACGGCGCAGGCGACCGAATCCCCCAAGACCAATGGCCCATCGCCGAAAACCCCCCCCTAATCCTCTTCGAAGGATGGTCCCTCGGCTTCCGCCCCATCACTGCCCCCCTCCTCCAAACCCGCGCCACAAATCCCGCAACCATCACTCTCCACACCCACTCCCCGCCCACCTCCTTGACATAAACACAAAGCTTACCGAATACGATGCCCTCATGGATCTCTTCGACGGTTTCGTCCAGATCGTCGCCGGGAACATTTGCTGGGTTTACGATTGGCGACTCCAGGCGGAGCACGAGATGATTGCAAAGCGGGGAACTGGGATGACGGATGATGAGGTGAGGAGATTTATTGACGTTTATATTCCGGCGTATGAGTTGTATTTGCCGGATCTTGAGTATGGGTTGTTACCGGAGGGTCCCGGGGGTCAGAAGAGGAATTTGCGGGTTGTCTTGGGCAAAGGGAGAGAGATACTAGAGTCATACTTGTTGTAACTTCACAATATCAACTAGGACTCTTGTCTGTCTTTCTGAATCAATACCATTTTGTTATCATTATCATTAGTAAACAAAGCCATAAAACACCGAAATCACCTAATCTAAAACTCATCCGCTACCAATTTCAGCCCGTTCGCCTTCATCTTCCCCAACTTCCTCCCCACCGAATCACTCGTCGCTCTCACCATTGCCTCCCTCACCGAAATTTCCCCCTCAAATTTCGCCACCATCTCCCGTCGCTCCTTGCGTGCCTGGATAATCTGCTGTATCATATTACCAAACTGATCTAGGAACCAATCGCCCGAGCGCTCCCAATCCGTAACTGTCATGCGTGTGAAAAAATCACGTTGGTCTGCGTCTGTCCTTCCCTTGTAGTGCTGTAGTTGCGCCGGGAGCGTCTCGCCGTGACCGACTGTCGTCTGGAGAGCCGGAGCAATGGCCGGATCGTAATCAAAGGGCTGACTCTTGAGCTCCGAATACGGCATCGACTCTAGAGTCTTATCGTCGTAGTCGTAGCTTGACCGTCTACGCTTGCGATAGTTCTCTTCCGTCGTCGTCTGCGCCATCTTTGAAAGCATAGAAGTGTAACCTGGAGCAAGGACCGGGGCCTTGTAATAGTCGGGGATATAATCCCGAAGGGCAAAGTCAAGCTGATGTTGCGTGTGCTGATTATGCTGACCATGCTGATGTGATTGTTGTTGGTGGGGTGGCTGGTGGTGATGATGTTGCTGTTTCGTCACCAACTTTGAGTTCGACAGCTTCCGAACAGCCTTAGGCGTTGATTGATCTTCCACTCCACTCTTCTCGTCATCAAACTCGTCTTCCATGTTATCATCCTCGTCTAACAGAGAATCCAGATCATCGTTCGCCAAATCCAGCACTGTCTGTCGACGTGAAGGCGTCGGCTTGGCAAACGGTTGAGCCGGAGCCCTGGGAGCAGTCGGCCGAAACTCCTCAGAGTCATCATCGTAATCTTCATCATCTTGACTGACTATACTCTCTTCATATGCCATGAACCCCTTCGATTCCATCCTCCGACCCTGCTCCCTCTCCCTCATTGTTAATTTCGATCCAACAGGTTCCGGTGATTCACTTCTCTCTCTCGCTGCACTGTTTGATCGGATGTTGCCGTTAGCCGCCGATGGCATGAATCCATTGACGATTAACTTGCCTTCCTGGGTGATGTTAAACGCAGGGGGTCTGGAATCTCGTCGCTTCCATACCCTAGATGTATCTGTTCCGACCCCCGTGAACACATCCATGGACTTCTCAGCCTCTGCCTTCTTCGCAAACATCGCTCCCGGATTCCGAAAACGGTTAGTACCAATCGTACTCGGGGGGTTAAACTCGGATTCTGACAACACCGACGGGCTCCAAATCCCCGCCGGTCGCGCATCTACCGACCTCACCGACTTGGGAGACGACGCCCGGGCACCTCGTGGTGTTATGGCTCCATCCGATCTACCCATGGGAATCCTCGCCTGAGCCGCCAACGATTGGCGCTGGGCCAGTCGCGTGGGAGTCTCGGATCTTCTGGGGACGGGGCTCCCGCGATTGTTGGCATCACAGAGGGCTGAGAAGTGGGGAGAGCCGGGGCGAGGCTGAATGGCAGCAAGAACGGGTGCATTAATAGGTTTGGTGGCGGTGAGAGAAGCAAGGGCAGACTCAAGTCGGTCATTAGCAGTCGTTGAGCCTGCAACCGAGCCGGCCTCACTGGGGGCTTTGGCATAGTTAAGGAGGGACTGGCCGAGGCTAGGTTTCTCAGTAGCCATAGTGGCGGAAGAAGTTGGTGAAATGAGAGAAACAGTGAATGACGAAACTGCGGCTGCTAGGCCGTTTGGCGATGAAATGTGGTAAATCAAGATGCCCAAACGAATGTGATGAATGTGATCTAGTGAAACTTGTTAGAACAAAGAGAAAATCAGAAAAGCAAAGTAGAACTCACAGCCTGACGGGGAACTTTTTTATTTTTACCCAATTATTCTAATTGGCAAGTACCTGCAAATAAATTGCCTAATTTTGGTCTGTACTAACAATAACTGCGTCTCAATAGTCGCACCTTCCTCGTTTTTGCGGTGGTGATGCTGGCTCTGTACTAGAAGCAATTGCGACGCGTTGATCGCGTTTGATTGGTTGAATTCCAGTGGGTGTTAGTACCAGATTGAGGAGTTAGCTTCATGGAGAATTTACGGCAATAAATTGTGTACGACACAAGAGCAAGATTTGACGTTAAATAAACATTCCGTATAATTGACTGTAATCAAGTTATTCGATTTCTTCTATTATAACCGGCCTTGAGTTCTATACCTCGTCCATCGTAAATGTTGATCTTAACATTAACCCTTTTCAAACCCTACTAGCGTCGCCATCAAAAGTCCTTCCGCAAATAACAATTTCGCACCTACCAAAGTCTCCTCCGTAGTTGAGTCCGAGTGCTGATACCCCTCTTCATCTATCCTAATCTTCACATACCCCTGCCCCTTATACCACTCCTAGTTATTAACCAACTTTTCTGGCCTCTTGTCCTCCCAAGTATCATACTATCACATCAACCACCTCATATGATGATTCCTTCGCCGTCGTATCGATCATGACTGTCTTCATCTCTATATCCTTTAGAGTCGTTTCAATGGTGTCCATAGTCGCACGCCTGAGGCCGCCGCCTTGGATGCCGTGGGAAATGTAGAGGCTAGTGATATAGTGAATGTCAGAAGGGGGATGAGAAGCCGAGGCAGAGAGTCCCAGTGACGGAGAGTTGGTAAGCGATGTGACCGATGGGAAAGGAAGGGGGAGGGTGGTTGGAGTGTGGAGGGCTTTGTTGAAGGTGGTGGCGGTGCCAATAAGGAGAATATTTTCCTGTGGATTTGTTAAATGAGGACGTTGATGGTGTGGAAAGATATATGGTGATACTTACTTCCGGATATTGTGACTAATTCTGAGTTAGCACAGCATCTTTTTGCTCTTGGGCAAAGTAGTTACCAAGAACCTGATATCTCGTTAGTACAAGAGCCTGGCAATACGAGATATCATCACAAACTTACTATGAAGAACAAACTTTTCATCCCCTCCTGCACCTTTGTCTACAACGGAACCAAGTCATGATTCCACCCACATGCCTTCCGCTCATCAAAAAATCTCTGGCGATGCGCTTCTGACTTAAAATCTTACGGAATCAACACGACTTTTTGGGTTGCAAGGACCGCCATGATGCTTATTAATCCTTCGATATAACCAAGCGTATAAGTCCGGAATGAGGTATAAAAACAAGTGATGAAAAATACACAATCCACTGGACAAAGTAAACAAAACAAGATTTCTGAATGGATACAAAGCTTGATCTACTAAATAACTTTACCTTCAACTCTCCATTCTCACATCTACATACATATATAATCGCCACCGTCAAACTCGTCAAACCTCAAGTTCTCCGAATCTACTATCTACTGCTCACCAAACCATCCCCCACATCCTGATATTATTCACTATGACTTCCTCACTTCGTTACTAACTTCAACACTCAACACTCAACACGTCTCATATAAAATTTCCAAACGCCATCCATTCATATTTGTATTCTCTCCCCATCACGATATCATCGGCCTCCCCATAATCCTATTGGCTCTTCCTGAGATAACACTACTTATGATAGGCAAGGGATCGCTAAGCTGAGGATCTCTGGGGGCCTTAGCTACTGAAGGAATATTTAGAAGAACAGAAACATTTACCGGTCAACAAGGATCGAAACGTAGCGGGTGGGATGGTGGGATTTATCTTAATGAAGATGTCAGGATTCAAGAGTTCATAAAACGGGGATGTGACGACGTAGATCATGAATATCTTGACATGAGTATCACGTTATGTTATTGTCCCTCAGATTTTGATACACTTGTTTATTTTGGAGGATTTTGTTTATTAACACCACTTTAAAACACCAACCCACTTCTCTATAAATCAGCATTACAGCTTAAAAAGAAACACAAGAAACAGCGACTACCCTATCTCATCACAACGACCTAAGAAAATTCCAACCCAACCCTAACGTCCCTCATTCCATCACGATCTCCTCTTTATCTCACATTAACCCATAAACCGGAACCGCGTCGCCTCCAACTGGCCCAAACCATCTCTGGGTGCAACATTCCGCCGTCTATAAGAGTTGGTAAAGTCCTGGAGAATCGTGCGCACTTGTCTGACATCTGCATCATCACCAGTGGCTAACTTCTCCTTGATCTTGGCCATGAGTCTGGTTCCCTCCTCATCGGTAATGGTACCAGCAGGCAGCAGGCACAAAGTCTGCTCGACCCAAGTGGCAGTCTCCGAAGGGAAATTCCGGAATAAGTCTAGAAGGACACTGCTGCCGTTGGCGAAGCAGTCACGGGGGAAGGTGATCATCATGCCGACCATAACCTGCTTGACAAGCTCAGCGCCTCCCTTGAGCACCAGAGCCTTGACAATGTTTTGTAGCTGAAGAGTAATCTCCGGCGAAAGACCGCTACCAGTAGCCGGGTTGTTGGAAGCGTAAGAGATAAGGTCGAGCAGGAAGTGAAGAGCCGAAGACAGAGGGTCACGCTGCTCGAGGGTAAGAGCATAAGTGGCAGCCTGGAAGATGGGATCTAGGAGCTGCGAGGGGATCAGACGTTGAGGGTAGTAGAGAAGGGCATCGACAAGCAGTCTGAAGAAGTCCTCAACGACATCGGGAAGATCCTGGGGCTGAAGCTCGTTCATGACACGGAGAAAAGTAGTTGCTTGAGCCTCGAAGAAAGCATAGATGTTGTTAGAGATTTCAGGACTGACATGTTCGCGGTCCTCCGAGAACTCGCGCAGAATAGCGCCGGTAGCCCAAAGGAAGCAACCCTCATGAGAAGTAGTGAAAGCCGAGGCCAGCTCGTTAGCCATCTGGGGGAGAAGAGGAGTCATGGAAGTGCGGTAAGAGATGACCATGTTGCGCCAGCACTTGCAGATGCGCTCGCAGATGGGAATGCAACCAATGAAAGTACGGAGAGTGGTTGCAAGAATATCGATTCTCTCACCCCAGTACTCAACAGCAGGGTTCGGCCCACCTTCGTTCACCGTAGGGACGACAATTTGGACAAAGAAAGTGATAAGGTTGAGGTGGTCAGCAAGAGCCAGTTTTCCCTCCTCAGTAGTGGCCGTCTGAGCCTTGAGAGTCAGACGCTGGAACAGAGGATCGCAATAAAGACCGAGAAGTTTGTGGATCTCGCTCACGGGCTGAACAGCAACAACGCTGGCGACACCTTCCGTTATCTCCTCCTGAGAGACCTCCGGAAGCTTGTCCAGGATCTGGTTGTAGAATTTCTGCAGCTGGACAACTTGCCCACTAAGAAGATCCCGGCAGTCAGTGCAGAAGAATTTGATGGACATGGCTGCAGCACGGACAATCTCCTTGGAATCGGTCTCAAAGGAAGAAACGATGTAAGTGAACTGAGGTTCAAGGAACTCCGGGTGAGAAGCGGTCCACTCAGTGTAACGGCCCAGAACCATGATGGTGGCAAATCTGAGTTTCTCGTGGCTGGGAATCTGGACCAAGAGAGGAATGAGCTGAGGCAGGACGATGCTTTCGTTGCGGTCAACCATCCGGCCCATGGCACGCATGGCAAACAGAGGCGCCTCAAGTTCTTGCCAGTGGGGGACGGAAGTTGCCGACGCAGTAGCCGCATACTTGCCCATCCAAACATTTATAGCATCGAGAACCTTGGTGAGGCACTCGGTGACACCCAAAACCTCGCAGCAATCCTTGAGAGTGTCCCCCATCATGTGGCGGAACTCGCGGAACTTCTCCTCCAACTCACGATCACCATCGAACAGATCGTTTTCATTGGCAATTTCCGAGGGGTATTCAAGGTGCTTCAGCAGCACGTCAACGAGCTGAGAGAAGACAGGGGCCAGTATCAGACGGCCCTGCATGTATATCTCAAGGACAAGGTACTGCTTGAGCTGGTACCAGAAATTAAAGGTATACTCAATGACGTCACGTTCCTTATCCAGAGAGGCGCACTCCATAACCGCATCGACTAGAGGGCCGAAAGTCTGAGGCTCACGAGCGATAGCAACAACCCACGCTTCGGCAGCAGTGGAGAACACCTTGGTGATGGCCTTGTAACCCTCAACATCCTCTTCCTCCACAAACTTCTTAGTCAAGGACTGCAACGATAGCAGCTGCGGGAACAGAACTTTGATGACCTCTAAGTTCTCATCAACCTCACAGGTTTCTCTAAGAATGGCGCAAAGACAATCGGCAGCCTCGGATGTTGAATTGTCTTCCCGAATGGCGTTAAAAACGAGGGGCAGAAGAGGGGAGCTGGCAATACGGCTGATGGGGACCTCTTTCAACCAGGCAGTAATACACTCCATAAGCTGGGGGTTGACAGCAGCTTCGGCTATACCCTGTATGTCAGCGTGTGTCTGTAGGTATCAAATGATCTAGAAACATTTCGACAGTACGTACGTGATGATTGCGCATAGTTAGTCAGCAATTGAACAACCCGCTCAGCGTTGTTACCGAGCAGTTCACTGGTACGCGCGCTAAGTTCTTCCTCCTATTCGATACCAAGTTCAAGGTTAGATTCGTGTCATGTATCGTGAATTGTTCCTTTCTACCATTCATCAACTCGATGTAGGACGTAGTGACGGAGACGGCCATTAAATATGAGAGACAAGGGGTCCGGACCAGCTCAGGCTCATTTCCAGACTCAGACTTCTCGTTTCGGACCAACCCGAATGACAGTGCGGCAATGGGTTGTATGTTCACGTCCCAATGGCAGGAGGAAATGGGAGAGGGTAGAGATTGCCCGATGCTCTTGGAAGCCGGTGACAGGCGTCGTAAAGAAGGGAGATCGTCATCTTGGGGAAACGGTCGGCGCGGCTCAAGATAGCTCTTTGATACCGCCGTAGTTGGTGGTTGCGGTGGCAGCAATGGTGGTGGTGATGGTGGTGGTGGTGGTGGTTGTGACATACAGTGAGGGTGATTTTGCGGCCTTCAGTGACCTCCTCAGGGAGGACACGAAGGAAGTCGAGAATTGCGGCATGGCTCGATTGGAGGGCGTTGACCACAGTGGGGAGAACATCTTTCCAGTCCTTCATCTGAATAGCGAGAATAGCGAGAGAAACACAAAGCTGCACGCGGATGGCCTTGGGGCCAGCAGCGAAGTGAGTGAGGAAGGACAGAAGCTGGTCGCGCAGACCAGGCTTCTGGTCCTCTGGGATTTGGGTGGCGAGGTCATAGGTGATCTATACAGGCAACGAATTGGTAGTGTCAGCGGGCGGGTGGGAGCGAAGATAATGATACATAGTTGAATGATCGACATACCTTGCCACGGAGAGTGATGGCAGCGAAAAGCTTGGCCTCATCATCGGCGGAAGACTGAAGAATGCCAATGACGGCGGCCCAGGAACCGTTCTATAGCAATTAAATAGTGTTAGTATCACGTAGTGTAGTCCAAGCACAAGACCCAAGAAATATGGATATTGACATGTGAAAATGAGTTATAGACACGTACTGACTTCTGGAAGGTCTGCAAATACTCTTGAGCCTTCTTTTTGGCCTCAATGTTGCCTCCTCTCATGGTCACGACGGCAGCGAGCACGTCAGAAGTCTGAAAGACCTGGTTTGGCATGGGAGATGCCATGGTATTAATCTTTGTGCTGTTATAGTGCTCCGGTGCAATTGTTTAAATATATTACTGAATTGAAGATGTCGTCCAGACAAGAAGAATTGTAGAGGTAAGTCAGCAGAGATATCAAGCGAGATCGCGCAGCGTCAGGCGTCGTTCTGGGATTGGTGGGGTATCAACAATCAAGGGCTCGTGACTATGAGCACAAGAAATGACGAATAGGTTTCCACGTCCCAAGAGCAACCACTGAAGGCGTCTTTTGATCACGGAGTAGAAAATCAGTAGAGGCGATAGAAGCGAGATCTCGCAGTTAATGTAAAGGTGACGATGTGCGGCTCAATTAACGATGGCGCACTCGAAAGCACAGTTGTTGGTGGTTTATAGTTGGGTGTATAAACCAAAAAGAAAGAATATTGAGGGGTGGCGTCGGTCTGGCTCTCGTTCCTTTGGTCAACTCTAAGCGGAATGTCACAGAAGGACGGCGAAAGCGTAGGCAGAGCACGGTTGGCTTGGACCAAGAGGGGCAGGCTTGTTAGCACTTTGTGGCAACTAGTGAGGGGAGCTGCAACCAATATACAGCGATGACGATTTTGCGGAGTGTCTAGGGAACACTGTTTCGATCATCAATGGCACGTAAAAGCGAACGTGTGGTCAGGGCATAAAGTGACGATGGTGTTGGAAAAGACAAGATGGCAGCAAACGACGGGGAACTATGTTAGACAAGAGCTTATTGGAAATTTTAATTTTCAAAGGTTAGACGCAATAACCGATACATAACTATTGAACATAATGAAAACTACACTGAGCTATAAATTGCCACTATAGGATGGAGCTAAGTTGCATAGTAGTGTAGTGCACACACAACTGGTGATAGAAATTGGCGGGGTATTGGGTGTTCTACGAACAGAATCATTATATAATAGATATGGGACTTTTGGCAGGACATTTTTGAAGCGATATAATTAAGACAACTCGATATACGCTTAACAACAATTCTTGATGGAGTTTCTCAGCTCAATATATGTCGCAAAATAATTATTTTATTGAAGACGCCACAAATTAATGCCCCGCTACGCCACATATACTTTTAGGATCAAAATATAATACTAACTAATGCACTCTCAATGGTCAGATAAATTTGATCCATTTTAGAAAATTTAACGTTGGACAAGGCTGTCACTCTCGGAGCTCTATGCTGAAAAAAATCCACTGCGATATCCCCAGCCTTGTCAACCCATATTGTCCAACCTCACGGCAACTTCAACCCGACGTCTCTCCGACCCTCAAACTCGAACACTCTTTTCCCGGCCAATCTATAACGACAGAGCGCCAGTTCACCCTAATTATATTATTCCCACCTAATCTAATTCACCTTTATACAAAATGACCGGTCGTGGCGGCGGTGGTGGGCGGCGCGTGCTGCTTCCTCCTATCAACTTTATCTTCAAGTTGCTCCAGACTCGTGCTACCGTTCAGATTTGGCTGTACGAGCAACTGGGTATCCGTATTGAAGGCAATATTCGCGTATGCTGAAAGCCTTCTTGAATCAAAACTATACATAGCAGACTAACAATAGTTTAGGGTTTCGACGAGTTCATGAACCTAGTTCTGGACAACGCTATCGAGGTGAAGATTATCTCCAAGTCTAACCCCGAAGAAACCCGGAGACCACTTGGTATGTTATCTCCCATATTTTATGTCTTGTTAAACTACCATCTAATTTTTCATCTTTCATTGTGTAGGCCAAATCCTCCTCAAGGGTGACAACGTCTCTTTGATACAGTCGGTTTAAATGAGTCAAGATTGGTACGATACGAACTCTGCTCTAATTCGGCATATGCGGCTCTGGTGCTTTTCTAGTGTGGGTTGGTTAATTAACATGGGACTCGGAGACGGGAATCCGGAGCCTATAACGGCCCGAGTTACAGGAGGAGTTCGGTGATGATATTTTTCGGGTTTCACTCTGGTTATGCGGTTCCTGTTTACATTTTGCTGTTATTTAATGTTGTGTTTTTCTTCTAGCTTTGCGTACCGAAGGCTCCATGTCAATGATACTCTCATGTTTGACGACGTTCACTGTTGCGCGCTGATTGCCCAGCTATCTATATACCTTATGATTTATCTATCTACATGATAATGGACCCATCTCCAAGGAGCACTCCGTCTAGAAGCTTGTCCTGTGGCCCAATTGGCAACTCCAACTTCACATTATAATTCTTAAGATATTGCTCTTTCAACCCCAGCCCATACAAAGGCACCGGGAATCTCCCTGCCACCGCCGCATATCTCTCAAAAAACAAATCATAAAACCCCTTCCCATGCCCTATCCTCTTTACCCCATCCACCCCTCATCAAACGCCAACCCTGGCACCAACACCAAATCCAGCCTCCCTAAATCCACCTCCCCCGTCTCCCCCAACACCCGTTCCCTCCCCATCACCGTCTCCGCATCCACACTTGGGATCCCCCATTTATCCGGGAGCAATGCTTCGTAATCGGCGAAATCGCGAAGGCGCACCATGTCCATGACTCGTCTCGGGGCAGTCGTCATGTCTGGGGGGCGAGAGTGTAGATAGGGTATGTAGACGGATTTACTGCGAGAGAGGGCGTCGCTGACTATGGCGGTTGTTTGGATTTCGCCGTGAGGCATGGAGAGGAAGATACCTATGCTGGAGGCGGCAATGTAAGGAGGAAAGGTTTTGAGAGTTTCGAAGAGGATTTTGCCTGTAGATTTGTTAGTTCATGGCTTATATTTAAGAGAAAGGCAAGGTTGGAGGTTACTTTGAGTGATTATAGATTCTTCAGGGATATGCTTGAGGGCTTCCCGGATTGTCGTCCGGAGCTGGTTCTTGGCCAGAATGAGTGCAGATGTTGACATAATGATGGAAAGCTGGAATTGCAGAATTTTAATATATGAATATGAATGACTTCACTTATACCAGCTTGTAGTGAGTAAGATGAGATTGTATGTGGATCTGCAGATGACACTTTTATAACTCCGTGTTAGTATTGTTAACCCTATCAAATTTTCGCGCATTTTCAAATTAAATAATCATGAGGTGTGAGACATGTACACTCATTTATTTTCTCATATTGTCAAAATATGATTAAAGGCTCATGCTAGGTCAAATTGAAATCATTGAACACTTAAGTTATTAATTATTACTTTATAAATAGTGTACAAAGTACATAAAGTCTAAACTCTCATCTCATCTCTAGCTAACTCTTTTACAATAATTTGATGTTGGTGTGTTTCTAAACAGCCACTATAGGTTCGAAACAACTATTGAAGGCGAGGCAAGTCAAGAGCTAGTTAAATCTAGTGAAGTTTTTAATGTGTCAAACTGCATTCCGAACATGTGACTGAAGATCTACGCATCAGGTTGATCAAAGAGCATACTTCGTGGCTATAGTAACCAGCACGAGAGACTTCTATGTTCTGAGATAATTGAATTTCTAAGCCGAGTTGTGTAACGGCGGGGAGCACACAAAATATTATTATATTCATCTTTTCATATCGCAAGACGGTAACTCCTCCTATATTTTCAGTAGGACGGTATATCCCACCTGAATTCGTAGGACAAAACCATCTCAATCACCCAATAAATCTTGTTTTAAATCCTCCATCCTTCATTACTTTACTTAAAATATTCGAATCCAAATCAAATCCCATTATTAGAATCCTAATATCATCAACTCCCACCCGACGTCATTCCTACTCCCAGCACGCCCAAACACCTCATCCCAGCCCAAACACTCCAACAAATCATAATCAAGCAATAAAAAATCACCGGAAGTTTAGTGCGTGAGAATTGGTGACCCAAGGGATGGGTGTTGCGAAGCGAGTTGAGGGGATGGGTGAGTAGTGTTTGTGATAGTCTCACGCCCGATAGTAGATCGAGGAGGATATGAAGAGGCTAGTAGTGTATTGAATGTAAGAAATTGAAAATGAGTGAATTTACTGTTGGAATGACCAATAAACGAGGGGTGATGTAATCTTAGTTGACAATTATGACTTAGAAACCTACTACTTTGATCGTCAGTTCCGGCCATCTCTCACTGAAATAAGGCTTGATATAAGGCTAGATTTACCGATGTTATAAAATAGCCACAGCGAATAGAGTTGACATGAAGCAATTCGGAAAGAACATGAATAGATCATAGAATAGGAAGGAAATACCCAATGAAGTAACTGATAGATAATAGATAGGCACAAAACATACAAAAAGAAATAAAATTTCAAATTAAAGAACAATACCTTCGACATTTCCATAACATCAAGACATCTTAACTATTATGATAATAACAGACCCCAATTATAGATATCCCCGCCAATATTGACAACCATCGGAGACCCTGCCTCTGCCAACAATGCCAAAAGGACATGGATTCTAATTCATGGACCCAGTTGGCCCAGGGAGCCTAACAATCCAACCGTCACAATCGATATATCAACTTTGGGAGCCCATTGCGACTTTGTGGATACTACAATTGGCATTCCTAGCGCGAGGGAGGCCTTCACAGATCACGGATCGTCAGTGAGCTAGGTGACAGAAGGACGCTCGCATTCGCTACCGAGTGGGAAAATGGGATTGTGTATAAAACGGGCCGAGAGCCCTTGGGTTAGAAATCGGGATGTGGTGTAAGTGGTTAATAGTCAATACGTGGGATACACATGTGATCACGAGAAAAAAAGGCATATTATCACAGGATTTTCAGATGCTGTTTACTTTGGACGGCAAAAATACAAGAAACCCTACTTCATTTGTTCTTTATCAATTATTTACTCGAACTTCAGATCACAGTCATCTCAAGTTCGGACCCAGTCATTCTGACCACATTTCCATCTTCTTTCTTTTCTTCTTCCTTCTCAGACAGAATTCTCTTGTCCAAGTTCTTCTTTCACTCTTTTATTTTCAAGTTCCTTCTTAACTCTAATAAGCATTTACCATGTCTACTCTCGATCTTCCCATTGCTATTTCGGCCGCTGGCCACCATCTTGAGCTCTCTGACGGCCGTCGCATTTTCGATGCTTGTGGTGGTGCTGCCGTGGCTTGTATTGGCTACGGCAACGAGGAAGTTGGCAAGGCCATGCAAGAGCAAGTTGAAAAAATCCTAGTAAGTTTCAGTTACCCTCATTCATTTTTGACACTCATTAATACTGACTTATGACCACAGTGTTCCCTGGGCTTTCTTTGACAATCCGACTGCCCGCGACCTCCGCAACTGGCTCCTAGCCTCTACTGACAACGCCATGAAGGGCTGCTATATCATGTCCTCCGGTGAGTTGTTTTTCTTGCTCATACTAAAAGCCTTTGTTTACTAACATCTCTTTTAGGTTCCGAAGCCGTTGAAGCTGCTATGAAGCTCGTACGCGAGTTTCACACCGCCACTGGCTCTCCAACACGCATGAAATATATGGCTCGCTCGACTTCATATCACGGCTGCACCCTGGGTGCCCTCGCTCTCTCCGGCTACCAGTCTCGTCGCGCTCCTTATGAGCCTCTGTTAACTGCAGTCACTGAGCGTCTTCCAGCGTTCAACGCTTATAGACAGAAGGAGGACGGTGAGTCCAACGCTGACTTCGTTGCGCGCAAGGTACAGGAAGTCGCCGATATGTTCGAGGCTGCAGGGCCTGAGACCGTGGCGGCTGTGATCGTCGAGCCTGTCGTCGGTGCCGCCATGGGGTGTGTTTCTGCTCTCCCTGGATACCTCGCGGGCCTTAGAGCCCTTTGCGATAAACACGGCGCCTTGCTTATCTTCGACGAAGTCATGTGCGGTATGGGTCGCACCGGGACCATGCACGCGTGGCAAAACCCTCTTGTCGTTGGTGAGACCCCCGTTTTTCCCGATCTCCAGACCGTTGGGAAGGGTCTTGCTGGTGGATATGCCCCTGCTAGTGCCCTGTTAATCGGCGAGAAAGTGTTCGAAGGCATGAAGGGTCGTGTCTTTACTCATGGTCACACTTACCAGGATCACCCTGTTGTCTGCGCAGCCGCCTTGGCTGTCCAGAAGGTTGTCAAAGACTGCAACATGCTCGAGAATACTCGAGTTAATGGCGCTCTCCTTGGCAAGCTTCTCCGCGATATGATCGGGGATTGCCGCCATGTTGGGGATATCCGCGGCATAGGCATGTTCTGGGGGGTTGAGATTGTCGAAGACATTACTACTAAGAAGCCGTTCCCCAAGGAAAAGGGAATTGCCAAGGCCCTTCACAAGTTAGCCATGTCATCCAAGTATGGACTCATGGTTTACTACGGTCAGGGCACAGCCGGTAACAGCGAGGGCGATCACCTCATGATATGCCCTGCATACAATTTATCCGAAGAAGAAGTCAAGTTTGTGGCCAGTAGTGTCGCGCGAGTTTTGAGTGAGTTTTTAGTGATGAAAAGATTGAGTGAATGGGGATGGTGGAGATGGAGTATTAATTAATGAGTAGTTGTTAGTGGATAAAAGAAAAGGTTTAGAATGATAAGATAGATAATATTATTAGGGTTAATGCATTTGATATTCAATGAACTTGAAGGAAGGCATGATAATTGTGTGTAACCATCTCCACTTATCTAGTTAGTTTAGTCAAGTGGCATCACTTATTCTGAACGTCATCCCGTCATGCATTCATTGTTGATTTCATCCTCATACCACCGCCATAATGCGTGAAATAGTTACATTGCAACTAGGTGAACTCGCCAACTACGTCTCCCAACATTTCTGGAATACACAAGATTCATACCACATATACGACCCACTGGCCCCCAGGTCCCCCGTTGACTCCAGTATTCATTTCCGCCAAGGGTTGACACCTACAGGCATCGAGACATTCTTACCCCGCACCGTCATCTACGATTTCAAGGCGTCGTTGGGGTCTTTGGGGAATATTAACGCTTTATATAGCGACGATGACAACGATGTACCTGATGGCTGGGATGGGAAAAGGGTTGTAACGAAAGAGGAAATCGTCGCACTCGCTGAATATCAAAAGGCTCTCAATGAAGGAAAAGACCCAACGAGGCCGATGGCGGACGAAGTTCGCTATTGGAGTGACGTGTCGAGAGTTTACTTTCACCCGAGGAGTCTTGTGGCATTGGATAACCCAAACATGACAGCGCCGACAATGGCGGGGACACCGTGGGCGCAGGGCTTCGAATTGTTCAGCGATTTGGATCAGGAGAATGACTTGGTCGATAGGGATATTCGGCCGTTTTTGGAAGAGGCAGATAGATTACAGGGGATTCAGATTATAGCGAGCTTAGATGACGTCTGGGGTGCGTTTGCCGCTAGGTTCTCTGAAAGACTGCGGGATGAACTGGGAAAGAAGAGTATTCTTTTATTCGGGATGCAAAATCCAGTGGGGAGTTCACCGGAGACGAAAAGAATGACGAGAGATGGCTTTACGGAGGCGAGGGCGAGGGCAATCGTTGAAAGTTACGAAAATGTCGATTTGGTTGTGCCGATGAGTATTCCTCGGGGCTCCCGGATGCCGACGACTGGCTACGGGTTCGACGAGTCGTCATTTTGGCAGGTTGGCGGGTTATTTGCAACGGCTGTTGAAAGTGTGACGTTGGTGACGAGAACGAAAAAGGGGGTGGATTTAGAAGATATTACGCAGTTGTTGGGGGCGAGGGGGCCGCAGAAGATGGCGAGGGTTTCGATGAGTGTGGAAAGAGCGGATGATAAGAGGATTAACGAGGGTGAGAAGATTCAGAGGGCAAAGAAGGATCCGGTGGATATTGAGAGAGACAAGGAGGAGGAAGAAGAGACGAAGAGTGATCTTGACTTTTTGGATTTGTTAGGTATGTCCAGGGAACATACCCGTGGCTCTCAAAAGTCAAGGACAAACTTCACGACATTGATAACGAAACGCGGCCTCAACCGCCCGGACATTGCCCCTTTGTCCTCCGGGACAATCGCAATCCCCAAGAGCCCCGAAAATGAACACATCGGGCGGTCAATCAACAGGCAGTATGACGTCCACCTCGGGTTTCCCCTTCTCACATCCTTCCCTGATATTTACTTCTCAGGGCCCAGAGGACGAGAGGCGGATGTTAATGCTGTTATTGGCACTGATGACGGCATCTGTAAGGAAGTTGAGGGGTTACGGAAGGTTATTTTGGGGATTATTAGGGGTGAGGATAGAGAGGGGTTGAGTAATGGGTTGGCGGAAATTGTGGAGGGGTATAAGGATGGATGGGAGAGTGGGAGTGATAACGGTGATGATGAGTAGAGAGAGAAAGACGATGATTTTGTAGTATGGTGCCAATGTGTTTATTTATGAGGTTTGATGGTTATGGATCTAGTCTAGGGTAGTAGATGTTGTGCGATCCGTAATGAAGTACAGATAGACAAAAAAAAATAAAACAAAAATAAATACAACAAATAAAAAAATAATGAATAAATCATACTCAATACCTCCTGAGGTCCATAGATATGTCTATCCGTATGATAATAATAGTAAATAATAGAAAAAAATACTTAGCTTGTGCCGTGCGTTGTTAATATCGACAATAGTTATGTTGAAACAACGTCGAATCCCAAATTGAAAGAAAAGAATAAAGCCAAGTCACACCAACCCAATAACTAAATAATCAAACTCATTAAACGCCAATTCCAAAATGCAAACCAACTCATCTCACTCAACTCGCCGCCACAGGTTTTCCCGCTTGTTCAACAGCAACCCTTGCCCCCACCTGCCTCTTCTTCGCCATACTGCCCTCCTCCCCAACCGCAGCCTTCCGCTTCTTCCCAGTAGCAGCCTCCCCAGCGCCCACCTTCTTCCCCTTTTTGACAAGCTTGCGCTTCGGCTTGGCCTCTCCGGGCTCAAAGACATCATCAGGAAGATTAAAGTTGCGCACATGTTGGACATGGATGAAGTTAAGAGCTTCGTCGTATTTGTCCCATTTGGTGCAAAGTTCTTTGAATTCGCTGACGGCGGTGGAGAGGTCGAGGGAGCGGGTGGTGTCGAGTTTAAGTTCAATACCGATGTAATGAGTGAGCGTGAAGACTTCCATCGGTCTATCTTCAAAGGGCTTGGCGTCGGTTGGCTGTTCATCAGCGGGCTTATCGGTAGCTTCAGCTTCAGCGGCCTTCTTCTCAGAGTCCTCCTTTGAGACCTGGAAAGTCAAAGATCCCTCCTGAACCTGCCTCAACTCCTCCACGTTATTACACCTATGGATCCGCTCGAACCCCTTGACATATGGATGGGCTAACCCAATGCTATCGTGACGATCCAAACTCTGCACCAACACTCTCACCTTGGACTCCACTAACCCACTCCACTTGTTGTGCGCATCACGCGTCGTACTGCAACTGATGACGCCCAGGTAATATTTGTACCCCTCAGTGAAGAACGTATGTCTCTCAAACAACGCAGACCATAGCTTCTTGCCCGTCATAATCTCCTCTGAAACCTGAACACCTCGGCTCAGCTCCCTCGTGATGATCTCCTTCGTCGACGGCGTGATATTGTATGTCGCACACATGCTTGGATACGCCGGTGTGATAACCGGCATGATGTGGAACTGATCGGCCTTATACACCGACGGGTTCCAAACACGTACATGCAACGGGCCACTCTCCACGTTCTTCAGAAGCACCGGCTGTGGCCATGGCCATTGGCGCAAAATTGCGAAGAACTTGGCCACAATTGTCGAACTGGTGGCCTTAGGGTACAGTTGGCACACGCGGGCAACCAGCATAGCCCATGCGACACCACCAGGGAAACCCATAATGTTGGCATACACAGCGCGGCGCTGAGCCCACAGCTTGATCGCTCTGAGAGCCAACCGGAATGTCGCCTTCTCAGGAACTAAGTTCAAGATCTCATCCGTAACACGGGTACCGTTGAGCGATCGCAGCTCCTTATCATCGAGACCGCGCAGAAGACTCGAGTCTCGCAAGTCAAAGTCAGGCTCAGCGGGCAACTCCTGTAGCGTAGCAATTCTCGAAAAGATCAGATCGATGCTGATATCCCAGTACTCAAACTTGATAATCGGTACAAAGGCATCTTGTACAGACGTCAAATCTGTGATAGCGCCCGCTGGCGTCATTTCCATCAGCAATTTCGGGAAGATCTCAAAGTAGTCTTCGCGGGCAACATACTTGGGGGCAACAACTAGCGTATCGATATCAGAGCCGGGACCGTAGACGCCGAGGCGGAAAGAACCGTAGGTGAAGACTTTGCCACGGGCATTCTTAATGTGTGAAGCTTTGTTTGGGTGGCGTTTGACGGCGACTCGGCGGACAAATTCGTCACAAATTTTTGGAGGGAAGCAAGGACTTGGTGTCTGTAGAGAAGTTATAGTCAGTACAGGCATAGGTGATGTTTGATGAAAGCTCGAAGTTACTAAAGAACTGATAGAAACTCACCTCTTCTCAGTTTCGGCAGGGCTCTCAAAGGTTCCTTGGGCCCGGAGCTCCTCGAGGAGAGCAACATTGGCTTTAGTGTCGTCTTCAGTTGGTAAACGGGTGGAGATAGGATCCGTTACTCCTAGATGTTCGGATTGAGGCATCGTAAAGATCGGCTGTCGTTAAATGCCTTGTAGAATTAGGTATCGTGTCGATAGATCGTTCAATGTCACGAGTAGTTGCGCTAGCCCAAATATTTGATTTGTTTCAATAGCTCAAGGGTTCGATGGGAGTATTTTGCACTGTAGACAAGGAAGATGGGCGTCGAAGCAGATTCGATAGATGGCGAAAATGTATTGAAGCAAATGACGTTGCGCAATGATAATCAATCTCAATAAAACCCAATCAAGATTCCACAAGCAACGCGCTATCTCGAATCTTGATAGCAAGTCAGCAACTCGAAATTCACCTCCTTACCTATTCGTGCTAGATAACAAGTAATGAAAAGAGAACAGAAAGTTAGGCCAAACAAATTAATTCACATCAATAAGTCAACAACTAGCAAAAAAATAGTCACAAATTCACAGATCTACAAAATTCAAAATCACGAAAAAGTCGGTTTTTGCCTAGACTGACAAATTCGTAAATTAAATTGGCAGAATGCGAAAGGCGTGCATGGGGGGATGATTCTACGATACGCGGGCAGCTGCTGTTTCGGCTGGGGAGCAGTAGTAAACAGGGATGATGTTGGCAGTAGGAGAAAGGTACTGTCGCTGGGTCGCGACGATGACAGGGATATAGTGAGTTTCGTACGGTGTGTATGTGTGTGTGTGTGTGTGTGTGTGCGAATGACAGCATTGCTTGGATATACTATGGTAATGTTCAATATCTACTATTTCTAGGTCCAAATAAACAATATTAATATTCACATGTATGCCTGTAATATATAAGTTCTAAATTTATGTATTAAAAACTAAAAAAGAACTACTAATCATGGTATCAATCATAAATCATTACCCATCCCACCATTCTCTTTATCTCTTTTCTACCCCACCCTCCCCAACCCAAACCCACCCCTACCAACCCCATCGCCCCCACGACCTGCACCGCTGACCACCCCGTCCTCCTAACCCCCCTAAACACTTCCAACAGCCCTAACGGATCCTGCTGCACTGCCGGCGTGTCCCCTCGACTTCGATGCCGTCTATGCCCGTGGTCTCTCTGTTGATGCTTCACGATTTCCCCGGGAACTTCCCGGACAATAAGAGCTTGGTGATCAGAGTGGGCATTAGCTTTGACTTCGTGGTCGATACAGTCTAAGATCTCTTGTGAAAGTGGGAGACGGGCGTTGGATAGGCTGCGTTTGAGGTTGCGTGACCAGGTGGGGTAGTTGTAGAATAGGTAGGAATCGGTAGAGTTTAGGAAGGGGTTGTGGAGGGTAGACCGGGGAGTCTCGGAGGGATTCCAGGTGTGAGTGCACGATGCGAGTTGAAGGGAATTTGGCTGGTAGTGAGAATGGGAGTTGAGCCACCAGGCCATGGCTTTTTTGGCGCCAGAGTGCCGGAGGAAGGTGGCACCGGATGGAGAGAAGATGTCGGTGATGAGTTTTTGGAGATCGCTATGAACCAACTTCCTGTGGTATCCTGAAGACATTAAGAGACTAGCGTCCATTTCGAGGTCAGTTGTCTCCGTAACCGGAACAGTCGATACGGCGTAAACCGGATTCCCATAAACCCCGCTTGTATCAAATGAAAATACATCAACATCCCCATCTACAAAAACCTCGCCGTCGCTGACCTATCTGCCCGCGTAATTGACTGAATCTGTAAATCAGTTTGTGAAAGCACCGGGATTACATTGGTTATAGCCGTGAGATCCCGGATAATGTCAAGGTCCATAGGGGAGAGTCCAGAGGGAGCAATGACATAGAGTATGACAGAGATGAGGGGTGATTCCTCACTACCAAGGAGGCGGAGCATCATGGAGTTGGCGGTTTGGTCGACGGGGAGAGTGCTCATAATGTTGAACATGGACTCGGTGATGGTGGTCAGAATGGAATTTTTCTAGGAGATGTTAGTCTGAGTCAAGATATATATGCTTAATGGACTTACGTGGCTTCCAGTATCAATGTCAAACCCAGGAACCTCCAGAAACGTGATATTCCGATCAATAATCTCCTTCTCAAGCGTCAATCTCACCTTCGAGTTCAACGTCTTTGAAGTCTCTGTCCACCATTTAGGATGCGGCTTTGAACTGGCTAGTGTCTCTAAGAGTCCATCTCGTGACTGCGGGGTATCAACGTGTACGATATGTTCGCAAGTGTTGACAATAGACTGGATCAACGATGATTTCCCCGATCCTATATAGAAGTCAGTTAGTACTTGTTTTTCCAACATTCATCGTATCAATACCACTTACCCTTGCTTCCCACAATAGCAACCCTCAATCTCCCCAACGCCCTCCCAATTTCCGTAAAAGGCTTCCTCTTCGGCACCGTCACCTTTGGCATAATAAAATCATTACTCTCCCTCGAGATCTCCATCTTCATGTCGGCCGCAGGATGCCCCGCTTCACTCTGCACATTGCCCTCCCCATAATTCGACAATGGATAATCTGAAAATGTGGCCGCCAGCGATTCACCGAGTGATGACGAACTACTCAGCACTGACGACGGGCCCAAATGAGGGGAGAGCATATCAGTGTTTGGTGGCAACGACGCAAGTGTCTCAACTCCGTAGTTGTCGGGCTCGGACATCCCGACCGAACTGAAATTGTCATGGACACTCTGCGGAATCGGCGCGGTTATAAGTGACCCGCTATCAGTTGACACAGATTCTGTCTGCTGCTTCGATCTCTTGGCAAAGTTTAAGTTCCGCCGGATGTGCGAATGTGGATGGTGGTGTGTTCCCCGTTCCCTATGATTCTCAATGTCCGCCTCGGTCCCAATTATGAATGTATCCCGGGCCGAAGGGATCATGCGTCCCCTAGATGGCCCGGAGTCAGCTCTTGGAGCACGCATCGTATCGTCGATTAATTATTTGGACTAATTAATTGATCGGAAGGTACTCAATTTCTCTGTGGTTGGATGTGGGGCTGTTGTTGTAGGGCGAAGGTAGTTTGTTAGGTGGATACTTTGTCGATGATTGTGGAGAAAGTGGAATCGAAGCTTATCAGAGCTTGAATGGTGTGGATCTAAATAGATGATTGTATGTATTTATTTTTGGAAAGAGTGGATAGGTAGAAATTGGCAACAGAAACAAAAAAGGAAGGAAGTGAAGTTTTTTGTCGAAATGTGAGCGTGGCAAAGTCACGATGTGGGAAAAGAGTGGTGGTGGTTGCGATAGGTAAGTGTCAAGGGCGATGATTGTCGTCAAGGGAGGTGTGGAAGGGATAATATGTGTATGTAGGGATTGGAGAGATTGGCGGTGGCGGTATGCAGTAGGTGTCAGGCGGAGTATTTGACGTGATTGATTGGGGGATGTCGTGTTATTGAGAGATGTTGGGGGATGTTGGATTGAGACTGAGGATAAAGAGTTTGGAGAAAGAAAATGATTGTTTGCGGGGGATATGATGTCAAGAGAGATGCGAAGTCTGGCCGGTGATGACAAATAGAAAAGGAAGAAAATAGAAGACTTTTATCTGGGTGAGAGTGGGGATTTTACATGTAATTAATCCAAATATAAAGTACGAAATGCTATTCACATAATATCATAAAGATAACAACCACACCCATCCCGCGATAAGCCACGCCATCCTCTAAACTCAACAACCAACCCCTCAATATATTATGACAAGACACCCACTTCACTATCAGACTATCCGCCCAAAACCACGCATATCACTTTTGCAAAATCAGCTCATAATTCCTATCAAACCGTCTCAGTAGTGCGGTCGCATTACCGGCATGAGGCCATGTACGGGGTCTACGTGAGACAGGACACGGACTAGGA
Source organism: Meredithiella fracta (assembly GCA_023677585.1). NCBI lineage: Eukaryota > Fungi > Ascomycota > Sordariomycetes > Microascales > Ceratocystidaceae > Meredithiella > Meredithiella fracta. The sequence goes on along the minus strand of JAGXCV010000001.1, from coordinate 50,924 downwards.
TGTGGGGCTTGAGGGTCGTTGGTCGATCCGATGAGTGATGTGGGATCGGGGAAGCGCGGGGGTTGTTAGTGAAAAGGAGCGCTATGTATGGCTATATTTTAGTGGTGTTGAGATTTATTGGTATTAAGGAGTAAATTCGTGAGTCTGGTTATAAGTTAGTATGGGTTGATGTGGTATTTGATTCGTGGATTTTGGTGGGATAGTTGTATTGATGGATTGAGTGGGAATTCATAGTGGTGTCATTGGTGCTTGAAGATTCAGTGGTTTGAGGAAAGAGTTAGGGTAGAGGAAGACACAAAAGTATTAAAGCCCTTTAGTTGATGAGATTAGTGTAAATAACCCTAAAAATAGCATCGACCCTATATTTTGTTTTATCGACATACTCATCAGAGTATTTTACAGTCGGCTCAGTGCGTCAGGTAGAACTTACTGATGATTAAAGATCCCTCGTCTAATCATATGAATTGTACAAAGCTAATATTCTGTCTACTACCCATATTAACAGATAAAAACCACCCTCCCTATATTCCACGTCTCTCCCTCCGTTCCACGTGCTAGCATTTCTATCCAATCAATATTGCCGATATATTACCTTTGTAAATCTAGGATTATACATGCACAAACCCTGGCCAACCCCGCGATCGATTTCAGCTTAACAAGATTTGGACATTAGTTGGTTGTCTTCAATCTATATTTTCATCTCATTTCGCAGGTATCCATTTTTATTCTTTAGCGGCCATCAACTATACATTTGATGTCTCCTATTGATATCAAAACAATACGTTTATCCACAATTCTTAGATTCTGTTTTCTTCTGAGCGCCATATTTCCCCGCCATCGCATTTATTCAACCCCATCATCATTGAAAATCAGCCTTGCGACAGCCCAACCAGACGGGCCTCAACAACGCAGCTCGAACCTCACGATAATTTCAACTGTGTATTATTCATACACCTCATTGCATCAGTACACAGAACCACCGCCATGGACTCGAAGCGACATGCAAGTTCCTTTGCTCAGCTTGAGAAACTTGGTGAGGGTACCTACGCTACCGTAAGTCGCGACATCACAATACTAGACACTCATCAACACTACTGACTCGCAACAATCATCCAGGTTTTCAAAGGTCGGAATAGGCAAACGGGAGAACTGGTAGCTCTCAAAGAAATCCACCTGGACTCAGAAGAAGGAACTCCCTCAACTGCAATCCGCGAGATCTCCCTCATGAAGGAACTCAAGCATGAGAACATCCTAGCGCTTCACGATGTCATCCATACTGAGAACAAGCTCATGTTGGTGTTCGACTTCATGGACGGCGATCTGAAGAAGTACATGGACACTCACGGCGATCGTGGAGCCTTGAAGCCCGACATCATCAAGGATTTCATGTACCAGCTGTTGAAGGGAATCGACTTTTGCCACCAAAATAGAGTCCTCCATCGCGATCTGAAGCCCCAGAATCTTCTTATCAACAATAAAGGGTCGCTCAAGCTCGGAGATTTCGGTCTCGCTCGTGCCTTCGGCATCCCCGTCAACACCTTCTCCAACGAAGTCGTCACATTGTGGTACCGGGCCCCCGACGTTCTCCTCGGCTCCCGCACCTACAACACTAGCATCGACATCTGGTCTGCCGGCTGCATCCTGGCGGAGATGTACACCGGACGTCCTCTCTTCCCCGGTACCACTAATGAAGACCAACTGCTCAAGATCTTCCGCATCATGGGAACACCCACCGAACGCACGTGGCCCAACGTCACTAAGTTCCCCGAATACAAACCAACGTTCCCTGCACACAACCCGCAAGACCTTCGCAATATTCTCCCTCAAATTGATGCCGATGGCATCGACCTCCTCTCCCTCATGCTCCAACCCCGCCCCGAAATCCGCATCAGCGCCAGCGAAGCCCTCCGTCACCGCTGGTTCAAAGACCTTGTGCAGAAGCAACAAGCGCAACAATTGCAGCAGCAGCAACAACAGCAACAGCAATTGCACCATTTGCAACAACAACAGGCTCATGCTCATGCGCAGGCGCAAGCTCAGGCACATGCGCAAGCTCAGGCGCAAGCGCATCACCAGATGAGAGCGCAGGTAATGGCACAGCAACAGCAAGCGCAGAATCAGCAGGCGCAGATGCCGTATCAGAGTTACGGGTATCAGTAGAATGGAGTTTTCTAGGAGTTAGCTGTGTTTGATGGGGAGGATGGGTTGAGACGGGGATTTGCGAGGAGAGTTATTGTTTGTAGTTCTGAGGGACGGTGATTTATTTTCTTCGATATTTCTTTTGGGTTGGGAACTATGTTATTGTTATCGTTGATTTGTTTTTATTTCTTTGCTTGTTTGGGGTTATGGCTTCGTCATTATTTTAAGTATCTTATCAACTATCACTTTTGAGACCATAGTATTGTTATATTCATTTCTATTCTATTAATTATCCATTTCATTATTTATACATATATATATAATGTCCATGTACTCATACTTCTATAAACATAACCATAACCATAATATAAAACCCAAAAACATAATCATCTACAAAGTGTTATCCCTAATCTCTCCCGCAAAAGTCTTCGCAAACCTTTGCTCCGCCGGCGTACCCGGATATCCCGCTCCCCTCTTCACATTATCGACCTCGGTCCACATCCTCTCTACGACTTCTTTCCTAATCTCTCTTGCCTCTTCACTCATTTGTAGGTCACTCTTTAGCTTTCCAGCCTGTGCCCTTGCCTCCAGTTTCTTCCATTTGTAAATTAGGTCGCCGAAGACCGCGTCATTGTCAAGAGGTTTCCCGAAGGCAATGTGGATGTCTTTCCCCACTTTGGAAGCCAGCGGGGTCACGATCTTCAGGCATAATGTCTTGGGTGCCGTTGATGAACATGGGGATGACCTCGGGAGTCGGTTTGGCTTCAAGAATGAAACGGGCAACGCCCCATTTAAAATACCGTAATGTCGTCATCGGATTTTGCGTTATGCACCCTCGGGGAAAATATGAAGCCAAATCTTCCTATTTTTCCGGAAGAATGCCGGCGACGTATGTTCGTCTTGCCCGTTTGTTGTGTACTTGGCGGTCAACGGTGAGTTCGGGAGGACCGAGGGAGTGGCAGAGTAGGCAGTGCGCGGGATCACAGGGGATGAAAGCATGATGAGGGCTTGGCGGAGGGTGGGTTGGTAAATGCCACCGGAGGGAGAATAGCGGAAGCGATGGCAGGGCAAGACTTGGCCGAGGTTGAAAAATCGGGAGGAGTCGCTACGGAAGGTTAATGGGATGTTGGGTTTAGTGGATGATATAGAGACTTACGGGTCTTGGAAGCAGATATCATGAGCGCCGAGGGACCAACGCATGACGTTGGGGTTCATGATGTGACGCATTGGTAAAATGCCCCAGATTAGCGGGTCGTCAACACTATAATACTTTTTTAGTTCTCATCACCAATCACTCTTATCTCATTCTCATGAAATGGTAAGCCTAACAGCCACTTACACCGATACATGATTCGATATCGTCAACAACCCCCTATCCGACTTCCCCGTCCTCGCCCTCTCATCCAACCTCGCCATCAAATGCTCCATTCCCGTAACATGCGTCCTATTTAATCCCATCAAATAAACTTTACAAACGAGGCCGACCGCTCCCATAACTAGACTTGACGCAACCCGATGGAAGATCGTTGGGAGCTCGGGGAGTTCGTCGTCCAAAAGGCTTTTCATGACGTAGGTTGTCCGTAGACAAAGGGACGGAGAAAAAGAAAGAAGGAAAGTGAAAAGGAAAAGAATGATGATTAATGAATGAACGACAAGCCTGGAAAGCCGAATGGTGCTACCGGGCGCGGACCGGGTTGGTATTGTTAGGATTTTATGTGTATCTCATTAAGGGATTATACATATAGAGGGATTGCATGTGAAAGGATTTAGAGTAGGGTTGTATATACTAACTAGGGTTATAAAGCGGACTCAAATATAAGCGCGTTGACGGTAAGTTATAGAGGGGTGATCACTCATGATATCATCGGAATATACAAATATCCATCAAATGACCCGCCAGAATGCCTCCAAGTACGTCACAGTTTACCCCTCAATTTACAAAAATCACACGCTAACCCTCACCCCCACCCCCAGGCAAACGCAACTCCTCCCGCGCCGTCTTCACCTCTCACGAACGAACTCTCGCCTCCTCCGCTTGGGCGCCCTCATCCGCCCGGCTAACCCGCGACTCCTTTCTTCTCTTCGGCTCCTGCATCCTTTGCATGGAGCCTGCAAGAGATCCCGTTTGTTGTACAGAGGGCGACATGATGTGTAGGGAGTGTTTGTTGGCGAATGTGCTAGGGCAGAAGAAGGAGATTAAGAGGGCGGAGAAAGTTAGGGGGAGGTTGGCGAGGGAAGTGAAGGAGGAGGAGGTACGGACGGAGGAGGGGAGGAAGGAGGAGGAGAGAAGGAAATGGGAGCGGGTGCAGATGGGATTGGATAATGAAAGGAAAGCGGTTGTTAATGTAGAGATGAAGGATACGGAGGATAGATCTGGGGGCCCGGGACGACTATTAATCGAAGCTAAGTCATCATCATCCTCTATCAAACGTAAAGCCCCCTCTCGACCTCCCTGCCCCCTTCCAAAGTCCCCCGGCCCTCTTCTACAACAACCCCTTCAACAACCTCTCCCCACCCTGCCCCCAAACCTCTTTCTGGACCCCTTTGCAAACCCCCTCTACCTCCCTTGCCATCCACCTAACCACCCTTCCCCCCCCAAAATCCCACCCCATCTGCCCCGGCCCCGGCCTCGGCTCCTCCTCTCCGCACATCCTCACCACCAAGCACATAATCACACTCCTCTTCACCGACAAATCCAGCGCCCTCTGGGACGAATCTAAGGAATCCGAAGCAACCCGTCACGACACAAAGACCCCCCGTTGGCACTGCCCCTCCTGCCTCAAAGCCCTTACAAACTCCACCGGCGCTATCGTCGCCAAATGCGGACATGTCTCCTGTAAACCCTGCGCCGAAATGCTCTCCGTCAATGAAGGTTGCTTTGTCTGCGGTGAGGGGATAGAGAAGACCAACAAGGGCGAGAAACACACTTTGTATCCCAAGGGCTGGCTCGAGTTGCGAAGTGAGGGAACGGGGTATGCGGCGAAGGGAGGGAACAAGGTGGATAGATTGGTGACGGCGTTTAATGCATAGTGGGAGTTTGAATATAGACGGCAGGTACCAATAAGATATATATACACAAACATAATTTTTATTCCTTTCCTTTCCAAAGATAACCTCAAATCTCACATAACTAACATCGATATAAATACTATTACATACATAAATTCACACCACCTGCACCTCTCCCTACTCCACCCTAATGCCCTCCCCGCATCCTTCCCCGGATGCCCCTCCGCCAAGTCCTGCCTCCCCCACCCCACCACCTTGAATATATTATTCCGCCCCCCATTTGTCGCCTGCATCAATTGCTCGAACAACCGCGCCCGTGAATACTCCCTCTTTATCGGTTCAAAAACCGGCTGCTCGACAATCGGTATTGGCCGCCACGTCGCCAAGCTCATCATGACGGATGCGGCTTCCTCGTCGGGGTCAAGATTCGCGTCGTCTTCTTCGTCTTCGATTGGGGCGTTGGCGTCCATGGCGGCCTTTTGTTGCTTAGCTTGGTTTTTCTTTTGGTATGCGGCAAGGAGCATGTCGTACGGTAGTGAACGGCCGGTAACCGCGCGCTTCGCACCCATGCTGTGAGATTTGCAAGTGAGAGAGCGGGCGCAGGGTTGCCCGTTGGGGAGCAAGACACCACATTGCCGTTCGACGTCGACAGGGCCTTTGAGTTTGGATGCTTTAGGTTTGGGATCTTCCTTTTCCTTTTTGGATTTGGGAGGTTTCTCGGAGTCATCCATGGTTTTGCGTTTTTTGCTGGCTTTGCCATCTTCGGTGCGATTTGCACCTTTTCTTGTCGTCTTTCCGGCTGCATCTTTCTTATCTGCGGGGATATCGTCGTCACCTTCTGATGAATCATCATCCTTATCATCATCCTTCTTTCCGCCGTCCTTGGCTGCCTCCTTGGCACGTTCTCGGGCTTCACGGGCTTCCTTTTTCCGCTGGGCTTTTTCCTTCTTGTGCCGGAGGCACATGTTAATGTGGGAGGAGGCATTTGTGCGGTAGATGGATTTCTTGCAGTGTTTGCAGAGGTGGAGGTCAGGGGGATCCTCAAGAACGCGGATGATGCCGAAGGTGTCGCGGAGAAGGGTGGAGAGGGAGTTAGTTTCGGGGTGAGGGAGGCTGGCGAGGGTGGCTTCGAGGGCTTTGAGCTTTTTGTCATCTGGGGTGGAGTTAGTTTGGGGTCAACCTGCGATTGAAGTGTGGTGAGATGAGGTAACCTTCTTGCCAGCTGGCAGTCTTGATTTTGGGGACGGCCTTTTTGATTTTGAGGGTTCCCCGTTTTGAGGGTTTTAGTGCTATATGGCCATTAGCTATTGGTCGTATCTAGAATCCAAACGAGCCGGCGAACCTTGGATAGACATGGTAACTAAGGTTCACTTCACGCGTCTGATGTGTGCTTATATGAAGGTTCGAGTATATGTCGATGGACAGTTCGTCCGAGTCGCAAGACTAATGCGACTATGATATTTTGTATATACGCTTTATCTACGTTCTGTAGCAGTCGATGTCGCGAATTGAATATGCGTTTTGTGGTGGTATATTGCGATCGCTCATGTAGTTGGATATATCCTCGAACCCGCGTCTAAATAACAAAATATGAGATGTTCTGTGATCACCCAAATCCCTTTTATTGAAATCTAATGAAAGGGATCGGAATTGATGCTGCGTTTTATGGTAAATTAGAGAATGTTTTACTTGTGATGACGGTAACGCAATTACTAAAGGCACAAATGCATCAATCATTACCACACACACTTGTCCAAGTCGAGCAAGCACAAGGCACAAAGCAGCGCGCCGGGTCGACATGGGTCAAAAGTATGTAGACTCCACTTAAAGTTGGCATCACGTGTTTGAAAGGTCCTCAGGTTTTCAACCCTTGATACCCATATCGATTATTGTCACGTGATGCTTCCCAATATTGGGTCGTGACTTCATTTCTTCATTACTATATACTATACTAGACCTAATTGATGTCCTACGCCTGATTTTTATCTTTGACATAATACTTAAAATCCTCCACCATATACCTCGCATGCCTCATGCCCATCAGCCGCCACATTGTGTCCCCAGTGCCCCACCCATTCCCAATGGTGCCTAGGGATCCCCGGCGCACATACAACTTTTTTTAGCAATCTGTATGGTCAGTGGAGACCCCACAGCATCATTGCCACCATATTTTATGTTGCGGGGGCCATATAATGGGTGTGCACACATTACAGGGTGTTGCCATTGGGACGCAAGGCCAGAGAGGATTTGGTGGACTTGGGTGCGGATGGTCTCAAGGGCAGTGGAGTGAGTGAGGGCAGAGACGATGGGGATGGCGAAGGTTCTATAATAGTCTATAGCGGTGATTAAACATTAGTTAGTGGTGATGTGGGCTCAATAGTGGTCGTTCCACATACGGGTGGTCCAAAGGTCGGCGTAGACATGGTCCTCTTCTTCGAAGATGGCTTGAGGGGGGAGTTGGGGGCATGTTATTTTGTGTAGGACCATGTGGGTTCTTCTTAAGCTTTGAGTTCCCATTTAGCCATGTCGCGGTCGAGTTTGATGAGGAATATTAGTTTAGTGGCGGTGGGGTCACTGTCGCGACAGGTGAGGTGGCGGAGATTGGAAGCAAGGTTGACGAGGCGACTGGCTAGGAAACAGAGTTTAGGGGCAGGAGAGTCAACAGCTACTAGAGTTTTGCGATGATGATCGACGGTTTCAGTGATGACTTCGGGGCAGCGGAGGCCATCATTGACGAGGCGGAGGAACTAAAGAGTTAGGTTAGTATAAGATATGTTCATTGCTAGGTGTTTAGTGAAGACTTACACAGGCATAACTTAGTTGGACTAATTGGCGGAAGCCTCTGTAGGCCGTCTTCTCCAAAGACACATATCTCCGAAATAAATCCAATCCAATCATGTGCTCATACGTATTCTTCGAAATAAATGTGGTCTCCTCGACAATCATGACTTCGCTGTCGTTCATCGTCGATTTTACTATCTTCCTGAAACCACTAAGTGCATTCCCGAACTTGACTATTGTCCTCAACATGATCTCGGGGTCATTGGTTTGGTGGCCAAAAGCAGCTAGGCTGATGGCAATGTTAATATCATGGGTGGTCGGATGGAATAACTGAACAAAGGAGCCCAGGCTTTCTTCGTGCATTAGCGTGTCCGGATGGTTGAACACAAAGGTCTCTAAATATGCATTAAAGCCGCGTTGTTCTAGCGGTGGCGCTATTTTTGGAGAGGCAGAAGATCGGGTGGTAGCCGTAATCATAGAGAATCCGCGACTAGACGTGAGATAACGGAATGGAGGAAACTTGAACAGTCAATAGTCTGGCAAGCTCAGTTCTCTTTGCTTGTTTGGCGAGAGTGTGACGAGAGAGCTTAGGAGGTTGCCTATGAGATGATAATGAAGATGCTTGTGGATCATCATGACAAGATGGCTCGATCGGCCTGAGATATCGCAAGAGCAGGATTCGTCGGTATTTGTACCGCCCTTGTATACGGGATAACATATAGTCCCATCTTCATAACAACATCCGTTGAAACTGGAACCGATACTGGTACTAAAGACCTCCCCATTTAAACCCCGCTCATCCCACTACTTCGCACCGCCCCCAGAAGCGCCATGAACTGCCTCGCCATCTGCATCTACTATGAGATTCCCTCCCCATAGACGCCCTGTAACCATAGTCTCCCCCGAAACAAGTTCCCCCATATACCCCGTTTGTCCTTGAGCCCCTATCATCTGCACCTCCATATGCCAGCTATACACCTCCATTAGATCTCCCGGGACTGGTCCATCCCACGGGATCATCATCGGATCATGAACGGGCGCAGAACTAATTGGCTGTGGAGATAGTCTGTTTTGGAGAGACGACGAGCGCATTTCGAAGATGATTTGCTCGTGGCGTTTCCGTTTCTCACGGGGGTTTGCTGCGGTCGACGGCGATTTTGACAGGCTGAGAGTGGAGTTGTTGGTGGAGCGAGAGGCTTAGGTTTTTGGATGACTTTAGTAGATTCATCGCAAAACATGAGGGATAATTGGTCGCAATATCCAGGGCATATCTTTGAGGGTGGCGACATTGGGAGCATTCGGGTTCGACGCGATCATACTATGGAGGATGTTAGTTACTCAGCCGTTTATGGTGATACAGGGTGACGTATTTAAAAATTAATCTATATCGAGAATTATTGATATAGAGGCTGTCTTTGTTCGTCTGTTTGCTTACCTTTATTCTCCGTGTACGAAAGTGTTGGCATGCCGTCGACGCTCTCCCACAGTAAACTATCTTGAGTGTCTCTAGCAGTCACTATTAGTAGTTCAAAACCAAGAGAGAAAAGGAGACGCGATACTCAAACTGTGTTTGTCCGATGAGTGACGGGAGAGCAAGAAGGATGATGCGGGGAGTAGCTTGATATGTAACGGGGCCAGCGAGACAGAGATGAGAAGTCGGGACAATGGGGAGAAGGTTAAAGAGATGAAGATGTTCAATGAAGCCAAATAAAAGGTGAATGATGCGGGATGTGAGTGAGGTGGGATTAGAGTGAAGATGAGGTGGGGTTGATGAATAGATAGTGAACTGGTTGTGGAAATAGATAACGGATTAGTAGATAGATTGGGCAATGGCCTTCCCGATCAAGGACCCTTCGATCGAAATTGGCAGTAGCGGTAGTAAACCTCTATCCTTCTTGAAACAATGAAGCAATGAACTAGTCTCCAAAATTATCAATTGATCGATTAATCAATCAATCCACTAACTAATTTTTCATCTTACAGACGCAATCAATTAGCCATAATTCTCATCAGCCCAGACTACCATTAAATATTCCCGGCCCTTTGAATGTAGATTCACCCTTCATGCATTTAATCCAATGCACGTCGCTCAAAATGGAAAGCATAGTCTAATCGGTGTCAGTGTTGGAAGGAAAACCCAGAGAATTTGCGCCGGAATTGGAATATAAACGCAGTTTAAATAGGTAAAGGATGGGTATAGGTAATGAATGAGGTTTCATCATTTTATCTTGACATTGGAGAGGTTTGCGTAGATCTATGAGGAAGGAAGATTGGGAAGGAATGAGGCTTACAGGGTTTGTATGAGAGCTAGGGTGGGTATTCTGATTTGGAGGAAGGGAAGGAGAAGACGGGAAGGTGGGACGAAAGATTGCAGGGTGCGACGAGGGCTTTGACAAGTCGAGTGTTGATCGAAATAATCATGGAGTAAACAGAGCCAATGATATCATCACAAGAACTGTTCAAGGGGACCTATTGTTTTCCGGTAGATAATAGACCATGTTAATTACCAAATTGACTCTAAGAAATAAAACAAGATCTACAAAAGAAACCTGCAACAGCAGTAAAACAAAAGAAATCTAACTCTACCATCGATCCACCACCTCTCTCTTTATCAGAAATAACGCCCCGTTTGTCTAGCAAACCCCTTCTTCTTGATTCCTAACCCCCTCCCTCCTTATATTGTAGACTACTTCATTTAGTACCGCCGGCTCGGCGGCACCTCCTTAAGCTGAACCGCCTCCTCACCCACGCCGGTCTTCTCGCCCGCCGGCAACTTAAAGCCAAGGAACGGAAGGTACATACCCGGGTGAAACCAGTTGAACACAACAGCGACAATCAACATTGGAAGGGCATCAAAAACATACATAGGCCACTCGTTGCCGTCAATCTTATCGCCGAGCTTACTATCCTTGGCACCAAACTCGATCATACGGAAGACTGAACGCATGAGGATAAGGGTACAGGAACCGCAGATGGCGAGAAGGAGGTGGTTCCATTTGGGCTTAATGACTTTGTTAGTGCCGCGGACAATAGCGTAGCCGGGGGCAGCACTCTCGCGTTCAATGCGGAACTCAAAGTATTGGCCGAAGTTGAGGGACATGCCGCGGAAGCGAAGGGCCATGACGGTGAAGAAGCCGAAGGAGATAAGCTGGACAATGACACCAATAAGGGCAATTTTGCGGCCAGATTCGGTTTTCGATTTAGCATCGAGGTCAGTTTCTTCGACGGAAGTCATTTTGATGGAACCGATGAGTTGCATGAAGATGGAGATGATGTCAAAGATGACGAAGATTAGGGTGACGAAGCGGGCTGACGGGAGTTAGTAAACAATTGTGGTGTATTGAGGGAGAAAGATAAACTTACGAGGACACCAAAGGATCTTCATGTTGCGGAGATGGGGAGGAGTGATAAAGTAGATCATGCGACCAAAGATGACGTAGATGTTACCAGCCATGAGAACAGGGGCAAGAAAAACGAGAGCGAATTGCAAACTATACATTGTCTTGTTGCTTGGATCCGCAATTGACTTGACTCTAGCGCCAAACCCAACGAGTTCCACTATGGAGGGAGATACAAGTTAGTCATATGATTTGGAGATAACCGGCGATAGTCGTTGGTGGAACTTGCTGGCAATGGCTAACAGAAAGACGAGCCAGACCCAGGCCTTGTACTTGATGTATTGGAAGATAGAGTAGCCCATGGTCGCGGCGTACAGTAGAGTGGCCGCGATGGCAATGCCCTTGGAAGGGTCATATTCGTAGAAGTTACGTTCGTGGGCGGTTACGGTTGAGTTACTCATAGTGATGAGTGACAGCGAATGAGACAGATGAAGATGAAGATATATAGAAACTAGAAAGAGAAGAAACAAATAAATATATATAGAAACAAGCACCAAGAAGTGATCTGGCGAAGAGAAGAGAAGAAATGATGAACTGTGTGGAATGATTCTCCAAACTAAATACAACCCAATCAACCCGGGCTCCCTTCTATTTATCTAGATCCAATCACCGATTCAATATCTCCAGATCCACTTCGCCTATGGCTTTCGAGAATATGGGGTTAGCCTATGGGTTTCTAGGAAGCGACGTAGCTGACCCGGGAGTGCTCGGAGCGGGATAGTAGTTAGCTCCCTTAGCGCAGGCTTACGATTTTGAGATATACTAGTAAGAGTTAGTTAATGTATGTGATTAGATGTGCGGTAGTGATGTCTACTGCTCGAGCCTAGTATCTTCAACATATAATCTTAACTCTAGCCATCCTACCACAATTTCACCTCACTATCATCTACAACTATAATCCCCACATCATATTACTATCCCGTCCAAATATTACTCAAAACCTCAAACACACCAAGTATCCAAATTCCCTTCACAACCAGAGGCTTTCTGTTCTCGATCAGTCCAGCCTAACTATCATAAACACCCCAATCGTCAATCACCAGCACTCGGTGCGCCCAACTGTCGCCTGATAACAAGGAAGTTTTTCTATTTTGACGTCGCTTAGCAGATTTCGGCCAAACGATGAGCCATCTAACAGGGTGGTGAGTTCATTAGAGGGCAATACGAAAGGGAATTTGGTATTGTTTAATGACGGATTACGGGTAAGAGATGAAGGGGATGCTTAGTGTTTGTGTTTCATGATTGGTTGTTTACAAAGTTGTCAATGCTAAAGTTGATGAGTAGGGGACGAAGGTATGACAAAATTTGTACAACATCATATACTTACGACTATTTACGAGTATGTCAACTAGTTGTCACGATGTCAAGATACTGGACGATTTGATATCACCTCATCGTCGTCAACTCAACCTTTACTTCCTTCTTCCCAATCAACCTCATCCTCTCCCAGAATCATCTGTATCCCTAAGTACCCACCAAACACAGCCCCCAAAAAAACCCTCCGAAACCCTCCGTCGGAAGCTTTCCTTGCCCCATCGGCACCGCCATCTGATAACACTCCCCAACTCTATCAAAACATCATAGCCATCAACTTCGCCCAATGAACTGTCAATATGATTAATACACATTCATCCGTCATCACGGAGGAAAGTTCCGCGTCTATTAGCGCGGGGAATACAATAGTATACTTTTGAGCCAAGGGATTGGCAGGATGCTTGGGAATTCTGCTGCCTGCTCCCAGGGGTGGGGGCGGTGCTGAGGTTGTATGCGGGGTTGGATGGCAGATGTAGAGTATGGTGTATCGGCGACGTCGAGGTTATATTGTCGGGGTCGCGGACTCTTAAGGTTTCCAGGTGTTTAAGGATATATGCCAATTTTGTATTGGAATGTCATGGCATTGAGCCGCGGTGTCTACCAGTGATATATTTAACTTGAAACCTAAACAATGCGATAACCGTTTTGATGTGACTAGAAAGCCATGGCTATCTGTCTAGCAGTCATATATTTATTTTCAGACCATTCCCGACTTAAGCCTCACCTAGACACCTCTACACCACCAATCCATCCATCTCTCCGTTTCCCCGTCCATCCCATCTCCTACATAACCACAATTCCGCACATCCCCCCTGCTACCTCACCTCTCGGCATCCTCCTGACCTATTAGCTCAAATCCGATTCCTATTCCCTCCAATCACGTGACTCCACACATCCACTAACACGTGATACCTCATATCTCGCTAACTTGTCACGGACCACATACATCGCCACATTAATACACCCCAAGTCTGTCTAGTCTCTTTTTACCCCTAGTCTCATAGGCTGACAGTATAGAATGAATGGCAGTTGGTGATTAATATGTAAATAGGCGTTATCCTATGTACATGTATGTACAAATCCAATACATAAAAACCCTCAATATCGAACCGTGTAAACCTAATGAAGAATCCGTCAATAAATTCCTATAATAAATCTTAATCAAAACAAAATGCCTTCCTAATATTTCCTGCTCTTTACAATACTAGGCCCTTATTTTCCATTGTGTGTCTAAAGAGACAACTCAAACATGCAATCAAACATACATAATCAAAAGTCCTCCCACCAATACCTACTCAAAACACAACCCAGTGTCAATGCTTCCATCCATTGATTTTGCATCACTCAATATGCCATTTCTTCTCTCCTCATCTTATTCCCTCCCCCCTCACTATTGCATAAACCCCACCTACTTCACCATCCCCTCTGTTTTGTCCGTCCCACCAAGACACATATACCCCTGCTTCCCGCCCCATGTCTTGACCATAATGATCGGCGCCGATCTAGGGGCGGCCCGGAATTTTGAGGGCCACATAAGGGTTGTAGTGAGGGTTTCCGGGGCTCTAGTGAGATATAGTGGGTAGCGTGTTCGGGCACTATTTACAGGAATCCAGATTCCGCAAGGACTCTACAATGACAGGATATGCGCGTTAGTTAAGGTGGTCTTGTTTTCTGCTGTAGTTTAGGTATTACTGTGAAGTGTGATTGGTGATGAAAGGTAGCTTGTAAATAAAGAAACAAGAAAAAACCAGAGCAATAAAAAGAGAGCAAAAAGACAAAAGCAACGTGGGATGAAACCACTGATATCAACAATCCAAGTAGCAAAAAAGACAACCCAAAGGGAATAACAAACATGACTCTATAGCCTACCCAACCCCGAAAAGCCCTTTCCAATCAGCGTTCGAAAAAGCCAACAACCAAACCCAAAAACGAAAAATACCTCGATATAACCTGATATCCAGGTTCCCAGAATACAACACCACCACTACGCTTAACCACCACCTCGCAAGACTCGAATATCCAACTCCGCTTCGCTATAAACAACGAATAGCCGGGGTTGCCAACAACCGATCATTATGCAAAAGTTTAGTAGCGGATTTTACTTGGGGCCCTGGGAGGCTGTATACGTGGGAAAACCGGTATCTGATATGTGACCCAAGGAAAATAAAAGGAAAACGGAAAATAAAAATGTAAGAACAAAATAGGGTCGATCGACAAAGAAAAACAATGCAAGGAAAAAAAGAACGTGCAGTCCAGATAAAAAGGGAAATAGCTCCCAAATCGAGAAAGAACACGAGTCCAGTGGGCCCACGTCCCATGCAGACTCGAGGACTCGACTTCGTCCCTTCTTTAGACCAGCTTTCTAGGATTCCTTCTGCTTTACTACTCTGCTTGGGTACTGATGTGATATGCGTGCAGATGCAACCACGGCTTTGATATGACTATGACCGGGCAAGTACATACCTGACAATCTTCTCGTCTTCTCTTTCTCTCGGCTCCACCTCTAGCGACTTGTCGTACATTTCGTGTACGTCACCAGCCGCTTGCATGTTACTTAAAATGTAATCCTGGAGTTCTGGAACCGTATGGAGGTTGTATCCAACATTCTGGTATTGCTGGATGTCTCTAATAACCTCAGCAGTCTTGGCGCGCTTGGCGAAGTTGATGAGGTTGCCTTTCTTGATGATAGACGGGATACCGTCTTCAATGAAAGTCAAGTCGGTAAGATAAACACCTACACGAGATTAGATTAGAACAAGATGCAACATGGCGTGATTTAACCCATATAAACTTGCCAAAGAAGGGAATACACGGCGGGTTCGCCGCATGCAACGCCTCACGGTATTCGCCAAAGTTTTTGGTGCTTCCCATCAACGACCGCATAGTCTCCAGCATATTTTCAGTCCGCTGGGGAACCTGA
The DNA here is from genome assembly GCA_023677585.1 of Meredithiella fracta. Taxonomy (NCBI): domain Eukaryota; kingdom Fungi; phylum Ascomycota; class Sordariomycetes; order Microascales; family Ceratocystidaceae; genus Meredithiella; species Meredithiella fracta. Next base: position 35,363 of record JAGXCV010000001.1, on the reverse strand, counting down.
TCCCAAGTCCGCTTGAGACGCGAAATTGGCGCCGTACCAAGGGCGGAAATGATCGAAGTGAGCGTTGAAAAGTTGTTAAGCGTCCGGCATTTCTAGATAAGAATTAGTATCTTCACAGCAAAAATATTATTTAGTGTCCCAGCACTTACATCAGCCACGGCAACAAAGTGTTTGATAACAACCACACGTTTCCTGACATCCATCTGCGCTAGAATCATCTCCGCTACCCAATTAGTCATCTGATTCGAATGCAAAATTAAAGCCTTGACATTTGGCGCAGGTTCCGGCTCGCCCTCGCCAACCTTCTTCTGCCAAGTCTTATTCAGGCACTCAGTGGCCTTGATACGGCCGTAAAGCCTTGACTCGATGATGGTCAGCTGGCGGGCGAACTCAGTAACATCGATATCAAGGAACTTGAGCTTGCGCATGTTCTTGGGCATAATCGGCGTAGGAGCACTGCGATCCAAGTTTTGAACCATACGACGAGCACCAGCTTCCTTCCCGGACATCCGCTGGTCAAGAACAGCCATCAGGGTGCCAGAACCAGGAGCTTCAGCTGACTTCACCGTATCACGGGCAAAGTTGTAGACATCGCGCATGAGCTGCTTAGACTCATCATTGTAATCCTCCATCCAGAAGTTGTCGAACCACGACTTGAGAATGTTGACAACACGCACGCGCGTAATCATCTGCTTCTTCGTCCGCCACTCATCGTAGTCACTAGCCAGCAAACCCTCGGGGGCTGCAGACTAAACCGCTTGACAAGTAGCTCAAACAGCTCGCGAGCTGTAGTGAAAGAACGGTAAGTGAGCAAGAAAGTGTTGTTGAAGCTAGAGTCCAACTTATCGTGACGTGTTAACTGCTCAACCAAAGCCTCCAGAGTACCGCCCTTGACCGTTGCCGGTATAGTCTTGGTTTCCCAGCTGATCTCTTGTTCAAGTTCAAGCTGCAAATGTGGCGGCATTGACGGCTCGGCAGATGTTTGCGGTGAGGGTCTTCACCAAAGATCTTCTTTATCTTTGACATATCACCCTTGCGGAAGTTACCAACCGAATCATTTTCAGTGAAGGATTGTGTAGCCATCATAGACGGCCGAGAAGTCATGGCCGTCCGAGATTCTTGCCGTGAGTGCATACGACCTTCGTACACATTAGATTCTCCACGACGCAAAGGTTCACGATTTATGGATATGCTCTCCTTCCGTTGAGCTTGCATTTGCGATTGCGCCTGCTGAGCAGATATTTGTTGAGCGTAAGCCACCAAGCCTTGGAGGTTGAAAGTAAGATGAGATGAATTGGTCTCGAGCACGTTGGAGCATTGACGCACGTAATCCAGACGGTTCTCAAGAGCCTCGCCGCGAATCTCTGACCACTCGTCACCAAGAGGTCCAGTAACGGCTTGGCAGCCCAGAACCAGATCGGCAATGTTATCGTAAATGCTTTGTTTGCTAGTGAAGAACTCGCTAATAGCTGGTTGTTGCGAAGAATTGCTCAGTCCAGATAGATCAATGTTCTCAATCAAAGCGACGAAAACCTTGAACGAGTCCACAGCCCGTCCAGTAGCACCACAAACCAAATTGCCAAGTTGCTCGTGACGGATAGCCGTCACCGTCTTATCGTTGACTACCAAGGTCTTTTCCAATTCACGGAGACTAGACACTAGCAACCGCTTACTGTCATCCACCCTCTCCAGAAGCTTCTCATCCAGCACAGCCGAGGGATCCGCCGGACCATCGTCATCATCATAAAAGTTCGCGGCCACGGGGTCCTTTGGGCCAATGCCATTGTTCTGCCAACTTCCGCCCGTAATGCTTCCGATAATAAATCCGGGGAATAGTCTGGGAATCTCCTCACCGCGCTGTGCCCGGGCAACCTCGACGTAGTTGTAGACACCCTGGAACACTCCATCAGCCTCAAACTTGCACTTCTGCACCGACTCGGCGTTGGGCCAGTCCATGGCAGCAATGTGGGATGAGATGACGAGTTTCGAGAATTTAGACATCATATCACGGAAGTGCGGGTAGAGCGCTTTGTTTTGTGAGATTATGGATGGTTGTCCAGAGTGGTTATCAGTGGTTCCTGAGCCAGCCGCGAGCAACAACCGAAGGTGATCCGAGATATCCTCGGCCCGCGCCACATATTCGGATCTATAACCGTTGTCAATAGCCTCCCGGTACCGCTCGATAGCCCGGCGCATGTTGAACACAAGCCCATCCCATGTAAGCGGAGTGGTATTTCCGTCGTCAAAGAAAGAACGAGAAATATTGGAGGTTGTGGGAATGTTGTAAGTGCCGGCAGTAAAGGAGGTAGCTGAAGCAATCATTGGTGGTTTCCCAAGGGCCGAAAGTGGGCCGGATAGTGTCTCGGTTCTCTGGCGAGTCTGTTGCGGGATAATTCCGTTTATCGAATCCATAGATGCCGAAGGAGAAAGTTCATTGCTGAAAGACCGCCGGTTTCTAGTCTGTAAAAGAGTAAAGAGAAGTGGGGTCAGTATTCCGTTCATTCGGATCTCAGAGATGCCTCCATCATGTTTACTTACCATGCGACTGTTCATCAGGTGGCTCTCATCAACTTCAGATGCTGATGCCACCGAGTCCTCGTCCTCATCTCGCGTCAATCCCCGGGCCATCATCTCAGCCGGCACGCGCGTGCGATCGGGCATGTTGACATTCATGCGATCCATAGGTCCGGTTTCGTTAATAGACACTGGAGACTCCAGTGGCAACTCGGTACTCCGGTCGCCCGTCATCATGTTGTAGTAGAATAAACGGCCATCGGCAGTGGCCTGTGGAATCCAAAAGTCGGCGCGGGACTTATCACCGGATTGTGAACTCTCGAGCGGCAGGCCTGAGGCAGCATTTGCCGGATCCTCGACACCGTACATACGGTCGGCTTCCGGGTCTTGGTCTTGGTCTTGGTCATAGTGGTCTTCATAAGACTCCTCTTCCTCCTCGTCGACTCTGACATGTATGCCGCTAGGCAGAGCATCAGGAATTTCATCAGCACTCTCGATTATTTGACAGTAGTTGCTAGGGAACCAGCCGCGGACACCGTTGATGACACCATCCCACCAGCCGCTCTCCAATTGGGTGATGACTTGAATGACATCGCCGGCGTGGAAGCTCAGACTGGTGTTGTCATCGGCTTCGTAGTCGTAGAGCGCCCGAACGAACATGGTGCCGACGGGGCTCGGAGGTGGCGTGTATGTGGCGACGGAACGGAGATTATATGTGGAAATGAAGATATGCGGGAGCGTTACACGCTATCAGAGGTCGGAAGTCAGATATTGATATTTAAAATATACGCCAAAAGTCAAGAAAACAGCTAAGCAAGCGAGAAGATTGCCGTTGTAATTATGATGAGATGGTTGGATGGTATATCCGGTGTCGCCGCGTAGATTGAGGGGCTGTTGTAGAGCCTCAGAAGATCACTAAGCAAACAGTAATTTATTAGATAGCAGCAAAAAGACAATATGTAAAATGACGATGGTACGATATTGTTGTCGCTAGGGGTGGGAGATTTGGTTTTCAGGAGGAACAAAGAGAAGGGACGTGGCTCCGTCAATGTGTATGGATGGATAATGGAGACTAGCTCGACTCTAGCAACACCAGCAAAAATAGAGATGAGATATTTGTCTGTCTGCAGCACAGATGCAGAATAGATACTAGGAAAAAGCTGTTATGTGTTGATCTTTAAACGAATAAATAAAGCCCGCAAACAATCGGTAATCTCGCGATATTGTTGTTGGTTGCAAACCCGGATCTCAAGATCATTAAGCACTCTTTCTCGCTTGTGCCTGTGAGTGCGTCGAGTACGGTGACTGGTTGCTTAAAGTTGCTAATGCAGCTATAGCGAGAAATATAGAAGGTGAGTGGCCATAAAGGAATTGGGGTCCGTGGCTCGAGATTGGCTGGTTGGGCGAGAGGTAAACGCTAAGGGTTGACGAATGGCCAGGAAACTTGTCAGTAGCTTTAGACGAGCAGCTAGGAACAAGTTAACCAAGCTAGTGACTTCAGCCAGGATATACATATGTGCAGACAATATCAATTAAACGAGATCATCACTATATATGGTTGGTCTGTCTTGTCTATATGCCAGCAGGCTCTAGATGAATTCAGACAAGACCACACAACAACTTGTAGACACACATCAATAACTGCCCTCGAGAGCATGGAATTGGCTCGGATACTTGAAGGGTGGGTGCTCTAGGATCAGGGATTGGCTCAGCCAGGCCATGGAGACCAACAAATGCCCACTTTTGCTTAACCATAAGTTGATTGTTGGAATCGCGTGGTTCTTGAAGAGCAAATGGATCTAGGCAAAAACAAATACTAAGTAATTAATGGGCGGATTAACGAGTTGACGTGATGAAGCTATCTATAGTCCGATCTCCAATCGTGATTCTGTCAATCCAATAGTCATCGACAGGCAAACTCTCCTCCTTCCTTTTCCAATGCAACAAAAATACAGATTCAGGATGCTTGCCAAACCAAAGGAGCAACGAAAGTTAATCAGGTGTCGATATTTGCCAGCAAAAAGTATGTTTTCACGACTGGTCGATGGGAACTACTGTGGGAGGTACACATGGACTATAGAAAAAGCCTACGGATATTCCAGATGTTGGCAGAGAAGGAGTACATAAATCTGATATGGATGAAGATGTGATCAGAAAGCAAGAGTAAATGTGTTCTCTTGCCTCAATATGGCGATACCTACTCTTTGGTCTTTCCTAAAGTACTGGTGGTCAAGTTTTCAGTAGTGCACAGGATTGGCTGTGAGGGGGGTTCCAAGGGACGCGATTTCGGTGACATTTGATAGACCCTAACGATCATTTGTCGTGATATCGAATTTCAGGTCAAGACATGCAAGTGGAAAGGCTCTCGGAATACGATATGTTGTGTCATTTTTAGGGGTTAGAGAAGCCACTTATATATGCAGCTGGATGAAAAATGGAAAGTACGACGGATTGTACAACATCACGACACGTTAAAACGGCAGGAACCTTGGCGTATGTGGACCCTTAATATATATATATATATATAACCCTACCACTTGACATGAATATCTTTAAAGTGTACATTGTCATATCTTAACTTGTAGTAGACCAAATACTCAATTTCTCACTCGACTAAAACTAACAAACACAATACTAATTACTTGCCACGATCGATTCCTGTCCTTCTCCCAGAAGTAACCACGTCCACAAAAGTGCGGTGAAGAAGCTGAGAAAACACCACCACAACTTACTCCTTTTAAGAAAGAAGCAAAGGCCAATCAAGAGTGCCAACGGCCGTACTTTCCGGAATCCTTCAATGCGCGTTCCTTAGTCAGGACCACCTTGACGCGGCTGTGTTTGAGGGAAGACCGGGGTGGGGATGCAGACAATCGCAGATGAGGCAGAGGTGGGTACCTAGGGACTAAGTACATGCACAAAGTGAGAGTATGTGAGTCGACACAAGGGAGCAGGTACTCGATACATACAGATAGCGAGAGTGCACAAAAGGACGGTGATGCGCCCGGAAGCGGCAGGAAAACCCCGCCATTTCATTTATTGAATTACATACAAGAAATGGGCGGGTGCCCCTGATTTGGCGGGTGGGTAGACGGTCAGGGGACAGAAAGAGGGCAGAAAGAGGCTGGCTGGACTGGGCTGGACTTAGGAAGTTGGCCGTGCGAAGGGTTGGCTGGTGAGTGAGTGTTAGCAGCGGCGGTTTGCATAAAGATGTGATCTCGCGGTCAGCCGGATATGAGGGGAGGAGAGGTGGGTTGCATAGTGGAAATGGGACAATGGAAATTTGGCGGGAATTTCCGAATATTAAAAGAAAGAATATTTCATAAGTATTGATATAAATGCAGAAATTTCTATACTGGAACAAAGCAATTACTGAATGGGAGACGGAAAATACTAGGATCCGCTACGGGTAAAGGGTCCTATATCCTACATATGTATATAGGAATTCCTTTCAAAGGCATGTGTCCGGATAGATAGAGAAAACAACTCCCACATACAGACATAGCACTGCGGTAAAATTTGGCTACTTTGCTGCCTTCGTGATAGTTGGCGTCTGCAGAGGCGTTAGGTAGTGGGCATTTGGATAGCAGTGACTAGAAGAGGTAGATTTGGGGCGGAATTATGGCGGAATGATCGGCCGTGGAGCAGTGGAATTTGGAGATTAGCCTCGTTGGAGGTCATCTCTTAAGCCTATCGAACTACCTGTTGGATCAACTATTCTCCCGACTGTCCCCACTACCCCGTGCTTCCCTTCCACAAAATATTCAAACATCTAATGTCATACATGGCGCGCGTTGACCAAGGGTGCTCGGAAGAACAAGGAGATACGGAATGGCACGGGGACAGGGATACTCCACGCAAGTCACCTCTTCCAAGACAGGCTTGGAATCAAAAGGAACAAAGCGGAGGGACTGATTAGTGAGATTTACGTGTTAATGGACAGTGGGAACTTGGATCGATCGAGGTTTAAAGTGGGTATTATCATGAGGTGGTGGGTCCTCGTGTAAGTGAGGAGGGGAACTTTGTGATATTGGAGGGGAAGATGGGGAATGAGGGGATGTAAGGTATCTGATAAATGAAGCTGTTCAACAGTAGACCTGATACTATCACAAATTCTCCATTGCTTCGCAGCTCTGACTAAGTCTGGATACAGTCTTACCACTAAAAGAAACGAAACAGATATTAGCCGTTAGTATCTACTGGGCTTGTCATCGTCACAATAGATGGCGTGAATCTATCTATTAAATGCGGCCTTATAGGGAAATTAACATGACAAAAGACACGGGAAACTAGAAACTGAGCAGTCAATATATGAAGAAGAGAATTCCTTTGGCCGCTGTGTGATTCTGTCAGGTTTCCCAGAAATGTAGTTGGTGTACTGTAGCGGACGACCTGGTGCATGACCCCTCCTGACCTCTCGGCCTCACTAATGCGATCAGCAGGTTGTCTGATGACCTTGGAGAGGATTTAGACAATGCGACAGGCGGTGGGTGCAGGTTATGACGTCCTGTTTGGGCAGTTGGGAGGGAAATATGCCACGTTTACATATAAGAGAGATCCTTTTACAGGCATATACGTGTTTATATAATACGTGAGGGTAATATCAAGCGAGAAATCGAGAGGAGATTCTCAGCTGGAGAGGCAGTTCAGAAAATAGGTAATTGGCCAACGTGGGAGGACGCCGAAAGGATAGAGGACCGAGTCAGGTAGATACGTCGCAGTGGATGGTACCTGAATGGAAGTACATGTTTATTAGAAACACATATCCAGACGTATGTGTGGCGAGACATGCATAAGGTAGGAATTTAATCGATTCGGTTAGTACGGAAGGACATGAATTGGGAGGTAGTGTTCCATTTTGGGAAGTGAGGGGATAGGGGAGTGAGCCAAGGAAGGGAGGGATATCCGATGGTGAGCTGAGTAGTCCAGTGTGAGATTATTTTAATGAGTGGAACTGGTGATGTTTGAAGATATCTTGACTTTTAAAGTCTACTATTATTCTCTCCATTGAGGCTATTCTGGGCTCAGTATAAACAAGCGTGGGGGACCATACGACCAAAGATGAGGCAAAGGGGGGCATGGGTGTTAATAGCGAGTATTGGCCAAAGCGTTGAGAGTGGGTGATTTGACAATGCTGTTGGAAGTGAGGGTGAGGCCTGTTGATTTCGAATTAATACAAAATGTATTTTTATCATGTAAAGATTGTTAAATTCAAAGTAGAGAATAACTGTATCATAGATACTCATGAATATCTACACAATATTTTTGTCTTCTCGTCAACATCCACCAATATTACATCTCCCCGCCTCCCCTCAATCTACGCGTCTCCAAACTTCCTAATCCCCTCCCCTCCCTCCCCCTCCCATCACCTCCCCTCATTTAGCCAATTACTCCCCTCATTCCATTTCCCGCGCCACAACCCACCATGATCGATGTTTTCGACCAGCAACCTACAGAGAGCTTACATTAAATGAACGAAAGGATTGGCTTAGTTCGCTCTGCTTTGCATCTCCTTGCTTTGCTTGGTTACCTCGCTTTGGTGGGTGTGATGTGCGTGAGCTGGTGATGGATGCATGGTGCTGATCTCCCTTATCCGGATTTACTGTGAGCACCCCATGGGGTGAACTAAGAGTGGGAGATGGACGAGGAGGATCAAAAAGATAAGTATATATTTTGAAAGATGAAGAGACTTGTATGTTGATGGAGACTCGTGATTATTCAAATACATATCATCTATAACAAAGTCCAGTCGATCAATCACCCAACACCCTCACCACCTGATGCCAACCTCTCCCCCACGATAACCCCCTCGCCACTCACTTTCAAATCCGTCCTGGTCCTGGCGTCGGTCCATCAGCGCGCCTCATGGGATGTTCCAGGGCGTTTTAAGTGGATGGACGGACTAAGATGAAGGGATGAAGATTGGAGAGCTGAAGTTGGGAGACGAGAATTTGAGAATATCCTGGAATATTATTTTTGAAGAGTTTTTTTTTTTAATTTTTTTATCATTCAATATATAGGTCGGAGGAAAAAAAAAAAGACTACAAATTCCATGTAATCACACTCAAACATTACTACTTTTCTCGTTTCCAGAAGAAATCTATTTTACACAATCTACCCCTCCACCCTCAGCCAAACCCCCATTGTCCATTCTTCTAGCAGCCCCATCACCCTGCCAACACATACAAAAGAAGCTCCCAATCCGCCCGCATCCTCTCGGTCATAGTCACCTTGCTTCACCTCACCTCGATTCCCTCCCAGCTACTACTTGCCTACTGGACACCCTCCCGCACGTCCACCCACAACCCAGCACGAACCCCGGGCGTCCAAGTCTCCAGTATCCTGTTTTCCCATTTCACCATTTCAACGACGCTCTCCCCGCGCTTTCGCAGATTCCCCCCTTCGTGGGTTTCTAGTTCCCCTCGTTGTTATTCTTCTTCCCCTCAAGAGAGTCGTTCCCCTCTTTCGTTTTATTGCATTTTTTTATAAAAATTATTTTTTTATTTTTATTTTCGGATTATTTTTACATCTTTTTCTGTGCCTTCGGAATTGACCTACTAGTCATCGACATATCACATATTGTGTTTTCGGTGTCGCCCTTTTTATATTTTTAGACTGATAGTATACTCAATCTTTCTATTATCAACCATATACCCTCTGGAAACATTACCTAGTCCATGATTATATCATCGCGCCAAATGATATTCTCATCATCACAGACCGACGACGCCCTTTAAAGCCGGACGGGAAACCGCGACCGCGAGTACGCACCAGCTTGGAGATTATCACTATCGCTAAAACACGCATTGCTTTTTTTTTACGTATTCAACAATATCAAAGACTACCTAGTACATTTCACCAGATCTTGTCTGCGCGCGCATAACCACGCTATTATCGCCATATTTTCTGCCTGTCTAGACTCCACAACACAGCTTCTCTTTCGCTGCCACCCAGCGACCATCTTATTTCCGTTATTGTTTTCAAAGATACCCTTTTGTTTTCTCATCAATATCTCGGCGTTCGCTTTGTTCAAATCTCCCAATAGACTACATTACCAGTCGCTCAGCGCACTTAATTCATAACAGAAACAACACCCAACACATACCAATACCCATCTATAAGATGCCCACTGGAACAACCGTTCTCCCGCCGGCGTCTGCCGCCACCGTGGCCGCTACATCAGCGACCGCCGCAGCATCACCAGCGACTCGCAGCAAACCTGCGCTAACTAATGCCCCCGAGCGCAAATACAAATGTCAATTTTGCAACCGGGCATTTAGCCGCTCTGAGCACCGGAGCCGTCACGAGCGTAGTCGTAAGTTATTCTACATTTTTTCTATACTTTATATTTTATATTTGTCGCAAAATCACGCGTTGGTTGATTTGGAGATACTAGGTGACGTCGGAGTATCCTACTGTGTTTAGTGTGGACTCGAGACTTGACGGGCGGATGGCACCTTCTATTTTTCCACCTTCGGTTCAATGCTTAATCCTACGGAATTTTGGCAACAATAAAACCGAAAGAATAATTGCGATTTGTAAACAATGAACATACTAACACGTCCCCACTTCTTATATAGACACCAAAGAGCGTCCATTTGGCTGCAAAAAATGCAACAGCACTTTTGTGAGGAGAGATCTTCTTTTGCGCCATGACAGGACAGTCCATGCCAAGGACGGAGGTGTCCCTTTGCATAGTGATTCGAAAAGACGGACTACGGGGAAGGCGCGCGCGGCTACCGGGAAGTCAGGGCCGGCGTTAGACCAGGGGGAGATATCCCAGATTGAATCGGCGGCGTCCGATGGTTTGGATGTCGAGGCGGCTGCAATGCTCGTTGCCGATATGCAGCAGAAGGCAATGAGGGATTCTGCGGGGCCGTATGAAGGGGGATACTCAAGGGCTGATAGCCAGGAACAGGGCACGTACCCTGGGAACGGCATGGCGATGCCATGGGAATTTTTGTCGCCGGGGGTTAAAGAACATCAAGCGCATTCGGTGGCGAGTACTACAGGATCTTTTGATAGTCAGGTTTCAGGAGCCTCGAGGGTGCCGCCGTTGAACGGGATGGTGCCCGCGGGTTTACAGAATCTTATTAGTGCGTTGAGCCCCTCTGAGGGCCCCACGTCAGCGCCGATGACACCAATGGACGGTAGCGGCTCTGGATTTAAGACGCCGTGTGTCGTGACGGAAGAAGAGAGGTGTATCATTCTTGAGAACATCCGGGAGATTGATAATGAGCGGGCGATACCTGAGGGCTTTAGATTGCCCGGGCTTCAATCGCTGAACAGATATCTCGGCACATACTTTAGTTTGTTTCACCACCACCTTCCATTTTTGCATCCGACATCCTTAGTCCCATCATTGGTTGCCCCGGCATTACTTCTTTCCATTTTATCTATTGGTGCTCTTTACGCTTTTGATCAAGATGAAGCGTATTTGATGCACATTGGTAGTAAGATACTAGTCAACCAATTCCTACAGCACAAGGAGAACTTCTCGTCGCGGAAGTGCCCGTTGTGGACTATGCAGGCATCTCTTCTGAACATGGTCTTTGCCTCGTGGTCTGGTGACGCCAAGGGCCTGGAGTGGACTTGCTCTATTAAGAGTCTGCTGGCCAACATGGTCGCCGGCAATCGCTACGAACTTAAGCTCCGCCACGAAGCTCGCTCAGGAACTATCCCGTCGAGAGCTGAGTGGATTGAGGATGAAGGGTGTCGGAGGACATACTACGCTGTGTACATTTTCTTCGGATTGCTTACGATGACGTTCAACCATACGCCTGCCATATCCTTTGACGAGTTCGACGACCTTCTACTCCCCGCGTCAGAATCCCTCTGGAACGCCCCTCCCTGCTCCGACGCTGCGTGGTCTGAAGTCATCCGCGCCCACCAAACGCCAACTTTCATCGAAGCCCATGTCCGTCTTGTCCAAGGTGAAACAACCCGGTATTCTGTCTTCGGCGCCCGTATTCTTATCAATGCCCTCTTCCTCGAAGTCTGGTTGCACAAACGGTGCCCTGAGGCCCTGCAGGACGTCGTTACGGAACACAGACTGCGTCTCGCTCTGGATACTTGGGAAAAATCTCTCGTTCTTTGCGACTCGGAAGCCCCCGTTGCGCTCGCCGGCTTACAAAGAGGGCACCCATTGACTTTCAATGCCCGGGCCATGCACCGGAATGCTCTCTGCCGCCTTGAAGCTGACCTCAAGGCTGTACAGGAGGCCCTCCGCTATCATGATCCCTACGAGGTCGCTGCCGCTATGTCCCATGCGCGTGCCAAGGTCCGGAGATCCTCGGAGATGCTCAAGGTTATCGAGTCGTGCTACGAGACTCTCGAAACTTGCATTGCCCATGGAATCCGTTGGATTGCGAGGTCAGCGCCGACGAATTGGAGTATCGAGCACCCTCTTGCTGGTCTCGATTTGATGATTGTCCTCAGCATGTGGCTTTACCGCCTCGAGCACGATGATGACGTCGTGACATCTCCCGAAGAGATGACCATGTATAACAAGCTACGTGCCCTCCTTGAACGCGAATGCGCGGATAGAGGCGTCCAGCAGTTATCGGCGGTCGTCGCGAGACTCTGGGGGTTGATGGCAGATGAGGTTGTTGTTTGGGGGATCACGAGGTTGATGGGAGAAGCGTTTAGGTTGCATTCGCAGGCATTGATTGGTTATGTGGATGATGTGGAGTCAGATGAATCAACGCCGTCGATGATTAGTCAGGGAGGGGATGAAGAGAGTGTTTATTAGGTTGGGGGTCTGAGGGTTGGTATTTTTTGCTTCTTTTTTGATTTGTGATAGACTTTCTTGTTGGTTTCACAACCACGTGGTTGATAGAGGGTGGTATCAGCCATATACCACTCACTTTATACCATGATGTCGTTTTCTTTTTCTTACCGAGGGCTTTTTGTAAATCCTCGAGCCTCTTCTCTTCACTCTCAGTGACAGCAATGTCATCACGTCCAGACATCTCTATTCTCCTCACTATCCACCACCATTAATGACTCTTCACCCCTTTTGAACCCCCTTAAAAACTTCCTCTCAGTATTTATTGAGTATCGAAGTCTCAGGTTTTATTCATCATCTGCTTATCACCCATATTTCTTTCCCTTGGGCACCTTGTTAGCTGGCCGGTCCACTTGTCATCTATCTACGGCCATGTTGTTACAAAAGCGTTCGAGTTTTTTTTGTTGTTTTCTATCTATTTGATTCGTTAGGTGGGGTGTGGGTGAGTAGCGGTTGTTCTTTTATCTGTTGTCTTTGTTTTGATTTCTTGGGTTTAGCGAATGTTTTTCTTTTTTTGCTTTGCTTTGCTTTCGCTCTTTACTGCTTAGGTTTTGTTGTTTTTGTGATATTTTCTCAGGTTTTGTTTGATTTGTTCTTTGTTATTGATTGCTTTCGATGACCATCTCCGTTCAGTTCTTCTCATTCCATGTGCTCTCTTTTTATTTCTTTTTCCTTTTCTTCTTTATCTGTAGTTATCGTTTTGCCTAGAATTTTCTTTGTGTGTTTGATTTTGTGGTTTGTTTTGTTATTCACTGATTGCATTTGCTTGGCTTTTCACCCTAATATATGTTTATTGGATTATGTATCTGGAAACTTGAACTTTTGATTTGTGGCTGTCTATGCATGCTGGTGTCTTTATATGTGCACCTGCGATCTGATATTGAACGTATCGTGAAACCGAGCCGCAATATATCGACGCAATGTTTGTCGTACGGGTTGCTACGTCTAAGTTACACAGACGAATTCAACCTCCATGCAAAGATATATCCTATTTGTCTTGTTTGTCAAAACCAATACATGAACCAAAGGCGTTTTCATCATATATCTACATCGCATGTCATTCTGCATTCCAAAGTTTTGTCTTGATTCCATAGCACCACTTATTTTGGTGTGTCTATAGAGAGATTGTGGCATTTTAATTACGGCCTAAGAGTCACCTTAATCATCCGACCATACACTTGCGATCTATTACCACTACTATTTCCTTTGTTATCATCGCTTTCTATTACAACTGCGTTATTGCTACACCTGGTTAGCCTCCCAGATAACCTCCCACCCCCGTCGCCCACCGCATCGAATCCAACTTCACTCTCCTGGCTGACGTCTTCCTCTCAGTCTCATGGCTCCGCTCAACGTTCAACTTAACCCGTAAGCCCAATAAACATGAGCCATCAGAGTATCTTACAACGAATAACGTCTATGTTAGTAGGGAAGATGCACACTTTGGCTAACTGAGGGCCGGCGAGGTCCCGGAGAAAGACTCTAGGTTGAGATTGAGAGTTAGCGGAAAGGATAAAGACGGAAATAGCGACTACGTCATGGGAGCCGAACTAGACTCGAAATTGAAAATGATTGGGGTTGGATCGCTCCGAGAAAGCTTGAAAGTGACCAAGGAATCCGGGACCTGCGCCGCGTTCTTCTGGGTATGTATTCGGTAATAGTATACACCATCATGGTGAGTCACTAATGCCCTACAGTATCTTAACGATACCTGTGAAATTGACGTGGAATAGCTTTCTCGCAAATTCGATCCTGATTCCTCAACATTCCCTATCCACCTCGTAGTTCACTCCCCGACTGCCCCCGTCCACCTGCAAGCCCTCCTCCCTTTCAACCCAACATCTACCTTCCACAAATACCGTTTCGATTACCTGCCTAACGAAATCATCTTCTATGCAGACAGTCATATTCTCGGGCGCGCAACGCTATCAGGTAGTGAAGGGGCTAATGACGAGGGTTTGCTGATCATCCAACATTGGAGTAACAAGAATGATAAGTGGATGGAAGGCCCACCCGAGAAAGATGCAGAAATTATTGTTGCGTATGTTAAGGCTTATTTTAATAGTTAAGTGAGAACTATGGAGTACAATGATTATGAAGATGTATATGGGGAGGCAGAGGGGAAGGTGCTTAGTTATGAATTTATCAAGGGAGAAGGGAGGTTGGGGGCAGTTGGAGGTTTTTTTCAGTAATTATAGGGGCAGGATTTGGCTGTGGATGAGAGTAGAGACTTAGAGTCTAGTAATGGGAATGTGAGAGCTAGAATTAGGTAGAGTTGGTTAGTGTTGATGATGGTGATTATTAGGACATTACTGTAACTCGTTCGTCACCGACATTTTTATATCCCCACCAAGTAACACCACCTATAGCCTTATCATATCTTACAACCTGACGAAAACCACGCAAGTTACCATTTCCAAGCAACTAAACACAACGAGAAAGGTTCCACTAAGAAGGATCCCGAGTCCGCCCTGATCCTTCTTAATTTATGTTGTTGTTTGAATTTGGAAGGATGACCTCGGACAACCACGTGACTACGGACAAGTCGGCAGGTGTTGCGCCTGCAACATGTAATAGTTGACATATATTTTGATGATTGGTATCAAGAAATTACATAAGCGATCAAAACCAATGACATCATTTACCACCTCTCAATTCCTAGGCTGCCAAATTTCTGCATAAACTATCAAGTAGCAATGGCGGGTTGCGCGGATGGGTGGAGGTCCCAGCTTTTGGGTTAGATAGTTAGGTTCAGCTTAAATTATCGTTGTTGCCTCAATTCACCTTTGAATAGAGAGACCCTGAGAGAGTGAACTTTGGGGAGAATGATTGGGTGTGGTTGTTAAAACAGTATTTTGGGTTCATCGACCTGTGGACAGGGTTAAGGGATGATGTTATCTAGAAGATGATATATATTGCCGAAGTTCCGTTTTCTTCAGTTTGTCAAGATTTCCACACAATCTTTTTATTCTTCTATTTTGTTTCAATTTTTATTGATTCAAAAATATCTCCTAAATTCTCAATCCCTACTCACGCTTTCCGTCACACACACCACCTTCCCCACGGATCCTCGGGACTGAGCTCCCACCACTACACTTGTCATTTCCACCTTCCTTTTCCGGCGTGCCCAAAATGACCGGGCAGACTCTCGACATCACGGTCCGCAATGACACGGCGGATAGCAATGTGTTTGTGACAATTACGGGGAGGGCTATACAAAGGAATATGACGCCGGTGTTTATATCGGCAGATGGGAAGACGCCTTTTTACCCTGTGTCTCCCTCGAAGATTCTGCAACCTTTGGCGCACGATGTTGCGATTCCGTTGGGAGGGCCAGGTAGTCATAAAGTTATCACAATCCCGAAGATTACTGGAGGGCGCATTTGGTTTTGTAAAGGGAGCCGTTGAAATTTTTATTAAACCCAGGGCCGGCGGTTGTGGAGCCGAGTATGATGAATCCAACAGATCCCAATCATTTTTGGACTGGGGATTTGCCGAATTTACGTTCAATGACTTTCAGGTGTTTGCCAATATTTCGTATGTGGATTTTGTTAGTATCCCGGTTTCGTTGGAGTTGGAGAATGCGGCGGGGAAGAAATCTATTGTTGAGGGGTTTAAAGCGGATGGACTGGATCATGTTTGTGAAAAGTTGGTCGAGCAAGATAAAAAAGATCACGTCGGATGGAGCAAGCTTATCGTTAAGACGAAAGACGGCTCTCGGAACCTCCGGGTTTTAAGTCCGAACTCGGGGTGTATCGCGGTCCCTGGCCTCTTCAACGGATATCTGGAACCGTACATTGATTCCATTTGGTCCTTATACTCAAAGACATCCTTGACAATCAACACCCAAGCCCGTTGGGGCGACGTCAAAGGCACTGTCAAAGATGCCATCTTAGATCTCGGGAAACTCGGCAAATTTTCCAAACCCTCCACCAAAGATGTCTTCAGTTGCTCCACCGGCCCCTTCGCTCGTGACATCGACTGGAACGAAGGCAAAGGTGCTGCTGGTGCCCGATTGACTGCGGCGTTAAACCGAGGGACATTGCTGGCGAATTGTAATCAACCGGAGGGAGAGGTTGTAGAAAAGTACTACAGAGTGGAGAGGACAAATCATTATTCAAGAATTTGCCATGAGGTTAGCGTGGGGGGGAGAGGGTATGCTTTTCCGTATGATGATGTAAGTTCAAGTGAGGGAAAGATCAGTCGGGATCGTTGTGGGATGGGGAGCCGAAGATGTTGACAGTTGGAATTGGCGGGTGGAGTGGCTAGGGAAAAGTATTGAGAATATTATTCGTATGTTTATTTAATATTTAGTCTATTCTCAAGTAATGATTTCTGCTACTTTTTATGCAAATATTCACTTTATTATTCACATGGCGTATCTCTAATGTCTCCTCCCACATATTTACCTTAGTCCGCCCAAACCCCCAGAACCCCCATCCACTCCCCATCCCTTCCATATGACTCGTCTTCTAGTCAGCACTGAGCATGTTTGCTAGTGCATCACCACCAATGGCAACCCGCCCGGCATTCTTGGCCCAATTAGCCTGAAATGTATTTCTGGGTTTCTAGTCTTGTTCTTTTTTATTGGTGTTTCAGTGCAAAAGGGCATTTTGGGTATCGTTTATATCGTATTAGAGTGAGACAATGATCAGTGTGGAGTCGAGGGGTTATGGGTTGATTAATATATGGAAATAGCTTGGCAAGGTCCCCGCGCTTAGTGCTTAGTGGGTGTGGGCACGGATATCATGGGGAGAATACACGCCCTAGGACAGCACATTACTAGAGAGACAAATAAGCAGAAGCTAAGAAAGTGGGAAAAGGGGGAAAAGGGGGCAACCAGAGGGGATACCGAGCCGCTGAGTGGTTTACCAGTTTGTTAGCAATGAGTTGCGGAGATGATAATTTGCCGAAAGCCCGGTGGGAGTTTCAGAGACTTTTGTGGACAGGTTTCACGGGTCGGTAGATATAATGAGGATGTTCATAAGGATGGTGGAGGTGTTCTTAGAGTTTCTTGGGTCACGGAAGATATAAAGTTCGTGATAGTTGGATTGGTAACTGCAATATACCAGCCATACGTTAACAGATTGGATGATCTGGCTCAAGTATTCCACGTTGTACTCGATATCGTTTCGTCAGACAAATCAAAGCATCATATCCAACTACCTACTATCCCCTCCACTGAAGCCCTCCCTATATAATAATCCTATCTGCCTACTAAGTATCGCCCCCCCACTGACCATCTCCCCATACACCGCATTCACCGTATTAATCGCATTCGTCCGCATCTGCTGCGCCGGAATACGTGAGACACCACGCATTGTCCTCTTCCTAGCCCAATCCCCTTCAGGCAAAGCCTTCCGCAACCAACCCATACCCGGTGTAGAAGTTAGGGTTTATTAGATAAATTTTTTTGTTTTATTTAGGTAGTTTTGGGGCAAACATTCGCGGGACTTGGGCTTGTAGAGTGTTCATGGAAGAGGGACAGGGGCACCTGTGGGGCCGTGTTCGGTAGGTTGGGAAAAGCTACGTGACACATTGCTCTTTTAGGAACTACAAGATGCAAACACAACTTATTGAGGGGTGACTCGCCGGCGGCAGAAAGGCTCAGGACTTGATGGAACAAAGCCAAGAATATATTTTGAATCGAAAGTGGAGTGAATGCGGAAAAGTAAAACAATAGCTTGTTGGACGGACGTACGGAGGGTTGCTTATTAGTAGGTTTCATGGAGGATTCTTGGATTCTTGGAATAAAATGATTTCGGGTGATGAGCAAGCTGGACTCGGGAGAACTGGCCCGTGACTTAGTGTTAAGTAAAGAGGGGGCAGACAGTATTATAGAGAAATCTATCGACTTAGGTCGCCACTGCCAAGTCTCGCGAGGTCTGAGGCTTTAGTGATATATGAAGATACTTTGCTTGTCTATACAAAAACTACAAAATAGTAACGATGGGCTCCTAATTAGTTATCACATGGCACCTTTTGAGAGCAGCATCTCGTCATATTGTCTACTAGGAGTTTGTTATAGTGGAATACGATGGCAATATCTGACAGTTCCATGTGCTTGACAGGCCTTGTCTGAACAGGATAGTTAGGTATTGTCAATCATAACGGAGTCACCATTTGTCACCAGAGCCTCGTTTCTTATTCCGAATTAAACTAGATCCCCCTCATTCACTGTAGTCTCGGACCTCGTCTCGCTATGTATCACCATAATGAAGACAAAGAGGGCTGTCTATAAGCTCGCCCGTCAACTTCATCCAGCGGCTCATGAATTCGCAATTCCGTTCCCCTGGCATGCGAAATGGTAGCTGGCAAGTTTAGGAGAAGGGTTGTATGAGAATGCGCAGGGCACGGCGGTGATTGGTCTATAAACAAGGTATGAGGGTCAAGGATGAGACTAAGAAGATAAGAATAGTCTATCGATCGCGAGATCAAACTTAATCGGAAAGACGGACGGCAGTGGCAAGGGCCAAGAGAGGACAAAGCTATCCATTGCCGATTCCAGATTTCTGTGGAAACTACAAGGAAGTTCGTCTCAATCTCTAACTACGGCCCCGACGTGATCTTAATGCCGTCTCCTGATGGCTTCTGATGCTATTGCTCGTTAAATAAATAACCTCGAGGAATTAACTGTTTGTTACAAAGAAATTAGTCTCTTCATCAGAAAAGAGACGAGAATGGGGCGGTGTTAAGCCTTGGATCATCAAGCTGTTTCTGGATTATAGACTAAAATTGGAAAAGAGCTAAATAATCTGAAGAATTAGGAAAATAGAGACACGTGGGTGGAGCATAAAAGAGTTACTGTAGTTTAGGAGGGTTAGATGGAGAGGAGACGTGAAGAAAGAAGAAGAGATGATGACTATTGGTGGTGATAATAAGGCTAAGAGAGGGACAATAGAGGTTAGAGGATTTAGAAAAGGACTTTAAGGTCCGTAATTGTTATTAGTTTTATGCTCATGTGAGTGAAGACACTTGGAATGTTATTTGTCGAAGTCTGAGAATACTCTTTGAAGATTCCATAATTCGTGTCAGTGGCTTTTGATAGGGTTAACTGTAAATAACGTATAAGTCCTAATTAATCCGGAAAGATAACTTTATCAAATTCTTAGACTGGAAAGTAGATTGAGATTGTGGTGGGTTGGTGGTACTTAAGGGTGTGGTTGTATCATGCAAGTGATGCATTATACTTATTTACCTATTGTACTTAGACTAACATCATAGTTCCTAACTTTAAGTCAACCTATAAAAGTTAAGATATTTGCGAGATGTATATAGATTTGGTAAATAAAATCTAATTAATTATTATATATGATCTATTTCGATTTCTATGTAAACTATAGCTATCAGAAGTTGCCTAGCTTTGCATATCACAGACCACTAGAAATTCCCCAAGCCCCAAGCCTAATAGGGAGCGTTTCTTGCTACAAAACTTCCTGCTAACCGTGTGCAAAGGGTGTGGTCAGTGGGGAGAGGGGCGTGGGGAATGATCACGACATGGCTATTGATATCATACTAGACACAATGAGCATAATATGAACTCGAGTGCTATGCATTGGGAAATACCCTAAGTCAGGTTGGGTATTGTTAGAGTTAATTTATTGTGTATTGTAGAATATCTAAAATGAGATCTGACTTGACATCCTCCTCTACGGACCTCAGATCTTGATATATATCAAGCTTCACCCGCCCTCATCTCCATCTAATATCAAACTTTCTCTCTTTAGGTCACTTGATCACTCTTCATTCTCTTACATTCTTTTATTCTTTTCATTCTTTTGGTTTACGCCACTACGTTTGTTATATTCTTTTCGTTTCCTTCCTTTTAGTACTTCAGTCCACTTTCACGATCCTTTTTAGTTTCTTGTTAGTGACTCCTTTTAGCATTTGACTAGTCTACGTTTTTAGCTTTCGCGATATTATTTTCTTATCATGAAATTCATTTGTTTATATAAACTTTGAGATTATCTTTTACTTTCTTTTGCTTCACTTTTCTGTCTTGCCACCTTAGTTTATAACGTTTCTTCGTAGTGTGCTGAGCTACCCAGTCTTTCTTTTATTTTACATCTCACTCTAGTCTATTCCTTCATTTTCTATTAACATGAAATTCCTTTCCATGATTACTTCGGCCACCGCCCTTTGGCCGGTTCCGTCATTGCCAAGCCTATTGCCATCGGTGAGGCCGTTGCCGTCCAGGTCAACACCTGGGACACTCCCGAACACCTCCGTCCCCTTAACCACAAGGAGATTCGCAACCCCATGGCTGAGGCTCGTTTTCAGTACAACGAAAAGCGTGTTTCAACCGATATTGATTTGAGTATGGTTTTATATGATGAGCTTCTTTGGCAAGATGAGGTTGGCGCTGTCACTATTGAGGCTCGTTGCCACCGCTGCATGACCCAGGGTAACGTTCACGTTAACTTGACCAACCACAACTTGGTTAACCCTCGTCTTCGTTTGGACTTTGAGCAAGTGAAGGCGTACATCGATATGGGGATCAAGGTCTCCTCTTCTAACACCTTCACCCTCAACCTGTTCACTCTCAACACTCCCATTGGTGTCGGTACTTCTGAGCTGAACGTCGGTGTCCTTCTGTTTATTGATCTTGTTCTTGATATCACTTCTGAGTTCGACATGTCTGGCGGTGGTTTTTATGTCACTCTCCCCGACAACGCTTTCATCGAGACTTCTCTCTTCAAGGGTAAGATATTCGACTCTTCCTTCGACGGCGTCGGTATCCAGTCCGTTCCCATCGTTGTCCACACCGCCAATGCCGAGCTCAAGGCCGCCCTTCGTATCCGTGTTCAAGCTGGTGCCGAGATCGAGGCCATCGGTGCTTCTGCCGTCGTTGCCGTCTATGCTAACCTCATTGAATTTGTCGCCGACCTTGAGTACACCAAGGACTGCTACATCCAGGCTACCGAACACTTCAACCTGAACATTGGTGCCTATGCTGAGCTCGGTATCCTTGAGCTTGATCTTCCCGTCCCTACTATCTCGACCACTCTGTTTAAGTCTCCCGTTCTTACTCAGTGTGTCCTCAAGAAGAAACCGTCTAGCACTGTCTCTGCGACCACGACTGCTGCTGCCACCACTGCCAAGGCCACAACTTCTGCTAAGGCTACCACTACCACCACCAGGGCCAAGGCCAAGACTCTCGAAGTTGGTATTTCTCCTGCTACTGGTGATGTCAATGCCCTTTCCCACTCTGTCGCCAACGTCTTCTACGGTACTAGCAACTCTACTTCTACTACTGCTGCTCTCTCTGATGCCGGTATTACTGCTGCTGCCATTGTTACTGCTGCTCCTACCCATGCTTCCATCCCTGCTGGCTCGACTACCTTTGTCATTACCATGTGCGGTGCCCACTTCATCAACTGCCCTACTCAGTACCAGCAGGTCGTTACCGTCACCCGTGCCTTCAAAGAGGTCACTGCTAGTGGTACTTCCGCCCCTGCCTCCACCGATACCGTTGCCACCAAGGATCTTGACTCCCCCATCGCTGCCCGCATTGACTTGGCTGACAACGATGTGAACGTCGCCGCCGTCACCGCCGCTCCGGCCACCACCTCGTCCGCTGCCCCTTTCCAATTCCCTACTTTGGTTTCGACTCTTTCGTCTCTCTCGATCCCAATTGTCAACACTCTGTCTATCCCCTACGCAATTCCTACACCCGACCAGCACGTCATCACCACCATTAACTCCGAGACTCTCACTGCTACCAAGATTCTCGAGACTTCTGCGTCCGTCATTACCTCGTCGGCTGCTGCTGTTACTTCAAAAGCCACTGCTAAGGCTGCTGACTCTTAGTAGACTCAGGGTGCTACTCTCTAGATTCCTGGTAACAACATTAACATCAAGGCTGTTTCTGCTGGTAACGCTACCGTCACTGTCTCTGGCTCGGTTTCGGCTGCTTCGGCTCCCACCTCTGCTTCCTGTATATCGACCATGCCGCACACTGTTCTCAGCGGTGCATTATCAGTTAGGTTTTCTACGGCCGCTACTGGCATTGTTATACTAATAACAGGATAGTAGTCAGTTGCTTTTGTGATGATGATTGTATGGTTAGGTTTTCAACAGGCCATTGTATATCTGAGATACCATCTGACCGATTGGTAATTTTTCTATTCTTTGTATACGTTTCTGATCAAATCTTTGGATGCGCAGAAGTCGCACTAACTTTGTCAAGTTATTTCCCTTTTCTCTTTTGCATTTTCCTTTAGCCATTTCACGCTATATACACACTACCGGATTAGAGTCCGAGCTTAGATTAGTCATTATAGTTATTCAATTGACTACAATATAGTTTTGTTACTTTAAATCTTTGATGTTTAATTTGTGATTTTAATGTAGAAGGTGTGTAGTAGACTCGAGATTCGATATTATTGCAATTTGGGTAATGGCCTTTAAGCTGTTTGTCTGATGTTACACAATATGTGTAGTTATTTCCCTTTTAGAATACGATATCTTCCATTTCAGGATGCGGTTTGTGGTAAGACTCAGCAATTAACAACCATTAAGTTCGATACGGAACGAATACAATGGTTAAGGTGACAAACAAAAACAAACGAAGTATTTTTTCAGCTTTTCTTTTAGCTCTCATACAACGAAGAAAAATAAATGGACCCAAAAGTTTTAGGATATTTAATTGTAATCAGGTCGTAATCAAATAAAGAGATAAGCACTAACAATCTTTACCATGCATTAAAGTTTCCAAACCCACCCTCCTCTTCGCCTTCTTCCTCACGGGCTCCTCCCATGCAACTTCCTCAATAATATTTTCTCTCACATTCGTCTCCACCGACGCCTCCCTCGCCTTCTTCAGATACTTCCCTACCAACCCATTCGCACCCTGCTCAATGATTCTCCCGTCGTTCAAAATACGTTTGCCCGTCCATGTGACTTTGTCATCTTCGGCGCCGCCTGCCCGCGCGAGAGCCTCGGCTTTTGCACTTGCCTTTTCCTTTTCGAATTTGTCTTTTTGAAATTCGGCAAATGGATCAATGTAGACAATGATATCTTTGATGATGATTTTGTTTAGAGGGCGGTCGGAACCGTCGGTCGGGACATTTTCCATCCTGGTCAGCGGGTCATTCACCTTAGTTCCGCCACCTTCAATAACCTTGCCGAAAATTGTATGTTTCCGGTTAAGATGGGAAGCTGCTGAATACGTAATGAAGAATTGACTGCCGTTTGTGTTCTTCCCTTGTTAGCCATACTTAGGACGCCACGGGAATCATGAGTATTCGTCCCTTCGAATTCATCACTGAAGTTCTTCTTCCAAATGCTAGCGCCGCCACGCCCGGTGCCCGACGGGTCACCTCCTTGGAGCATGAAGCCGGGGATGTTCCGGTGGAAGTTGATACCACGGTAGTAGCCAGATTGAGCTAATTTTACAAAATTCCAGACGGCTTTGGGAGCGGTGTCGGTGTGAAGTTCAATATTGAGGTTTCCGAGATTCGTCTCGATGCGGGCGTAACCCTTATGATTGACAATCTTTGGTCTTAACATAAACTCTTCATCGGTAAGAAGCGCACGCTCACCACTTGTCGTCGGTGTCAGACTTGTACTGGTAAAACTGGCAGCGGCCTTCCCAGTCGTATGAACAGCCGCATTTGGAGAAATTTTCCGATCATTGATAAGTTTCGGAAAAACTACAGCACTTTTCGAAGTCGATGATGTTGTTAATTGTTGTTTGGCTTCGCGTTCTTTCCGGGCTTTGTCAACAGCTATCTTAGCACGAAGGGCCTTGTCGCCGATGTTGCCAAGGGCTTTGAGATTGACGTTGCCCTCAAGGCGCTCTTGTTTTTGATCCGAAGTTAAAGGGGTCCGGACCTGGTTTTGAGGTGATTGAATTTGCTGAGGTCTCGGGTGTCGAGGGAGTGAGGATCTTGGAGGGTGATGATGTCGGATCGAGAGAACTCTTGATCGTCTAGTAAATCCAGCCATATTTTTGGCTTAAAATTCATTTTTTCGACAGTATCGTAGGCAAAGACGTTTGCGTAATCTCCATGGCGAATAGCAATAATGTGCGTGTTATCTGTGAACACCTTGAACGTTACCGGATCAATCAACACCCCATTCCCATTTTCATCGCCATCTTTATTCCGACTGAAATTTAACTTGATAAGATCTCCAGTTTCTAACGGCTCTCCGTCAACCGGATTCGTCTTATTTGTCTCTAACCAAACGGCGATGACGTCCTTATCGAAGATGGTCCCATTGGCCGTACACACGGCATCTTTGAAGGGTTGGAGACTAGCGGCGCAAAAGTTGAACGGAAGGCGTTTGAAGGCGCCGAGTGTTCTGTTACGGTTGGTTGCGGAGCCACCGCTGGCGGAGAAATTGTCGGCAGAGGACCACTCGGAATGGGTGATGTAAAGTTTGTCGGTTCCTAGGTGTGTTAGTGGGAGTTTAGATGTGGAGTAGGAGATATGACACACCTTTGCCCATTACGAATGAATTGTGTGGGATTGAAATTTATTGGTATGAAATTGATGGCACACTGTGTCGTTACAGCAAATTTAATTTTCTCTTATAAAGCTAGTAATTGATGATGCTGAGCGCGTGGTACGCGATACAACCCTAATACAAACTAAAAGCATGTTATAACCCCTAAAGGGTGATTGACAGCTGTCTCTATCACTCTGGACAGCTGTCTAACTCCAGATTATTGAAGCTAGCTACGAAGCTCTAATAAATCGCAGAAACAATGGTTGGCTTACGCATTTCGTCATATTGATAGTTGCAATTGAAACGCTCAAATGATTCTGTTTCTAAGCCAAGGTTAATTGATTCTTCTCCAGTCTGGTATCAGATCATCATTTTATTCATATGCTCGATTAATCAACCACCTGCAGCACGAATCCTTGTTACCACGAATCCGACAGCCGTCATCTCACTTAAGCAAGCTTTCCATTATAAGACGATCCAACTTCTACCACTAACTGCGGATTCTCAGGTCGTCGGCATAATACAGGATGCCATTATAAGACAGACGCTACTAAAAGAATTTCAATATATTCAAATACTATCACGACTACATACGTCATTATTAATGACCTCTCGACATATCGTCCACCCTCCCAATTGACTACCGACCTTAATTCTGTCCTTTGCGCAAGTTTGCGACATTCCCTTTGATCGCTGTCGGCAATTATCACAAGACGCTGTATAGACCTTCGTCATGGGCTCATGGTTTTGGTATGTGGTTATTATGGCTATGTCCTTATGGACAGCACACGCCATGGAGATCTTGATTGATCAGACTGAGGAGAATAAGAGACAATGTACTGGTAAGGCCGGAAGATCCGGATGGAAGTGGAAATTAGGCCAGACTTGAGCTAAACATGGAATACAGGAATGTACAGTAAGGCCAACTGGGGCGGACCGGTTGACCCGTTCATCAATGTGGTCTTTCAGAATGATACAGTGAACCTAGAGAAGAACCCAATGGTTAGTATATTGATCTTTGAGTGGCATGATTTGGAATTGATTGGGATAGCAGATAAGGCGTTTGCCGGAGAGGTATGTTATAATGGAGAAGGAAGAAGGGGAAGAAAATGAGCTAATAATATTCTGCTTCCCTATAGCGCCTCCTCGTCCTCTGTGACAAGACTGAGATTGCCGCCGGCGCTTGCAAGGAATCCGACTACGGCGAGTTCATCGTTGCTGCCAACGCCACTGAAGCTTCCCAGAGTTTGATCATTAATACGGCCATTCACCTCAACGAACCCCACATCACCTCGTACCCGATCAAGAAAACCGGATACTACTGTGTTTTTACTGAGCCCTTCAGCGCCGAGACCTACAGTGGCGTCGGTGTCTTCCGCAATGCGTATGGTGAACTTCCGGCCACTCAAGTGCCCAAGCTGCCGTTCTACGGTGGTGTGACGTTGTGCTATGCTGTTGTTGCTGTATTCTGGGGTTTCCTCTATTATATGCACCGTCACGATATCCTCGCTGTGCAGAACTACATCACAGCCATCTTGGTGTTCCTCGTGGTGGAAATGCTGCTCACCTGGGCCTTCTATGACTACCTCAATCGCAACGGCCGTAACCTCGGCGCGAATGTGTTCATGGTTGTCGTCGGTGTGCTCAATGCAGCGCGCAACTCTTTCTCGTTCTTCCTGTTGCTCATTGTTTGCATGGGCTACGGTGTGGTGAAGCCAACTCTCGGTAAGGCCATGATTTATGCTCGGTGGTTGGCGCTCGCTCACTTCATATTTGGTCTTGTTTACGCCATTACCGGGCTTTACATCACTCCGGAAAACGCTGGGCCATTCCTGCTCTTTGTTGTCCTCCCGCTCGCTGCCACTCTGACGACATTCTACTGCTGGACGCTCAACTCACTGAACGCTACTCTCAAGGATCTTCGCGAGCGTAAGCAGAATGCCAAGGAGGTCATGTATCGTAAGCTGTGGTGGTGCATCCTGCTTTCTATTTTCGTAACGTTTGGCTTCTTCTTCATCAACTCATTATCCTTTGCCAATGTCAGCGATCCTGACTATGTCCCTTTCCACTGGAAGACAAGATGGTTTGTTCTTGATGGATGGTTAAACCTTGTTTACTTTGCCGACGTCGCCTGGATCGCATATGTCTGGAGACCCACTGCGAACAACCGCCGCTTCGCCATGAGTGACGAGATTGCCCAGGATGATGATGGGACCTTTGACCTGGCGGATCTTGGCCAACCTGATGGCCTCTCGGATAGCGAGGATGAGGAAGCGAATGTGGGTATGTACGGGAGACAGGAGTCCGGGGTGATGGCGGGATCGAGCTCAGGGATGCCGGGAGTGGGCATTACCCGGGTGGTTTCGCAGAGCCAGGCGCAGGCGAAGCCGGTGCAGGCGCAGTCGAAGCGGATGTCGGAGGAGATGTTTGCGGTAGGATCGGATGATGAATCGGATTCAGGTTTGAGTTTGGACTCTGATTCAGACGATGATAGAGGGTCGGGAGATGAGGATGCTAAGTTGGTGAGGGGGAAAGGGAAGAAGAGCGAGTAGAGGCCTAGCTGGCGAGATGTTATAACATGAAGAGAGAAGTGAAAGACTAGGAAGCGATATCAGGAAGAAGCTTTTCATTTGTGTTTCTTTTCTCATATTTGTGGTTATTATTAGAATGTACATTAAATACTTTGAATTATGTTGTTACAAATCAGGTCAGGTTTCCTGAAACTATTCTGTGACTATCATAACATATCAACTCCAGTTTCATCTCACAACATCCCTCCAAATCCAACGGGAGCCCTCTTCCCCGCATTCTCCGGAAGAACGGCCAAAAAACAATAAAGCTTCCCCATCCCCCCATCATTCTCATCAACTAATCTCTCCACAGCCTTCTCGACATTTCTAAACTCAGCCGCATCCATCTTGCGTCTCAACTGTTCCAAACGTGCCTGCAAGCCAATCGTCTTGAGAAAATCACTTTGGAAAACTGGCCCGTGGACTTCGACTTTCTCACTGGATTGTAACGCGGCGTCTACTAGGGCGCGAAAGTTGACATCAGCGGAGATGTCAACCAGGCCGGCAAGGGCAAAGGGATTGACTCTTTTGTGATTTTGGATACCACGGAGAGACTGAGACGGGATGGAGTCGGGAGGGCCATAGTCAATGATTAAGGCGACGCCAGCAGGGGTTTCCTTGGGAGCGTCTAGATATCCGCCAATCCGGAAAGCAATATCTGACATATAGAGGTCAGCCTCAGGGCAAATTTCAATCGTTTGTCCCAAGATCTTCGGCTTGGGAATCTGCCGTTGGTCAATGAGCTTCGGGATTAACTTTGAGTGTCGAGTCGTCGACGGGGAAACAACGAGTTGGAAATCGGGGATGGGCCCATCACATTCGAGAGGGTGGGTGTTTAGAGATTCGTGGGTGGCCTTGGGGAACGTAGGGCGGACAAGTAGTTCGCGCCAGTGGAGCTTTTGGGGGATCTCAAGAGGGGGGTTCAAAGCATGCGGCGACATCGGGGTTGCCGAAAGGGTTGGCTTTGGCTTGGTGTCAGGGTCGGGCACGGAGACGGTTTCGAAGGTGTGAATAGGGAGGGCGTCAAAGAATTCGTGGGCGAGAATGATCGGGAAGGAGGGAGCGGAGGACTTGGGGAGATGCTGTATTGTTCGAGACCAGGTGATGGGGATCTCAGGGTAGCTGCGGAGATGGCTGGTGGAGCGGGTGACGGCTTTGTCTTCGAGGGGGGGCGCAGAGGGGTCACAGAGGAGTTTCCATTGAGTTTCCATTAGCTCAGGGCTAGCTTCGAGGAAGTGAATCCCGCTGATTTGCTTGAACATCGGGAATTTTTTCATAACCCTCAACATATCATCCATCAACTGTCCCCTTCCCGGTCCG
The DNA here is from genome assembly GCA_023677585.1 of Meredithiella fracta. Taxonomy (NCBI): domain Eukaryota; kingdom Fungi; phylum Ascomycota; class Sordariomycetes; order Microascales; family Ceratocystidaceae; genus Meredithiella; species Meredithiella fracta. Next base: position 6,722 of record JAGXCV010000001.1, on the reverse strand, counting down.
TATTCGAAGATCTCAATAGGACCCGGCGGCGACCCTTGGCTAACCCACTCAGCAACATAAAATAGACCAACCAGCTCTCCGAAAATCTGGCTAATCATTGGTGACGTCACGAAGTCCCCTTTATGCCCAAATTGGTCACGGTCTTTTCCGAGGGCCCCGTTATAGTAGCCGGCAGTGTCGCCGGTCATGCACATGCGCATATAAGAAGCAATTGGGATCGGACCGGTAACCTGGAGATTTTTAGTCGAGGTAAAGTGTTGAAAATGGTAGTAAAACTTACCGCGATGGCTTGCGACAATCGCTCAGCTAGGGAGTTGACCATTTGCGGGGCACCTTGTTCTCGGCGGCCTTCTTGTACCATTCGTTGACGTCAACGACGCCTGTTCTCTTCCATTTTGACGATTGAGTAGAAAAATGTCTAGCAATGGTTGCCATCAACTCAACTTTCGAGATCCTCCTCATTGCAAACATCGTGACAACCACAAACTTTTCAATGTTTCATTAAAGCTCATTACTCTCTTAATGTTAAGAACTGCGCAGAATTTTTGTATTCTTCAAGCAAAATTGCCACTTATGTTGCTTTCTTCCTAGTTTATGCCACTCTTGTGCAACATGTGCGGTAGGTTCCGTCCATCACAGCTGTTGTAGTCATCTGGGAGGGTTTAAAGGTTATTTCCTGAAGGGGACGAGGCTGGGATGATAGGATTTGGTGATGGAAAGTGCCGTGGAAGGAAGGAACAATCTCCACTTTATTTTCTTGATGTCAGCGTCACAAGTATCGCTGTCGCTCTCATTTTGCTTCAATCAAAATTTAGCCATTGTCTTATGCGCATTGATCCGTACTTGTGAGTTCATATTATTCTTGTCACCCAAAACCTTTTGCGTTCTGTATCATTCCCGATATATTGTTGATAGCCACTCACTAGCCACGAGACCCATCAACCACACTTACAATGTCCTCCCGCTGGAAAGAAACCCCGGAAGACCTTGCTCTCAAAGCCGCGCGCAAAAAGGCAAAAGCCGACAAAAAACGCCAGAAGATTGCGCAAAAGCCCCAGCCAACCTCGATTATCGAAACTTTACCCTCCGATCCTGCTTCACACGCGTACATCACTGTCCGCCCGGTAAACGCTCACTACATTGAACTGCGTAACCTCCAGCCCGGCGAAGAACCTAAATACGACCTGTTGCAATTCGAAGGAGGGTATCTTGGGAGGAAGGTTGGTTCTGGGTATGAGAAATTGAATAATGTGGCGGAGGGGAGTTACGGGAAAGTTGTGAGGGCGACGTGTGGGAAGACGGGGAAGACGGTTGCAGTGAAGAAGTTGAAGGCGGAGGTTGAGAAGAATCGGAAGGTGATCCCAGCGTCAGGGTTGAGGGAAATACGGATATTGAAGGGGTGTGATCATCGGAATATCGTGAGGTTGTTGGATGTTGTTTCGAAGAGTGAGATGGCCATTTTGAATACGTAAGTGATCTCTAGGTATTTGGTATGGGGGTGCAGACTAACACATCAATGCAGTATCGACATTGTCCTCGAATTTGCATCTCATGATCTCTACAGTCTCCTCCAAATACACACACCTGGGTTCCTCCCCTCGGAAGTCAAAACCCTCATCCACCAACTGTTTTCTGGTCTCGACTATCTCCACTCCCATTGGATTGTCCACCGGGACCTCAAACCATCAAACATCCTCATTACTGACAAAGCTACCCTCAAAATCGCTGACTTCGGTATGGCAAGATATCTTTCGGATCCCCGGTCATATCCGTTGACTAAGTTAGTGACGACCCTGTGGTACCGAGCACCCGAGGTCCTCCTTGGCGACAGAGACTATTCCTTCGCTGTAGACCTCTGGGCCGTTGGTTGCATCTTCGCTGAACTCATCATTTGCAAACCCTTATTTAACAACGCCACCACCGAAGCTTTCCTCATTTCCCAAATCATCGCATTTTGCGGCCCATTCACCGAGTCTTCATACCCCTCATTCCGCCAACTACCCAACGCTGAACTATATAAAAATCAACTAATTGGACCCAAGAATCCTGGAAAGGGTTTGCGGATATCGGTGGACAAGATAATGCCAGGACAAACAGAGGGGGCCTTGGATTTGATGGAGGGGCTGTTGTGTTTAGATCCGGAAGGCCGGTTGACAGCAAAAGAAGCGTTAGAATGTGAATATTTTGAAGAGAAGCCGAGGGGAAGGCTGAGTATTTGTTTCCAACGTTTCCGAGTAAAGCGAATCGGGATTATGTTCCAGAGAGACAGATATAGAAGATATATGTACTGAGTAAAATGATGCTATATTAAAGAACATGGCAAGCGTAAATAAACAGAACAATAAATAACCCCATAAAATAAACATATACAATAAAAATCAACAAAATATCAAATATTCTCTTCTAAATAAAAGCAAAAACAAAGACATTAAAATTTAGGAATTCATCCTTCTTCTCTCTCAGATCGCGATCACTATCCATGAACCACCCACAAGCTAACCACGCGGACTTTTACACCAATTACGGGTTTTGTACAATGTCCGACGCACATCAATATATAACGACATTATAAGCTCAGGAAAATGGTCTTCTACAGATCCAAACCACTCAAGAACCACATGAAGCCCGCTGACGCAGCCAAACCCGTCATAATCATCGGTATCACCAGATCCATTGAGAGACGAGACCCGGCACCGACAACGCACGTAGTGCACTCCCAGTTCGAAAAATTAGTGTAGGCAGCCGGCGTGTACAAGCCGAAGGTCATGGGAGTAACATGACCCAAGTATCCAGCTTCATTGGTATCCGTGATAGCGGCTTCCGAGTCCTTAATAATAAGCGTGTAGTTGTTTGGGACGAGGGGCTTCTGGGCGTCGGTGGCCTGAACGTTGGAGTCCCACACAAAGGTGGCCGGGCTGGCCCACGACATGTTTGCGGTGAGCGTCCAGGTTTGCGTGATAGATGAGCAGGAGATGAGGACATCAACGGCGGTGGGTGTGGCCTCGACGTATGTATAGTTCCATTCCCAAGTTATAGTGTTGCCGGCCTTGTAGAGGGGCTTATAGGCAGCAGTGGTGGGATTGATCATGCTCACAGAGCCAACTTGGGCGTTGGTATAGGTCGTGTGGTTACTGACGGAGGAACCCTTGGTAGTAGTCTTCGCCGTAGTCTTGGAAGTGGTCTTGGCGGCACTAGAAGAGGACTTGGTGTTTGTGCCGGTGGCTGAGGCAGTAGTGCCAGTTTCTGAGATGGTAAAGGCTTCGGCGGAGGTAGAGGAGTCGGAGGTAGAGGTAGAAGCGACAGCTGAAGAGATAATTGGGTTAATATCGTGATAAGAGGTTACAGAGATAAATAGATTATGATGTCAACATACCTGTGTTCTCCCCAACTTGGCGGGCAACCAAAGAGTTCAGGGGTGGCATCCACGCCGGCCACGCCTGAGCGACCGACCCAGCCGAAGCGAGGCCAAAGGCGACGCGAGCAATAATTCTAGAAACCTTCATGATGTCGTGATGTGTTCGTAAGGAAAAGTCGTGATATATATGGAGCTAATGAATATCGTGATGATATATTAAGAGAGGGCTTGTTTTATTTACTGCGGCTGAGCGAGTGACTAGCGATGTGGAAAATACAAGAATTAACGAAAGTAATAATATGAGTTTAAGGTCGAGATAAAAGACAACAAGTTAGTTTCTACTATTGTGATGATACCACAAAGTCAGGATAACGCAACCTGAATAACTAAAACGAATGATTTATTATCTTCAGAAATTGAAAAATCGAAAGAGAATTCAAAAAAAAAAACAAAGATTGACCAAACGGGATCTGAGTTTCAAAGCACAGGAAAAGACTCCACTAGGGAAGCCCTGACTTCCGGGGCTTATTTCTGATTCCCAGCTTGCTAAGAGCTCAGTAGTCCAAGCTTTTCAATGCAGAATGTTAAAGCGAGTTTAGCACTTTTTGAACAGAAGGAATCCCTAGACGAAGTCTTTGAGCTGAAAAGCTTCATTCTTAAGAAGAGGAAAGGGAAGCATAGTCAAGGGCAAAATCTCATGATGGACTAGAGAGAGAAGTGTAGTTTATGGTCTAGTTAAACCTAGGCTTGCTGATTCTCTAACGCCTGTTAATAGTCAGGGGCCAATATCACCCCTAGACTTTCCACATTAAAATCTAACACTATTAATAGCCCCAAGTCTTGTATAACCTTCTGAGCTAAATTCTCCTTCTCGTATTCCCTCTCAGACTCGGCTTAGAGGCAGATGGGAAAGGAGGGTCGGTCGCAAGCAACGGGAAAAAGAAGAAAATACGAGAAAATGAAGTCATTATTGCTACCTCGACTGTGATGTGTAATGTAGCGTAGTACTTATATATCACCACATGTCCCGTCTTCTCCGCTAATCCGTGTCCTATATAAATGCATTTCGTTGTTCTAAAGCCAGAACAAGTCTTTGGTAATCCTGTAATAAATCGATCACTTCAGCGAGTCGAATATCGCCTGGATTCTGCATATCCACAAACCGCGCAATTGGTCTCTCAATCTTTGCGATTACCACACCTTCTGTAGATTCTCCATCTGTATTTGTCGTGTTACTTGTCATCGTATCCCTCGCACTCGTCAATCCCGAGCTCGGTCCCACTGTTGTCACCGAAGCCATACTTGATGTTGCCATCCCCGGTCTCCCAAATGCCCGGAATCCACCAAACCCACTTCCAATATTCCCAATGCTATCCCCGATACTCCCCCAATACTCCCGATGCTCTGAAGACGTGCCATTGGGTTCAATGAACTGCCAAAATTTCTTACGCTGTTTAGCACAGCTGCGTTCTGCACTCTCGCGTCTTTGGAAGTGTCCGATGAGCTATTAGCTGATCGGGACACAGCCTTCTTTCCACCAACTGCATCCTTCAGCCTCTCTTCCAAGACCGAAGCTCTTCGTAACATCACAGGAACTGGTCGCTCGTCTCCATTAATTGAGCTCGCACTACTGCCTGGAATCCCGTCATTCGGCGACGCATTAATTAACTGTCTCGCCTCTTCCAGTGTCTTTGGGATCATGATACCTCGTCCCGGCGTTGTCGGCTCACGCAGTCGATTGATTAAGAAGTTGTAACTTTCGCCCAGACTAGTCGAGATGTTCTTAAGTCCCTGATCGGCCGTAGTGAAGATCTCCGAAGCAACACCCATGGCAGCAGCCGGAGTATTAGCCAAGTCGCTGAGTGTTCGCGTTTTGTTTTGCCGTGAGAAACCAGCCAGTAGACTTCTGGATGCTGTGGTAGAGGGGAGAAGGCGGAGATGTAGCTGTGGCTGTAGCTGTTGTAGTCTGCGGTGAAGCCTCTGAAGTAACCAAAAGGCCGGGTATCAGAGAGAGGGGTTTAGCTGTGGCATCTGGAGGTGTGGAGCCAGTTCCCTTAGATAGACCAGATGGAAATTCATCAGCACGAAGCGTTGAAAGATCTACAGTCTCTAAGAACCCAATTGCCGCTTCCAGATTTGTCAGACAGTATGCTGCCTCACCAGTCAGCCGAACTTCCCATCGGAAGTTCTGTATGAAGTGAAGGTCGCTGATGACATTTAGATCCTCCGGCTTCATCGTAATTAATGTGTAGATAAGCATTGGGAGGATCTCGTCAGCAGAAGACGAGGGATGAAAGTGGGCCAAAGTCTCAACAATGGCCCGATGCGCATTCTTTAAGTAGTTGATCTTCCCAAGAGGATACCGACTCTTGTGCATCTTAGCCAAGTCTTGCCGTGCATGCTCTAACCAAGCATAGACTTCCTTCTGTTTCTCTTCGGTCCTCTCCACCTGAGTTGTCGCGTCACTATCCATCTCCTTCTCAAAAGATATCCCAAGATCGCCGAGATTGATCGCCACAACCGTCAATGCCGCCGTTCTTGATCTCAACTTCTCATCTGCAATGTCATCGTGGGTAGTCCGATGTCGGTAGATCTTGTCGTAAATTCCGTCGCAGGTGCGTTGCTCTACTGCTTCTTCGAGTCGCAGCTTCTTGGCCTCGAGCTGTTTGCGTGACGTTCGCGATGCCATGAGCTCTTCGAGGGTGAGCATCTCTTGTTCTGGTGTAGAGTCCGTCTTAGAATCATTATTAGGTGGGGAATTCGAGTTCGGTCGTGATGTGAGGCGGCGCGCTAGTGAGAATTGGGTGTTGCTCAAGGGCCCGAGGCTTCCGGATTGCCATCCAACGGCTTGCTGTTCATTTTGAACACATGTTGCAATCTTCGAAGACGCTAGTTCATAGAATTCTTGGAATAACTGGTGGAGACGATCAATTGATGGCGGTGATGGGTGGATAGGGGCAGTGAGTGACTCAATGAAGCTAAGGAAGTAGTAATATGTTAACCAGTGTGAATGCGCCAACGCTGTGTATGGGAAAGGGAATAACGAACCTATCTGAGAGGGTAATGAGCTCAATTGGAAGTTCAGCTAGGTCAGCTGGCGTCGCCATGACCAGAGGGGTTGTTGGCAATTTCATAGACTTCTCATATATGCTAGTCATGATGTTAATAATGTAGGATAGGGAATGAAATGTTTAAAAGACATGCACTAGCATTAATACCGGGTTAGGTTAGGTTAGGTTAGGTTAGGTTAGGTTAGGTTAGGTTAGGTTAGGTTAGGTTAGGTTAGGTTAGGTTAGGTTAGGTTAGGTTAGGTTAGGTTAGGTTAGGTTAGGTTAGGTTAGGTTAGGTTAGGTTAGGTTAGGTTAGG